>CM066041.1:7876296-8476296 GCA_033557465.1 Ichthyophis bannanicus
AGCATTTTGTATGCGGGCCGTGGTAGGGGGGGCATGGGGATGCCACACCTGGGTAGATATTATGAAGCGGCCAGGGTGCGAGCGGTTTTTGAGTGGATTCTGAGGGATGCAGTGGATTGGGTGGAATTGGAACAGGCGGGTCTTGGGGAGGGTAGACGCCTATTAAATATTGTGTGGGTGAGGAAACCCGGTCTTGTGCGTCAGGATGGGGGAAATCCCTATGTCGCACTCACGCTGCGCTACTGGTTCAAATGGCACGCCCGGTGGTATGGCGCTCGGGGATGTTCCAAGTTTATGCCTTTGTGTGACAACCCGGATTTCCCACCGGGGAGGGATGATGTTGTGTTTCAGAGGTGGGCTCGGCAGGGGTTGCGTTATGTGGGGCAGTTTAAAGATGGGGGGGCCTGGGTGTCCTTTGATGATCTACAAAAAGAGTTTTCGGTGCTGGAGGGTGCTAGATATCAGTATATGCAAGCCCGGCACTTTTGTAAAAGTTTGGGGGGCTGGGGTGTGAAGGGCAGGGTGCTGTTGTAGATGGTTTAGTGGACAATGGGGTGATCAAGGGCTTGATTTCCCGGTTGTATGGGTTAATGGATTCGGTGGATATTGGGGGCTGGGCCCACAAGAAAGCATGGGAGCGAGATTTGCATATGTGTTGGGATGAGGATCACTGGGTCGGAATTTATAAGGGGTTATTTAGGGGTGTGTTATTAAACTCAATTTTGGAACAAAACTACAAGATGCTCTATAGGTGGCACTTGACTCCCCAGCGCTTACAGCATTGGTGTGGGGGGTTGGGTTTATGCTGGAGGGAGTGTGGTGCGACCGGCTCTGTCTTGCATATCTGGTGGGAGTGCCCTATACTCCAGCCTAGCTGGCAGGCGGTGGCAGAGTGGATGGAAGTGGTGTTGGCTGATGGTGTGGTTTTTGGACCCTGTCTGGCTCTGCTGAATGTGGGAGGGGGGTCAAAGTGGCGTAAGGTGGTATGTGGGGCAATGCGACAATTGATTGCGCGGAAATGGCGGACTCCTTCCCCACCCACTCTGGAGGATATCCAATTGCGGGTAGCGCACCTATCTCTCATGTATCGCCTGACGGCCCTGCGCAGGAAACAGCTAGTGAAATTCCAGGACACCTGGGGCCCTTACCTCCAGTGGGTGGAAGGGAGGACGACTTTACAAGCCCCCGATACTCGAGGGGAGGGGGAGACCCCAATTAACGGTGGCCCGTAGTGGGAGCCTGTCACGGCGGGGGGCATGCTCTTGGGTCTGCTCCCACTTTAGTTGCCACGGGCTATAGTTTTCTCCTATCTCCCTCTGTACCATTGGGGGGGGGGGGGGGTTCCCACCGTCCCACCTTGCTTGGTTACGATGCAGAGGCTGGGGGATCTTTTTCTTATGCTCGACTGGGTGTTTCAGACTCCAAAAGTCTCCATGCAAATACCATTTAGCTTAACTGGTAGCTAATTGCTTAAGGTATTCAGTGCTAGCTTTCCTTTTTAGGATCATCCTTTAATGTCAATACAGAAGCCATCCTCAGGGGGGAGGGGTGGGGGGAGAAAGTGGGGTTCTTTCATGACTAATAGCCTTGGAGGTGTTTAAGATGGAAAACAGAACTATTTGTTGTGACTTAGTGTGTTAGTGTTGTATAAGCAATAGACTGTGTATTGGGAAGTGCTGTTCTTTGTGTCAATTTTCAATAAATATTTAACGGAAAAAAAAAAAAATACCCTATTTTTACGTTTTTGCAAAAAATCAACTTTACACTTAATTTGTAAACAGAGAATGCTAAGAGCATGAAATTATAAATTCAAGAACTTCAGTACATAGAGGTATTATGTGCAAAATTTCACACTTTTTACTTGATTTAGGAAGCTGCATGTCTAGTTTTTAATTTTTTTAGAACGTCAATTTTTTTGGCTGACTTTGCTGCAATATCTACTTCCGACATATTCAAAAAATCATTAGTATCATTAAATAGAGCGCAAAATGTTGTACAGGATAGTCAAGTTTCATTTTTTATAATAAAATAGCAAAGAAAATATAGGGTCTCAAAGTTGCTGAAATCTCAGACTCGTACTGTACAAAGTCAAGGTATGTGATCAGACAAACGACTACATCTCAGAAAGTATTCCACGAAAGAATATAAAACTTTACCAAAGTTAGTTTGAGACACATGGTAGTGTACATACAAAATTTAAGCAAAATCCAAGATGGTCGAGCGGGGCACTTTTTATATAAGAACATAAGATATGCCATACTGGGTCAGACCAAGGTCCATCAAGCCCAGTATCCTGTTTCCAACAGTGGCCAATCTAGGTCATACATACCTAGCAGTTTCCCCAAAAGACACAGGTTCCGCAATGCTTGTACGGGGTCAAGCATTGATATCCTGGGTCCCTTCTTAATAATGGTTTATGGACCTTTCCTCCAGGAACTTGTCCAAACCTTTTTAAACCCAGCTACACTAACAGCCTTTACTACATCCTCCGGTAACAAATTCCAGAGTTTGATTACACGTTGAGTGAAAAGCCTCCTTTAAATACTGGTGGAATTCTTTGTCTTTATAAAGGGCTGGGATCATTCAATGAGTTTTGGCTGTCTTGCCCCTTCTCCTAGCCGTAAGGTCAGCCACACCGAGGAATGATCTGACAGCCCAGTAATCCCTTATTTCCACTCGCTCAACTCTTGGTAACAAAAATTCTGTTGTCAAAAGGTAATCTAGTTGAGAATAACTATTTTGAAGGGCAGAATAAAAGGTGAAATCCAACTCCTCTGGGTGCAAAGTTCTCCATAAGTCTATCATCCCATGTTCCCCCACCAAATAGTCCACCCCTTTTCTTTGGTTCCCCTCTTTGCATCCCCTGTGGTGGTTTACAATCAATGGTTAAATCCAGAGGCAAGTTGAAATCTCCCCCAATGACCCACTGATACCTCCAAACTGCAAGAGCTTGGAACCGAGTGTGAGAAAGAATTCATGGCGATACACATTAGGTGCGTATACGTTGCAAAAAAAAAAAAACACACTTATGCTCTCCCAGCTGCCCACTCATCAGGTGATATCTACCCTCAGGGTCAGTAATACATTGGTGTATGTCAAAGGTACCTGTCAATGGATCAGGGTAACAACCCCCCTTTGCCTTCCATTATATGACGAATGGCCCATATACTAGACCACTTGACATGGAATGACCCAGACGCTACCACAAAAAAGAATGAAATATGGGATCATTTCTGCGGTGACAGGAAAAATGACCTGCTGGCTCAGTGGAAAACGAAGAACTAGAGAGGCAGTTGGGAAGGCAGCACGCAGGCGCTGTGGGATGCTCCCAAAAGCTCTCACTGGACGCTGGGGAGCGTTCCCACGCAGGCTCTGTCAGCACCGACGATACCCATATGTGAAGACTACATTCCTGCTTGTTCCTGGAGATAAGCATCTCCAACTAAAGCCAAAACCTTTGGAGAAAGCTATATGAGGACCCTGTAACAGCACAACCACAAAGCCAAATTTTCTTCTTCTAAATGCTTGTGTGTGCTGGGTAACCAACTAACAAGCTTATGGAATGGCCTGTAGTAAAGGAAAAGCTGGAAAGCAGGTTAAAACAAGCTCCAAATTTGAAGAGCTCTGACCCAGATGGAGTAACCAACTTTTGGCTCAGTTATCACTCCACCAAGACCTGGTGAACTGCAAAAGTCAATTGTTCGAGCAACCGAAACAGACACTGCGATGGCTTACTACCGGAAGAACATTTTTCCTTCCAAAGGGAGATCCAAACAACATTCCTAAAAATTAGACCAATAAGCTGTTTACCTACAATCTGGTGAAATTTTACTTACCATTAATTTCCTTTCCTAGAATCCTGTTATATTCCCCTACCAGCAGATGTTTGGGAGATATAATACTAAAGGCTTCAATGAGCATGCCCTAGCACCAGAAGTGTCAAATGAACATAAGCACTCTTATTAAACTATAAACTATAAGCCAAAACTGTAGTGCAACTAGCGCCCAGTCTCCAACAACTATGTATAGACCAACAGGCTGCAGATGCTCTGTCGTAACAGCTACTAATAATACAGCCAATACAGTGAGTGAGGGCAGGAGTTGGACTGGTCTAACAGAATTCCAAGAAAGGAAATTAAGTAAAAATTTCACCTTTCAATCTCCTGCTAGACAAATTCTTACAAGTGGGCAGTACCAGAGCTATCCCACCTGTGGGCAGAACAAAAGCAGCTGCAGTCACTACCCTGGCCTCGAAAGCTGCCGCAGTCCTCGCCTGGATATCCAGCGATAATGGTGCACAAAGACAGACAACCAGGTGGCCGCCAGACAAATGTCCCCCGGATCCACGCAGGACCACTCCACTCAGGTGGTGGCTTGTGCTCTAGTAGAATGGGCTCAAAAGCCTAATGGGTGGTCTGCTATGCAAAATATAGGCAGATTCTGATGGTTTTCTTGATCCATCGGCCAAAGGTCTGCTTGAAAGCTGCGAGCCTCTTATGAAGCCCCGTGAAAAAGGACAATAAGGTGATCCAATTTCCTAAAGAAAATTAGTCATCTGCAAATAGCAGCACAGAATGTGGCCGACATCTAATGCCCTAAGATTATGCTTAGAGTCCACGCGGTCCAGACTTCAGGCAGTAGGATAGGCTGGTTAAGGTGGAACAGACATGACCTTAGGTAAAAAGATAACATATTGGATAGAGACGATTCCTGTGGAGAAGGTCAAAAAGGAGTCCTGACAAGAAAGCACTTGGAGCTCTGAGACCTGCCTAGGGGGATGTGATGACCACCAAGGTAGTCATAAGAAACCATGCAGGGAAGCCTCCATGAGGGGCTTGAAGGGAGGTTTCCGCAGGCTGCGCAAGACCAGGGAGAGGTCCCACGGAGAAATCACAGGACACAATGGTGGGTGCAAGTAATCGGACACCCTGGAGGAAATATCTGACAGACATGTGCCACTACTGAGCGGCCCGAGATGAGCCCTCTAAAGCAAATAAGCATGGCCACTTGGACCTTCAAGGAATTGAGTGCAAGTCCCTTATCCTCGCCATCTTACAGGATGGCTATGACATCAGGGATCTGTATCGACCAGGGTGAAAAACTGCAGCGTGTGCACCATGCCTCAAAGAGGATTCCAGGAACTGGTTAAAAGACAGAAAGCAGAGGGTAGGGCTAATGGCCAATTTTCCCAATGGAGAAAGGTGAACAGTGGAGTACCCCAGGGATCTGTACTGGATCCGCTGCTTTTTAACATTTATAAATGACCTGGAAATAGGAATAACTAGTGAGGTTATCAAATTTGCAAATGACAAAACTATTCAGAGTTGTTAAAACCCATGAGGATTGTGGAAAATTGCAAGAGGATCTGGATAAATTGGAAGACTGGGCATCCGAATGGCAGATGAAATTTAAAGTGCAAAGTTATGCACCTAGGAAAGAAAAATCCAAGTTATGATTACAGGATGCAAGATTCCACATTAGAAACCACCATGAAAAAGATTTAGGTGTCATCTTGGGCAGCAGCAGATGTCGCTGCCGGGACATCACCACCTCCCCTCCTCTGCTCCTGCCCAATCGGGGCAGTGGGAGCCGCCAGCCGGGGAAAATAAAAGCGGCGCCCCTGCACTAGGAGTGCTGCTGCCGGGACATCACCACCTCCCCTCCTCTGCTCCTGCCCAATCGGGGCAGTGGGAGCCGCCAGCCGGGGAAAATAAAAGCGGCACCCCTGCAGGGCGCGCCCACGCCTGAGGGCCTCGCCAGAGGGCCCTTTGGCGTGGCCCTTAGGCGCGGCACGAAGGCGAGCAGACGGAAACAACAAAAGAAACAGCAGCGCCGAAAACATCACCGCAGAACCCAACAAGGAGCAGACCGAGGCGAAGGACGTCAGAACCGCAAGTAGAATTCCTACAGAACATCACACATTCCCCACCACCAAACTCTCACTTCCACTACCCACACCCTAATAGATCCTGCTCTCCCTCCACGGGACAGGCTCCCGCCCCAAGGCACCCTACACAGATCCGGCTCTCCCTCCACGGGACAGGCTCCCGCACCAAGGCACCCTACACAGATCCGGCTCTCCCTCCACGGGACAGGCTCCCGCACCAAGGCACCCTACACAGATCCGGCTCTCCCTCCACGGGACAGGCTCCCGCACCAAGGCACCCTACACAGATCCAGCTTTCCCTCCACGGGACAGGCTCCCGCACCAAGGCGCCCAACACAGATCCGGCTCTCCCTCCACGGGACAGGCTCCCGCACCAAGGCACCCTACACAGATCCGGCTCTCCCTCCACAGGACAGGCTCCCGCACCAAGGCACCCTACACAGATCCAGCTTTCCCTCCACGGGACAGGCTCCATCCACGGGACAGGCTCCCGCACCAAGGCGCCCAACACAGATCCGGCTCTCCCTCCACGGGACAGGCTCCCGCACCAAGGCACCCTACACAGATCCAGCTTTCCCTCCACGGGACAGGCTCCCGCACCAAGGCACCCTACACAGATCCGGCTCTCCCTCCATGGGACAGGCTCCCGCACCAAGGCACCCTACACAGATCCAGCTTTCCCTCCACGGGACAGGCTCCCGCACCAAGGCGCCCAACACAGATCCGGCTCTCCCTCCACGGGACAGGCTCCCGCACCAAGGCACCCTACACAGATCCGGCTCTCCCTCCATGGGACAGGCTCCCGCACCAAGGCGCCCAACACAGATCCGGCTCTCCCTCCACGGGACAGGCTCCCGCACCAAGTTCAGCTCTCTCCAAACAGACAACAGACGAAGACTCAAGAAAACAGGCATCACCCCAACGAAACATCACAAAAAACCAACATGCACGCCACATACTTCCTACCACTCTACCTACTCATCACACAACTCCTCCCACCCACCACACACCTCCACTACCCACAAGCAAACACAACATGGCACCCACCAACTGCTTTGCCATATTTAGAACCACAGCACACACACAAAGACGCTCAGAACTTACCAGGCAAGACGACCAAACAGACACAAATCAAACTCCCACACCTGCACAAAGGAAGCACATGTAACAGCAACCTCATCAACAAAGACAACAACGATTGAGCTCATAAAACGCCAGATCCGTCTGCAACAAGATACACACTATTGTAGACCACATAGAAGAGCGACAGCCCGACTTAATATGCATCACAGAGACATGGCTCAACCCTACCGACAACGTACTACTCAACCAACTAGTACCGGACAACTACTCAGCGTACAACTGCCCACGCACCCACAAGCGTGGAGGAGGAGTCCTGATAATAGTGAAAACAAAACTAAAGTTCAAGACACAGAACTTCACCGATACACAGCAATGTAACTCAATTAGCATCAAGAACAAGAACATTGCAATCTGTCTAACCTACAGAGCACCCAGAGCTCCACCCGATGAACTAGCCCTCTCACTCGAAGAAGCCTGTGCCATAACAAACAAACCAGCGCTACTGATTGGAGACTTCAACCTCAAGTCCACCAATGCCAAAGACGCAGAGGCCTTCCTTCAAGCGATGACCTCACTTCAATTCACACAGATAATCAATGCACCAACGCACAGACATGGATCATCCCCAGACCTCATCTTCGCATCCAATTACCTATCAAGAGACCTAATTTCTCCACCCACCATTACCCCAGTACCATGGTCTGACCATTACCTAATCGAGACAAAGCTACGATCTCAAGAGGACCAGACAAACGAAAGAGCTGACATCTCACACACACAAAGACGATTCAAGCATTTTGACAGGGACGAATTCATACAGGACACAATACATCACCTGAACATTACTACAGACGACCTGGAGGAACAAGTTGCAAGCTGGAACAGCATTTTAGCTAACGCCACCAAACCATCTGGTCGCAGGACCGAGAAACACCACAAGAGACAAAACAAACCTTGGTACTCAGCAAAAATACGACAGGAAAAGAGAGAGCTCAGGAAGATTGAACGGAGATGGAGAAAAAACAAAGCAACTGCCGACCAGCATCTTTACCTAACAAAGCAAAAATACAATGAACACATCAACCAATCAAAGAGGGAATTTCACACAAACATGATAAACACTTCCATCAACAAACCCAGAGAGCTCTTCGAAATAGTAAAGATCTTCACAAAAGAGCAAACAGAAGGGGAAGTACAAGTTGATCCACAGGAATTCGCCGACCACATCAAAGACAAATTTCACTCCACAGAGCGAACACCACCTAGTGAAACCACCAGGACGGACATACACTCCAAAACCTGGGGCACATTCCACCCACCCTCAACAGAACAGATATCCCACATCATCTCTACAATCAATACAAGCACTGCTCCTACAGACCCGTGCCCAGTGTCATGGGTCAAAGCCACCAAATCCAGCTTCATCCCCACCATACATAAAATGGTACACAACTCACTCACTCAAGGACTCATGCCAAAGCAACTAAAGCTTGCCTCAGTAAGACCAATCACAAAGAAAACAACTCTCGACAAAAAAGATCTAGCAGCATACCAAACAATCTCCAGCATACCCTTCCTCGCAAAAATCATCGAAAAAACGGTTCAACTTCAACTTCAGGAACACATCAACAAACACGAAACACTCGATGACAACCAACACGGATTTCGTCCCAACCATGGAGTCGAAACGCTACTGATCTACCTCTTCAACAGCATCCTAAGAATAATTGACAACACCAGGAATGGAATCATAATGATCTTCATCGACATCTCCTCAGCCTTCGACACAGTGGACCACAACACGCTCCTGGAAAGACTAAAGAACACTGGTATACACGGTATCACATTGAAATGGTTCCACTCGTACCTAACAGAAAGACAGCTACAGGTCAAGTTGGGACACAACACCTCCCGACCCATAAACGTCCGACAAGGAGTGCCTCAAGGATCCGCACTCTCAGCACTCCTATTTAACATCTACATACAACCAATATGCAACATCATGAAAGAGAACAACATTCAATACACAATATATGCAGACGACATCATGACATACACCCCGATATCAATCGACAACCCGGACTTCTCTAACAGACTGCCTTACCCAAATGGCAAGTTGGTGTCAAAACAACCACCTCGCAATAAACTACAACAAGACTGAAGCTTTAATCATCACTCGGAACCAAAACTTCATACACCCACCAAATATAAAGATACAAAGCACTACTATACCAATAAGATCAGAAGTGAGATACCTCGGAGTTACTCTGGATAATAAACTCAATCTCAAGCCACACAGACAAAACAATCCAAAAAGCCTACTACAAGATGCGAATCAGGAGACTGAAACCGCTACTCGCACCAGAACACTTCCGTACCGTCTGTCAAGCACTGATAACCCCACTGCTGGACTTCTGCAATCCGATATACCTTGGACTACCGAAACAAGCCCTCAAACCACTCCAACTGGCACAAAACACTGCAGCACGAATCATATCAGGAACTGCAAGACAGGAGCACATCACACCTACCTTAAAGGACTTACACTGGCTTCCAATCGGTGCTCGCATCAGATACAAAACTATCATAAACCTATTTAAGAAAAAACAGCACACATCAGCCAACAGCCTGCACTCCCTCATACAACCAGACACCAGCACACGTCCCAGAAGAAAAACAAACACACAACCGAGTCAGCACCCCCAGTGAATACAAACACACACGCAAGGACAACGGACAGAGCACTCTCCATGGCTGCTCCAACAATATGGAACAAACTCCCGGACGATTTGAGGGCTACTACAGACCTCAAAGACTTTAGAAAACAGCTAAAAACCATGCTGTTCATAGAACACTATGGACACATCACATAACCTCAGAGAATGCATAACAGCACAGATACCGCCTAAACAATGTATGTATGGAATATGTTTTTTGCACCACTGTATATAGCCCACTCTGTACATAGCTCACACCAATCTAGCACACAATACAACACTCACTCAATTTCACCCTCACTGCATGTATAACACACTCACTTTACCCGATTGTTTGCTGTGATACCACCTTGATTATTAAGATAAGGCGGTTTAGAAATACTGTTAAATAAATAAATAAATCTTGGATAACATGTTGAAATCCTCCGCCCAGTGTGCAGTGCTGGCCAAGCAAGCAAATAGAATGCCAGGTATCAAAGAAAAGGAATGGAGAATAAAAATGGAAGTTACACTTACCTGGTAATTGATGTTCCTTGAGGGAGTACAGTTCAGTCCTCCACCACTGGGTAGTGCACCTCCTCCTGCAACATGGAGACTGGACAAGTCAAACTTGTGACATCACCGGGTATATCCTGCTGGTCTTCTCCCATGATCCCCCAGTGACCTACTGTCAAAGCAGACTCAAAGGAGCAAACAAACAACCAGTTAAAGTACTAAATACAAAGCTATGCTCAAACTTCAACTTTAAAATAACAGGGCCCCAAAAAGAAAGGCCGAAAACACCCTCCTCCGTGCCCCTGTCCCCCTGCGCACCAAACAGCGGAAGACACAGAGCTAGAAGGAAGGAGAACTAAGGAAGAGTATAGGTAGAAAAGGTTGCTCTCGCGATTACCTGCCAATCAGAGCCCGTTGCCGACTCTAGGATCCGAAAGCATACTCGGAACTGACGCCTCGCGTCTGAAACATCCATCCCCGGGCGGGAATGAGGACTGAACTGTACTCCCTCAAGGAACATCAATTACCAGGTAAGTGTAACTTCCATTTCCTTATCGGTCCTACAGTTCAGTCCTCCACCACTGGGATGTACCAGAGCAGTAATCATTGGGAGGGACCTATCCAGTCGGCTCGGCCCCTAAACGAACAGAGCAGGCACCGACCCCAGCCCGCTCCTCACGTCAACAGGCGGTAAGCCAACCAGGAAGACACGACCAAGAGCCCACTTGGATCCTCTTCACTGGTGAAAACAGCACAGAACTCTGCCCCAAGCAGCGCTAGTGCTTCAGAAAGACAAACTCGCCATTGCAAACACACTGAACGCCCTAGAAACAGACCTACTGAGAAGGCTACCGGAGCTCCGCCTGAAAAATCCGCTTGAGCTCCCCCTTGGCTCTCGACCCCACCAGGGTGTCAAGTGTTAGCAACCGCTGCTTTCCCGCAGAACCCGCCTCCACGGAGGGACAGGCAGCGAAGAAGAGACCTCCCAGAAAGCGACGGAACCTCACCTAAGGTCCAAGGAACGCAGGTTACAAGCAAAGTGTTCTTGCGTAAGTCCCAAACCGACAACTAAACAGGCACAGCCGGATTCCACGAGGGAGACCGGAACCGAGGTCCATCCAGACAGAGGTGGGAAGCAAAATGAGGGAAATGGAAAAAAACCACCAGCGTCAAACACCCTATTTGTCACACCTCTTAAGGGCTTTATTCTTTGCAACACAAAGTAGCTCTACAGCTATGTCCTGGACCAGTTGGAGTCTTTTTAATTGAGAATGTGGAATGCAGCGAAGCAATGAGTTGCAATAAACCAAGCGTGATCCACCAAGGGCAAATAAGAGGGTGTCAAGTGCCCCAGAGTCCAGCGTTGTTTCAGAAGATGTGGAGTCTTACATGGTGTGACAAAAAAGACTCTGGTAGCCACGCCCACGACGCAATGCCAGTAGGCCAACCGCTTACATCACCTGGATATGCCCGCCGGAATTGGAGGAACCATGCAGAAGTAGCAATCGCCGACGTGATCCATGGGCCCTCTCCAGATCATTGGAACCGCAAAAGACTTTGATGGTCTTTTCCCATCCATCCACAGCCTGAGATCTGCTACACATGTATTGCAGCATATGTGTGGCGCCTAGCTTTTATCCTGATCTTTTATTCTGCAGCCAAAATATAAATCGTAGGCTTTCTGAACCGCCACAGTCATATGCCATTTTTGTGATGTAAAAGTCACATCACCACAACTAGAGCAGAAATTATCTGCATGATTAACACCAGGACGAGGAATCGCCAAATATGCTGTGAGTGACCTATCGGTATAAAATAAATGTCTTTTTTTTTTTTTTTTTTTACTGTCAAGCGAGGCAAATTTAAGTAGTGACTGCATCAACTGGTTTTGGACAGGCATTTCGATTGGTTGCAAGTAAAGATTATGCAAGCTCACGCAAATGTTGCAGAATACACTGGTAATGGTCCCCACTGACTAATGAAGAGCACATATCTTAGCAACCAGACCAAGTCAGCCATTTTCACTATGACCTCTGAAAGGCATAGAATGGACCGGGCCACGGCCCCGTACCAATGCGTCGACGCTATCCAGTAGCCTCATATGTCCTCTGCTAAACATCGACCCGTCGCCGCAGACTGACAGGTCGCCATGAGGTCCAATATGGGCTGACCGCATCTGAGCACACGCGGCGCGCACACCGCCTGATGCAATCTCACTCCTCCGGCAAACACTCGGACCCCACTAAGGACATTCGCCACCACAGTGTCCCCACCGAAACGCAGGCCGCCAAGGCTTCAACCGCGCACGCTGTCCCTTCGCTCGGGCCACCCTGACCACCCGACCGACTCCACCCTGCCGATCGAAATAGGCCACCATCCCGGAGATCTCAGACAGCACCTACAGCGCTCGATCCGCTACCGTGTCCATGAACGCCTGCCACGGCTGACGTACCGCGTACCATTCCAGTCAGACGATGGAACACTGGGCGTGCTGCGTACACAAACACCTTGTACATAAAGGATCCCCAAAATGTAGCTGAGTCTAACCACGCTCCGGCCAAGCTCCCGGAAGAAAGGGACAGAACCTTATAAAAAAGAAGTGGGGACAATTAGGAAGGCTTTCCTGTTTGATTATTCTTTTTTTCTTTTTTTTTTCCTTTTTACAACTCCATAAGGGCCACAAGGCACACAACCGAACAGGGCATTGTCCAGAGAACGCAAGGCCCCTCCTCCAGGCTGACTCCACAGCCTAAACCGGCAGTCACCTTGGCTGATGCCGAGCAGCGCGGAAGCCAACTTGTAAGCCCAGCATATGAAGTATGCCTACTAGTACAGCATTCCACAATGGAGGGACATGTAACCGGACGGCTTTGAATATGAACCTACAGATATCCCGCGCTTGCTCCAAGACAAGCACTGTGCAGCCTACTGGTCTTCTCGGAGCACCGCCACGACCCGAAGACCTAAACCGGCCAGCAAAAGACGACGTATGCTGAGCCCGAAGGAACCTGGTTGAACGGATCCCAGCACTCCCTGTATCGTTAGGATCGGAGCCTCCCCCCCCAAGGACTCAGCCCTGGCTGGAACCGGCTGAGCATAACTCCAGGCCCTGCGGCGAGCCCCCACGAAGAAGTGGGACGCAACGATGCCTTGAGGAAAGGGAAGGCCCAATGGGTGAAGCAAGTTGCTAGCTGACCAAGGGAGTAAACCCCACACGCGCACCTCAACGGAAGGTCGGAAGAACCGAGGATTCTGGTCCCACAGGTGCGCCTGCTAGCCTTTAACAACATACACCTCCGCAGGTACAAAAACTTAAATTGTGAGCACCTTCAGGGGTAAGGGGAATAGACGACAGCCTCCGACTGTTGACCACCTTGTCTTGCACAACAGACAGCAGCACCCCACCAAACAAATGATTGGGAATATATGACCTCAGAACCCCAAGACAGAGGTAAAACAGTAGAACGTGCAGTGGACGTGAATTTCCAGATCTGCCAGCCCCCCTGCCCACATTGAGAAGAGGCAGAGAAGAACTGGACCGGCGCCTCCTGGACAGCCGGGCCACCGAAGGGAAAGCTGATGACTGAGGCCCAAACTCCTCAGGATGGCCCCGTCTTGCATTGGCAACCCCATGCAACACCATGACAACCCCGCTCACGATATCCCAAGCGATCTCTGTCATTGCTGCAACAATCACCTGAGCATGAGATCACAGACGGAACACGGACATGCAGACGCACTCAAGGAGAGTGCACCTAAGAAATATGAGCCTATCCAACATCCAGCACCACATGTCCAGGTGTCCCACTCCTGTCACCCAAAACACAGGACGCTTGAACCTAGGTGACCGTCATAGCAAAGACAGGGAGGCCTGACTGCCGCTATCAACCCTTCCAGGACCCTGGAACACTAAGCCCCAGACTGTGCCATCCAGCAACACTTCTCATGATCTCCAGCAGGGGCCTTTCCCCAGATGGCCCAGATGGGCAGTGTTCCCGCCAAATGGGCAAGCTGCGCTCTGATAACATAGTGCAGAAAACCAAATCAAAGTGTCTTAACCTAGCTAATTTTTGTCTAATAGTGATCATTCATAATATCAGCCAGACTCAATCATAACATTAGTATTAATGATCTCTAAAGATTGAAGAGTTACTAATGTAATACTAATTGGTTTTTTTTTTTTGTTTTAAAGAGCTTCAAAGGCGATCTTGGAAACTACAGACCAATGAATCTGAGTTCAGTGCCAGTTAAATGATAGAACTTGTTCTGAAAAGCAGCACCAAGCTGTCTTTTCAAAGGGTTAATAAACATGTGAGTAAGCCAAATGATATGTATCTGGATGTTTTAGAAGGTACTTGACAAAGCCCCTTATGAACTTCTCCTGAGGAAGGAGATGATATACTATTATAGAATGGGAAATGGATCAAAAACAGGAACACAATAGGACTAAATGGCCAGTTTTCTCACAGGAGACCCGTAAATAGTGGAATGTCTCGGGATCTGCACTGGAACTGGCATCTGGTAACATCTACTGCACTGAAATGATCTGGAAAAGAGATCAGCAAGCATGGCGATCAAATTTGCAGATGGCATAACGACATTTAGAGGCTGTCTGCACAATTTCCAAGCGTATAAACATGGAAATAGCATCCTTATGTAAATGACAATTTCAGAAAGGGCTCAATTTGTAGGTGGTTGTGCCGCCGATGACCCTGAATGGCCAAATCCTAGCATGGAAACCTGCTGCTGACAGACGTCGCCAACTGCCAGAATGCATACAAAGGTAAAGGCACCCCCCAAGAAGTAAAACCCAAACCAATCACATTGCAGTCAAAGAACTATAAACTATCATGAAATTAAAAGGAAATTAAAATTAGAATTAAAAGTAACAGCAAAAGGAAGTCCTTATCTGGGTGTAGCCGCGTGGAACAGCATCGTCTGCTCAAACGCGGGGCTGCTCCGCTCTCTGCCACGAGGCCTCAGCCCTGCCGAGAAAATGGCGCCAATCCGAAGCAGGCCCGTTTGGCGCCAAACACCACAGAGGCGGCAAGAGCTCAGAGCCCCTCCATGTGGACTCAAGAGACTCCCTTGTGGCGTCGGGATGCAGCAGTTACCCCGCTGTAGCTGCGGGGTGAAGAGCTGTCCAGACACGCTGCTGCCTCGCGCCACCAGAAGTAGCAGACGCTGCGAGCCCCGGCCCACCTGCTAAAGAACCTCGAACGGCCTGAGGCTCCCGCCGCGATGGGAATCTGCCACATGGACACTGCCAAAATGCAGGTGTTCCACAGAGCTCTCCCCCGTACAGTCCTGGGGGAGAGATCATCACCGGGCACAGAAACCGAAGAATCCCAAGCAGAGAGGCTAGCTGGCAGCGTGAACTTTGAAAAGGGACAGAACCCCCCTTTACACTAAGGCAGACTAGGTGAAAATAAATAAAGTAAAAGTAAATGAAATTAAATGAAAATGAATTCAATTTACAGGATTATACCTAAAGAAGGGCAAAAGAAATGCAAGGTAAATCAAATCCTGACTAACTGCTCCTAAACTGCTTCTCAAGTGAGCCCAGCACCTAGGCTCACTATGTCCTCATGCTGCATGGAGACTGGACACACTGGGGGATCATGGGAGAAGACCAGCAGTATATACCCGGTGATGTCACAAGTTTGACTTGTCCAGTCTCCATGTTGCAGGAGGAGGTGCACTACCCAGTGGTGGAGGACTGAACTGTAGGACCGATAAGGAACAAAGGATATTATAATGCCTATCGTTCCATGGTGCGACCACACCTTGAATACCGTGTGCAATTCTGGTCACCATATCTTAAAAAGGATATAGTGTTATTAGAAAAGATACAGAGAAGAGCCACCAAAGTGGTAAAGGGGATGGAAAGATACCCCTATGAAGAGAGGCTAAAAAGGTTAGGGCTCTTCAACCTGGAAGACAGACAACTGAGAGGAGATATGATAGAGGTCTATAAAATTAATGAATGTAGGGGGTGTGGCTGTAGCTAAGATGGCAGCGATAGCGTTTTCCTAGTGTGAGAATGCCTAAGCGGAAGGGTAGGCAGAAGGCTCCTCCCACGGAGCCCAAGCCTGCAATTACCTCTGGTCCTATGGATCGTTTGTTCATCTGTCTGAGCAACAGATTGGGGAGATTCGAGCAGGCGCTGCAGCCCAGGTTGAGGTGAACTTGGAGCTGCTTGCTCTGGAGGTATCTCTCTCCCCCGACGGAGTCCTCCGTCCCGGATTGCTAGCCCGGTGCTTCCTCTCGTGAGAGTGAACGTGGCGTCACCTGAGGGTGTGAGAGCGGCGTTTCAGGAGCGGGCCTTGCCCGAGGAGTAAACTGGCAGTCAACGTTTGGAGCCCGGGATTGTTCCCGCGGTTGGAGATTCGGCTCAGCAGAGTGTGCAACCTACCCAGCGAGGTGATGTAGCAGCAGTGGGACAGGAATTTTCCTCGGTGTCCTGTCTTTAAGGGGTTTGCCATGAAGCACCCGAAGGTTATCTCCCTGGACGTTATTTGGGAAGCCCTAACCCAGTTATCTATGACTCAGCAAGTGGAACCGACGATCTCTCGTTTGGAGATTCTATCCGGTGGATTTCGTAGCGATTTGAATGACATACATGAGAAGTTGGTAATTGGAGAGCAGAAAATAGAGACGGTTTCTGTACTCACTGACTATCATGAAGGATAACTTGGCAATGGAGGGTGAAATTGGAGAATATTGAAAATGTTGAGAGCGTCAAACTTGCGCTTATTGAATTTTCCTGTGGTATCTGGAATCTCCCCTGTAGAATTGTTTAAGAGGTATATGCATGAGACTTTGTTAGTGCCTACTGATTTAACGCCTCCAATTGTAAAAGCATATTTTTTGCCTGTGGGTAAAAAGGTGGATCAGAGATTAGTGGGTTCTGTGGAAATGGAGGTGCTAGATGTTTCTGCTTTATTGCAATCTCCGAAGGAAGAAAGTTTAAAGCTATCCACTATGTTGGTTTCTTTTGCTATTCCATCAGACAGGGAATGGATTTTGAAGTTATATTTCAAGAGGCGTTCTGTTCCATTTATGGGTAAAAAGGTTGTGGTATTTCCAGATGTTTCTAGGGAGACGCAAAAAAGGCGTAGAGCCTTTTTGCTCCTTAGACCAGGTGTGATTCAATTGGGTGCTTCCTTTATATTGAGGTTTCCTTGCAAGTGTATTATTTACTTTAGACAGACTAAGTATGCTTTTTTTCCAACCAGAGGATTTATCTTCGTTTATTTCTTCCCATACTATAATATCTTCACCTCTCGAGTAAGCGGTTTGTCTTATAAATTGTTTAATGCTCAGCCTATCGCTGTTATTAGTTCCTATTTTTTGATTCATTGTCCTGGTACGAGGATTTTCACCTACCCTCGTTCCATTATGTAGTGTTACTCCCCCCCTATATGGTGGGCTAACTATACTCTTGTTGGAGCATGTATTTAATTTCTTATATTTTTTTTCTTTTTTGTAGATATTCCTGTTCTACAAGTAGTTTCTGTACAAGCATTGCTTGATTGTTATAAAGTTCATAAAACAATAAAAAAAATTAATGAATGGAGTGGAACAAGTAAATGTAGATCGATTGCATGTCGCCTAGTCTTTCTATATTTTGATGGCATAAACACTGAAGCTACAGGGTAACCTATTTAAGACTAAGAAAATATTTTTTCATTCAACACGTAATCAAATTCTGAAATTTGAAACTGGAAGATGTAGTAAAAGCTGTTAGTATAGCCAGGTTTAAAACGGTTTGGACAAGTTCCTGGAGGAAAGGTCCATAAACCGTTAAAGTGGACCCAGAATATCCACTGCTTGCCCCAATACAAGCATTGTGGAACCTGTCTTTTGGGGAAACTGCTAGGTACTTGTGACCTAGATTGGCCACTATTGGAAACAGGATACTGGGTGTGATGGACCTTGGTCTGACCCAGTATGGCATCTCATGTTCTTATGTGCCTTAAGAGCCAGGCCATAAGCAAGTAAGGAGCTGGATTGTCCAGACAGGTCCTTGTTGGAGCAGGCCGCAGCAAGACCCTAAAGGGAGGGGCTGCCTTACCTTTAGGTAAATGAGGTCAGAAAACCAGACAGCACGGCCACTCGGGGGCCCACAAGAATCACTAGACCCTGGTGAGCTTTGCGTTGCAGGGCCCGCCTGATCGCCCAGGGAGAAGTATAGAAGGCCTGTCATCGGCCAAGGCTGAACCAGCACATCCACCCCTGAGCTTCCTCCGGTGATTGAATATTGTGGTCTTGGCATTGGTTGCCATCAGATCGACCTCTGGCCAACCCCACTGCTGAACTATGCATTGGAAGGCCCATGGGACAAGTTCCCATACCCTAGGATCCAAGGCATATCAGCTGAGAAAGTTTGCCTGAATGTTAACAAACACCTGTGAGATGCTGAGCTGATACGATCAGCACATGTTTCTCACCCAGGTGAAGGCGGCAATTCCTTTGCAACTCCTGGACACTTCGTGCCACCCTGGCTGTTGATGTAGGACACAGTCGTGGCATTGTCTGAGAAGATCTATACAGCTGTGAAAGATGTATGTTAGAAAGTGAAGGCATGCCAGGTGAGTAGACCTGGCTTCTGGGTGATTGATGGGCCAGAGACTGGTGTTGGTAGTCATGACTATCCATTGTGGTGCCTCTAAGTAGACTCCCTGGAGCATGTTCCTTGGATGTAGCCACCACTGAAGGTTGTGGCACAGAGAGCGTGGAAAAAAGTGAAGGTTGAAGTCCTTGAAGATGGGAGACTACTAGGCGTGCTGAAGGGAGTGCTGTGCGGCTGTGTTCTTAATTTATGGGGAAAAGGAAAGCAAAAGGGGCAAAGAAGCCCTCCTCTACCCCTGCAACCTCGACCCCGTTACCTTCTGCGGTTGGTCCGCTTGACGCTTTTGTGGTCTCACGGCAGGGGTGTCTGGTCAGGAACCGGCGATAAGTGGCCTTGGGAGTCTCTCGGCTGATTTGAGTTCGGCGGGAGGCTCTGGACCCGATATCTCATCGCCGGAGCAGTGGCGGCCTGTAGGGCTGGTACCCCTGCAATTCTACATGCAAATCTCCGTCCTGCTCAGCAACTCAGGCCTGAACCAAACTGCACAGACAAGATGGATTCTTCACTTCACTTTTGCTGTGTTCAGCTACAAACGGCCTTCAAGCACTGCTGGAGCAGCGTTTCTAAGTGTGCATACAGAAGCTATTGTCCGTGGCTGGCCTTGGACACTGGTACATGCCAAGAAGTTACATACCGTTGCCTCTGCCTGACTTTTCACTATAGCTCCTTTGTTTGCAAGACGCTGCTCATCATCTACCTCCTGATTCGCTGAGAACACCTCAGACTGCCTGGTGCCAACCAATCATTGGACCTATGACGGAGGATTCTCACACAGAATAATGCATTCTGCGCTGGAAAAACTTTAGTAGTAGTAGAGAGAGTGAGAGTTGGGGGCTTTTTCCACCTGTTCATACAGACTCCTGCACTGGTTCGTCTCTGCTGTGCACTGCGACCTGACCCTTCCGCAGGACGGCCACTAAGTGTGGGCTAGGCCGTCCTCCACAGGTCTGAGATAAGCCTTTCACAGATACCTCCGGTTCGGACTTACTGCGGCTCGCCTGACGAGGCTAGAGCCCGCATTAGGAGCTGTCTTCTTGGACTGCATTGTTCCTGAGAGCCCGACGGAACTAAGGTACTGACTTATCTCTCCTCCTCCGTATGGGAAAGGGGTTAGCAATATATGTCTTACTTTTCCTCGGTGCAGAGCGAATCAGTGACGTCTGATTACTAATCAGTGATTTATTACGTTGTCCAAGTGTACATCTGTACTATAACAAATTTCTACCTCATGTTTCTAATTAGCGATATGTGTGTGTGTATATTTTTCTCCTTGGTTGCCTATAATAAAGTCTAATATATATCTGCAGACCAGACTTCTTTCGTGGCTCATTGCCAGAATAACTCACCGAACTTTGGGCTGTATATTAGTAGCTATCTCCCCTAGACAACAACAGAGTCTAACTTATTCTTGTGCTACGAATATACCCTACAGGCCCCATAAAGTGCCTTTGCTGAACGGGACTCCGGTGCCGACGGTGAGCCCTCCCCTGGTTTCAGATAGGGGAGTGGGGAACGGAGGGACGCCGGTTCTTCGGAGCGGCGGTTTGGCTGCAGTTAGTCCCGACGTATTCAGTGAATCATCAACGGTGGCCTTAGGGGCTCCTGCTGTCTTGGAGGTAGAACGAAGGAGAATGGAGGCTGGTGTGGAGGGAACAGCTGCTTCATTTTGTTTTCCTCTTCAGAAACCAGCGGAATTCACACTTGAAACGATCTGGTCTGCAATTGTTAAACTTGGTGAACTTTTGGTTCCTCAGATTTCGTCAGTTTCCTCACAACTTCAGGATCATACTGGACTCCTGCAACAACACACGCTGGAGATTTCGGCAGTGCAGAGCTCTGTTTCGGATCTGCAGCAGAAAATTACTTTGGTTGAAGATTCAAGTCAAAGTTATCAAAAGGACACTATGGCAATGCAATTGCGGTTGGAAATTTTGGAAAATCATTCCCGATACCCCAATTTATGTTTGATTAATTTTCCTAAGGCCCCTTCAATGGGGTCAAAGGAAATGTTTAAGAAATATATGTTGGAAATTTTGGGGGTACCTGTAGAGTCACATCCTCCCTTGGTTAAGTTGTATTATCTACCTGTTAAAAAGAAGATAGAGGGAGGTGGGGATATACCGGGGGTAAATGTAGCTGATTCTTTAGATGTTACAGCTTTGCTGGAGACCTCTTTAGTGGATACTATTACTCCTGCTACTCTAATTGCAACTTTTGCGCTATCTTCGGACAGGGATTGGTTTCTTAAAATGTTTTTTCGTAAAAGGGATGTTACTTTTCTGGGTCTGACTGTTCGGGTCTTTCCAGACCTTGCAAGAGCGACCCAGAAACGTAAACGGGACTTTTTACTGTTACGTCCCGCTGTGTTGATGTTAGGCGCCCAGTTTTTTCTTAAATTTCCTTCAAAATGCATTATCAAAATGACTTCCGCTACATATGTTTTCTATGATCCTTCCCAGTTGCTTGCCTTCATTAATGCCCGTCGTCCCTCTGATACAGTGTAGGTGTCATTGCAATTGATAGTACCTGACTGCTTCCCTTCAGCGTTATTTCCTCACTTATTTTGTAATAATTGTTTTTCTTAGTTGGATTCTCCCTCCTTCTTGAGGGCTGTGGAAGGAACAGGCCTTGTTTGATTTCCTGTTATATTAATTACATGTGGGGTTGGATGTTCGCTGACCTTTGTAACCTGTTTCCTTTATTTTCCATTCAAGTGTGTTTTGCTTGGATTTTTTGTGAAAATCAATAAATAGAAAATTAATAAAAAAAAAAAAAGATGGGAGACTACTGGGAGAGCAGCGACTCCTGAAGAGGCTGCTTATGCTCCCATGTCCAGGGAATGTCTATAGTGGCCGCCATGGCCACAAGCGCCTGAAGACAGTACAGCCACATCTGGGACTTTCCATAGGAAGTTGCGGAGCTGATCGGCAAATCTGTGAAACCATTCCTGTGAGGTAAACCCTGCTGTGTTGGGTATTGAACCAGGCTCTGAGACATTTGAGAAACTGTGTGGGAATGAGGGAACTCTTGGCATTATTCACCACCTAGCCAAGGTTTTCTAATTCTTGGACAATGCAACAAATGGCCTGCAGAGCCTTGTGGTAAGACACTGCCCAGGTGAGACAGTCTTGCATCTCAGCACCACGGCAGCTACGATCATGACCTTGGAGCAGGTACAGAGCACCATAGCTAAGCTGAAAGGCAGTGCCCAAAACTCAAAGTGCTGTCCAAGGATGACAAATTGCAGGATGATCCGTGCGGATGAGGATATGGAGGTAAACCTTGGCAAGATCTAGGGATGCCAAGTACTCACCCTGACTGCCTGAATAACTGACCGGAGAGTTTCCATCCAAATCTGGGGGACCCAGAGTGAGCGATTGACTCCCTGGAGATCTAAAATGGGGTATTAGGACCCGTCCCGTCCTCCTTAGGTACTACAAAATAGACGGACTAGCATCTGGACCCCTGTTTGGGGGCTGGGACAGATGGCCTGGAGATTCAACAGGTGCTACAGAGTTGCGCACACAGGGAGATTAGAAAGGCGTCCTAGATGGGTCAGATGCACGAGGGCATAGCAATGCTGAATGTTTAAAACCCACTCATCTGTGGTGACGTGGGCCCACTTGCAGGATTAGAGGGATAGGAGCCCCCCCCCACCCTCACCCTAGGGCAGCGATGGCGAACCTATGGCACGCGTGCCAGCTGTGGCACGCGAAGGCCTTGCAGCTGGCACGCGTGAAGGTCCGCAAAAAAAGAAAAAGCGGGCTCTGGCTGCTGCCGCGGATGCGGCAGCATGCAGTGTCCCGCGGGGCCCCCTCCGCCCGCTAAGCCCCTCTGCAAGGGCTTTCAGATTCGCGAGGGAGACAGCGTCTCCCTCGCGTCTGTTAAGCCCGCAGGGGTTAATGGGAAATTTCCCATCAGCCCCTTTAGACGCGAGGGACTGATGGGAAATTTCCCATTAGCCCCTGCGGGCTTAACAGAGACGCGAGGGAGACGCTGTCTCCCTCGCGAATCTGAAAGCCCTTGCAGAGGGGCTTAGCGGGCGGAGGGGGCCCCGCGGGACACTGCATGCTGCCGCGTCCGCGGCAGCAGCCAGAGCCCGCTTTTTCTGGTGTTAAATTTGCCGGGGGGGGGGGGGGGTGGGGGGGGGTTAGGACTGCTAATGGGCTGTGGGCTGATGGGGGCTGTCTGGAAATGGGGTGATGGGGGGTTAGGACTGCTAATGGGCTAGGGGGGGGGTTAGGAATGCAAATGGGCTGGGGGGGGGTTTGGACTGCTAATGGGCTGGGGGGGGTTAGGACTGCTAATGGGCTAGGACTGCTACTGGGCTCGGGGAGGTTAGGACTGCTAATGGGCTGTGGGCTGATGGGGGCTGTCTGGAATTGGGGTGATGGGGGGTTAGGACTGCTAATGGGCTAGGGGGTGGTTAGGACTGCTAATGGGCTGGGGGGGGGGGGTTAGGACTGCTAATGGGCTAGGAGGGGGGGGTTAGGACTGCTAATGGGCTAGGAGGGGGGGGTTAGGACTGCTAATGGGCTAGAGAGGGGGGGGTTAGGACTGCTAATGGGCTGGGGGGGGTTAGGACTGATAATGGGCAAGGGGGGGGTTAGGACTGCTAATGGGCTGGGGGGGGTTAGGACTGCTAATGGGCTAGGAGGGGGGGGGGGTTAGGACACCAAATTGGCTAGGAGGGGGGGGTTAGGACTGCTAATGGGCGAGGGGGGGGTTAGGAATGCTAAAGGGCTAGGGGGGGGTTAGGACTGCTAATGGGCTAGGGGGGGGTTAGGACTGCTAATGGGCTAGGAGGGGGGGTTAGGACTGCTAATGGGCTAGGGGGGGTTAGGACTGCTAATGGGCTGTGGGCTGATGGGGGCTGTCTGGAAATGGGGTGATGGGGGTTAGGACTGGTAATGGGCTATGGGGGGGGTTAGGACTGCTAATGGGCTAGAGAGGGGGGGTTAGGACTGCTAATGGGCTAGGGGGGGGGATAGGACTGCTAATGGGCTGATGGGGAGGGTTAGGACTGCTAATGGGCTGTGGGCTGATGGGGGCTGTCTGGAAATGGGGTGATGGGGGTTAGGACTGGTAATGGGCTCTGGGGGGGTTAGGACTGCTAATGGGCTAGAGAGGGGGGGTTAGGACTGCTAATGGGCTCGGGGGGCGGCTAGGACTGCTAATGGGCTGATGGGGAGGGGTTAGGACTTGAGGTGGGCTGTTGGGTGGGGTTAGGACTGGAAATGGGCTGATGGGGGGTTAACACTGGAGGTGGTCTGATGGGGTTAGGACTGGTAATGGGCTATGGGGGGGTTTAGGAATGATAATGGGCTATGTGGGGGCTGGGACACGACATGGGCTGATGGGGAGGGGTTAGGACTTGAGGTGGGCTGATGGGGTTAGGACTGGTAATGGACTGTGGGCTGATGGGGGGGTTAGGACTGGCAATGGGCTATGGGGGGCTGACTGGAAGTGGGGGGTTAGGACTGGTAATGGGTTATGGGGGGGGGCTTAAACTGAAAATGGGGGTGATGGGGGGTTAGGACTGGAAGTGGGTTGATGAGGGGGGGATAGGACTGGTATTGGGTTGGGGGGCTGCTAGGACTGGAAATGGGCTGATGCAGGGACTAGAAGGGAATGGATGCTGGGTGAGGCTGGAACTAGAAGGGAGCTGGTGTTGGGGGAGGATTAGAATGGGATGGGGCTGGGAGAGTAAAATGGAGAGGGGAAAAATATTTTGTGTGGGAGGGATAAAAAATCTACAATTGGCCGGGTATTGGGAGAGTAAGTGGGGATTGAGGATGGAGGGGTAAATTTTGAGTAGATGAAATAGGAATGAGGAAAGAGCCAAAGGAGAAAGATTAGTATGTTAAAGCAGATGTAGAGAGAGAATGGAAAAAAAAAACAAGAAGACAGAAGAAAGGACAAATGGACAGCAGATGGAGAGTTAGCAGAAGACACGAAGAAACCAGAAGAAAGTGGCTGGAACAATTGCAACTGAAAAAAAAATGCACAAAAGGTAGAAAAATATCTCTTTATTTTGAATTTATTAACTGGAATATGTCAGCTCTGGGAAATGTGCATCATTAATTTTTGCGCTTTGTTTAGTACAAGAGGAAATTAATATATAGTTTTATTTCTACAGTGTTGTTGTATATTCCAAGTTTGGCTTTTGGGGTTCCCAGTTTAATTATTGTCTTCCTGTTTCTAAATTGTGATTCCTTGTTTGGTGATGGTCTGTTCTGCATGTGTAACTGAGCTGAGGTATTCTGTTTATATAATTCCTATTTGACATTGCCACTTGTTCTTTCCCCAGTAGGTCATGTATTGTTGTTCTCTGAGATGTATTGGTTTAATATTTGCAGTGTTGCCTTTTGATAGGTAGAGTATGGTGCTTTGTGAGTCCTGGTAGTGCTGTTAGGATACGGCGGGTTTGCTATGGGTTCTAAATGGGCAGCGTTTGTAGTAGTTCCTAATGTGCCTGGCGGTTGGTACTGGATTATAGTAATGTAGAAACCTTTTAGTCTTTCTTTATCCATATACTCATTAAGAGGCATGTTTACTAAAAGTTAGTGTATGGTAACATTATGCAAATATTTATGCAAATGAAGCACCTTATGCAAATGGGGCTTTAATTGACGTGCTGGCACTTTGAGGAAATTCTTTGGTTTTGTGCGGCAGTTTGGGCACTCGGGCTCAAAAAGGTTAGCCATCACTGCCCTAGGGAGTCAGGACTGCTGATGGGATCTGGGGAACTTGGCTGTAGAGTCCTTTGCTGTACGAAAAATCCGAAAAGGCCGAGACGTGGGCGCCACCCTGAGGGCTGACAATGCTGAGGATGATCTGCCGGGGTGGTAGCAACTGGTGCTCCTGAAGTGAGATTGTGATGCCATAGGAATTGCAGACCCACCTGCCCCTCAACGTGAGGATTGGTGTCTGTCCTCTGGTAGATGTTGAGGCTCGACTTCAGAGGTCCTTGACTAATTGCTCCAAATCCTCAGAGGAGCATGCCCTTAAGGGTAGCCTGGCGAGGCAAGATTTAGTGGTGGGATCAGCTGACCAATGCTGAAGCTAGAGCCAGTGACAGCCATGATGAATTGTGCCACCAGCCTAATATATCTTAGAGAGCTTCTGCCAAAAAATGCAGTAGCAGACTTCAGGCATGCTGAGGTGGAATCCTCTGGCAAGAGCTGAACCCAACACAAGAGGACACAAGCCACCAGGAAGAAGCCTGCAAGGCAAGCGAGGAGGTAGAAAAGGCCATCTTTAACAAGCCTTCCACCTTGCGGTCATTCTGATCATGGAGTGCCACCCCTCCTTCTACCAGAATGGTGTCATGCTTAGTCACAGCTGTGACAAAGGTATCCACTGTCAGGAAGTGAAGCCACCTGGTGACCACACAAATTTTCCTTAACTGTCACGCTGGCCAGAGTGCTGCCTCCAGGACTTGCCACTCCAGGGAGACCATCTGTTGAAGCTCTGGCAGAAAAGGGAAGGCTTTAGCTGGCTTCCGGATACCTGCCAGAATGGAATCAGCCTGCAAAGAGGATTGATCCGGCATTGCCTTAGGGCCATCCAAAATATGAAGAGCCTCTACAATCAGTGCAATAAGTGCTGCCAGCTTGTCTCTGTGAAAGTAACGTCTGTGAGAGTCCTCGGCTAGATCCTCCAACGGGGGACCATTCGCCATCCTTATGATCTGAGACTGTATGCTGGCTGTCAGCCTCCAAAAGGCAAGTCGAGAAGGCGAGTTGCTGACCCTGGCTACCCAAGACTGTCTTGGGTGTGCGGAATGGGACCACCGCCCTGAGCATCTGAGGTATGTTTCCTGGTGGGATGCTGGCATGAAGTAGATGAAGTCTAACAGTGTTGAAGAAACTTGCGATAGGGGCGGTGCACTGCACTAAGTTTCCCAGGCCTTTCTAAAAAGAGCTATGAACCTGTCTGATTCGAGATCCGGGTCTGAAGGGGGAGGATCTGGAGTTGCCACAGCTTTGCTTTGGGCCAGCTGGATGAGGAGATTCCTCCAAAGTCAAAGCAGCACGAGGGAGAGTAGCCATGTGGTCTGATGCCAGAAGAGGTTGTGTCCTGCCTTCCTGGTGGCAACATGGGCACCAAGGCCTCCATGGGATGGGCAGCACAAATCCAGTCTATTAACTGCCAGCATTTATGCCCTCAGGCAAGGCACCGTGACAGCAGCTCAGTCATAGTAACGCTGCATTGTCTCCCCCAGTGACAAGTTAAGCTGGTGGGCCCTTCAGAAGTCGAGTGTGGAGCTCTGGAGTGCTACCTGGAGTTTGGGGAACAAATATCCACCGCATGCACTAGGCACAAAAAGTGAAATTAGACTTATCTGCTAATTGTTGTTCCTTGAGGAACTCCAGTCCAGTCCTGAACCTCTGGGGTTTTGCACCTCCTCCAGCAGCTTTGGAGACAGTACGTCATCTTTTTGATGACACTGATGTAAGTAGCACTGGGACTGCCTCCTCACTCCAGTAACCTACTGACAAAGCAGACTCACCAGAGCAACAAGTAGCAAACATTACAACTATATTAACTATTAAGTATTAACTGAACAAAAGGTAATTATACTTAGTACTGCTTAGGTCTGCCCTCCCCCCTTGAGGACCTTGACCCCACCCGAATCCCCATTCGGTCAACCTCCCCATATGAACTGCAACCTCTGTAGCTGCTCTTCCATATTATGTGAACACTCTTCCGCTTCAGGCCACAGTCCAAAAGAACAGGGAGGGATGCGGGACTAGACTGGAGTTCAAGGAACAATTAGCAGTCCAGTCTCTAGTCCAGTCCCGAACCTCTGGGGATGTAACAGAGCAGTGAACAAATTAACGGGAGGGACCTGCCAGACCAGCCTGAAGCATTGCTGATCCAAAATGGGCATCCCTTTCCGCCTGAACATCTAACCGGTAATGCTTTACAAAATTAATTTAAGGACAACCAAGTAGCCGCTTTACAAATCTCAATGGACGGTACCAAACTATACCCGGCCCATGTTGCTGCTTGCGCTCTAGTCGAATGAGCCCTTAGCCCTTCTGGAATGGGCTTAGCATCAGCATACATTTTGAAAGGTATCGACTGAGCCACCTGGCAATAGAAGCCTTCGACACTGCCTCTCCTTTTCTAGTTCCACCAAATAAGACAGCCAGCCTGATTTACGGAACCCGCGCTGTTCTCTGGAGATACTTCAGCACCCTATGAATGCCAAGCAGATGTAATCTAACGACACATCCTCACTCACAGACCAGTAAAGACACCACCTGATTTACATGAAATGCTGATACTACTTTCGGCAAAAAAGGGAACCGGCCTCATTATCGAACACAACAAACGGTTTGACAAGACAATGCCTGCAACTCCAAAATCCTTCTAGCTGAACAGATTGCCACTAGAAAAACTACTCTGAGTGTAACATCTTTCATTGATGCGTTAGACTCAAAAGGCTCACGTACCAACGCCTCCAACACTAAATGAAACATAGAAACATGACAGAAAAAGACCACATGGCCTATCTAGTCTGTCCTTCCATAACAGTCCACTTTTTACCTTTAGAGATCCTCTGTGTTGGTCCCATGCTTTTTTGAATTCAGTTACTGTCCTCATCTCTACCACCTCCACTGGGAGACTATTCCATGGATCCACTACTCTTTCTGTAAAGAAATATTTCCGCATATCACTCCTGAATCTATCTCCCTTCACCCTCATCCCATGTCCCCTCATAGCAGAACTTGCTTTCAATTGAAAGAGGCCCTCTCCCTGAACATTTATGCCACGGAGGTATTTAAACATCTCAATCATATCACCTCTATCCCGCCTTTCCTCTAAGGTGTACATATTAAGATCCTTAAGTCTGTCCTCATATGCTTTATAATGAAGCCCATTAATCATTTTAGTAGCAACCCTCTGCACCGACTCCATCCTGTTCACATCCTTTTGAAGGTGCGGTCTCCAGAATTGCACACCATACTCCAAATGAGGTCGCAACAAAGACTTATACAGAGGCATTATCACCTCCTTTTTTCCGCTACTATGAAGATCCCACATAGGCACCGCTGACCTACACGGTGGCCTCAAGAGACACTATCCTCAAGAATCTTAATATCTGGATGCGCTCCCAGCATCTCACCTTGTACCTTTCCTCGATAATTACAGGACAGTGCTGCTAACTGTACCCGCAAGGATGCAGACGCCAAACCCTTTTCAAAACTATCTTGCAATAAAGACGGAACCCATGGAACTGTAGCCCTCAATGATTGAAGCTGTCTATCCTCACACCATGCTTCAAAAATACACCACTCATACATATACCAGCGAAGTATCTATCTTTATCTTTATTCATATTTGATAAACCGCTATTGTAAATAACATTAAGCGGTGTACAATAAAAAGTAGATCTACACGTTGCCTTCAACAATGTGGAAACCACTGCTGATGAGTATTCTCTCGCTCTAAACCTCACCCTTTCAAGAGCCAAGCCGTAAGCAAGAATTGATCCACCTAAGGCATGAGTAGTGGCCCCTGTAGCAATAGGTCCTTTCAACCTGGCAGCTGCCATGGCCGATCCACTAGGAGCCTCATCAGATCTGCATACCATGGTCATTCTGGCACAATCAGTATTACTTGACATCTGTGAGCTTCTACGTGCTGCAGCACGCAACCTACCACCACCCAAGGCAGGAACACATACAGAGGTTCCTTGGGCCATCTCTGTATTAGAGCATCGAGACCTTCCGACATCCTTCCCTGCCTCCTGCTGAAGAAGCAACTGGCCTTTGCTGACTCGAACGTCACCATCAGATCCATAACTGGAGTCCCCCAGCGGCGCACTAGTTGTGCGAACACCTCCAGATGGAGAACCCACTCTCCTGGGTCTACTTTTACCCGACTCAAAAAATTGGCTTCCACGTTGTCCACTCCTGCCACATGTGCTGCCGACAAGGCCTTCAAATGTACCTAGGCCCAAGCCAACAGTTGCTCGGCTTCAGCCTCCAGAGACACACTGCTGGTGCCTCCTTGATGGTTGATGTAGGCCACTGCGGTCGTGTTGTCGGAAAACACTCTAATCGCCTTCCCCTGCAGCCATGATTGAAAAAAAACGAAGAGCTAAAGTTACTGCCCTCAACTCCAACCTGTTGATGGCCCAACGGTTCTCCAGCTCAGTCCCTGTCCGAAATATCCCTCGAAGTGTGCTCCCCAGCTGGTCAGACTGGCATCTGTTGTTAGCGGGACCCAAGATGGTGGTGATTCCAAGGGCATTCCTCTTTCCAGACACCCTGGCCAGAGCCACCATAGAAGCGCCTGACGCATCTCCAGCAGACAAGGTAGTCTCTGCAATAGCAGGTCCGATTGGTGCGACCATCTCTGGAGTAGTGCTCTGTAACAGTCACATGTGGGTCCTTGCCCACAGCACTAGTTCCAGTGTAGCTGCCATGGTTCCCAACAACTGCAGATAATGCCAAGCCATGGGCGCCTTCCTTTTCAAGAACCTTCAGACCAGGACTTTGAAGCCCCTGTGCTCGCAGCAGTGGGAGACTTTTCCCATGCCTGTATCGAACTGAGCGCCTAAATATTCCAGCTCTGACGGCATCAGCTTGCTTTTTGACATATTGACTACCCAACCGAGACTCTGCAAAAAAAACTGTACTACCCGTTCTGTAGTCAACTCTTTCACTCCTTGACTTCGCACAAATCAACCAATTGTCCAAATACAGGTGAACACCCCTTCCTTGCACAATGCCACCGCTACCACTGCCATCACTTTGCTGAAAGTCTGTGGAGCCGTCGCCAAGCCGAATGGTAACGCTCGGAGCTGAAAATCGCCCATAGGAACTACAAACCTGAGAAACGTCTGGTGTTCCGGTTGAATCGGAATGTGCAGGTAAGCCTCCGACAAATCCAGAGAAGTAAGAAACTCCCCCTGTCTGACCGCTACTATGACAGTTTCCATATGAAAATGAGAGACACCGATTTACTCTCTTGAGATCCAAAATTGGTCTGAAGGATCCTTCCTTCTTTGGCACCACAAAATATATGGAGTAGCAACCGCAGCCGCACCGGTCTGGAGGTACCGGCACTACTGCTTTAAGTCTCAGTCTTGCTAAGGTCTCTTGCACCGCTTTCAAATTGTAGGGCACCTTGCAGGGAGACTGAACGAAAGAATAGACCACCAGGTGTTGAAGCTCTAGAGCAGGGGTCTCAAACTCCAGTCCTGGAAGGCCGCAAACCAGTCAGGTTTTCAGGGTATCCCTAATAAATATGCATGAGATATTTGCATGCACTGCCCCCATTGTATGCAAATATATCTAATAAATATTCATTAGAGGCATCCTGAAAACCTGACTGGTTTGTGGCCCTCCAGGACTGGAGTTTGAGACCCCTGCTCTAGAGCATAACCTTCTCGAATGACCTCCAACACCCATTGATCTGATGTAATTTGGACCCGGGCAGGATAGAATTCCCGCAGTCGACCTCCCACAGGCACTAGCTCTACCTGGGTCCCCTTGGCTTCATTGGGACTTTCTAAGGGTCGATGAAGGGGAGGCTGCAAATCCTCTGCCTGCCCCTCGGTATCCCCCAAACCCCTGATTTCTATAGGGGAAGCAACCTCTTTGAAACTGACCAAAACGCGGTGAACGGAAACAAACTCCCTCTGCTGAGTTTTGGCCTTGATAGCCAGGCAACCTTGCTTCTGTTTGTCCTCGGGCAACCTTCCGCCCTTGGACTCCCCCAGGTCCTTTATTAATTTATCCAAATCCTCTCCAAAGAGGAGCTTACCTCTAAATGGGAGTTTACCTAGCCATGCCTTGGAGGAACCATCTGCAGCCCAGTTACAAAACCACAAATACCTTTGCACCGCTACCACTGACACCATACTCTTTGCTAAGCCATGAATAAGATCATAATGAATATCCGCCAAATAAGTTGCCCCTGTTTCCAATTGCGACACCTCTGCAGTAGGATCTGGCACTAGCTCTCCCTGAATCTGTTGAGACCACCGAAGACAGGCTCTCGCTACCCATGCTCCACAAATAGATGCCTGCATGGATACTGCATTGACGTCAAAGACCTGTTTCAACAGAGTGTCCAGCTTCCTGTCCTGGGCATCCTTGAGAGCTGCACCACCTTCCACCGGAATGGTCTATTTTTGTAATGGCCGAGACTGCTGCATCTACCTTTGGTGATTTAAACAGATCCCAGACCTGGTCTACCAATGGATAAAGACAGGACATAACTCTGGAGCCCTTAAGTCCTGACTCGGGCATATCACACTCTTCCTGAATCATTTCTCACACTACCCTGCGCACTGGGAAAACCCATTAAGCCTTACAAACGGCCTGCAATAACAGGTCTTCTAAGGTAGGATCCTCCGCTGGCCCTGTGGCTGGCATATTAAGCGCCAGCAACTCCTCACAACGGAAAACTCAAACCACTCTAGCCTGGTCCTCCTGATCCATGAGCTCTCCTTCCTCTAAATCCTCGTCTAGCTCCAAATCCTCAGACTGGTGCTCCTCTGAGGTCATAGCCTGCTCTGACCAGTCCCTAGCATGCCTAGGTTTCTTAGAAGGGACACCACTAGTCCCTAGGCACTTCTCCCCCAATTCCCCCTCAGCAGGGCTGGCTCCTGGCCCTCGCTTACTCACACTGAAAGCCCGCTGAAGCAGTAGCATGAAATCCGGAAAAAACATTGCAGTTAGTCCCCCCGGCACAAATGCCTGAGCAGAGGGTAGGTCCGAGGCTGAAGATGGCCCCGCTACAGGCTCCTGAGGTGATAAAGAGGGAGGTACCAGCTCTGGCAGACCCAACACGGTCCCCTTTTGCTCCTCTCCCCCAAGGCTTGTTCCATAGAGGCTGCTTCCTGGATGCACCCTTTACACACCTGTCTGACAGTTCCTCTCCTGGTACCACAGACCAAGCACTGAGACCTGGAAGGCATTCTGTCTCCCCCGAGGCACCTGCCTGCTAGCTTCTGTCCTTGGCACTCTACAAACCTCCTTGACCTATGATGAGTTTTCCCAGCCAACAATAGCTTCCCTGACCACTTCTTATTGGTGAATCCTGAATTGGACTAAAAAAAAATATATATAAAATTGTTTCAATATGGAGCTTTTCATGAGGCTCCCCACCTAAAATTGAAGAAAAATTGCAAAAACCGAAGTTCCCCTGTACTGTACATTGGTCCTACAGGCACTTCTCTGACTAAACGGCTTTAATGTGTTTTCCCACGCGGTCAGGCCCACATGCTCCGAGTTCCCTGTAATCGCAGCTAAAAAACACCTGCTGATTCCTCGCAATGTATGGAGCTCCTTACCTTTCGGACAACTGTTTTTGCCATCACATTTCACTCGCCCCACGCTCAGTTGAAATATGCAGCTTCAGCGCTGGTGAGAGCAGGAAAAAATTAGAGCCACTACAGCGATCGCCTTTACTGCGCTGCTCTGACAGCCCTTTTCAGTGCCGTGCTGATCATGCTACTGGCTCCTCACCCATAAACATGAGTTCGGGAGCTGGAGCTATCACCCTTGTGAGTTTCTTTCAATATTCAGACATGCTGATCCCCCTTGGGGGGGGTAGGTACCTTCTCACTGCAGCTAATCCTTTTTCACCTGCTGCCCTTCAACAGAGAAACCAATGATTCTATACTAAATTAAAGTTAAAGCTTTGTTTTTTTTAAAACTATCCTAACGCTCCTTATTTGTCCCTCAAGTGAGTCCTGGACCTCCAGGCTCACCACTCCTCCAGCTGCTTGGAGACAGATAACTGGAGTGAGGAGGCGGTCCCTGTGCTACTTATACCAGTGTCATCAAAAAGATGACGTAATCGGTGGACCTGGAGTGATCCTTGGAGGTGTGCGGGGCTTGTCGGAGCCCTGGGACTGCGGGAGCTGAGTGCCTTGTGTGAGAACTCTGCCTTTCCCCCGAACTTCGGGTAGGCACAGTCGGGTCATCTTTCCTCTATAAGGACCCCATTGGTATAATTGTTTCTGTTTGCTGGCCACGGAGCGTGATCCGAAGGGGCTTGTCCAAAGGGGCGGGTCACGCCCCTTTGGCGCCCCTTCGGCGTCACAGCGGCGAACAGTAAGTTCTTGGCTTTGTTTGTTCTGTAACTTGGAAGTGGTGTACTAATGGGGAAACGTAAAGGCAAGTCTGGGCGTGGAGAAGAGGGCTCGGCGGCTGCTGTGCTGGTTATCGGTCCCTTGGACAAACATCTAGTTCCACGCCCAGTTGCGCAGTCCTCTCCTGAGGGTGCCTCCCTTAGCTCTGGAGGGGGGACCCCTCCTCCTTGTCCTGCTGATTTTTTGTCTTTAGTGAATTCGGTGAGGTCTCCTGAGATGGTGCGGGCTACCGTTTCGACGGCGGTTCAGTTGCCTAACCCTGTTGCTTTAGCTGCCTCTGGGGGGGCTTTATGCCCATCGGTTTCTTCAGGATCAGAGATAACCTTAAAAGATCTTTGGCAAGTATTGCAATCAATTGATACTAAAGTATCTTCTACCCTGAGCTCATTATGTGATTTTACGTCCCAAACTGTTACGTCTCTTAAACAATTAGATAAGATTTCTGTTGTAGATGCTGCGTGTGGTAAACTAGAGCAGCAACTGCCTACTTTGCATTCTGCCAATGTAGCTGGGATGAAAGATGCTTTAATTTTGCATAGCAAGGTGGAGGCACTTGAAAACACCTTGCGTGCTGTTAATTTACGTTTCCTTAATTTTCCGCAGACCCCTCTTTCATCAAAAATTCTTTTTGACAAATATTGCAAAGAAGTGTTGCTTTTTTCAGATCCCATTGAGGTGTCTCAATTGTTTTATATCCCCACTGGCTCAAAGCGTAGTAATCCAACTGAGGGCGGGCTTGATGTCATCGAGCCCTCTTGCTAACTTAACTGATTTTTTGGAAGACTCCTCCGATACTATTAATTCTCGTGCTACGTTGGTAGTATCATTGACGTCATTAGAAAATAAACAACGTATTCTTAAAGCTTTCTTTAAAAGTAAGATGACCCCCTTTTGTGGCCATAAAATAAATATATTTCCTGATGTTTCACGTAGCACCCAGCTTAGGAGGCGGCTTTTCCTGATGTTAAAGCCTTGAGTCCTAAAGCTGGGTGCTACCTTTTTTCTTCGATTTCCCTGCAAATGTATTGTTAACTATGAGGGAGCTGTTTATATATTTTCTGATGTTGCTCATTTAGAGAAGTTTATTTTAGATCGGCAGGGTTCTGTGGAGGTTAGTCGGGATGAGTGAGTGTTTAGTGAATGCCTCTGTGTTATGGGTTTGTTTAAACCTCGATTTCATGATTGCTTATTTTCATGTATTTAAATTCATTTCTGGGTCACCGTGATGTGGACTTGATCATTTTATATTACTGAATATCGACGTGTATTCTTGTATTTTTCTTGATTGTCTTGAACTGTTGGCTTCATAATATGATGTTAAAATCTTAAAAAAAAAAAAAAAATAGATGACGTAATCAGTCTCCAAAGCTGCTGGAAGAGGTGCAAAACCCCAGAGGTTCGGGACTGGAAAGACGATAAGGAACTGTGCTTTAAAATGGCCAGTGAAGGCAGGAAAATGCTGGGTCTGAAGCAGCCATGGAGAGGGCAGCTTTAAACTACGTCAAAGCAGCAGTTACCACATATCTGGAGCAGTCCACGTGTCCATGGCAGTAGTCAGCAGCAGAACTACAGCAGAGTCTGGGGCTGCTGGAGAGACGTTGGCTACAAAAAAATGTCAGCACAGCAGTTAGCTCCATAGCAGCAACAGCCAGCAGTGGGAATGAGAAGGAGTGGAACTGTGGTGGTAGAGAGGCCTCACAGAGTTAGAAGCGGCAGCTGCACTGCATTCCCCACTCCATGACAAGCGCTGTAGGCGGGAGGGGAAGGCAGAAACCATCAGTCTCACCGACGCTGTAAGGAAGCTGCATCAACAGGCTGCCTGTGAACTGAGCAGTAGCTAGCTATGGCCCTGTAGAACAGAGGCGGCTGTACTAGGGTAGACTGCTCAGAAAGGCTCTGATGGCAGTGTTCAGTTCTCTGCAGACAGGCTACTCAGGCCCTCATGGCCTGGAGCCTCATCCCCTATGAGGATGGCAGGCCTTTCTGATCCTCATCAGTTGCTACTGCCCCTGACTGGCTTCAGGACTGTGGGAAACTCTGCTGGGACACCTCCTGTGTGAATATTGTGTGCAATTCTGGTCGCCGTATCTTAAAAAGGATATAGAGTTATTAGAAAAGGTTCAGAGAAGAGCCACCAAAATGGTAAAGGGGATGGAAGGATACTCCTATGAAGAAAGGCTAAAAGGTTAGGGCTCTTTAACCTGGAAAAGAGACGGCTGAGGGGAGATATGATAGAAGTCTATAAATTAATGAACGGAGTGGAACGGGTAAACGTAGATCGATTGTTTACCTTATCAGAATATAGAAAGACTAGGGGACATGCAATGAAGCTACAGGGTAAACTATTTAAGAATAAAAGAAAATATTTTTCCACTCAACATGTAATCAAACTCTGGAATTTGTTACCGGAGGATGTAGTAAAGGCTGTTAGTGTAGCTGGGTTTAAAAAAGGTTTGGACAAGTTCCTGGAGGAAAGGTCCATAAACCATTATTAAGAAGGAACCCAGGATATCAATGCTTGACCCAGTACAAGCATGGTGGAACCTGTGTCTCTTGGGGAAACTGCTAGGTACATATGACCTAGATTGGCCACTGTTGGAAACAGGATACTGGGCTTGATGGACCTTGGTCTGACCCAGTATGGCATATCTTATGTTCCCTAGAGACCTCCACAGGGGATAATTAGTCCTCAAACTCCAAGATTGAGGAGCAATGCAAATAAGATCCAGCATCTGCTGGAGTCAGAAAAATACTGATAGCAACACCTAGGGGAGGCACATAGGTGCCAAGGCATGCTCAGTGAAACCTTTGGTATTATATCTGTTTCCAACATCTGCTGGCAGAGGAATATAACCCACTTGGTAAGGGCTGGTCTAGCAGGAGAATGCATCTCTTAGTAAACAGCTTTTCCAAACAGAAAATACGATCATGCAGATTTTGACATCATAGCTATAGAGCAAAAGGGCAATAAGAGAGGAGCATATGGCACCAAAGACCAGTTAATGTTGAATAAGGCCATTATGGCCAGTGCTAAGGGAGGCAGAAAACTCAGTATAGCATGGTAGGCATATGCTGCTTCTGTAAAAGTGAGCTAGAAACAAGTTTTGATGGTGGAAACTTTCTACACAAAAAGGCACAACAAAGTAGCATGCCTCCTTCACTGGAAACTCACTACAACATCACTCTCCCTGAAAAGCACTGGGATCATGACCCTAACAAAATGAAGAGGTTATGATTACTGGGACATTCCCATCCTGACCAATAAGAAACTGGATGCCAGGAAACCTGACAGTGGTAAAGGAGAATACCAGAACAGCATTGAGAACAGAAGTGTCAGTATGAGTGATTATTCTGTGAATCACTTGAAGAGGCAGAAGATCCTGAAGTACCAAGGAATGAAGTCAGACCAAGAAAATGTGGTAGAAAGATATGGAAATATTTCCCATTGTACTGGGAGCCACAGGCTTGATGAAGAATTTTCAAGCACATCTTGACAGACTACCCATACATGTTACTTCTTATGAACTCCAGCAGGAGGCTCTTTGGCACTATGCGAGTATTGCACCAAGCATTAGCAGTAAATTTGAGAGACTAAGATCATAGAAACAGAAAAAACCTCATGGCCTATCTAGTCTATCCTTTCATAACTACAACAGTCCCCTTTTTTACCTTTAGAGATCCTGTTTGTCCCATGCTTTTTTTGAATTCAGATACTGTCCCCCATCTCAACCACCTCCACTGGGAGACTATGCCACTGAGCCACCACTCTTTCTGTAAAGAAATATTTCCGCATATCACTCCTGAATCTATCCCCTTTCACCCTCATCCCAAGTCCCCTCGTAGCAGAACTTGCTTTCAATTGAAAGAGGCTCTCCCCCTGAACATTTATGCAACGGAGGTATTTAAACATCTCAATCATATCACCTCTATCCCACCTTTCCTCTAAGGTGTACATATTAAGATCCTTAAGTCTGTCCTCTCATGCTTTATAATGAAGACCACTAACCATTTTAATAGCCATCCTCTGTACCTACTCCATCCTGTTTATATCCTTTTGAAGGTGCGGTCTCCAGAATTGCACACTATACTCCAAATGAGGTCACACCAAAGACTTATAGAGAGGCATTATCACCTCCTTTTTTCTGCTAGCCATTCTTCTCCCTATGCACCCAAACATCCTTCTAGCTTTTGCCTTTTCTACCTGTTTAGCTATTTTAAGATCAGACACAACCACACCTAGGTCCTGCTCTTTAGTGGACAAAAGTACTTCACCCCCTATACTATATTGCTCCCTTGGATTGCTGCAGCCTAAATGCATGACCTTGCATTTTAACATTAAATACCAGCTGCCAAATTCTAGACCATTCTTCAAGCTTAGCTAGATCACTCCTCATGTTATCTATACCTTCCTGGGTGTCTACTCTATTGCAGATTTTGGTATCATCAGCAAAGAGGCAAACCTTACCCGACAGCCCTTCCGCTATATCACTAACAAAGATGTTAAAAAGAATCAGACCAAGGACAGATCCCTGGGGCACACCACTGGTAACATCCTTCTCCTCAGAGTGAGCTCCATTTACTTGTACTCTTTGTCGCCTCCCACCCAACCATACTATCATACTCCACATACCCTGGCTTAGAAGCAAGGTTCACGACTGCCATAGTATGCGCAAAACTAACCCATTTGGAGAAGCTACCTCAAGGAAGCCATATCCTCAAAACACTGCATCACAAATACATTCAAAGCCCCCCCCCCCCCATCTGCTGTAAAAGCTCATACAGCTTACCTTGTTTGCCAGCAACATGTCCCTAATTTCTGTCAGATCCTCCTTGGTAAAGACAAATCCCACATTTCCACGTATGTGAGGAAGTAGCCTGAAACAAGAGAAATGGTCACTTTGCACCAACTTTAGAGTTACTTGGGAAGAGAAAAGGGTGTTCTAAATGATTTACATATGTATTTATTTACATTCTCTTATATACCGTGCTATTCTGCATCAGTGCAGTTTACATTGAACAAACTGAAATTACATTGATCAGGGCATTATAACTTGGAGATAACTATTTTACAGGGAACATGGGCTATGGAGGGTTAAGTGGCTTGCCCAAGACCACAAGGAGCACCTGTGGGACTAGAAACCCCAGTCCTTCCAGCCCAAGGTTGCTGTCCTCTAGTGGGATTTGAACCCCCGACCTTCCGGCCTGAAGTACCTTGCCCCAACCACTAGGCCACTGTATAGTCAAAGATACATAAGCATGACACCATTAAAAAAAAGAAGCTTCAACGTATCTGTCTAGACATGCAATATATTTTACATTATAACAAACTTACTTTTCCAGAGCAGGATTGTTTTCCAGATGCCCACGGATAGCTTTCCGCATCATTGTGTTCTTCCCCATCAGAACCACAGCTTTGCCACGCAGGGACATGCGGATCTGCTGCATTTGTTTGGAACCAACATTATCTGCTCCCACAATGAAACATTTTGGATAATCATCCAATAATTGCTGCAGAAAATCAGTAATACATGCAGGTTTTACAGATTAAAGTTATATTAAGAAAACTTGTCAAAGTTCAGTTGGCCCAGTCCAATCGATGTGATCTGATTGTCAAGATAACCAACACAAGGTAACTAATTTTTCAGGGCAGATGTATGTATAATATAAGGAAACAAATAATGTAGAGAATTTAAGCCATTCTGGTTTTTAGACTACTGCACACAATTCTGAGACCAATTAAAACTAAATTCTCCAAGAGCAAGAAAAAAAAAAGCCATTATGACATGAATGGCAGCAAGATGCCTAGAACAAAATATCCATTGAGGTGGGTGGGAACAAGTTGCCAAGACATCTAGGTCTCCTGTTATTTATCATCCTAGTGATACATTGGCACCTCTTTACTAATACCATCATATGAAAAAAAACCCACAGCTAGACATATGGAAAGTGTGTTACAGTTTTAAAGACTCAGCAAAAATCAATAAGTCAGTCTTATTTTAAAGACCACTTAGTCACAGGACTTCTGGGTAGAAATTGGGACGTCTAGGATATGTTAAGTATGCTATAAAAGCATTGCTGAACTATGAATAAGAATGCCCAGAAATATCCTATTCCTGCTGTAATTCCATAAACAAAATTCAAACTTGTGTCTCAAAGTATCTGAACTATGGAGAAATTAGGCCTTACCTGCTAATTGTCTTTCCTTGAGTTCTCTCCGGGCCAATCCAGGAATGTAGGGTGGTCAATCCCTTCCAGCAGCTCTGAGGACTGAAACACTTAAACCAAGGTCTTTGCTGACAGGTCCTATAGCTCCCCCTGGTGTCAGAGAGAGTCAGTCTAAAGGTAACAAAGCAGTGAAACTAAAAAAACGCGAAACCAAGAAACAGGAAACAACCCGTAAAAACACTCTAAAACCGCTCGTGGAAATGTCTGCCCGCTGAGCAGAATAAAGCTCCGAAAAACCCTGATGTAGAACAGGTTGGGGCACTTTATTTTATTTTTTTTCGTTTACCACCGAGTACCGAAAAATCCACGTAATCTCAGAAAAACAAGGAATCCCCCGCCCCAGCTACCAAAACAGTAAGCCGCTCACAAAAATCTTATGGCCGAGGATTCGCAAAGCTTCAAATCTCGCAGCACATCAAAGAGGGAGGGTCCTGGACTGGCCCGGAGAGAACTCAAGGAAAGACAATTAGCAGGTAAGGCCTAATTTCTCCTTCCTATTCGTCTCTCCGGGCCAGTCCAGGAATGTAGGGTAGTACCAAAGCAGTAAACTCCGGGAGGGCCCTGCGAGTCCCGCTACAATAGCCGAGGCCCCAACCCGAGCATCCTGCTGTGCCTGGACATCCAACCGATAATGTTTCGCAAAGGTATGCAAAGAAGACCACGCCGCCGCTCTACAGATGTCCACCAGCGGCACTAAGGCAGATTCTGCCCACGACGTAGCCTGCCCCCTAGTCGAATGAGCCCGTATGCCCACGGGCGCCGGTACACTCTTTGCTTGGTAAGCTGCTCGGATGGCATGCTTCACCCATCAAGCAATCGAGGCCTTGGTGGCCGCTTTCCCGGACCTGCAAACAGAACAAAGAGCCTATCCGATCTCCGAAACGGCTCCGTCACCGAGATATTTCCGCAACACGCGCCCCAAATCCAGTCTCTTCAGCGCGCGATCCCGTTTGGCCCCTTCCTGAGGACGAAACGTAGGAGAGAAAACTGCCTGATTTAGATGATAGCTCGAAACCACTTTAGGCAGAAAACAGGGAACGGGACGCAAAACCACCTTTTCCGACGAAAACTGAAGATACGGCTCCCTGCATGAGAGCGCTTGCAGATCTGAAACTCTGCGTGCGGAACACAACGCAACCAAGAAGGCTGTCTTCCAGGAGAGCTCTCGCACCTTAATCGCCATCCCGGATTCGAACGGCAGCTCTGTCAGAGCTTCCAAGACTAGATTGAGGTTCCAAGGCGGCACCACTTGCCGCAGAGGCGGCCGAATGAGGCCAGCCGCTTTCAGAAAACGCCGTACATCAGGATGGGAGGCAAGCGAACAGCCCCTCACCTTTCCTCTATAACAAGAGAGCGCCGCTAACTGCACCTTAAGAGTATTGAGGGCCAGACCCTTCTCCAAACCCCCCCTGTAAGAACTGCAACAGGTCGGGCAATTGCGCCTGAGAAGGCGAAACTTGCCTCTCTGCGCACCACACTTCAAACACACGCCAAACCCGAATGTACGCCAAGGATGTAGACGTCTTCCGAGACTTCAATAAGGTGGAAATCACCGCCGACGAATAACCTCTGCGCTTCAACCGAGCTCTTTCAAGAGCCAAGCCGTAAGTAAGAATCGATCCACTTGCGGCATTAAGATGGGGCCTTGAAACAACAGATTCATCCGAGCCGGCAAGCTCCACGGCGGAGCCATCAGAAGCCGCACCAGATCGGCATACCACAGACGCCGAGGCCAGTCTGGAGCAATGAGAATTACTGTACCGTTGTACTGCGCTATCCGCTGGATGATTCGACCGATGAGAGGCCACGGGGGAAACACAGAGAAGGCGATCGGACGGCCACGGTTGAACCAGGCCGTCCAGCCCTTCCGACATATGATCCCTGCGCCGGCTGAAAAACCAAGACGCTTTGGCATTCGCTTGAGTGGCCATGAGATCCAGCACCGGCTGACCCCAGCGCTCTGTGATCTCGTGAAACACCGCGCAATTGAGCTCCCACTCTCCGGGATCCAATGCGTGCCGACTGAGATAGTCCGCCTGAAGATTGTCCTTCCCGGCCACATGGGCCGCGGAAATCGCTAATAGATGCGCCTCTGCCCATTGGAACAGCTGTTGGCTCTCCAGCAGCAGGCCGGCACTCCCCGTGCCGCTCTGCTTGTTGATGTAAGCCACGGTCACCAAATTGTCTGAGAAAACGCGCACCGCGCGACCGTGAAGCTGACTCGGAAAGTGTACGAGAGCTAACCGAACCGCTCTGAGTTCCAATCGATTTATCGACCAAAGACTCTCCTCCTCCGACCAAGCGCCCTGAGCTATCAGGCCCACACAGTGTGCCCCCCAACCGGACAGACTGGCATCGGTTGTTAGCAACACCCAGTCCGGAACCGACAAGGGGACTCCCGCCTGAAGATGAGCCGGAACCAACCACCACTGCAGACTGACCTGCACCTCTGCGGGACAGGGTAACCGCTGGGAGAGAGGATGATCCTGCGGCGACCATCTGGAAAGCAAGGCCTGTTGCAGCGGACGCATATGCGTCCTGGCCCACGGAACCAGGTCTAAGGCCGCCTCCATGGAACCTAACACCTGCAAATACCGCCATGCCGTTGGAGCCGACCCGCGCAGGAAGGCCGTAATTTGGGACATCAGCTTCTGTACCCGGTCCTCCGGCAGGAAAACCGAGCCGACTGCCGTATCGAAGAGAGCACCTAGATACTTTAGTCTCCTCACTGGCTTGAGATGACTCTTGGACGGATTGATGACCCAACCAAGCCACTCGAGGAACGACACCACCCGAGCCGTCGCCACACGAGACTCCGCTACTGAGGGAGCACGAATCAACCAATCGTCGAGATACGGATGAACCTGAATCCCTTCCTTTCGAAGCGCCGCAGCCGCCGCCACACCATTACCTTGGTGAATGTTTGAGGCGCCGTAGCCAGCCTGAAAGGAAGCACCTGGAACTGAAAATGTCCCATGGGTAGCGCAAATCGCAGGTATTTCTGGTGCTCTGACCTTATGGGAATATGCAAATACGCCTCCGTTAAGTCTATGGAGGAGAGAACCTCCCCCGGTTTCACCGATTGTATCACGGATCGTAAAGTTTCCATCCGGAAATGAGGAACCCGCAAGCAACGGTTGACGTGCTTGAGATCTAAGATTGGCCGAAAGGAACCCTCCTTTTTTGGCACCACGAAATAAATCGAGTATCGACCTAACCCGCACTGGTCTGCGGGTACCGGCACTACCGCCTGAAGGCGCAACAAGCGCAACAAGGTGTCCTTGACCACCTTTTTCTTGGCATGGGAAACGCATGGAGACGCTACAAAATTCTCCTTCAGTGGGTGAGCAAACTCCAGAGCATAACCTTCCCGGACAATTTCGAGCACCCACTGGTCTGTAGTGATAGCGGTCCAGGCAGAGAGAAACCCCTGCAACCGACCCCCGACAGGGATCTCTGCCTGAACCAGCGCCCCTTCATTGCGGCTTCTTGGGAGCGGACTGCTGAGCGTTAAAGAAGCCCCAACCAAATCCTCAGGCTCCTCGAAAGGACTGACCTCTATTCACAAAACGACCACGCTGATAAGGCGCAAACCGAGAACCACGGAACCTGCCAAAAACACGTCCCTGTCCTCTCTGTCCTAGAGGCAATTTAGACGGTCGCGGCCGATCCTCTGGAAGACGACCCCCCTTGGAATCACCCAAGTCCTTCACAATCTTTTCCAATGCCTCCCCAAAAAGCAGCTTGCCTTTATAGGGAAGCTTACTGAGACGCGCCTTAGACGAAGCATCCGCCGCCCAGTTTTGTAACCACAGAAACCGTCTCACTGCGATCACAGACACCATAGACTTCGCTGAAATTCTCACTAAATCATAAAAGGCATCCGCTAGGTAGGCAGCAGCAGACTCCAGCTTTGCTCCGTGCGCTGCGGAGTCCGCCTCCTTCCCTGCGCTGTCCTCCCCTTGAATCCAGCGGATGGAAGCTCGAGAGACATATGTTCCACACACAGAAGCCTGAAGCGCCAAGGCACTGGAATCGAAAGCCTGTTTCAGGAGCGCCTCCAAACGGCGATCTTGAAAATCCTTGAGAGCGGCACCGCCCTCAACAGGGATGGTAGTCTTTTTGGTGACCGCAGCCACTAAAGTGTCCACTTTCGGCATGCACAACAATTCCTTTTCCTCTTGGGGAACCGGGTACAACCGAGACAGCGCCCGACCGCCCCGCAGAGAGGCTTCTGGGCACTCCCATTCAGAATCAATCATCTGCTGAATCACCCTGTGAATGGGGAAACAGCGCTGCTCCGACTTGAAGCCCTTCAACAAAGGATCTTCTAAGGGCTCCTGGGGAACCTTCGGGGGCACTATATTCAACGCTGCTAGCGAGTGTGTAATTAATGCACCTAGTTCCTCTTTGCGAAAAACGCGAAACACATTAGGGTCCTCCCCAGGACTTAACTCCCCCTCTTCCAATTCATCTGGCCATAGGTCCACTCCAGGCTCTGAAATTCCTTCTATTTCCTCTGGCAGCTGGGAGTCCTCAGCTAGAGAAGCAGCAGCCAGCAAGGGAGTCTCCAAAACTACATCCCCAGAAGAGACCCCCTCCTGAGGGTCAGAATCAAGTTTAGCACGCTTGCTCTCCCCTGCCCTAGAGACAGACAAGGAAGGGTCCGTAGCCTGAGACTTCTTTAGTAAAAAAGCTTGATGCATTGCCAAAATGAATTCAGGAGCGAAAAGGGATTCCCAAGAGCTGTGCCCCGGTGAAAAAAACCTGTCGAATGTCCTCCTCCTGTGAAGGAGCCGTGTGCTTCTTAGATCTGCGCTTTGCCGCTTTCACTGTCGACGCGGGAACGGAGCCTGGCTGTGATAAAATGGCTGCCGTTCCCGCCTGATCTGTAAGGGCCTGAGGACCGGGAAATCCGTCGTCTGCCGAAGCCATGGGAGGATCCATCTCGAACGGAGCACTTACCACAAACGTCCCCCCCGCCCGGAGACCCCAAAATAGCGTTGAAATCAAACGTTACACCGGCGATTCTCGCGAACCGGGGAGACACAAGTACGCGCCGGACAAAGCAAAGCCGCTAGCCTCAAAAAAGAGCGAAGGCAAAAGTACAAAAATCCCCCCGCTAGGTACTCCGCCTACCTGAAGTGCAGCGAGAGGTGAAGCCGCTCGAATCCGCAGCCCCGCAGCCAGCAGGGGGCTGGAAGTGCGGCTCAGTGCTACTGGGAAGAGATCCGGGGCTCCCGCACCGTTCCCAAGACCCATTTGAAGCTGTCCAGAGGCCGGGGAAGAAAATACAGCCAAAAAGGTGCTCGAGGGGTCTTACTCGCTTTTTTTTTTGTTGTTGTTATAATCAAATTCGCCAGCCAACACAAGCAAATAGCGCTGAGCTGATCTGCCCTGCTAGGGCCAAATAGTCAGCGTTTGGAAGCAATATAACTTCCCTTCAGAAAACTCACTAGCCAAAAAGCAGAAAAAAATTGAGACCGGCTTTCCTATTCAACTCTCAGAGGAGCCTGTCAGTCAAACACCTTCCTTCGCTGCTGAGGACTGACAGACTGACTCTCTCTGACACCAGGGGGAGCTATAGGACCTGTCAGCAAAGAGCTTGGTTTAAGTGTTTCAGTCCTCAGAGCTGCTGGAAGGGATTGACCACCCTACATTCCTGGACTGGCCCGGAGAGACGAATAGGTAGCAAAATTCTGTATGCTGTTTTTCAAAATAAAGCAGGTTTTGAGTGATTTTTCTCTATACGGTACTTTAAATCACCACAAATTCAAAATGTTGAATGTGTGTGGAATTCCAGGAAAAATGCATATACAAGTGCCAGCACAGCCAGTGAACACCACTTTACTAAACATGTTTAAACACAAAACAAGAACAGAATGGCAATGCTTAATGTTTTTTTTGAGCCCATAAGTGCCACTTTCCAACACTTACTATGATCTTCAGAAAATAGTTGGATTTCCACGTAGCCCTGTCTTCCCTGGGCATCTTGACAGTGCTTCCAAGGATTGCCACACAAGGGTTTAAAGACGAGCTGTAACTGCAGTGCGAAAGACACAGCTAGTCAAACGTTTTCATCAAGCAAGAGAGGGAGTCAGTAAGTGGAGCTTACCATTGGAGAATGGAAACCTCGAGAAAGAAATAGTTTACAAGAACCCACTTTGTTATAAAGGAGGGAGGCCTCAGGTTCATGCTCCTTTATGTCATCATTTGTCCAATACAAACACATGAGGGGGACAAGCTGGGCACGTGCCTAGGACCCAAATTTTTAAGGGGCTGCTTTTGAATCCCAATCACCTCCTATGTATTTCCTTAGCATTCCTCAGATAGATTCTAGTCCCTAGTCGTTGTGCTGCCTGCCTTGTCCTGACTAGACTAAATAAACTTAGATCTGTTTCAGAGCTTCTGACTAGACTAAGCTCTTAGGAGCAAGGCCCCTCTCCGTACAGCGCTGTGTACGCTTGATAGCACCGTACAAGTTACAGTAGTTGCAGCATCGTCGAGTTGGGGTATTAAGAAGACTAATCGTAGCTCTGGACTGTTGCATGAACACCCAGGAAGCAGAGCAGCTTCCCATGCGCTCCCCCCCCCCGGGTCAGCTTCCCCCTGCCCCCTCCATCAGCTTCCCGATGCCCCCCCCCCACCCCGGTCAGCATCCCAATGCTCCCCCACCCCAGTCAGCTTCCGAATATTCCCCCCGGTTAACTTCCCAATGCTCTTCCCCCCCAGTCAGCTTCCGAATACTTCCCAATGCTCCCCCCCCCCAGTCAGCTTCCGAATACTTCCCAATGCTCCCCCCCCCAGTCAGCTTCCGAATACTTCCCAATGCTCCCCCCCCCAGTCAGCTTCCGAATACTCCCCCCGGTTAACTTCCCAATGCTCCCCCCCCCCCAGTCAGCTTCCGATTTCTCCCCCCGGTTAACTTCCCCATGCTCCCCCCCCCCCAGTCAGCTTCCGAATACTCCCCCCGGTTAACTTCCCAATGCTCCCCCCCCCAGTCAGCTTCCGAGTACTCCCCCCCCAGTCAGCTTCCGAATACTTCCCAATTATCCTCCCCCCAGTCACCTTCCGAGTACTCCCCCCCCAGTCAGCTTCCGAATACTTCCCAATGCTCCCCCCAGTCAGCTTCCGAGTACTCCCCCCCCAGTCAGCTTCCTAGTACACCCCCCCGTCAGCTTCCGAGTACTCCCCCCCAGTCAGCTTCCGAGTACACACCCCCCCGTCAGCTTCCGAGTACTCCCCCCCCAGTCAGCTTCCGAGTACTCCCCCCCCCAGTCAGCTTCCGAGTACTTCCCGCCCCCACTCCGCTTCCCGATGCTCCACCCCCAGGAGAGGCCAGGAGAACACCGAGCCAAGTTGCTGCCCCCGCCGCTAGGCCCTGCTGACGAGAAGCCATAGAAAGAAACGCACCACCACCTCCTCCCCCCGCCCGCGAGGAACAAATCCGGAAACGGCCACACAGCTCGGGCTCAGCACCGAAGCCGCTTACCCTCCCCCGCTCCACGTTACCGAGCTCGAGCCTCACCTCACGCCAGGGCTCCGAGGACAATAAAGAAATAAAACCCCGCCCTCCTTCTGCTTTAGCTACTACAGGAACCAATCACCGCACACCAACGACCAGCTCTGTGGAGATTGGATCTCAGTGCCGTCACTCACTCCTGACCAAGAGCTATGATAGGACAGGAGCCAAAAGCGGATACCACGCTGTTCCGGGCGCGTTCTCACTTCTCAGCCTTTCAGTTAGGGCCCCAAGCGCTCGCTACACAGCCGCCCGTATCCTGGGGCGTTGAATGCAGACGTCACCCCTCCCCTCTACCACCGCAGCTTTCAATTGCCCCCTTTCCGGTCCCTGACACGCAATTTCCTGTTCTCTGGAGACCTGGCCCAGCCCCAGCCCCGGTACCGAAGAACTACTAGAGTGTGGGGGAATCTGGCAGAGGAGGAAGTCGGCCGGAGCAATGGCCGCTCGTATCTAAGCATTATAAAAGTAGGGGCGGGGGCAGAAGAGGACCTGGCTACAGTGAAACGGGAGGTGGAGGGGTGGATGACATGGAAATGACAAAGGAGAGAACCACCAACACACGACTAGACATCAAAGTGAAATAATTTTTATTAATGGAATCACCAGTTTAAATGAAAAGCACATTTCAAAGTTTAAAAGCTAACGTACAAATTGTGATCCAAAGGACAATCTAGAATGCACTGAGATGATTATGATCAGAAAACCCACTGGTTTTCCCTTTCATGAGAAATTTGGATCAGATGTGAAGAGGATCATGGACTAAACAGCAGATCTCCTGTACTACAAAAGAGCGGAGACCTAGAGGAATACGTTAGAACATAAAAACTGCCATACTTGCTCAGAGCACGGAGCCATCCCGTCTTTGATAGTGGCTAGGTTACAAGTACCCACTAAGTTCCCAAATATCATTCCATCCATCCCTCCTGCTCAAATCCAGGCCCAAACATGGCTTTCACTACAGCCTCTGGCAACCATTACAACTACACTGAGTGAAAAAATAGTCCATATCATCCTGCTAGACCCGTCCAGACTCAAAAGAAGAGCAGGATCGAGGCGCGATTGTGTCTGATGATCTTAAAGTAGCTAAACGGGTAGAAAAGGCAACGGCAAAAACTAGAAGGATGCTTGAGTGCATAGAGAGGAATGGCCAGCAGAAAAAAAGGAGGTGATAGTGCCTCTGTATAAGTCTTTGGTGTGACCTCATTTAGGAGTATTGTGTGCAATGCTGGAGACCGCACCTTCAAAAGGATATTTATTTATTTAATTTAACAGTATTTCTAAACCGCCTTATCTTATTAATCAAGGTGGTATCACAGCAAACAATCGGGTAAAGTGAGAGTGTTAAACATGCAGTGAGGGTGAAATTTAGTTGAGTGTGTGTTGTATTGTGTGCTAGATTGGTTTGAGCTATGTACAATGTGTGTTGTATTGTGTGCTAGAGTGGTTTGAGCTATGTACAATATGGGCTATATACAGTGATGCAAAAAACATTTTCTATACATACAGTGTTTAGGCGGTATCATGTGCTGTTATACATTCTCTGAGGTTATGTGATGTGTCCATAGTGTTCTATGAACAGCATGGTTTTTAGCTGTTTTCTAAAGTCTTTGAGGTCTGTAGTTGCCCTCAACTCGTCCGGTAGTTTGTTCCATATTGTTGGAGCAGCCATGGAGAGTGCTCTGTCTGTTGTGTCCTTGCGTGTGTGTTTGAATTCACTTGGGGTGCTGACTCGGTTGTGTGTTTGTTTTCTTCTAGGACGTGTGCTGGTGTCTGGTTGTATGAGGGTGTGCAGGCTGTTGGCTGATGTGTGCTGATTTATCTTGAATAGGTTTATGATAGTTTTGTATCTGATGCGTGCACCGATTGGGAGCCAGTGTAAGTCCTTTAAGGTAGGTGTGATGTGCTCCTGTCTTGCAGTACCGGATATTATTCGTGCTGCAGTGTTTTGTGCGAGCTGGAGTGGTTTGAGGGCTTGTTTCGGTAGTCCAAGGTATATCAGATTGCAGAAGTCCAGTAGTGGGGTTATCAGTGCTTGACAGACGGTACGAAAGTGTTCTAGGGCGAGGAGTGGTTTCAATCTCCTGATGATTCGCATCTTGTAGTAGACTTTTTGGATTGTTTTGTTGATGTGTGGCTTGAGGTTTAGTTTATTGTCCAGAGTAACTCCGAGGTATCTCACTTCTGATCTTATTGGTATAGTAGTGTTTTGTATCTTGATATTTGGCGGGTGTATGAAGCTTTGGTTCCGAGTGATGATTAAAGCTTCGGTCTTGTTGTAGTTTATTGCGAGGTTGTTGTTTTGACACCAACTCGTCATTTGGGTAAGGCAGTCTGTTATCTTAGAGAAGTCCGGGTTGTCGATTGATATCGGGGTGTATATCATGATGTCGTCTGCATATATTGTGTAATGAATGTTGTTCTCTTTCATGATGTTGCAGATTGGTTGGATGTAGATGTTAAATAGGAGTGCTGAGAGTGCGGATCCTTGAGGTACTCCTTGACGGATATTTATGGGTCGGGAGGTGTTGTGTCCCACCTTGACCTGTAGCTGTCTTTCGGTTAGGTATGAGTGGAACCATTCCAAGGTGATACCGTGAATACCAGTGTTTTTTAGTCTTTCCAGGAGCGTGTTGTGGTCCACTGTGTCAAAGGCTGAGGAGATGTCGATGAAGATCATTATGATTCCATTCCTGGTGTTGTCAATTATTCTTAGGATGCTGTCGAAGAGGTGGATCAGTAGCGTTTCGACTCCATGGTTGGGACGAAAGCTGTGTTGGTTGTCGTCAAGTGTTTCATATTTGTCGATGTGTTCCTGGAGTTGTAGTTGAACCGTTTTTTCGATGATTTTTGCCAGGAAGGGTATGCTGGAGATTGGTCGGTATGCTGCTGGATCGTTTTTGTCGAGAGTTGTTTTCTTTGTGATTGGTCTTACTGAGGCAAGCTTTAGTTGCTTTGGCATGAGTCCTTGAGTGAGTGAGTTGTGTACTATTTTATGTATGGTGTGGATGAAGTTTGATTTGGTGGCTTTTACCCATGACACTGGGCATGGGTCTGTAGGAGCAGTGCTTGTGTTGATTGTAGAGATGATGTGGGATATCTGCTCTGTTGAGGGTGAGTAGAAGGTGCCCCAGGTTTTGGTGTATGCGTCTGTCCTGGTGGTCCCACTGGGTGTTGTGCGCTCTGTGGAGTGAAATTTGTCTTTGATGTGGTCGGCAAATTCCTGTGGATCAATTTGTACTTCCCCTTCTGTTGTTTGCTCTTTTGTTAGGATCTTGACTATTTCGAAAAGTTCTCTGGGTTTGTTGATGGAAGTATTTATCATGTTTGTGTGGAATTCCCTCTTTGATTGGTTGACGAGTTTGTTGTATTGTTTTTGTTTTGTTAGGTAAAGATGTTGGTCGGCTGTTGTTTTGTTTTTTCTCCATCTCCGTTCAATCTTCCTGAGCTCCCTCTTTTCCCGTCGTATTTTTGCTGAGTACCATGGTTTGTTTTGTCTCCTGTTGTGGTGGTGTTTCTCGTGCCTGCCACCCGATGGTTTGGCGGCGTTAGCTAAGATGCTGTTCCAGCTGGAAACTTGTTCCTCCAGGTCATCTGTAGTAATGTTCAAGTGTTGTATTGTGTCCTGTATGAATTCGTCTCTGTCGAAATGCTTGAATCGTCTTTGTGTGTGTGAGATGTTTGCTCTTTCGCTTGTCTGGTCCTCTTGTGATCGCAGCTTTGTCTCGATTAAGTAATGGTCAGACCATGGCACTGGGGTAATGGTGGGTGGAGAAATTAGGTCTCTTGATGTTAGGTAATTGGATGCGAAGATGAGGTCTGGGGATGATCCATGTCTGTGCGTTGGTGCATTGATTATCTGTGTGAATTGAAGTGATGTCATTGCTTGAAGGAAGGCCTCTGCGTCTTTGGCATTGGTGGACTTGAGGTTGAAATCTCCAATCAGTAGCGCTGGTTTGTTGTTTGTTGTTATGGCACAGGCTTCTTCGAGTGTGAAGGCTAATTCGTCGGGTGGAGCTCTGGGTGCTCTGTAGGTTAGGCAGATTGCAATGTTTTTGTTCTTGATGCTGATTGTGTTACATTGCTGTGTATTGGTGAAGCTCTGTGTCTTGAACTTTAGGTTTGTCTTTGCTATTATTAGGACTCCTCCTCCACGCTTGTGGGTTCGTGGGCAGTTGTACGCTGAGTAGTTGTCCGGTACTAGTTGGTTGAGTAGTACATTGTCGGTAGGGTTGAGCCATGTCTCTGTGATGCATATTATGTCGGGCTGTCGCTCTTCTATGTGGTCTACAAGAGTGTGTATCTTGTTGCAGACTGATCTGGCGTTTATGAGCTCAATCGTTGTTGTCTTTGTTGAGGAGGTTGCTGTTACATGTGCTTCCTTTGTGTAGGTTTGGGAGTATGATTTGTGTCTGTTTGGTCGTTTTGTCTGGGAAGTTCTGAGTGTTTCTTTGTGTGTGTGCTATGGTTCTAAATATGGCAGTGCTGTTGGTGGGTACCATGTTGTGTTTGCTTGTGGGTATTGGAGGTGTGCGGTTGGTGGGAGGAGTTGTGTGACGAGTAGGTAGAGTGGGAGGAAGTATGTGGCGCGCATGTTGGTCTTTTGTGATGTTCTGTTAGAGTGATGCCTGTTTTTCTTAAGTCTTCGTCTGTTGCTTTTCTTCTGTTATTCTGTTGGTTTTCTTCTGGTGTACTGGTGGCTGTGATTTTCCCTTTGTAGTTCCTTTGTGCGCCTTCTTGCCGCGCTGTTGTTTATACGGCTCCGAGTCTGCCCCGATTGGACAGCACTTTGCTGCTGGCTGGCTGTGCTCTTGTCGCCGCTCAAAGCCCCCGATTGGGGAGAGCTGCACTCTGTGCGGGAGCCTGTCCCCGTGGAGGGAGCCTGTCCCCGTGGAGGGAGCCTGTCCCGTAGGGGGAGCCTGACCCCGTGGGGGGAGAGCCGGATCCGTTAGGGTGTGGGTAGTGAAAGAGACGGTTTGGTGGTAGGAAATATGTGCTGTTTTGTGAGGATTCTACTTGCGGTTCTGACGCCCTTCGCCTCGGTCTGCTCCTTTGTTGGTTCTGATGAGATGTTGACGGCGCTGCTGTTACCTTTGGTTGTTTCCTTCTGCTCGCCTTCGTGCCACGCCAAAGGGCCCTCTGGCGAGGCCCTCAGGCGCGGGCGCCCCCCGCAGGGACGCCGCTTTTCAATGCTTTGCAGCCGCGGGTCGGGTCTCCCACTGCCCCGATTGGGCAGGAGTGTTGCTGGGGGCGGGCGGGCTGCAAGCGGCTCCCTCGGAGCAGGGACGCCGCTTTTCAATGCTTTGCAGCCGTGGGTCGGGTCTCCCACTGCCCTGATTGGGCAGGAGTGTTGCTGGGGGCAGGCTGGCTGCAAGCGGCTCCCTCGGAGCAGGGACGCCGCTTTTCAATGCTTTGCAGCCGCGGGTCGGGTCTCCCACTGCCCCGATTGGGCAGGAGTGTTGCTGGGGGCGGGCTGGCTGCAAGCAGGATAAACAGGATGGAGTCAGTACAGAGGGTGGCCACTAAAATGGTTAGTGGTCTTCGTTATAAAGCATATTTGGACAGACTTAAAGATCTTAATATGTATACTTTAGAGGAAAGGCAGGATAGAGGTGATATGATTGAGATGTTTAAATACCTCCATGCATAAATGCACAGGAGGAGAGCCTCTTTCGATGGAAAGCAAGCTCTACTACGAAGGGACATAGGGTAAGGGTGAAAAGGGATAGACTCAGGAGTAATATATAGAAATATTTCTTTATGGAAAGAGTGGTAGATGCGTTGAATAGTTTTCCAGTGGAGGTGGTAGAGGACAGTGTCTGAATTGAAAAAAAGCATGGGACAAATACAGAAGATCTCTAAAGGAAAAAAAGGGACTGTGGTAGTGGTTGATATGGAAGGGCAGACTAAAGAAACATGGCTGCAGAAAAAGACCATATGGCCTATGTGTTCACCTACCAGCAGATTGGTGAAGACAAAAAAACCCAATGAAAAGCCTAGGCTTCAATGACATCACTCCCATGCCTCTATCCACTTCAGGCACCAGAAGTCCCTTCAGTATTTCTTTGTCTCCAGCAGATGGTGTATGGATTTTCTCCTCTCTGAAGGAAATCTGAGGACTGAGAGGAAAAGAGATTGATTAAATGCTCATGAACAACCACCTTAAGTACAGAAAGGTGACTCTCACTTGAGCACAACATGGGAGGCTCCACTAGACTGCGGTCTTTTCAGTGGCCATAGAAGGGAAAATTGGTTCCTTATCGTTCCTCCAGTTTAGTCTTCCACGTCTGGGTAGTGCACCTCCTCCTGCAGCTTGGAGACTGGGCATGTCAAACTTGTGACATCACTGGATGTAGCCTGCTGGAATCTCCCATCAGCCCCAGTGTGTCCAGTCTCCATGCAGCAGGAAGACGTAGTGAGCCTAGGTGCTGGGCTCACTAGAGAAACTAATAAGGAGCAAGTTAGTTAGGGGTTAAATTCTTAAATCCTTGAATTCTTAGGTCATCTAGGATACCTTTCATTTAATTTGTTTTTGGTCCCTTTAAATTTGTTTTCTTTATAGAGGGTGATATCTGTTCCTTTAAAAAAAAAAAAGCGGGTTAAGGACAATTGTTACCTTTCCATGCCAGACCAAGACGTCTCTCTCTGTCTTGTCCGGATCTCTGTCCATTGTAGGCACAGAGGAGAGCTCCTGAAGCAGTGCATTTGTAGTCTGGCTCCAAGAGCTGCACTGGAGAACGTATGCAGCTAAAGCTGAGGCCCTCACAGTGGATGTCGCTCTGATTGCTGCTGAGCGCCGCCACGACTTGCAGGATCTCTGGGACCAGATCAGCTGTGTTTGGCCTTGCTTACAGCGGTCCGGGTAAGTTCCTGGACCGGGGATGAGTTTCCCCATGCGCACCAAAATCTTTTTCTCAGCACCCATGGCCATCTTGAACATGCGGTTTTCGCAGCGTGTCAGGCTGGCGATGTTAGCCCGGGGTACAGCTGCAGGGGGGGGGGGGGGGCAGAGAGCAATAGTTTAAGCCTCGCAGTGTAGTTCATTTGGTTTGTTAGTTATTTTATTCCATTTCTTCACTTTACTTGGCCTTGATTAAGTTTAAATTTGATTAATTTTTGTCTTTTGATTGGGTTTGTGTTACCTTGCCCATTTAAGGCAGGGCTCCTTGGGGGGCTTGTATCACGCATTTAGCAGTCCCTAAGATATAGTTCTACTTAATTAAAAAAAAAAAAGAGAGATCTTTATTGAGTAAATATCGGAGGGGCTGCAAGGAGGCAAACCGCTCATGTCAGCCCGCCCGCAGTGTGTCGTCTGCGGCACCCATAGAGGCACGGTCGCGGACACCGGCAACTGTCGGGGCTGTGTGGCTGTATCGGCCAGTGTAGAGCAAGAGATGGAGATTTCCACTGTCCCCGCTTCCCAGGGGTCCACAGCAGGAGTGGAGGGGAAGACGTGGGTGGCGATCCCATCCACGTCCGGTCTGGAGACTTCAGCTACAGGTCCTGGTGCGTTACAAGGACTTGGCTCCAATCCACAGCTGGGGGATTTTTGTCCAGACTTAGTCTTGATCATGCATCAGGCATTCTGTCTTAAGACGCCAGGGTAAGTTGCCTCTCCTCTCGGCTGTTCCGCAATCCGGGATGGCGGATGGCGAAAGCCTTACACCTAAACCCCCCAAGAGACCTCGCCCAACGGAGCAGTCCACCTCAGAGTTGGGGTGGCAGGAGGTGTAGGAGGCAGAGTTAGAGATGGAGGCAGACATGGAAGAGTTGGAGGAGGGGGAGATTCCGGAACCTGAGGATCATCTAGGTGTTCCTGAAGGATGAGTTGACGGCCCTTATTACGGAGTCCTTGCAGACCCTCAAACTGGCTACTGAGCAGCCAACCGAGGAAGAGGATGGAGAAGATCCTATTATTCAGGCAGTGCGTCAGACGCAAGTGGTATTCCCGGTCCACAAGGTGGTGGATCAGATGATACAAGATGAGTGGGATCAACCCGAAGCAGGGCTCAAGGACTATAAACAGGCTCTATCCCTTGGCGGATAAGGACAAAGAGAAATTCCGTTGGCCGAGAATTGATGCAGCGGTGACTAAAAAGACCACTATACCAGTTGAAGGTAGCACGGCTTTAAAGGATGTGCAGGACAGGAAAGTGGATGGTTTGTTAAAACAATCCTTCAAAGTGGATGCAGTGTCCTTGCAGGCCTCCATCTGTGGAGCTTGGGTGGCAAGGGCCTGCCTCCGGTGTGCTCAGCACTTACGGCAGTCGGCTTCTCTGGAGCAGGACAGTGTAAGAGAGCTAGAGCGTTTAGAGTCAGGGTCGGCATATTTGGCAGATGTACACTACGACCTGATCAGAGCTTTAGCAAATAGTATGGCTTCATTGGTGGCCGCCCGGAGATCCCTGTGGCTAAGGAATTGGTCGGCCGACAATTCATCTAAGTCACAACTCAGTAAGCTTTTGTTTAAAGGGAAGCTGTTGTTTGGCGAAGACCTTGACAAGCTGGTTAAGGATTTAGGGGAGTCCAAAGGTGGAAGGCTTCCGGAGGACAAGCCCAAGCAAGGAAAATTCTCGACGGCCTTTCGGGGTCATAGAAACAATGACAGAAAAAGACCACATGGCCTATCTAGTCTGTCCTTCCATAACAACAACTACAACAGTCCACTTTTTACCTTTAGAGATCCTCTGTGTTGGTCCCATGCTTTTTTGAATTCAGTTACTGTCCTCATCTCTACCACCTCCACTGGGAGACTATTCCATGGATCCACTACTCTTTCTGTAAAGAAATATTTCCGCATATCACTCCTGAATCTATCTCCCTTCACCCTCATCCCAATTTAGAGATTTCAGGAGATTTCACACTCCCCGTTTTGGGGGTTTCCAAAGGGGAAGATTTGCTTCTCGGGCCCAAGGGTTTCATGGAGCAAGTAGAGGATTTGCAGCGGCGTCCACAGGAGCCGCAATGAAAGGCAGCGGGTCCCGGCAAAAAGTCAACCGATTGGAGGTCAACTTCAGGGATTCCTTTCTGCCTGGACCCAAATAACGTCCGATCAGTGGGTGCTGGAGATCATTCGCGATGGTTATGTGCTGGATTTGGCGAAGCCGGTTCTGGACTCTTTCATGATGTCACCCTGCAGAGGTCAACCAAAGACCCTGGCAGTGCAACATACCCTGGACCGGCTCTTGCAGCTGGGGGCCGTCGTCCCAGTGCCGGTGGCGTATTACGGCGTGGAGCAGTACTCCATTTATTTCGTGGTGCCAAAGAAAGACAGGTCCCTTTGTCCAATTTTGGATCTCAAAGGGGTAAATCGCTGTCTCAGAGTGCCACATTTCCAAATGGAAATGCTGCGGTCCGTCATTGTGGCAGTTCGTCGGGGAGAGTATCTGACGTCTCTCAATCTCAAAGAGGCGTATCTACATGTCCCAATCAGAGCTGCTCATCAAAAGTTCTTGCGGTCCGCGCTCCCTTGGGGGCATTATCAATTTCAAGCGTTGCCCTTCGGTCTCGCGACAGCTCCGCGTGTGTTCACCAAGATCATGGTAGTGGTTGCAGCGGCCCTTCGAAAGGAAGGGGTCTTGGTTCATCCATACCTCGACGATTGGTTGATTCGAGCAAAGTCGAAACCCAAAAGCGAACGAGCCACGGAAAAGGTGGTGTCCTTTCTGCAGGGACTTGGCTGGGTAGTCAATCCGACCAAGAGCCAGTTGATTCCGTCTCAGGTCCTCGAGTATCTGGGAGTACAGTTCGACACTCGGAAAGGGGCAGTATTTCTGACGGAGCGGAGAGCCCTAGCACTTCGAAAGCTGGTGCACAGCTTCAAGGCCACTCCAGCGCCCACGGCATGGAGTTACCTTCGGGTGCTAGGGACAATGGCGGTGACCTTGGAGGTCGTTCCGTGGGCGAGATTCCATATGAGGCCATTACAGCGGTCGTTGCTTCGCCGCTGATCGAACCAGTCCAACTCGTTGGGCAAACGTCTCCCTTGCCCTCCGCGGGTCAGGCAGTCTCTGCGGCGGTGGCTCCTACCCGCGTCCCTGCGGGCGGGAATGCCTCTGGAACAGCCAGAATGGATCCCGCTACTAACGGACGCAAGTCTCGCAGGCTGAGGAGCACATTGCAGAGAGGACTTTGCGCAAGGCGTTTGGTCGGTGGAAAAGAGCAGATGGTCTATCAACCGGCTGGAGTTGAGAGCAGTGTTTCTGGCCCTACAATGCTTCGCAACCACGGTGACGGGGCGTGCGGTTCGAGTACTGTCCGACAATGCCGCAACGGTGGCCTACATAAATCAGCAGGGCGGTACCGGAAGCGTGGCCATGGAGGAGGAGACGGAAGGGCTGTTCTCTTGGATAGAGCCTCACTTTCAAGTGATATCTGCGGCCCACATTGCGGGAAAGGACAACGTAATGGCGGATTTTCTCAGCAGAGTCCGAGTAAATCCAGGGGAATGGGAGTTGCATCTGGACGTTTTCGCGCAAATAGTTCGCCGGTGGGGAAATCCGGTCATGGATCTGATGGCAACCTTCCAGTCAGCGAAGTCGAGTCGTTTCTACAGCAGGCAAAGAGAGACCATGTCAGAGGAGATCGATGCTTTGATATAGCCTTGGCCGTCGACGGGTCTCCTTTATGTCTTCTCACCGTGGGCGCTCATCGGTCACGTGATTCAGTGTATCGAAGCGCATCGGGGACGGGTACTACTGGTGGACCCAGGCGCCCGTGGTACGCCGATCTAGTGAGGTTACTCAACGGGGTTCCGTGGAGACTTCCGGATTCACAGGAGCTACTGAGGTAGGGCCCGCTTCAGATGCCGAGGATGGATCGGTTCTCGCTTACAGCCTGGCCATTGAAAGGGCAAGGCTAAAAAAGAAAGGTTACTCCAGATCAGTTATTGCAACATTACTTCAGGCATGGAAATGGTCAACGTCGTTGGCTTATGTGCGCATCTGGCGTGTCTTTGAAGACTGGTGCTCGAAGCATCAAGTCCGCGCCGCTACGACGTCCGTACTTTTGGTATTAAGTTTTCTGCAGGACAGATTCAAGAAAGGGCTGGCCACCAGTTCTTTGAAAGTTCAATTAGCAGCCCTAGCATGTTATAGAGGTAAAGTCCAAGGGTTGTCACTAGGAGCTCACGTCAATGTGGTACGTTTTCTTAAAGCGGTTACCAGAATGCGTCCCTCGCGTAGAGTTGCGGTTCCCCCGTGGGACCTCAACTTGGTTTTAGGAGCGCTCGTAAAGAACTCTTTTGAGCCCTTAAGTCAAGTGTCCGTCAAGGATTTGACTTTAAAAATGGTTTTCTTGGTAGCCATTTGTTTGGCGAGGCGCATTTCGGAATTGCAGGCCCTGTCATGTAGAGAGTCTTTTTTGTGCTTTTCCAGAGAAAAGGTGGTTCTGTGGCCAGTATCATCCTCCTTGCCAAAGGTGTCCTCTCCATTTCATTTAAATCAAACGGTTTCTTTACTGGTCTTGCAGACAGAGATTGGACACGTCTCCGATCGAGGTTTGCGTCGCTTGGACGTAAAGAGGGTGTTGCATCAGTATTTGGCGGTATCCAAATCTTTCCGCAAGTCAGATCATCTGTTCGTGTTGTTTGGAGGCCCAAGGAAAGGGGAGGCGGCAGCGAAAGCTTCCATTTCCAGATGGATTAAGGAGGCGATTGTCTCCGCCTATGTTTTACAGGGTCATCCGGCACCAGTGGGCCTGAGAACTCACTCCACTAGAGCGCAAGCGGCTTCCTGGGCGGAGCACAGCCTTGTTCCGCTGTTGGAGATTTGTAGAGCAGCCACCTGGTCTTCTCTTCATACCTTCAGTAAACACTGCTGCCTTGATGTGCTAGCGGCGAATGATGCCTGTTTCGGGTCGGCAGTGTTGCGTGCCGGCTGGAAGAGTCCCTCCCGTTAGTACTGCTCTGTTACATCCCAGAGGTGGAGGATTAAACTGGAGGAACGATAAGGAAATTGAAATTACACTTACCTGGTAATTGTAGTTCCTTGAGTGATGACAGTTTAGTCCTCATTCCCACCCAGGGTCTGATTTGTTAACAGGGCAAGTTTTATGGAGCGAAATACAGCTTTACAGGTGAGTTGTCGCCTTAAGGTGATTTGCTGTTGTTCTCATTCTTCCTTCTTCGATCTGTCTCTCCTTTCTCTTCCTAGTCTCTGGTTCGGCAGGGAGGAGAGGGATAAAATGGTAAATCTCACCCTTGTAAAGGGGAGGATAATGGTTTGATAAGTTTTCGGTAATGCCTTTCATTTGAGATAAGATTATCATTAAGATGTTAGCTACTTGTTTGTTGCTCTTTTGAGTCTGCTTTGTCAATAGTTCACTGGGGCTGATGGGAGATTCCAGCAGGCTACATCCAGTGATGTCACAAGTTTGACATGCCCAGTCTCTAAGCTGCAGGAGGAGGTGCACTACCCAGAGGTGGAGAACTAAACTGTCATCACTCAAGGAACTACAATTACCAGGTAAGTGTAATTTCAATTTTAGCTCCACGCTTTTATGATAAGAGCCCATTGAGCAGCCACAAACTGAAAGGATCCGGAAGAGTGCAGCAGTCTCACACAACCTCAGCACCCCTCTTCTCCCCCCCCCAGCTCTCTCTACCGACGATTGCAGAAGGCTCTCAGAGGGATCAGTTTGCCAGCCACCTAAAAACACAGTTCTACAAAGCTAGCCAGTGAATCAGGGGAATAGAGCTAAGCCCAGCATGGATTCTCTGCATGGGGCACTCAGGGGGCAAGTACCAAGGCTTGACCTCGTCATTGTCCTTGTTGGGAGCTCGCGATTTAGTCTTCTTGGGACACAATTCAGGTTGGAACTCTGGTGACCATTGGTGCGGTATGAGGGTTTCCCACCATTTTCTGCACACGTTAATGTCTTTACCTATTGTGCGTCTGGTGGTTATGTAGTCCTAACGCACGTTCCACCTAAATGGATCCAATGTGCGCTCCTTCAGTAGCGCCTGTGACACATAAAAGCACAGTTAACACATATTTGTGGGCTGACACAGCCTTAGCATGCGCTGCTGTGATGCTTGCCCTAACTCGCCATATCTTCCAGGAAAAATTAATTTGACCTCTGGCAGACAAGGTGCCTCATCCCTGTGATCCACCTATTCCAGAAGGAGAAGTTGGTGGCGTTTATTGCCAGGGTCTCATCCACTTTAAACTTGATGGATGCTTTCGGCCCAGAGCAGAAGCCAAAAGTTCAACCACTCCTTCAAGGGGTGCAAAAATACATTCCTGTCTTCCTGTTCCCAGATGTGATCAAGAATATGATCCGTGCGGAGTGGGACTCCCCAACTCCCTACCTAAAGGGTTGAGTATGTAAGAAGATCTGTGCTCTCCCAGAGGAGGAGTGCGTCAAGTGGTTTGGCATTCCTAAGGTGAATGCGCAGGTCCCGATGGTTACCAGACAAATCACCATTCCTGCAGAAGGTGGGTCAGCCTTAAAGGATTTTCTGGACCACAAGATAGATTTCTTGCTGAGGAGCCAGTATGACGTAGCAGCATCTATTCTGCAGCTAGCAGTATGTACCAGCCTGATATCTCAAACCCTGCTCCGGTGAAGTCAATCTCTTCTGCCGGATGATACTACCCCTCATTTTGAGTCTGCTACGGCCTTCCTTTCTGATGCTATGTATGACCTGGTAGATTTGGTGGCCAGGGATGCTGCCCTGATGACTGTGTCATGGCACTGGATTTGGCTCTGGCACGGTACAGCAGACATCTTCCAAAGTCTGGTTGGCCCAACTGGCTTTTAAGGGGAAGCTTCTGTTTGGCGCCAATTTAGCGTGAGCTATTTACAACATGGAAAAACTACATGTTGTAAATAGCTCACGCTAATCAGCACACTTACACCCACACACCTCAATGTACATAAACTCACCAACACTAACCTCAATGACGCTAATTGTTTGCTGTGTACACCGCCTTAATTAAAGGATAAGGCGGGATAGAAATACCATTAATTAAATAAATAAATTAGGAGAAGCTGATGAAGGACCTGGGCAAAACTAAATCTTACCGCCTTCCAGAAGATGGGTCCAAGGGGTCTCTAAAGCAGTCTGGTGCCCCTTCCTCATCAGCCACCCATCCACCAAGGGCATGCTGGTCAGATTCCCAGGGCTCTCGTCATTATTGACCTGGAAAACCTCTCTTCCCCTCTGCTTCCGGGCCTCTGGCTCATTCTCAGTCCTTTTGTGGAGCACGTGGGCCCAGGGTCCTCTCCAGAGGAGGACCCTCCCAGGCTGCGTAATGGAGGAAGGTTTCGCCTTTTCTTTCAGGAATGGGCTCGGTTTGCCAAGGATCACAGGAATGCCAGACCCATTCTGTTTGGCTGTATCCTGAAATGCAAAGAGCTGAGTCTGGATGCTTTTGTTATTTCCCCTTCCATGTCTGCAATAAAAAGTGCCGCTGTGCAGACCAGCATGGATAATTTGCTGCGCCTAAAGGCAGTGGTGCCTGACACCTGGATGAGCAGGGCAAGGGCAGATACTTCATCTATTTTGTGGTGATAAAAAAAAGAAGGATGGTTCCTTCTGGCCCATTCTGGAACTCAACAGGGTCAACGAGCACTTATGTGTCCTGTGCTTTCGGATGGAAACCTTGCACTCTGTAATGCAAGCAGTGCACCGAGGAGAGTTTTTGGCTTCTCTGGATCTGGCTGAGCATATTTTCATATCCTGATCTGGGAGAATCAGCAGGAGTATCTGCATTTTGCCGTGCTTGGCTCTTACCATCTGTTCACCGCCCTCCTTTCAGTCTATCCACCGTCCTGAGGACATTCTTCAAGGTCATGGTGGTGGCAGCTGCAACGCCGCCAAGGAATCTGTGTTCATTCCTATCTGGACGACTGGCTTAGCCGAGTCCATCCCCTTTCAGAAGCTTCTCTGATGACATTCTTTAGTGGTGTCCTTTTCCGGAAAGCATCAGCTGTTGCCTTACCAGTTTCTGGGAGCATGTTTCGACACTGAAGGGGGCAGAGTTTTCCTGCCAGAGGAGAAAGTCAAAAGACTATTAGATTGCTGCGTGCCATTCTGTGCACAGCAAGCTCCCAGAGTCTGGGATTATCTTCAGCTCCTCGGATTGATGGTGGCAACCACAGAAATGGTGCCATAGGCGTGTGCTCACATGTGACCACTCCAATGGTCCTTGTCGACTCCGTGGTCATAAGAACATAAGATATGCTATACTGGGTCAGAACAAGGTCCATCAACCCAGTATCCTGTTTCCAACAGTGGCCAATCTAGGTCATACGTACCTAGTAGTTTCCCCAAAAGACACAGGTTCCACAATGCTTGTATTGGGTCAAGCATTGATATCCTGGGTCCTTGATTTCTCAGGCATTCACCTTTTTATGGTGAAGACCAGCCTGCGGTGGTGGTGGCAGCCGTGTCATCTGAAGAAGGGTGTACCGCTTGACGATTTCTCCTGGATCCTGCTGACAATGGATACCAGTCTCTTGGGCTGGAGAGCCCATTGCCAAGACCGTACACTCTAGAGCTGTTGGAACTACAAAGGAAAATGGTATAGCCCATCAAACACCTCGATGCGAGGGCCATGAGGTTGGTGCTTCTGCATTTCTGGCTCCTGGTTGAGGGCCAGGCAGTTTGAGTGTTTTCAGATGACGCCATGGCGGTGGTTTATGTCAGTCGACAGGGTGGCATGAAGAGTGCTGGGGTAGCTCTGGAGGTGGCTCTCCTGTTTGCCTAGGCAGAGAATTATCTCCTAGCCTTGTTGGCTCAGCATATTGCTAGGGTGGACAGTGTGGAAGCGGATTTCCTCAGCTGGCACTCTGGATCCTGGAGAGTGGAACTTGAGTCAGGAGGCATCTCAGTTGATTCTGGGCTGCTGGGGTCACCCCAAAATTGATCTGAAGGCGACCCGCTCCAGTGCCAAAGTTTTCTGCTTCTTCAGTCACCACACGAAGACAGGGTCCAAAGGAGTCAACGCCCTGACCCAGCCTTGGCCAAGTCAGCTATTGCTATACATGTTTCCTTTTTGGCCCCTGGTGGGGTGTGAGATTCTGCATATATAACGCCACATGGGCAGGATTGTTCTGGTGGTGCCAGATTGGCCGAGGACAGTGTGGTTTGGAGACCCGATGCAGCTCCTGCAGGTGCCTCCTCTTCAGTTGCCTCTATTTCGGGTCTGTTGCAGTAGGGACTGATCATACTGGAGGATCCGGCTCTTTTCTCATTTATGATAATGCTCTTGAAAGGAGACTGCTAGTGCATAAGGGCTACTCTCAAACAGTGATCTCTGCCCGGTGTCTAGAGGAGGTCTACCAAGTTAGTATATGTACGGATATGGTGCCCCTTTGAGTGTTGGTGCGGTACATGGCAGTTGAGGCTGCCAAGGTGTCCTCCCTGTTGGTCTTTCTACAGGATGGCCTAGAGAAAGCATAGTTACTCACCTATAACAGGTGATCTCCGGGAACAGCAGGAATTTAGTCGTCACATATGGGTATCGTCGGTACCAACGGAGCCTGCATGGGAACGCTCCCCAGCATCCAATAGGAAAGTCTGCATGCTGCCTTCCCGCCTTTCCCAACTGTCCCTCTCCAGTTGAGTTTAAAGCAGAGAGAGGGAAAGAGAAGAAAAGAGAGATACAACTCCTAGGGGAGATGGGCGGGTTGTGAAGACTAAATTCCTGCTGTTCCCGGAGATGACCTGTTACAGTAACTATGAGTAACTATGCTATCTCCAGGAACAAGCAGGAATGTAGTCTTCACATATGGGGACTCCCTAGCTGCAGATGCCAGGGAGAAGGCCCCAGAAGTTGTGTGCCCTTGTGAAAGGGCTCCACTTCCCCCCATGGATCTCTGGCATCCTACCAGGGATGGTGGGTAGGAGTTGATTAAGTATGGAACAGGTGTTGAAGAACAGCCTGACTAAACAAGGCATCCCGGCGGGAGTCCTTGTCTAAGCAGTAATGGGCTGTGAAGGTATGAACCGAAGCCCAAGTAGCTGCTCGACAGATGTCGTCAATAGACACAGAGTGAAGATGAGCCATAGAGGCTGCCATGGCTCTCACATTGTGAGCTGTGAGATGGCCTTCAAGAGGAAGGTTTTTACTCTCATAGGCAAAAGATATACACTGTGCAATCCAGCTGGACAGTGTTCTTTTGGAGACTGGAAGTCCCAAATGACTAGGATCAAAAGCAACAAAGAGTTGAGAGGACTTTCTATGTTGCTGTGTCCTTTGCAAGTAAAAGGCCAAAGCCCTTTTACAGTCCAAAGTATGAAGATTCCTTTCTGCATTTGAGGCGTGAGGCCTTGGGAAGAATACAAGAAGGTAAACCGCTTGGTTTAAATGAAAAGGTTACACCACCTTTGGCATAAAGTGTGGATGAGTCCTAAGGACTACCTTATCATGTTGGAACCTTGTATAAGGAGGATCAGCCACCAACACTTGCTATTCACTGATGCGACGTCCTGATGTGATTGCAATAAGAAAGATGACCTTCCAGGAAAGGAATTTCAAAGAGGTAGTGGCTAGTGGTTCAAAGGGCGGTTTCATGAGCTGCCCAAGAACCAGATTTAAGTCCCATGCCACCGGTGGTGGCTTAATGGGAGGCTTAGTTAAAAGAAGGCCTCTCATAAATCTCGCTGAGAGGATGAGAGGAAATAGGTTGTCCATTTAGAGGCTTGAAAGAAGCTGCAATAGCACTCAAATGAACTCTCACTGAATTGGTCTTAAGCCCTGCATTTGATAAATGAAGGAGATACTCCAGTAATGATTCCAGAGGTATCGCAAGAGGGTTAAGAGCCTTCTGCAAGCACCATATGGTAAACCTTTTCTACTTAAATGCATAAGAGCGTCTTGTGGAAGGCTTCCTGGAAGCATAAAGGATATCCTTTACCTGCTGGGAAAGGTTACGACCATGAAGTTCTAGGCTTTCAGCAACCAGGCCCTGAGATGCAGGGACTGGGGATTGGGATGCCACAGCATCCCATCCTCTTGAGAAAGGAGATTTGGAGCAGATCCTAACTCCAGAGGCGGAGCTTGAGAGAGATGTAGGAGCAGAGGGTACCACATTTGCCGTGGCCAACGTGGAGCTATGAGAATCATATGACCTCTGCCTCTCTGAAGCTTGAACAGGGTTTTGGGAATTAGGGGAATGGGTGGAAAGGCATACAGGAAGTCCTGACCCCAATGGATGAGGAAAGCATCCCTGGCCTGACAACCCTGAGCTGGAATTATGGAACAGAATCGGGGAAGTTTGGCATTCAGCGGACTTGCAAAGATGTCTATGTCCGTGGTTCCCCAAATTTGAAAATGTTTGGCCACCTGGCCTGCATGGAGAGACCATTCGTGTGGAATCAAAACTCGACAAAGTCTGTCTGCCCAAGAGTTTTGAATGCCTGGAAGATACACCGCAAGGAGATGAATCATGCTCTCTGGCAAGGGCCCATAGTCGCTAAGCTTCATTGCAGAGCGACAGAGAGCCTGTTCCGCCCTGCTTGTTCACACTGAACATGGCTACTTGATTATCCGTTTGAACTAGGACTGTCTTGTAGCTGAGCTGGGTGTGAAACACTCGAAGAGCAAGGAAGATTGCTCTGAGCTCCAGGAGGTTGATATGAAGATAGGCCTCCTGTGGAGTCCAGGTACCCTGGGTAGAGAGGCCTTGCAGGTGGGCTCCCCAACCCACCTGTGAAGCATCTGTTGTTAGAGTGGCTTGGGGTGGGGGTTGCTGAAAAGGAGACCCCACCAAAAGGTTTTGGGGTGATTGCCACCATTGGAGGGACAAAATAAGGCGATCTATTTTTTCTAACAGGCAACCTGATGCCTGAGCCCACTGAGTGGATAAAGTCCACTGGGCTGCCCTCATATGGAGGCGAGCATAAGGAACCACATGCACGGTGGATGCCATGTGGCCTAGCAACTGTAACATTTCCCGAGCAGTGAGGTGAGGTTTTAGCACTGCTTGGGAAGCTAACTGCACAATGCAAAGGCAGCGGGGCTGTGGAAGGTAGGCCCTTGTCTGTCTGGTATCCAGCAGAGCTCCTATAAACTCTAGGGAATGAGTGGGAGCAAGGTTGGATTTTGGGAAGTTTATGACAAGTCTCAAATACTGAAGGATGCGCATTGTGCGAGTGACGGCAACCCTGGCCTCTGGCTCTGAAGGGGCTCGAATGAGCCAGTCGTCTAAGTAAGGGAAGACAAATATTCCCAGGGTGCGGAGAAATGCTGCCACCACAGCCATGCATTTTGTGAACACCCTTGGTGCAGAGGCCAAGCCAAAGGGAAGAACCCTGTATTGGTAGTGCTTCCCTTGAAACAGAAAGCGAAGGAACCTTCGGTGAGTTGGATGGATGAGAACATGAGTGTACGCATCCTTGAGATCTAGAGAACAAAGCCAATCCTGACTCTGAAGGTATGGCAGCAGAGTTCCTAGAGAAATCATTTTGAACTTCTCTTTGAACAGGAATGTGTTCAATTCTCTGAGGTTTAAAATGTGTCTTTGTCCTCCTGTTTTCTTTGGAATAAGGAAATAGGGGGAGTAAAACCCTGTACCCCGTTGGGGAATGGGTACCTCTTCTATTGCTCCTTGAGCAAGGAGCATTGTGACTTCTTGACCTAACCAGTCGTTGAGAGAGGCCTGAGAACTGAACTGTCTTACTATTGTAGGAGGGGGCATGCTGAGGAAATGAAGCTTGTACCCCTCTCGTACAATGGACAGAGTCCAATTTTCTGCTGTTATCTGACCCCACCTGGGGGCAAAATGACATAGCCTTCCTGGAATGGTGGAGGGTTCTGGGCTGTTCAGGGCCAGGAAGGCAAAGGTCTCTAGATAGGAGTCAAAGCCCCTGTGGAGGCTGAGTCTGCTGAGCCGGTTGAGGCTTAGCTGCTTTTGTCTTTCTTTGCCTAGGTTGTTGCTGTTGTCCCTTTTGGGCAGACTGACCTAAACGATGCCCCTGCTGGGTATAGGAGGGATAAAATTTCCTCTTCTTACTGAAGAATGGTTTCTTAGAGGATTTTTTCCTCGCAGGATCAGCTGTAGATTTAGACAATCTATCCAAAGTGATATTGTCAGCATCTATCTCATTAGCTTTTTCCTGCCAATTCTTGCCAAAGAGATTCTCTCCTGTGCAAGGAATATTCCCTAGTTTATCCTGTACCCAAATTTCCAAGTCAGATGCCTGGAGCCAGGCAATCCTACGTGCACCTATGGCAATGGCAGAGGTTCTGCTTATGCACCCAAAGCAGTCAAAGGCTGCACGATTCGCAAACTTGGAAACATCCTGAGCATGTTTGACAAGGGCGAGGTAATCTTGCCTCTTATCAGGAAGGAGAGGGCTCATAAGCTCTAAATCTCCTGTGACCTCCTTAAGGAACGTTCCCATATATAAGATATAGGAACTGATCCTAGCAGAAAGCATGGAAGCCTGGAAGGTTCGACGTCCAAAGGCGTCAAGAGTCCTACACTCACGTCCTGGAGGATTAGATTCATGCCTTTTTGCACTTTTTATCCTTCTCATAGCTGATTCCACCACCATGGAATGGTGTAGTAATTGAGTCTTCTGAAACCCAGGACAAGGAGAAACTTGATACATGGTGTCGAGTCTTCGAGCGTGAGGAGATGTGGTTAGACGTGTTTCCCACATCCTTAATATGAGATCATGCAAGATCTCATGAATAGGTAAGGTAGTTGCCTCCTTGGGAGCCTTAGGGTACTGCAGGATTTCTAATTCCTTTGCCCTGGGCTCTTTTTCAGGAGCCACTGTGATGGAAAGACCTTGGGCCACATCTCGGATAAAATCCTGAAAGGACATATCCTCTGGTGGAGACATCCTACGCTGAGGAGAAGAGGAATCCTCAGGAAGAAGTACTCTGGTATCGGCAGAGCTTTCAGAGTCTTCATACTCATCCGAGGATTCGAAGTATCTCCGATACGGGTGATAGTGCAAAGCACGGTACCAGTACCGATCAAAGTCGGCATCTGAGTGGTCCGGTACCGACTTGTCGATGTTGGATAGACACACATGACTCGGTCCCAGTAGAATACCTGCCAATGTCGGTGCCGGTACCAGTTGAATTCTCTGAAGTGGTTTCAGGGGCATTGAGGCCGTGAGAAGAGCCGCCAGACTGCGTTCAATAGCCATGAATCTCTGGTCTATCTATGCTGCCGATGCTTGGGTATCTGTACCGGATGAAGCGGCCGGCACCCCAGAGCATGGCACCAGTAGTTCTGCCGAGGTTGAGGCCTCGAGAACATCCTGGAGCCCCGTTAGTGCTTTGGAAGCCGAAGCCTCCCGCCGGGGCAATTTTGCCGGTGAAAGTCCCTCAAGGGCAACGCCAGAGGCATCTCGCTGTCTAGAAGGAGATCTACCCTTTGAGGACCGGCTAGATTTATGTTTAGTTACCTGAGATCCATGGGAGGAAGACGAAGCCCTGGAAGACTTTGATGCCACAGAGGCTGCTTCGGAGGGAAAAAGGGTGCTAAGTTTAGCAGCTCGGTTTTGCCGGCCCCTTTTCGACATCATCCCACAGGCAACATACTCTGAAATAGAGTGGTCAGGATCTAAACATTTGAGGCACCACTCATGGGTGTCGTTGACGGAGATGGTACCGCCACACTTAGAACACTTTTTAAAACCCGAAGCGGGTTTTTCCATTTTGAAGGAAAAAGTTGGGCCTAGTGCCCAAAATGGCGCGTGGCACCTCAAGAGAAAATTACTGGAAAGACTCCAGAAAGAAAGGTTTTTGTTTTTTTTAAGAAGAAAAGAAAGAACCACCGGCGGGTACCGGTGTAGTGTCTAGGGAAGGCAGACGCGACCACAAAAAAGAAGAATATAAGGGATTTTTTTCTGTGGTGACAGGATGTGCGACCTGTCGGCTCCGCAGAAAACGAAGAACTGGAGAGGGACAGTTGGGAAAGGCGGGATGGCAGCATGCAGGCGCTGTGGGATGCTCCCAAAAGCTTTCCTTTTGGACGCTGGGGAGCGTTCCCGCGCAGGCTCCGTCGGTAACGACGATACCCATATGTGAAGACTACATTCCTGCTTGTTCCTGGAGATGGGTCTTTCCCTTAGCTCCTTGAAAGTTCAGGTGGCAGTTGTGGCCTGTTTCCAGGGTCCGGTGGCAAGCAAGTCTCTGGCTTTGCACCCACACGTCTTGTGTTTTCTACAGGGGGTTCAGCATTGTGTCCTCCCCTCTAGTCTGTGATTCCTTCCTGGGATCTGTGTATGGTGCTCTGGGCCCTGATAGTGACATCCTTAGTGCCACTGAAGCATGCTACTTTAAAAGATTTGATGCTCAAGACGGTCTTCTTGGTCATGATTTGTTCCACCAGACAGCTTTCTGAGCTGCAGACTCTGTCTTGTTGAGATCCTTATCTGTCCTTTTCGAAGGAGGCCGTTTCCATTTGGCCTGTGCCTTCCTTCTTGCCTAAGGTGCTTTCTCCCTTTCAGATGAACCAGGTGGTCTGCCTGCCCTCCTTCCCGAAGGAGCAGTGTCAGGGCTAGGATAAGGATCTTCGCCTGGTGGATGTCTGAAGGGCGCTCCCCCGGTACCTGGAAGTTACAGATGCCTTTCATAAATCTGACCATCTTTTTGTGCTGTATGCTGGCCTGCGTAAGGGTGAAGTGGTGGCCAAGAAGACTTTCGGGCAATGGATTAAGGAGGCCATTGCCTTGGCATATCTGTTTCATAACCAGTTGGTTCTGGAGGGTTTGTGTGTCCATTTTTCCTGAGCTCAAGCATCCTCGTGGGTGGAGTTGGGGCTCGCTAGCCCCTGCAGACATTTGTCGGACAGCAACTTGGGCATCACTTTCCACTTTTGTCAAGCATTACTTACTTGGATGTCCACACATGGGTGGAAACGGTCTTTGGCTCAAGGGTTTTGTGAGCTGCTGTGTCTTCTTCCCATCCAGTGGAGTTGTAGCTTTGGTACATCTCACTTTTCTGGAATGGTCTCGCAGGACAATATGGAAAGTGACATTTTACTTACCAGTTCATTTTCTTTCCCTGAGTCCTGCTAGTCCAGTCCAGGGCCCGCCCCTGAAACTGTATTTGTTCTGGTCTTCTGCTGCGGTACTCTTGGGTCTGCTATGATTTTTATACTTGTCTCTTCACATTCATTTTCTGCTGACAGCCTTCTGTTTATGCTTTCCTCTACATAGTTCTCTACTGTTGATTACTCATTGTTGCCCATAATTGAGGTTGTGTGAGACTTGCCATGTTTCTCCCATATGCTTTGGGACGAATATTAAAGGGACCTCTGGTGACTGAGGCCAATAGAGGCATAGGCGTGATGTCATTGAAACCTGGACTTTTCATTGGTTCTTTGTCTCCACCAATCTGCTGGTAGGGGAACACAACACACTTGTCTGTACTGGTCTAGTAGGACTCAAGGAAAGGACATTAACTGGTAAGTAAAATGTCACCTTTTTTTCCCCCGATTAGTTTTAGATGTGCTACTTATTAGCTTCATGAACTATCCCCCTAGTCCTAGTACAGTCTGAAAAGGTAAATAACCTTTTTCTATTTACCCAGTCCACATGATCTCCACCTCAGCCATCTGTTCTCCAGACTGAACAGCACTAAGCGGTTTAGGCTTCCCTTTTCTTGAAAATTTGTTTTAATTTGCTGTGGTTCCTCAGTGGCTCCTTCTTAGCCCACTTTCTGGAAATTGACAGGTAAAGCAGTGCACAAAACATTTCTAAGGAACCTCTCCTCAGGATAAATGCAACCAATCTGCCACTGAGGTACTGCAGTAAATCATAACCTCCCTCCCTTTATCAATGGCAGTTTTAAAAACACACTCTCTAGGGAACATACTTTTTATGGTTGCAAGAGCCCTGCTTTAAAAGTTAAGTTACAGTGAGTTTATAAAATATTTTAAAACTTGAAGGTGCTGCTCTGATTTTCTTTTTCCGCATTCCCCTTTTCCCATTTCCATGTTGCACATCTCACAGCAGGCTAAGAGCATCTTCCTTCTCATCCCTCCAGTCTAGTCCCGGAAACTCAGGAGTTGTCATCCTCTTCCAGCAGCTTGGAGACTGATACACGTCATTCTTTGATGACACTTGTATAAGGACTCAGGCACCGGCTCCTCCCACTCCAGTTATATCAGTCTCCAAGCAGCTGGAGGATGTGAGCCAGGGCTCCTGGCTCACTAGAGATACAATTAAGGATTGTAGTGTTAGCAGTTTTAGTTAGTGGGGTTAATTTTCTCCCAAATTGGGTCATTTATTTTGCATTCGGATTTTCTGGTTATTTTCTGGTTAATTTTCAGTACTGTGGGGCAGTGTTTGAATTGAGGGAGATCCCTTTGTCTGTGGGGCTTCTCTTTCAATCTTCCTCCCTCTTACTGGAGAGCCAGGGGGCAGAAAGATTTACAAGCCGGGGGGCAGCCTGGGGATGTCCCATTTCATTTCACTGCCTTCTCCAGCGCAACGCAGAGGTTTTGCCTGCAAGCGCTTTGGAGATCGGGCAGCCGGGAGCAGCTCAGACACAGTTCTCTACTGAGCTCTTTGCCGATTCAGTTTGGAAGTGGGGCACGTCGTTGTTGAGCAAGCCCAAGGAGAGGGGCTCTTCCCTGGTTCTTGGGCAGTCAGGTAAGCTCCAAATTTGTTTTAAGTTGTCTGCTGACCTCAGGGGTATAAGGCTGGAAAGTAGGCCCGCGTAGCAGCAGTTTCCCGCCGCGGCCCGTTTTGAGCGGGAGAAGTCGGCAGCGCGTCGGGGGACACAATTTGAACTTTTAAGTGAAGGAAGCTTAATTTTGCAATCTTTTTGGTGTGATTCAAGTCGGGGGACCTTCTGCTTTATTTTTGCACTACTGTTTTAAAAAAAAAAAACGGCTCTGGAGAGGCAGATCAGTTTCAGATTCAACTCCCATTTTCAGGTTAGGTGCTTGGGGGAGAATTTGGTGCAAGGCTTTTCAAACTTTTAAGATCTTTAAAGTTTGGGATAGAGCAGTGAGGAGTCAGGATGCCTACAAAGACTTTATGTTTGCTCTGTGGAGTGAAAAGGTCTACAGTGTCAGAGACAGGCATCTGTAGGAGCTGTAGCCAGGCTCCCTCAGTAGAGCATCAGCGCTTAGAGGAGACAGAGGAGACAGAGGAGCGGGAAGTGGCATCGCAGGGTCCTTTGGCTCCTTTGATTGAATCCGTAGAACCTATTCCAGGTCCTTCCACAGCACAGGGATGTGCCGCGAGCGTCGGCACCCGTGGCTGGTGATTTACTATCCATTTTTTCTCCGGATTTTGTAGCTCTTATTCAAAGAACATTTGGCAGTGCTCCTAGGGAAGCTGCTTCCTCGACGGTGGAGTTAGGGCAGAAAAGGCCAGGCACTCCTCTGTCAGTGTCACCTTCGACCTTAGGGCCAAAGAGAACCCGTGTAGAGTCGGATAGGAGGTGTCAGTCTGAGTTTTCGGAGGATTTGCACACGGAAGGAGAGGAGCAGGATTCACAGCTCGGCGAGGAGCTGGAAGAAAGAGAGATTGCAGAACAGGAGGATCAGGCTAGAGTGCTGCGTATATTTTGGCGGGAAGAGTTACCCGCATTAATTTCCGAGACCGTGAAGGCGCTGAATGTGCCGGCATCGGAGCCGGTTGAGGATGCTACCTTAGAGGATCCTTTCTTGCAGGCCTTTCGGAAGATGCAAAAAGCGTTTCCCATGCATAGAGTTATTAAAGAGATGATACAAGGTGAGTGGGATATGCCTGAATCCACACTCAAAGGCTTTCGGGTGATGTCGTGGCTTTATCCGCTAGTGGAGCAGGATAAGGAGCTCTTTAAGTCACCTAAGTGGATGCGGCTGTTTCGGCGGTGACCAAGAAGACGACCATTCCGGTGGAAGGGAGTGCAGCTCTGAAGGATACTCAGGACAGAAAGCTGGATACCTTATTGAGACAGGTTTTTGAGGTTAATGCTCTTTCTATGCAAGCTTCCATTTGTGGGGCTTGGGTAGCAAGAGCTTGTCTCCGTTGGGCTCAGCGAGTCCAGGGAGAGCAGGCTGATGACTCAGCTGGTAAGGCGGCGCGTTTGGAGTCGGGAGCAGCATATCTCGCGGATATTCATTATGATCTTATTTGGGGTCTATCGAACAGTATGGCTTTGGCGGTGGCCGCAAGGAGGTATCTCTGGCTGTGTAATTGGGCAGCAGATGCTTCGTCCAAGGCCAGGTTGAGTAAGCTTCCCTTTAAGGGGCGGCTACTATTTGGAGAGGATTTGAAGAAGATAGTCAAGGATCTGGGAGAATCTAAAGGCGGTAGGCTGCCGGAGGATAAGCAGAAGCAAGGGAAATTTCCACCGGTGCTGGATTTCCGCAGAGGGATTTTCGTCGTTTTCGCTCCCCTAGGTTTCCACAGAGCCAAAGAGGGCGTTTTTCCTTTAGGAGCCATTGCTTTCAGGGATTCCGGGGTGCCAGCAGAGGTTTTGCTGCCACCACGTCGGGTGCCAAAAAGCCACAATGAAGTCAGGAAGGCCCAGGTGGACGTAGCTGTGGGCGGTCATCTGCAGCAGTTTTACGCTGCCTGGGTCAGGATTACGTCCGACCAGTGGGTGTTGGAGGTGATTTGAGAAGGTTATGCTTTGGAGTTTCAAAGATCGGTGGCCAAGGCCTTCGTTCAGTCCCCTTGCAAGGCGCCTTCCAAGCGCAAGGCAGTCCAGCAAACTCTTCAGAGGTTGCTGGACCTCAAAGCGGTAGTGTCGGTGCCTCAGGATCAATGCGGGTTAGGTCGATACTCCATTTATTTTGTGGTTCCAAAGAAGGAAGGAACGTATCGGCTGATTTTGGACCTAAAAAAGGTGAACAAGTGTCTCAGGGTTTCTCATTTTCATATGGAGACGCTGAGATCGGTCATCATGGCAGTCAGAAAAGGGGAGTATCTGACTTTTCTGGATTTGTCCGAGGCATATCTGCACATTCCGATTCGGCGCGACCATCAAAAGTTCCTCAGGTTTGTGGTTCCAATGGGACATTTTCAGTTTCAGGCACTACCTTTTGGACTGGCAACGGCGCCACGGACCTTTACCAAAGTCATGGTAGTCATAGCATCGGAACTGCGGAAGAACGGTGTGCTGGTGCACCCGTATCTGGACTGGTTGATTCGAGCAAAGTCCAGGAGGGAAAGCGAGGAGGCTACTGCCAAAGTGGTCGTCTGCCTACAGAAGCTAGGTTGGGTAGTCAATGTGGCCAAGAGCAGTCTGGTGCCTTCCCAGGATCTCGAGTATCTCGGGGCGCGTTTCGATACCGGGGCAGGCAGTGTTTCTTCCTCCACATTGAGTGTTGACCTTACAAAAGCTGATTCGGCAGTTTCTCGGCCGGCCACGTCCGTCAGCATGGCATTACTTGCAGGTCCTAGGGACGATTGCGGCAATGATAGACTTGGTGCCCTGGGCGAGGGCGCATATGAGGCCGTTGCAGACAGCGTTGCTCAGAAGGTGGTCACATCAAAACGATCCGCTGTCCAAGAGACTTAGCTGTCCAGACGCAATGCGGGAGGCGTTGCAGTGGTGGTTATGGCCGGAGTCTCTGGTGGAAGGCATGCCCTTGGACATACCGGACTGGGTTCCACTGACTACGGATGCAAGTCTCCTAGGTTGGGGGGCACATTGTCAGGGAAAGTGCGCGCAGGGGCAGTGGACGGTTCAGGAACGGTCTTGGTCAATCAACAGGTTGGAACTTCGAGCGGTGAGATTGGCGTTGCTGGAGTTTCAGTGGGAGCTGCAGGGAGCAGCGGTTCGAGTATTTTCGGACAACGCGACAGCAGTGGCCTTCGTCAACAGGCAAGGGGGCACCATCAGTGCTCCCTTAGAGGCCGAGACAGATCAGTTATTCGTATGGGTCGAGCAAAACCTTCAAGCTCTGTCGGCGGCACATGTGGCGGCCGATTTCTTGAGTCAGGTGAGGGTAGATCCAGGAGAGTGGACGCTTCATCCGGAGGTTTACGACACGGTAGTTTGGCATTGGGGAACGCCCGTTATGGATCTCATGGCAACATTCAGGTCAGCAAAAGTAGGACGGTTTTTCAGCAGACGCAGAGAACCGATGTCGGAGGGCCTGGATGCTCTCGTCCAAGAGTGGCCGACGGATCAGCTTCTATATGTGTTTCCACCTTGGGTGTTAATAGGCCGGGTAGTGCAGCAGATCGAATGGCACAGAGGGTGCGTGATACTGATAGCGCCGGATTGGCCGAGACGGCCTTGGTATGCGGATCTCAGGAGGCTGGTAGTGGGAAAGCCATGGAGACTACCGGCCAGACAGGATCTCTTACAACAAGGTCCGTTGGTGATGCCTCAGGTAGCTCAGTTCTTGCTTACGGCATGGCTCTTGAGAGGGCAAGGTTAAGAGCTAAAGGCTATTCGGCAGATGTGATTGCGACCTTGAGGGCACGTAGAAGATCTACTTCCTTAGCATGTGGCGCGTGTTTGAGGCTTGGTGTATGGATAGGAATTGTGAAGCCTTGTGAGCTACGATTCCACAGGTGTTAGCATTTTTGCAAGATGGATTCCACAAAGGATTGGCGGCCGCGTCCTTGAGAGTTCAGTTGGCAGCGCTTTCCTGTTATAGAGGTAAGATCAAGGGGCAAGCGCTCTGTACACATCCAGATGTTAAAAGATTTCTGAAAGCGGTGGGTGTTTTGAGACCACCGTGCAGACAGTCAGTTCCGACTTGGGATCTGCAATTGGTATTGGCGGCATTAAATTCACAGCAGTTTGAGCCTTTGGCGAAAGCAACTTTAAAGGATCTTACTCTGAAGGTCGTGTTCTTAGTGGCCATTGCGTCGGCAAGGCAGATATCGGAGTTGCAGGCGTTATCTTGTAGAGAACCGTTCTTGGCTTTTCATGAGTCTAAGGTGGTTTTAAGGCCGGTACCATCCTTTTTGCCGAAGGTCCTGTCTCCCTTTCATGTGAATCAGGTTGTTTCCCTTCTGGTGTTCCGTAAGGCGTCAGAGGGTTCTGCTACTCCGCAGTTGCATCTTTTGGATGTGCGAAGGGCATTGAAAAGATATCTCAAGCGGACAGCGACGTTCAGAAGGTCGGATAGATTGTTTGTGTTGTTCGGCGGTCCTCGCAAAGGGGAAGCTGCGTCCAAAGCGTCGATTGCTAGATGGATAAAAGAAACAATAGCATCCGCATATCTCCTGAGGGGAAAGTTGGTACTGGACGGCTTACGAGAGCATTCTACGAGAGCGCAAGCAGCTTCCTGGGCAGAGTACGATTTTGTGCCTGCAGCGGAAATTTGTAAGGCGGCGACGTGGTCGTCTTTGAATTCCTTTGTTAAGCACTATCGTCTGGATATTCAGGCGCGTACGGTTCTCCAGGACCAAGCAGGAAGTCAGTCCTCACTTATGGGTGACGTCGGCGCCGACGGAGCCCTCGCGGAGCAATTTTCCCCAGCTTTCAAAGAAAGCCTTTGGGAATTGCAGCGCGCATGCGCGGTCGTCTTCCCGCCCGAAGGTGCCATCTTAGCCAGTCTTCTTTTTTCCGCGGAGCCCTACAGACGTCCCCGTCTTGTCCCCGCGAAAAAGTTGATTTTCCTCTTTATTTTATACTTTTTTCTTTCGGTTCGACGCCGATCGTTTTCCCGCCCGGACTCGCAACGCCGGTCTCGAGTCCTCTTCCGTTTTTTCGGTTTTTCTGACTTAGTCAGCTTTCGTTTTCGTTTTCCCTGGCAGCCCGGTCCTTTGACCTCGCAGGGGCCCTTTTTCCCCCGATGGCTGCCAGTGGCTTTAAGCGGTGTGGTCGGTGTGACCGAAATATGTCACTAACCGACACACACGACTTTTGCCTCCGCTGCCTGGGCCCGGATCATGAGGAACTGATCTGTGGGCCCTGCAGCAAACTGTCCTCGAAGGCGTTGAGAAGTCGGCGGCATCAGCGCGAGAGAATCTTCGCTGACCCCAGCCGTACCCGGACCTCGTCGGAGGCCTCCGTGTCGAAAGGCTCCAGCTCGGACCGTCGCCGGAGCTCCTCCGACCGGGGTTCTCCCTCCGGGGACCATCGTCGGAAGGAAAAACCCGCGAGGGCGGCGTCGGTGGACGCTCCTGGCTCCGCGAGGGCCAGGTCGCATAGCCCCGACAGCCGCCCCGGGTCCTTGGAGAAGGAACACCTCCAGAAGCGACCTCGCCTGGAGTCGGAGATGCCTGCCCGGGTAAGTCCTTCTGGACTCGCCTCCGCGACAGCCGACGTCGGGCCCGACGCCGTCGGGGCCCGAGTCGGGGGCTGCTGGGTCACCTGAGCTCGGACTCAGGTTGACGGCCTTGGAGAGCAGACTGTCTGCCTTCATGGACCAGCAGCGGGCACTGCTCGCTGGCTTCGCTGGCGTCGCTGCCCCGACCGCCGGGACGTCGACGTCCAAGTCGACCCCGGAGACCGAGCCGATCCTCGAGTCGATGAGAACTCGAGTCGATCCTCGGTCGAGGTCGCCCTCGGCCTCCCATTCGGGACCGAGGTCGCCGACGCCGACTCCCTCGGCGTCGGGGCGGCTGGCGCCGCACCCTGCCCGGGCCGACCCCACTGAGTCCTCGTCGGAGTCGGTCTGGGAGTCTGAGGAGGAAGAGTCACCTGATTCTTTCCGGACTCGGTGTGTCCCATCGGACTCTCGGGAGTCCGAACCTCGGAAGCAGTCCCCCCCGGAGGATGCCCGGTTCTCGGACTTCGTTAGGGATATGGCCAAGGCTTTGGCCTTCCCTGCGGATCCCGAGGAGGAGCCTCGAGCCGAAGAGCTCGACGCCCTCCAGTATGACTCTCCCGCGAGGGAACACTTTACTGTGCCGGTTCCTCCTATGCTGGAACGACTACTCTTCCGCATGTGGGAGAGTCCGGCCTCCTCGCCGGTCCTGAGCAAGCGGGTCGATTCTATCTATCGAGTCCGCAAGAGCCCTGGCTTTCAAAAGGCACAGCTGCCACACCATTCCATGGTAGTGGAATCGGCCATGCATCGTCTTAAGAGCCAGAAGATGCACTCCTCGGTGCCTCCTGGAAGGGAGGCCCGTAACCTGGATGGCCTTGGCAAGAAGTGCTTCCAGGGCTCTATGCTCGCCTGTCGTGTCCAGACTTACCAGCTATACATGGGCATGTATCTCCGGGATCTGGCTAAAGAGCTAGCCGGATTCTCCGCTGGTCTCTCCGAGGAGCCCTTGCGGAGGTTCCTAGCCTTGTCCACGGGTATTCGGGTATGCTCAAAGTTCATGTCCCGAGCAGCCTATGATGGCTTTGAAGCCTCGGCTCGAGTGGCCGCAGCCGGCATCGGTGCCCGCCGACAGGCTTGGCTTCAGTCGTCCGACCTTGAGCCCTGGGTACAGGACAAGTTGGTCGATGTCCCCTGCCGAGGCGAAAACCTCTTTGGCAAGCCCATGGCGGAAAAGGCTGCACAAATTGAGACTGAGACTCTCACCAGGACCAGGCTTTCTAGGAAGACCTCCGCCCCTTCCCAGAAAAAGAAGGGCTCGGGAAAAAAGTCCTTTTACCCGAGGAAGGCAGCTGCCTACAAACAATACCCCCATTATCAGGCCCCTGCAGCTCCCCAACAGGGCCAGCAGGCCAAGGGACGGGGTAACGGGTCCCGTAGGCAGCAAGCCCCCAAGCCTGCACCACCAGCCCCTGCTCAGCAGGGTGGGGGTTTTTGACTCGCTCAGCATAGCCTCTCCCCCCCGCTGGTTCCCCCCGGCACCGGAGGCCGGCTGGTTCACTTCGCCCACAGGTGGTCCGGCATCACCACAGATGCCTGGGTGCTTCAGGTCGTGCGAGAGGGCTACCTTCTCCACTTCCACCAGGTCCCTCCCTCCTATTTTCCGGGAGAGCCTCCGCGCCCCCCTCTGCACAGGGAGTTGCTCCTTCAGGAGTTAGCAGGTCTTCTGCAGGAACAGGCGGTGGAACCGGTGCCACACCACCTGAGAGGTCAAGGCTTCTATTCAAGGTATTTTCTGATACCAAAGAGAACAGGAGGCCTCAGACCCATCCTGGACTTGCGCAACCTCAACAAGTTCCTTGTGCGGGAGAAGTTCAAAATGCTTACCCTTGGAATCCTTCTGCCCTACCTCCAGCAGGGAGATTGGCTATGCTCCTTGGATCTAAAGGATGCCTACACGCACATCCTCATCCACCCAAGCCACCGCCAATACCTAAGGTTTGTGGTGGCAGGAAATCATTACCAGTACAGAGTACTGCCCTTTGGCCTGTCCTCCGCACCGCGAGTCTTCACAAAATGCCTCGCGGTCGTGGCGGCCCATCTCCGGCTTTGCGGCCTCTTTGTCTTTCCGTACCTCGACGACTGGCTCATCAGAGCAGCGTCCGCTCAGGAGGTCACCCACGCCACGTGCCGCACGGTGACTCTGCTGCAGCACTTGGGCTTTGTCATAAACTTCGCAAAGTCCACTTTGCTCCCCTCACAGGATCTCGAGTTCATCGGCGCAAGGCTGCACACCCCTCAGGCGCGAGCGTACCTACCGCTCGACAGGGCTCAGCGGCTCATGGACCTAGCCGACCGCTTTCGCAGCCAGCCCCTGGTCTCCGCCAGGCGCTTCCTGAGACTGCTCGGCCATATGGCTTCCACCGTCCATGTGACCCCCAATGCCCGCCTGAATATGCGGTCTGCTCAATGGTGTCTCCGCCGGCAGTGGCGACAAGCCACAGGCGGCCTAGCAGACCTGGTGCGCGTCTCCGAGCCGCTGGTCTCGTCTATCCGGTGGTGGCTCCGGCAGCCGAACCTGGTATTAGGAATGCCTTTCCAGTCACCTCAGCCGACCCGGGTGCTGACCACCGATGCATCCCTCCTGGGCTGGGGAGCCCATTGCCAAGAGGCACGTACTCAGGGCCTCTGGACCAAGTGGGAGTCTGCTCAGCAGATCAACTTCCTGGAGCTCAGGGCGATCCGCCTAGCTCTCAAGGCCTTCTCCCACCTGACCTCCCAACAGTCCGTCCTTGTCCAGACGGACAATCAAGTTGCCATGTTCTACGTGAACAAGCAGGGGGGCACGGGCTCCTTCCTCCTCTGCCGGGAGGCACAGAAGCTCTGCTCTTGGGCCGTCAGTCACGGCATTCTCCTCAAGGCAGTTTATCTCCCGGGCCGAGAAAATTGCCTGGCGGACAAACTCAGCAGGGTCCTCCAGCCGCACGAGTGGCGTCTGGATCCCTTGATCGTTCAGAAGCTCTTCCTCAGGTGGGGCCTCCCCACGGTGGATCTCTTTGCCAGTCCTCGCAACCGGCAACTTCCTCGCTTCTGCTCTCGTCAGCCTCACCCCCTTCGGGTTGCGGCGGACGCCTTTCTGATCTCATGGTCGGGGAGCCTTCTGTACGCTTTCCCTCCCATTCCGTTAGTCTCTCGGACTCTTTTCAAGGTTCTCCGAGACAAAGCCTTCATGATCCTGGTGGCCCCTCGCTGGCCCAGGCAGCCGTGGTTTCCGCTCCTGCTGCAACTGGCGGTGGAGGATCCAATCCCTCTGGGGGCGCAACCGGATCTCCTCACCCAGGATCAGGGGTCCCTACTGCACCCCAACCTCAGGTCTCTCAACCTCATGGCCTGGCTGCTGAGAGGGTAGTCCTTGCTCCCCTTCTCCTGCCGGCGGAGGTGGAGGAGGTTGTCTTGGCTTCGCGACGGCCTTCTACCCGCAAATGCTACGCCCTTAAATGGCGTCGCTTTGCAGTCTGGTGTACCGAACAGTCTCAGGATCCCTTCTCCTGCCCGGTGTCGGTGATCTTGCAGTACTTGCTACACCTCTCTAATCTAGGACTTAAGTCCAACTCCGTCAAAGTTCACCTCAGTGCTCTTTCGGCACATCATGTGCCGGTGGACGGTAGACCTCTCTCCAGCGACCCTCTCGTAGCGAGGTTTCTCCGAGGTCTCCTTCTACTTAAACCACCTCTGCGCCCGCCAGCACCGAACTGGGACCTGAATGTGGTTTTGCAGCGGATCACCTGTCCGCCTTTTGAACCCATGGCTACATGTTCTCTCCGTTTTCTGTCTTGGAAAACACTGTTCTTGGTAGCCCTCACTTCCGCTAGGCGCGTAAGTGAGTTGCAGGCCCTCGTGTCTGATCCCCCCTACACTAGGTTCTACAGGAATAGGGTAGTCCTACGGACTCACCCTAAGTTTCTGCCTAAAGTGGTCTCCCCTTTTCACATCAATCAGGAGGTGGTACTTCCAACCTTCTTTCCCAGACCACACTCCAGCCGAGCTGAGACGGTCCTCCATACCCTGGACTGTAGAAGGGCATTGAACTTCTACCTTGACCGTACGCGGGAGCACCGTAAAGCTGCTCAGCTTTTTGTGTCTTTTGACCCCAATAAATTGGGACTCCCGGTCTCCAAGCGTACTCTGTCCATCTGGGTTGCGGACTGTATCTCTTGGGCTTATGGGGCAGCCGGACTCGCCTTAGAAAGTCGAGTCACGGCTCATTGTGTTCGGGCAAAGGCCACGTCAGTGGCTTACCTCCGCTCTGTTCCGCTGGCAGACATCTGCCGGGCCGCTACTTGGTCTTCGAGCCAGACTTTTGCGGTCCATTACTGTCTCGAGAGGGAGTCCCGTAGGGACAGTGCTTTCGGACAGGCAGTCCTCCGTAATCTCTTTGAGGTCTGAGCAACTCCTACCCTCCATCCCGGATGTGGGCTACCGGTGGGTGATAATTCAGCGAAGATTCTTTCCTTCTGTGCTGCTGAGCTAGAGGGAGCTCATTTTTGTGCTTAGGGTCTCCGGTAGCCTTGAGCTTGGGAGTCCCATAAGTGAGGACTGACTTCCTGCTTGGTCCTGGAGAAAGCGTAGTTACTCACCTGTAACAGGTGTTCTCCAGGAGCAGCAGGAATCAGTCCTCACTACCCTCCCTCCTCCCCTTGGAGTTGCAATCGTCTGCTTATGTTCTTTTTGCAAATTTTTATGCTGTCTTTTTTAGCTATGTCATCTGACTGGCTAAGATGGCACCTTCGGGCGGGAAGACGACCGCGCATGCGCGCTGCAATTCCCAAAGGCTTTCTTTGAAAGCTGGGGAAAATTGCTCTGCGAGGGCTCCGTCGGCGCCGACGTCACCCATAAGTGAGGACTGATTCCTGCTGCTCCTGGAGAACACCTGTTACAGGTGAGTAACTACGCTATACCTGTTTTGGTACGGTGGTGCTTCAGGCTGGTCTACCTGGTCCCGCCCGTTGAGTACATTTACTGCTCTGTTACATCTCCTGAGTTTCCGGGACTAGACTGGAGGGACGAGAAGGAAGTGTAAATTAGACTTACCTGCTAATTGTAGTTCCTGAAGGAACTCCAGTCTAGTCCCGGATCCCGTCCCAATTCTTTACGATAGTTGCAGCCTGAAGCAAAGATTTTACAGGTAAGAGAACAAAGAGAACTGTGGAGCTTTGGGTGCAGGGGGCAGTGTTGGACCCTAAGGGGTAGAAAATAGTATGAGCATTTTGCTCTTCCGGGCAGGGAAGCAAGACCCCTAACTGTCCAGTTAAATATCGTAGTGGATATGGTTGATGTTCATTTATTGTTTGGTAGTTATTCAGTTAGTGGACACTCGACTTCTGTGGGTGTTTTACTTAATTGTTGCTCTGGTGAGTCTACTTTGTCAATAGGTTACTGGAGTGGGAGGAGCCGGTGCCTGAGTCCTTATACCAGTGTCATCAAAGAATGACGTGTATCAGTCTCCAAGCTGCTGGAAGAGGATGACAACTCCTGAGTTTCCGGGACTAGACTGGAGTTCCTTCAGGAACTACAATTAGCAGGTAAGTCTAATTTACACTTATGTGCACAACCACTGTCCATTTACAGCCAGGGGCCATAGGCCACCACCCTAGTTTTTAACAGAACCACCAGCGCCCAGTATTACACTGAATTAATCTTGGATGCTAGCAGCAGCTTTTATCATCACTTGCCCTTTCATTCCCACAGCAGCAGGTAATCCTGCCAATGGTTGCTATTATTACCCAATCTCAATCTATATTTTATAGATAAAATGTTTCAATAATGAGAAATTCAGAGCAGCTCGTTCATATCTTAGAATGTGAATGCTGCAATCAGCAAGAGAGGCAGCTGACACTGGGGATGATCATTTCTACCTTGTCTGAATTTCTTCAGAATCCATTTAATTTCTAAACTTTCACAAGCCAGGGCTATAATGTCAGTAGCCAAGTTTAAGAAATTACACAGGTACACTACCAAAAAACTGCCTCCAGTTTCGCAACTGATTCCTATAGATTTTGGGGTGCTGAATCCAGGAAAAATAGCCAAAATGTTCCATCACATCACGTTTTCTTGCAAAATTAGATTTCTTACCCATATAATGAATGTTCACATAATTTCTTTTTAGCCGACTGCAGTTTATTTTCTTGGCCCAAAATAGAGGTTGTAATGGTTAACTAACTAGAAACACTCCCTCATGATATTTTAGAGTGTTTTGTATTCATTTTATACATTAACAGGACAATTGGGAGGCGGGGGGCTAAATCCAGTACTCGCACTGGCGCATGTTCTTTCCTGTTCGCCTCGCCTCGTTCGCTCGCTCAAACACGGTGGTTGCGACATGAACATTCCTGTCAAATTTCAGTTTCTTGCAAGTTCATTATTACCTTTTGTTTGCTCAGTCGTAATCCAGCTTTATTCCGAAGTGGTTCACTACAGTTGTAGTTTGCAGTGCTGTGTATTTGTGATGGCTCACAGAGCCAGAGGTTGCGTCAACTCTCCGGACAGTTTTTGTTTTATTTGTGGGGAATATACCGTGAAAAAGCGGCAGAGGAACATTTCTACATGTATTAAAAAAGTATATTTCGCCTATTTCGGTTTGAAGTTAGGCGATCAAGACAAACTGTGGGCTCCTCACAAAGTGTGCAAGACATGTGAGGAAGATCTACGCTTATGGATGAAAGGTAAAAAACAAGCATTTCGTTTCGGAATACCTATGATGTGGCGTGAACAAAGAGACCACAGCAGTGACTGCTATTTTTGCTCTTGCATTGTGAAGGGATACAACTTAAAAAATAAGAATGTAATAAGTTACCCCAACCTTCCCTCAGCAATTAGGCCTATGCCTCATAGCAACGAAGTACCTGTGCCTGAACCACCAAAATCTTTGGATCATATTTGTGTGGACGGTTCTGATCATGATGAGACTCATTAGATGGCTTTTCCCGATGAGTCCAGTACTTCCGAGTTTGAAACTGAACCAGATCTGAAACCTGAACTTTTCTCTCAAGCTGAATTGAATGATTTAGTCCGGGATTTAGGACTCCCAAAAGATGCTGCCCAACTGCTAGGTTCTCGGCTTAAACAGAAAAATCTATTGTCACCAGGAACAACTTTTTATTGGTACCGCAACCGCGAGACACAATTTTTGAAGTATTTCAGCAAAGAGGAAGATTTGGTATTTTGCAACGATATATACAGAGTGATGGAAAAGTTTAAACTCAAGTATGATCCTGCTGAATGGCGGCTGTTCATTGATTCGTCAAAAGACAGCATAAAAGGTGTTCTTCTTCATAATGGCAACACATTCGCTTCAGTTCCTATTGCTCACTCTGTTATTCTCCAAGAAAAATACGAGAATTTGGCCCTGATTCTTCAGAAGATTCGTTATGATGAGCATAAGTGGATGATTTGTGGAGACTTTAAAATTCTATCCATGCTATTAGGGCAGCAATCCGGTTTCACCAAATATCCCTGCTTCCTTTGCTTGTGGGATAGCCGGGCCCGCGACCTACACTGGGGGAAAAAAGACTGGCCAATTCGGGAGTATTTGAGACCCGGTGAGAAAAATGTTCTTCATGAGAGCTTGGTACCTCGTGATAAAATTCTATTACCACCTCTCCACATTAAGTTGGGTCTCATTAAGCAGTTCATCAAGTCCCTTCCAAAAGATGGTGAGTGCTTTCGGTACCTTTGCTCAAAGTTCCCCCGACTTTCTGAAGCAAAGCTAAAGGAAGGAGTGTTTGTTGGCCCTGATATAAGGAAACTCATTTCAGATGGAGCATTCGCTGAAACGATGTCTGAGAAGGAAAAAGAAGCCTGGGATTCCTTCAAGGATGTTGTTCTCAAATTCTTGGGGAACAGGCGGGATGAGAACTATAAGGATATTGTTGCCAGGATGCTCAATGCCTTCAAAGAACAAGGCTGTAACATGAGCCTGAAAGTCCATTTCTTGCACTCCCATGTGAACTACTTTCCCGAAAACTTGGGGGCGTACAGTGAAGAACAAGGTGAAAGGTTTCACCAGGACATCAAGGACGCAGAGAGAAGGTACCAAGGAAGATGGAACACCACTATGATGGCTGATTTCTGCTGGTTGCTGCTGCGGGAAACCCCAGATGAAAAATACGCCAAGCAGCGCACCAAGAGAAGCATTCGGGGGAAGAAGAAACGGGCCCACCAGGAGATTGATTGACCCAAGAATGACTTTAAAATCTAAACTGTGTTGACAAATATCGTGTTTTTACTAAACTTTGAAATAAAAATTCGCTAGTTATTACCACAGTGTCGGATCTCATTTATTAGAATTTTATTTTCACACCATCGGGTGTTTTTCTTCATGTATTGCAATGGTGCGGTTTGCGTTTTCTATTCTTACATACATACCTGTACAACATTTTTTGCACATTTCTTTGCTTTGCTTTGCTTTGTGTCTAACCTCGCTCTTATATGCTCAATGTTTGTGCACATGTATGTGGCTGTTTTAAGTGCAGACAATTTTGCTACCATCACAGTGTGTTTTGTTGACATTACTCTATTCTTATGTGCTGCCTTGTTACAATTTTCTTTATTCTTATTTGAATAACTACTAAACAATTAGTATAAAGAATTCATCCAAGAAACTTTTATCTCGATCGCACTCAATCTGAAACGTTCACCTCAAAATGCTAACCCAATGTAGCAAAAAATCTGTACGTGATGGAGCAAATTGGTTACCAGATTTGGATTCAGCGCACCAAAAAACGTAAAAATCAATCGAAACATTAGAGGCAGTTTAAAAAAAAATTTTTTTAGTGTACCTGTGTTATCCAGGTTAAATTAGAGGCGAACCAGCACTAAAAACTCACTTTGGCATATACAGTATAAGAACTTGTGTCTGTGAAATGCAAGTCACTCAAATGATAATAAATTCAGATTTCAGTGCAGAAATTACAATTTATATGAAAGACATGATACACTATTCATGGTATAAGAAATTGCTCGGACCTGTCACCAGGAACAATTATGGAACCAATTATTGCTCAAGATTTTTTTCTCAGCAGAACATTTGCCAAGAACTAATTCAAAGAGACAAAAACCAACATATATCCCATTTACTCAAAGAAAATTAAAAGCCGATATATGCCCCATTTGCCCAAAGGAAAATATTCCAACATGATTATACAAAGTTTCCAGCTGGGGTTTTCTGATTTATTTACCCCCCCCCCATAAAACCAAATACAATCCACATTTATCTACCAAAGTCATGTGCTACACAGAGGAAGTAACCTCTTATCCATGACCAACCACGTCTGTTTCCTTGGATGAATTCAGTTAGCTTTTCCTCTGTATTGAGAAGGAATTAGATTGTATTTCTTCTCTGTTCCTGTGCATCTAGTCAGACTACAGGAATAAGTTGTGATAGTGTCTAGAGCTTTTGTGCGGGATGTCTAAAACCAAAGTTTTACAGTATCAGTCATTAGCCAGCCCTTTTTTATGAATCTGGTTCCAGCCTAAAGATGTGGTAATCTCAATCTCTTGCCCTACAGGGGAGGCAAGCCTTGGGATGAATGAAATCCCGGTTCCATGCTCTAAAGGGAAACTGTACCTTTGGTAAGTGTCCTGCTTCAAGGGGAACCATGTCAAATACTACCCCAAAGAGCTAGAGGTGTACAATCTCAGATCAACTAGTACAATGTGGAGATTACAGAACCATGTGTGACCTGCTAAAGAAAAAAAATCCTCAGTCACACATCCAACATATGACTAGTACCCTGATAAAGAAAAATGAATTTGCAAGCACAGGGCTGAGAGTGGAAGAGAACAGAAGTAGTTCTCAGGATTTGCAGAAAAACAGGAAAATCACTGGAATTGTGGAAGGAGCAAAATCATCTCCAACTTATAAGAAAAAAAATTCTCTGGATACACAGCTGGCCCTAAGATCAGTGGACAGCCCTATGCCTAGTTCTTACGTCATTCCCAGCTGATTTTGTTGATAATTTCACATATTCATTTTTATATCATCATCATCATCCCAGTTCGTAGAATAATGAAACTTTTAGAGGAGGTAGTTCCACATCACCTCAATTCTAATTTAATGGTCCATATTTTGCTGTCTGTAAGTTATGCATAGTTTTCCCCTTATTAAGATTTGCAAGTCACAGTGAATATGAAGAGAGAGAAAAAGAAAAAACACAAAACACACACCAGAGAGAGAAGCTCAAGCATGCCCCTAGGAAATAACTCTAGATCAGGGGTTCTCAACCCAATCCCCAGGACACACCAAATTAGTCAGGTTTTCAGGATAGTCACAATGAATATACATGAGACTGATTTTCATGTCCTGCCGCCATTATCATGTAAATTCATTGTGACTATCCTGAAAACCTGACTGGCTAGGTATGTACTGAGGACTCTCTAGAGGGAGGGGGAGAGAAGCCCATGCATGCACTCCTAACACACACTCTGGGGAGAGGGGAGGAATGAGAGAGAAGCCCAGCACCCACCATGCCCTTAGCAAAAGAGGTTGTCATCACTAATTCACAGACTCCTCTAACAGAAGAGTTTGAGGAAGCAGTTTTGGCAGTAGGGCTTATCATTCTGTTCCTTGAAGGTTCCTTTGTTCAGTTGTTTCAGACAGAAGGCACAAACAAAGTGCTCTGGGTGAAATTTCTTGCCCATAGCAGTGATGCAGCGACCAGTGATTGGTTTCTGGCAGCCTGAGCAGAGAGAGCCCCGACGTTCATGGTAATGCACCTCACAGTACGGTTGCCCGTCATGCTCAAAGAAGCTGCCGTTAATGAATGGTGTGAAACACTCCTACAGAGAGACAGGAAAAAGCAAAGACAGAGTAATTGTCAGAGCAAAATGACAAAGGCTACCTCACCAGTTTATTCCCCTCCTCTGTCGTATCCCAAATGAAACGGTGAAAATCTCAGTAATAGCTCCAGGCCTGGGATCTAATGAATAGTGGAATCAACTTGATAAGGGTCCTGCAATTACACTCAGCGCTGCAAGAAGCAAAGGTTCAGTCATCACATGTCAAGGCCTTTCACATTTATCCTTTTCCCATGTCGCCCTCTGTTTATTTTAGGGTAGTCAAGGGCCCCACTTACCCGACAGACAAAGCATTCTGGATGCCACAGAGTGTTCAATGCAGAGATGTAGTTTTCTAGGATCGCTCTAGCACAGCCACCACATTTTGGAGCAAACATGTCAAAATAATCCTTTCGACAGTACGCCTTCCCATCTCGTTCATGAAAACCTACAAACGTGCAAGACAATCAGAACCCCAACAAAAGAAACCTGGCAGTGATATGGCAGCCACAGACACCGCAACACATTCTGTGCTCTTAAATTTGCTCTTCCTGAGAAAGCTGTACCCAAACCACAAAAATATTCATAACACCTGCAAGCTAGTCCTTATAGAAGAGACGCACCGCCATTCATTTTTATAATCCTGCAGTTTTACCCCCCAAAAGGAGATAAGCATTGGGGCATTAGGACAAAACAGTAAGCTGTACAGTCTACAAGACTAATTTAGCAATGGCCCTCCTCTTGGACGTACATTACCTTCTGGTCCAAAGAAAGCTCCACACTGAGCACAGAAAAAATGTTCCGGATGCCACGTTCGATCCAATGCAGTCACCACTTTCTGTTAAAACAAATTAAGCATGTTGGTATCCAAGTCATGCCATTACATACAGGAAAGGGATCTACAGAAAAGCAAGTGAAATGTGAAGGGGAGGTCGGGGTAAACAAAAAAAAAACAGAGCCTTGTAAAAATCACCACATCCTATCTAAAAAAATCAAATTCCCAAAATGCATTAAAGGGGACTGTTTTCACTGATCTACACAGCATACTTTATCCTTTCAATGTAAAAGAATGATTATAGAAAAATTCAAAAGGTAATTTGACATAAGCAGCCAAAAATTCTGTTATATAAGTCTTCACACCTCTTTGCTCAATCCTTGGTGGAAGCCCTTTTCTGAAGCACATCTCTGTAAATTTAGAAAATGTAATAGATCAAATCAGCAAACTCGTGCACTAAATAGCCAGAACCAGATGGCATTCACCCTAGTGTCCTGAAAGAGCTCAAACATGGAACTACTAACCTGTTACTATAATCTGTAACTTTGCATATATAAAACACCCATGATATTAGAGGACTGGAAAGTGGCCAATGTAGAGGATGATCCAGGAAATTAAGACCAGTGAACCCAACATTGTTGCTAGGCAAAATATCTGAAGCTATGCTAAAACACAAAATTACTTACCATGTAGATAAGAGACAACTTAATAAGAATGAATCAGCATGGGTTCAGCAAAGGCAAATCCTGCCTTACCAATTTATTAGAATTTTTGGTGGTATAAACAAGCAGAAAATGGCGAGCCAGTTGATAGAATGTATTTGGATTTTCAGAAAGCCTTAGACAAAATCCCTCATAATAGATTCCTTAGGAAATTAGTCAAGGAATAGGAGACTAAGCTATTTTGTGGACTACAAATGCAATGCAATGTGTGCCTTCGAGTCAGTCCTGACTCCTGGCGACCCAGAAGCTCCTGGGTTTTCTTGGTGGACTGCAAACTGACATAAAAAGGGGAATCAGAGAGAAGGCCTATAAGATAAGTTATCCACATGGAAGAGTCAGTAATGGAGTGCCTCAAGGGTCTGTATAAGGACTTGTGTTGTTTAACATAGTCATATATGATCTGGAGATAGGTGTGGCGAAGTGTAGTTACTCACCTGTAACAGCTGTTCTCTGGGGACAGCAGGAATCAGTCCTCATGTATGGGTGACGTCAGCGCCGACAGAGCCCTAGCAGTAACCTCTCCCCAGCTTTCAAAGAAAGCCTTTGGGAGATGTACCACGTATGCGTGGTCCCCTTCCCACCCAAAGGTGCCATCTTCCCTCAGTCAGATAACATAGCACAAGACAGCAAAAAGAAAAGCAACTCCAAGGGGAGGAGAGAGGGTTGTGAGGACTGATTTCTGCTGTCCTCGGAGAACATCTGTTACAGGTGAGTAACTATGCTTTCTCTGGGAACAACAGGAAGTCAGTCCTCACATATGGGACTCCCCAGCTGCAGGCTACCGAAAAAAAAACTGTAAAAAGTCATGGGTGACCAGAAAAAAGGTGAACCATGAGAAGCAACAACTGAGTCGAGAGACAATTGACCCACGAGCGGCCCAATTGTCCAGCAAGGGACCAGTTCTCCAGTAGCCTGAACACACTGAAGGGCCGGAGTTGCGTTACAGCCCAAAGAAATGATGGAGTACTGCCTGGCCGAAGACACTGTCCCAGTGGGACTCCCTCTCCAGGCAGTAGTGAGCTGTGAAGGTATGAACAGAGGACCAGGTGGCGGCCTGGCAGATCTCTGCCAAGGGGACAAAGCGCAAGTTCACCACAGATGCTGCCATGCCTGGACTCTGTGCGCCATGACCGGGTGCTCCAGCGAAAGACCAGCCTGCTCGTAAGCAAAGGCAATGCAGTCCACCACCCAAGTGAACTGGGTAAACTTAGAGACCATTCTCCCCTGCTTACTTGAGTCATAGGAGACGAAGAGCAGTGAGGAGTGGCGGTAGGCCTGAGTACACTCCAGATAGAGGGATAGGGCCCACTTGCAGTCCAGAGTGTGGAGAGAAGCCTCGGCCCTGCTGGCATGGGGCTGCGGAAAGAATGTGGGAAGCACCACTTCCTGGTTGATATGGAATGTAAACACCACCTTTGGGAGAAACTTGGGGTGTGTGCAGAGCATGACCCTGTTATTGTAGAACCTTGTATAAGGTGGGTGAGCCACCAGGGCCTGGAGCTCGCTGACCCTGCAAGCGGAGGCGAGTATCACGTGGAAGACCACTTTCCAGGAGAGATACTTGAGGTGGCATGAGCTGAGAGGCTCAAATGGTGGCGCAGTGAGTTTCAAAAGAACTACATTGAGGTGCCACTCCACCACCAGGGGTGGGGCAGATGGGTGGTTTAGAGAATAGTAGGTCCAAGAATCGAATTGTGAGGGGCTAGGCAGAGAGGGGCTTGCCCTCGACCAGATGGTGCTCTGAAAGTGCACAGAGGTGAACTCTGACAGAGCTGCACTTCAGCCCTTCCTGGGACAAGTGGAGCAGGTACCTAAGTACCACCTGAACCGAGCAGAAGAAGGGGTTAATCTGCCTCTCCGCGTACTAGACAGAGAACCTTAACCACTTGAAAGCGTAGGCCCGGCGGGTGGAAGATTTGCATGACACCAACAAAACTGCTTCCACCTTGTTGAAGAGACCAAGGTGGGCCAAGGTTACTCTTTCAGTAACCAAGCTGTCTGAGACAGGGCCCCCAAGTTAGGGTGCAGGAGGGAGCCGTCTTCCTGCGAGAGCAGGCCCAGGTCGCACCCAGAGGGACCGTGGTGCCTAGACAGGTGAAGGAGCAGCAGGAATCATGGCTGCCGAGCCCACTGGGGGACCAAAGGTATCAATGTGGCCCTGCCGAGCTGGACCTTGAACAGGGTCTTGGTGATAAGCGGAAAGTGTAGTTACTCACCTGTAACAGGTGTTCTCCGGGGACAGCAGGAATAAGTCCTCACATATGGGTGACGTCAGCGCCGATGGAGCCCTCGCAGAAGCAGGAGATAGAGCAGCTTTTAAACTAGATATTAGGGGAAAGCCGACAGTCGCCCAAGAGCGGATGGTTCGGAAGAATGTATCTTTGAAGGATACTACCAAAAGCAGAGAGGTTCCACAAAAGAGTAAAGTAGCCCAAATGCCCTCAAGTATGGAGCAGACAGAGCTTAAAGATCCCAAATTACCCATGTCTAACAATAGCCAAATTAATATGAATAATGTTTTATGTTTTTTTTGAGATAGCAGCCTTTGCCTTGACCATTAACCAGCAGTCACCTGAGCTTTTAGCGGTATCATGTAGATGTTTTTGTTGTTAATCCCTACTAGTAACAATATCCCTGTTAACGTTGATAACGTTTTACATACTCTGTACTGCTTTTCATGCAATTATCTTACTGTATACCAGTAATTAGAATCCTTTGTACTATTACCACTACTGCTATTACCACCTGCATTCACAGTACTATTGCAATTAATCTTTCCTGAGTGCGAATACTGCATCTCACTGCACTGTAGCCAACATTTCCACAATTATCCCTCTCATTACTAACACCCAAGAGAATGTACAAGGTTCTGCTCTTATTCATGACCTTCCTTACCCTTGGTCTCCCTTACACATCAAATGCATTCAACCATGACACATATCATATACCAATCCTACGCACATACGGAAGGAGATGGTCCGAATTCCCCCACCACACTACAGCAAAAAATAACTTTTCACCCCACTCCCATCTACTCAACATTCCTCTCCAAACCATCAAAAAGATACAAGAAGAGAAGCAACATCATCAACGCCTACTAAAATGTGCACTGATAAATGCCAGATCAGTACGATCTAAATGGCCCGCAGCCATTGACCTGATACCCCAATATAATCTCGACATCTTGATGATCACGGAGACATGGCTATCCGACTGTGACAACGTACTACTGAATCAGATGCTGCCACCAGGTTTTGTGATATACACTTCTCACAGATCCAGTCAGAAAGGAGGCGGAACCCTCATCCTGGCCAAAGCTGATTTACACTTCAAGTTGTGCAACTCCTCTAGCTCAACTAACCTTGACTCCCTCACTATAGCTAATGAGCTCTGCACAATCAACCTTTTCTATCGGGCACCCCCCCCTCACCAGATGATCTTCCAACTATAATTGAGCAGGCATGTACCACATCCACCTCACGCTCACCAAGTTGGCTAATCGGTGACTTCAATCTCCCATCTCTTCAAGACAGCCACTCAGCAGCATTCCTTGACGCCCTGGAGGACCTAGGTTACAAACAGCATGTCGATTCCCCCACCCACACTAAAGGTGGCAAACTAGACCTCATTTTCGCACCTATCTCCACCTCCACAATACCCCTAACTCTTGCACTATCTGTAATACCAGTACCCTGGTCTGACCACAGTCTTCTCAGTTTCAATATACCCATTAATACATCCCACAAAAGCCAAAAGTCTTCTAACACATCTGGATCCCACATAACCCGCTTTAGACCACTCAACCAGAGCATAGTCCTAGAGAATCTCAGACCCCTCATGGCCAACACAACCATGGACTTAGATCAGGGGTCTCAAACTCCAATCCTGGAGGGCCGCAAACCAATCAGGTTTTCAGGGTATCCCTAATGAATATGCATGAGATATATTTGCATACAATGGGGGCAGTGCATGCAAATATATTTCATGCATATTCATTAGGGATACCCTGAAAACCTGACTGGTTTGCGGCCCTCCAGGACTGGAGTTTGAGACCCCTGACTTAGATGATCTCATATCCAAATGGGATGAAAACCTGAGAGCTGCCTCCTGCCCATCACTCACCGAAAAGAGAATTCGAAAACGTGAACATACTCCATGGTTCTCCACAGACCTTCGGATATCTCTCCACCATCTACGCAAACTTGAGCGACAGTGGCGACGAACTCACTCTCCTGAGGCGCTGGTAGCATACAGCTCATACCTAACTACCCACCGAGAAAAGATATCACAGAGCAGGAAAACCTACCACACAGGTTTAATAAAACGCTCCATCAACAAACCACACGCACTGTTCAGCATAGTAAAGTCCATAACAGGTGAACCGGTCTCAGCACAACCCCCTATGCCTCAGCCGCAGGACTACGCAAACTACCTGCAATCAAAGATGATTAAAACCAACACAGACATAAATGTCAATAACGCCTCCACTTCACCTAAGGCATCCCATGCAATGCCACTACACAACTTCTCCACTGTATCAAATAGAGAGGTTGTGAACATTATCGCCTCAATCAACCCCAGTACAGCTCCTAATGACCCATGTCCTGCCAGCTGGATCAAGGACATGCGACATGACCTCAGTCAAATATTGAGCAAAATACTGAACCAGTCTTTCTCAACAGGTTCATTCCCGCAGAGTCTAAAACACACTTCCATCAAGCCCCTACTGAAGAATAATAAACTGGACCCATCCAAGGTTGATTCCTTCAGGCCTATCTCGAGCATACCACAGCTCGCAAAAATCATTGAGAAGGCCGCCCAACAACAAATCCAACATCATATTGACACTGAAGCACCACTAGATCCATCTCAACATGGCTTCAGGGAAGCACATGGAGTTGACACAGTCCTTACAACCCTATCAATGTTCTGGTAACAGGAATAAATAACATACAACAGGGGTTCGTCCTCATCTTCCTGGACATATCCGCCGCTTTCGACTCTGTGAGTCATGACATACTCCTACAACGCTTGAAAGATAAGGGGATTCAAAGCACAGCACTCGAGTGGTGTAAATCATACCTATCTAACAGGTGGCAACAAGTAAAAACAGGTCACGCTTCCTCAGAACCATTCCTGCAATCACAGGGAGTACCCCAAGGATCGTCCTTATCGGCACTAATGTTTAACATCTACATGCAGCCGATATGTGACTTGATCAGATCCTTTAATGTACAATGTCTCGCTTACGCAGATGACATCCTCCTATATATGCCGTTCACAACTGAACATCCAGTATTCTCCCCAATAATCAACTGTTTTGAAGCTGTAGCCGAATGGTTGCTATCACAAAACCTTCGGATTAACCACAACAAAACTGACGTTCTTTTTGTCACAAGGAACCGTAAGTTCATACCTCCTCCATCACTACTCGTCAACAACAGAGTTGAAATCAAAAGCTACCATCCGTTACCTCGGCATCACATTGGATCAGCACTTGGACATGACAACGCATGTCAAGAACATCACAAAAACTATATATTATAAGATCAAATCGCTACGTCACCTCCGCTCCCTACTAGATCCCACAGACTTCCGAACAACCTTCCAGGCATTAGTCCTCCCACACCTGGATTTTGCCAACATCATCCTTCATGGCCTCCCTCAATCAACTTTAAATCCGCTCCGCCTAGCCATGAATACAGCCGCCAGAGTCCTCTCCGGCTCATCAAGATCTGACCATATAACACCCATCATGAAAGAACTGCATTGGTTACCATTACATGCCAGAATCCAGTATAAGTCTTTAGTCCTTACTTTCAAGGCACTAAATAACTGCCCCCCTAAGCCAATCAGCAAGCTTATCCATAGCACCCTGGAAAACAGAAAAAGGAGAACCACATCAATGAACACCTTAATTGTCCCAAAAATAATAACGAAGTGCACTAAGGCCACCTCCAACAGGGCCTTCTCCTTATTTGCACCTCTAAACTGGAATGCGCTACCTCACGAAATCCGTGCTATCAAAAACCTAATCCTATTCAGAAAAACATTGAAATACCACTTGTTCACAAAATGCTACCCGGAAGTCAACCTAGACATTAACAAAACTAACACCCCAATACAACCCGAAAAGGGCTAGTTGGTCAACCTAGTGGAGGAGTGGCCTAGTGGTTGGGGCAAGATACTTCAGGCCGGAAGGTCGGGGGTTCAAATCCCACTAGAGGACAGCAACCTTGGGCCGGAAGGACTGGGGTTTCTAGTCCCACAGGTGCTCCTTGTGGTCTTGGGCAAGCCACTTAACCCTCCATAGCCCATGTTCCCTGTAAAATAGTTATCTCCAAGTTATAATGCCCTGTTCAATGTAATTTCAGTTTGTTCAATGTAAACCGCACTGATGCTGAATAGCGCGGTATATAAGAGAATATAAATAAATAAATAAATAAATAAACCTTCTCTCTAGTCCTATTAGTGAACCACTTTGCAACATCCAAACGAATTTTATATTACTGTATATATCATTAAGTTATTCTGTACATAGTTTCCCCGGTTGTCCTATTGTTGAAGTTCCCTGTTCAATGTAAAACTCAATGTTACTTGTATACATTGTAGTATGTTCTTGTTCAATGTACACCGCACTGATTGTAATAGCGCGGTATAAAAGAAGTGTTAAATAAATAAATAAAATAAATAAAATACATTCTCTAAAATGCTTGTATGCAAATGCTAGAAGTCTAAAAAATAAGATGGGAGAGTTAGAATATACAGCACTAAATGAAAGGTTAGATATGATTGGAATATCAGAGACATGGTGGAAGGAGGACAACCAGTGGGACACTGTGATACCTGGGTACAAACTATATCGTAATGATAGAGCTAATCAAATTGGTGGAGGGGTTGCGCTCTATGTTAGAGAGGGCATTGAGTCAGAAAGGATTAAAGTTTTGCAGGAAACAAAATCTGCTGTAGAATCTATATGGATTGAAATTCCATGTAAAAGGGGGAAGGCAATGGCAGTGGGGGTGTACTATCGAGCGCCTGGCCAGAATGACCAAATGGATGATGAAATGCTCAAGGAAATCAAGGAAGCTAACAAAAGTTACAGCGCAGTAATAATAATGGGTGATTTCAATTACCCCGGTATCGACTGGGTCAGTGTCACGTCAGGACATGCTAGGGAGATAAAGTTCCTAGATGAAATAAATGACTGCTTCTTGGAGCAGCTGGTTCATGAACCGACCAGAGGGGGAAGCCATATTAGACCTAGTCCTTAGTGGAACACCAGATCTAGTGCAAGAGATAAGGGTGTTGGGGCCACTTGGCATTAGTGATCATAGCATGATCGCCTTTGATTTAATTAGTGGAGGAGGGATAGTAAGGAAATCCACAGTTCTACCTTTTAACTTTCGAAAGGGAGACTATGATAAAATGAGGAAAACAGTTAAGAAAAAACTAAAAGGAGCAGTTGCAAAGGTTAAAGACGTACATCAAGCTTGGGTGTTGTTGAAAAATACTATCTTGGAAGCCCAGACCAGCTGTATTCCACGCTTTAAGAAAAGTGGAAGGAAGTCCAAAAACTGCCAGCATGGTTTAAAGGTGAGGTCAGAGAGGCTGTTGTTGCCAAAAAAGCATCTTTCAGGAAATGGAAAAAAGAGCCAAACGACGAAACCTGGAAACAGCACAAGCACTGGCAAGTCAAATGCAAGGCATTGATAAGGCAGGCAAAGAGAGAATTTGAGAAGAAGCTTGCTGCGGAAGCAAAAACGTGAAATAAAGACCTTTTCAAGTACATTCATAGCAAAAAACCTGTGAGAGTCAGTTGGTCCATTAGATGATCAAGGGGTTAAAGGAGCACTAAGAGGCGACAAGGCGATAGCGGAGAGACTGAATGAATTCTTTGCTTCGGTCTTTACTGAGGAAGATGCAGGGATGTTACCCATGACTGAAGTGGTATTTAAAGGTGCGGAAGAATTGAAGGAAATATCGATACATCGGGAAGATGTATTACAACTATTAGATAAACTGAAGAGTAGCAAATCACCTGGGCCGGATGGTATACATCCAAGGGTGTTGAAAGAACTGAAATATGAGATTGCAGACCTGCTATTAGTAATCTGTGAACTATCATTAAAATCATCTCTAATACCTGAAGATTGGAGGATCGCCAATGTAACGCCAATTTTTAAAAAGGGTTCCAGGGGTGATCCGGGAAACTACAGACCGGTGAGCCTGACATCAGTACCGGAAAAAATGGTAGAAACCATCATAAAGAATAAAATTACTCAGCATGTAGATAGTCATGACCTAATGGGAGACAGCCAACATGGCTTTAGACAAGGAAGATATTGTCTTACTAATCTGTTATGTTTTTTTGAAGGAGTGAATAAACAAGTGGACAAAGGTGAGTCGGTTGATATTGTGTATCTGGACTTTCAGAAAGCCTTTGACAAGGTCCCTCATCAGAGACGTTTGGCAAAACTAAAGAGTCATGGGATAGGAGGCAGTGTACTATTGTGGATCAGGAACTGGTTAAAAGATAGAAAGCAGAGAGTAGGGCTAAATGGCCAATTTTCCCAATGGAGAAAGGTGAATAGTGGTCTGTGCTGGGTCCGCTGCTTTTTGACATATTCATAAATGACCTGGAAAGTGGAATATCGAGTGAGGTTATCAAATTTGCAGATGACACAAAACTATTTAAAGTTGTTAAAATCCAAGAGGATTGTGGAAAATTGCAAGAGGATCTTGATAAACTGGAAGACTGGGCATCAAAATGGCAGATGAAATTTAATGACAAGTGCAAGGTTATGCACCTAGGGAAGAACAACCCAAACTATGGTTACACGATGCAAGGTTCCACATTAGGAACCACCACCCAGGAAAAAGATTTAGGTCATTGTGGATACCATGTTAAAACCCTCGGCCCAGTGTGCAGCGGCAGCCAAGAGAGCAAATAGAATGCTAGGTATCATAAGGAAATGAATGGAAAATAAAACAAATGCCTCTGTATCGTTCCATGGTGAGACCGCACCTTGAATATTGTGTGCAATTCTGGTCGCCGTATCTTAAAAAGGATATAGCGATTTTAGAAAAGGTTCAGAGAAGAGCCACCAAAATGGTAAAGGGGATGGAAGGATACTCCTATGAAGAAAGGCTAAAAAGGTTAGGGCTCTTTAACATGGAAAAGAGACGGCTGAGGGGAGATATGATAGAAGTCTATAAATTAATGAACGGAATGGAACGGGTAAACGTAGATCGATTGTTTACCTTATCAGAATATAGAAAGACTAGAGGACATGCAATGAAGCTACAGGGTAAACTATTTAAGACTAATAAAAGAAAATATTTTTTCACTCAACGTGTAGTCAAACTCTGGAATTTGTTACCGGAGGATGTAGTAAAGGCTGTTAGTGTAGCTGGGTTTAAAAAAGGTTTGGACAAGTTCCTGGAGGAAAGGTCCATAAACCATTATTAAGAAGGGACCCAGGATATCAATGCTTGAACCAATACAAGCATTGTGGAACCTGTGTCTCTTGGGGAAACTGCTAGGTACATATGACCTAGATTGGCCACTGTTGGAAACAGAATACTGGGCTTGATGGACCTTGGTCTGACCCAGTATGGCATATCTTATGTGCTTATGTTATCACCCCAGCTTTCAAAGAAAGCCTTTGAGAGATGCCACCACGCATACGTAGTCCCCTTCCCGTCCAAGGGTGCCATATTGCTCAGTCAGATGACATAGCTAAAAGATAGCAAAAATAAAAGATGGTAAAGAAGCAACTCCAAGGGGCGGAGGGAGGATTGTGAGGACTAATTCCTGCTGTCCCCGGAGAATACCTGTTACAGGTGAGTAATTATGCTTTCTCTGGGAACAAACAGGAAGTCAGTCCTCACATATGGGACTCCCAGCTATAGGCTACCGAAAACCCATAGCAAAAAAAGGGACTCCCTCAGGGGGAGCCACAAGTAACAGCAAATGAGTCTATGTCCACAGACCACAGTAGGACCCCTGTGTCCGATGAAATCAGCACTCTGATAGCCTGAACACAGAAGGGTCAGAGAGAAGGGGTTGCCTAGACCCCAAAAAGGTTGCGGAGCACAGCCTGGCTGAAGGCACTGTCCCGTCGGGACACTCTTTCCAGGCAGTAATGGGCTGCAAAGGTATGGACTGAGGACCAGGTGGTGGCTCGGCAGATTTCCGTCATGAGGACGGAATGCAGGATGCCCCAGATGCTGCCATGGTCCTGATGCTGTACCCGTGTGACCCAGCACTCCAGCGAGAGCCCAGCCTGCTCATAAGCAAGGACGATACAGTCTGCCACCCACGTGGAGAGCGTACGCTTGGTCACCGCCTCCCCCAGCCTATTGGGGTCATAGGAGAAGACAAGCTGTGGCCCTGAGTGCGTTGGATATAAGACAAAGCCCTCTTACAGTCCAATGTGTGAAGGACCGTCTCAACCCGACTGGAGTGAGGTCTTGGGAAGCAGGTAGGGAGCACCACCTCCTGGTTAAGATGGAAGGGCGACACTACTTTTGGCGGGAATTTGGGGTGCGTGTGAAGCACCACTCTGCTCTTGTAGAACCTGGTATAGGGCGCCTCTGCCACAAGGGCTTGGAGCTCGCTAACTCTGTGAGCAGAGGTGAGCGCAACCAGGAAAACCACCTTCCAAGAGAGGTAGCGAAGGTGGCATGTCGCCAGAGGCTCGAAGGGTGGGCGAGTGAGCTGCCCCAACACAACTTTAAGGACCCTCTCGGTTGCTAGAGGATGAACCGGATGTTTCAATAAGAGCAGGCCCCAAAGGAAATGAGTCACCAATGGTTGGACTGACAGGGACTTAACCTCTACCGGATGGTGGTGCGCCACCAGGGCACTGAAGTGCACCCGGACGGAGTTAGACTTGAGCCCAGACTGAGAGAGGTGGAGAAGGTACTGTACCACCAGAGCCACTGGGCAGGAGAAAGGGTCAGCCCCATGTTCGGCGCACCAAGCAGAGAACCTGCGCCATTTGAGGGCGTAAGCCTTTCTAGTAGAGGCCAGCAGAATGTCTTCCACCTCAACCAGAAGGTTGAGAGGGGCCAGAGTCACCCTCTCAGCAGCCACACTGTCAGCGAGAGGGACCCCCAGGTTGGGGTGTAGGTGAGAACCCCCCTCCTAGGATAGGAGTCCCAGGGCGGTACCCAAGGGGATGGGGGGCCTCCACCATCAACTGCAGAAGCAGCAGGAACCATGGCTGCCTGGGCCAATGAGGGGCTATGAGGATGAGTGAGGCCCTGTCGCGAAGGATCCTGAACAAGGCGTACATGAGCCTTCCGACCATGAGACTAGAAACACATCCGCTGCCACCCTGGAAGGGTGGGCCTGCTGGGAGCAAAAGCGGGGCACTGAAAGCTGTCTGGACTGGTGAACAGGTCCATCACGGGTTCCCCCCAGAGCCGGAAAAGCCAACTGGCTACCCTGGGATCCAGCTGCCACTCGTGCAGCTAGAGAACCCTGCTGAGCCTGTCAGCCAGCAGGTTGTCCTGGCCTGGCAGGTACACTGCCCGCAGGAAGATACCCTGTTGGATTGCGTACAAGCAGAGGACCAGTGCCTCCTGACAAATGTTCGGGACCCCATGCCCCCCTGTTTGTTCACGTAGATCACCACCACCTGGTTGTCCGTCTGGACCAGCACCTGTTGGTGCCGCAGGTGGTGACAGAAGACCCTCAGGGCGAGGTCTATGGCTCAGAGCTCCAGGAGGTTGATCTGCTCAGTGCTCTTGTCTGGAAACCAGTCGCTCTAAGTGCGGAGAGCTCCGCAGTGGGCTCCCCAGCCGAGCAGGGAGGCGTCCGTGGTGAGAACCCTTGAGTGGCTTGGGGCCTGAAAAGGCATGCCCGCTTCTAGGTGCTAGGGCAACTGCTGCCAGACCAGAGAGTCCTCCAACTGGCGGCTCACCGAAATTCTGTCTCGGAGGTGACCTGTGGCCTGAGACCACTGATCCCCGCGACACCACTGCGCTGTCCTCATGTGGAGGCGAGAGTTTGGGGTGACGTGGACCATGGAGGCCATGTGCCTGAGGAGGTGTAGGAGATGCCGGGCAGGCAACAAGGGGCCGGTGCTGTACGTCCCGAGCTAGAGATCTGAGACGATCAGCTTGGTCCCTGGACAAGAAGGCCTTCGACTGGAGGGTGTCATCTTTGCCCCAATGAACTCCAGGCACTGTGTCGGGAGGAGATGAAACTTGGGGCAGTTTATGACGAAGCCCAAGTGTTGCAGAACCTGGATGGTGCATGCGGTGGCTGCTGTACCTCGGAGGCTGTGCCTCTCTTTATGAGCCAGTCGTCTAGGTAGGGAAAAACGAAGACCTTTTGGAGCCTGAGGAAGGTAGCCACGACTGCCATGCATTTCGTGAAGACCCTTGGGGCAGAGGCTAGGCTGAAAGGGGGCACCCTGTATTGAAAATGCCTGTCCCCTACTACGAACCACAGGTACTGCCTGTGGTTAGGGTGGATGAGGATAATGTCACAAGGTAGACCCAATGGAGCCGGAAGAAATGGAGATTAGCAGAGAAGATCAGGCAGAACCTGATGATATAAACAAAAAGCTGTCAAATAGTTGCTATAAGCAACCACGGCACACGTGGGAGAAGGGTAAAAAGACACACCCAGCCAGCATGGGAATGAAGTTAGAATTACCCGATAGGGATCAGCTGAGAGGGGGTGGAACCCGGGGACAGATACATAAGGCACACTCACAAGTAGTGAGAGAGAGTGAGCAAGGACAGAGGTGGAAGCAACAGCCTCAGACGTGGGAACGAAAGGAAAGAGAAAGAGATTTAGTGAGCCAATCTCATCTCCAGGACCAGAGTTGGTGGAAGGAGGGAAGTGAAAGAGTGAGTCAGCAAAATATACAACAGGACAGCGTGAATGAGTCTGAGGACTTTGTGAATACACGTGGAGGTCAGCTGCTGAATACAGAGTGTGTGTGTGAAAGCCAGAAGAAATGGGGGAGGAATCATACTGCAGGTAACAAAGCATTCAAAGCTGAACAGGGCTGTTTTACACCTGAATGGGCTAAGTTCAGGGTTAACCGGAGAAGCCAGCCAAGAGCAGACATAAGGGGAAAAGGAAACAACTTCTTTCCTTGTACTAACAGCTACAAGAGAAAGGAAGATTTCTTACCTTTTAAAGCACCTAATTCTGCTAGCAACTTTAAACTCCCAGATTTCTCCCGAGTGCCGTTGCCAGCACTGCAATCTCCTACAGCTGAGCCAGAAGAATTAACCCTTAGCCGGTTCAGGGCAGGACACAAGCTGTCTAATACTGAAGCCAGTGTATATGAGCAGTTACCTTATAGTTTCCCTCAGGGAAAGTGCTCTTATAAACCGCTTTCAAGAATATATGGTAATGCCTAACAGAGCTTTAGCTCAGAACCAGGAAGTAATCACATACCTGACGTGACCAGCCAGTTTGAGGCCAGCAGAACAACTGACACAGAGAACGTATGTACAAATGATTATCATTTAATGCAATGTGATATTCCTAATGTGCATGAAAGTCCTGAGCCAATGGAATGCTCTTTAATGGTAACTGAAGAAGAAGAATTCTCACTCAGATAAGGGAAATATATGCAACAGGAGGTTTAAGCAGTAAGCATATTAATTGGCAGAAGTTCCCTTGATTAAAAGTAAAACCTGGTTGCTTTGAGGCAGCAAAAGAAAAGGTTAAGTGCTCACAAGGAGAACTGTTTAAGTACTTTTCTTTTGATGAAGTTTAAGCTGAAGAAAGCAGTTTTTGTTCTACATTTGTTTTCTGTTATTTGCCAGAGTGGCTTTGTTATTTTGTTTACCAAGAAAAGAATACTCTCATTGGACGGGGAATAAAACCCTTGATTTGAAGTTTGAACTGTGTGCTTGAATTGATTATAAAAGGACGGTACAACTACCACCCACAAAGGGCCCGGCAAGGCTATCTGCCGTGTACACAGAGCCAGAAGGAGGTATTAACCTGTAGTACCAGTCTCCACCGGAGGGGCCCGATGAGGGTGTGACAATAAGCATCCTTGAGGTCTAAGGAGCATAGCCAGTCTCCCTGCTGGAGGGTAGGGCAGCAATGTTTCAAGGGAGAGCATCTTGAACTTCTCCCTTACCAGGAATTTGTTGAGGTTGCGCAGGTCGAGGATGGGCCTTAGGCCCCCGCCCTCTTTGGCACGAGGAAGTATCTGGAGTAGAAACCCTTGCCCTTGAGGTGGTGGAGTACTGGTTCCACTGCCTTGTCCTCGAGAAGACCTGCCAACTCCTTCAAAAGAAGGTCCCGGTGTAGGGGAGACCTGAGGGGCTCTCCCAGGAAATAAGAAGGTGGTGTCATAAGAACATAAGATATGCCATACTGGGTCAGACCAAGGTCCATCAAGCCCAGTATTTTGTTTCCAACAGTGGCCAATCTAGGACATATGTACCTAGCAGTTTCCCCAAGGGACACAGGTTCCACAATGCTTGTATTGGTTCAAGCATTGATATCCTGGGTCCCTTCTTAATAATGGTTTATGGACCTTTCCTCCAGGAACTTGTCCAAACCTTTTTTAAACCCAGCTACACTAACAGCCTTTACTACATCCTCCGGTAACAAGTTCCAGAGTTTGATTACACGTTGAGTGAAAAAATATTTTCATTAGTCAAATAGTTTACCCTGTAGCTTCATTGCATGTCCCCTAGTCTTTCTATATTCTGATAAGGTAAACAATCGATCTACGTTTACCCGTTCCACTCCGTTCATTAATTTATAGACTTCTATCATATCTCCCCTCAGCCGTCTCTTTTCCAGGTTAAAGAGCCCTAACCTTTTTAGCCTTTCTTCATAGGAGTATCCTTCCATCCCCTTTACCATTTTGGTGGCTCTTCTCTGAACCTTTTCTAAAATCGCTATATCCTTTTTAAGATACGGCGACCAGAATTGCACACAATATTCAAGGTGCGGTCTCACCATGGAACGATATAGAGGCATTATAATATTTATTTATTTATTTAGCTGTATTTATATCCCGCTTTTCACCGGGTCAAAGCGGTCAATTGGGAGATACATTTAACACGAGGGGATATGACACACATACGCTAATACTTACAGGGAACATGGGCAATGGAGGGTTAAGTGGCTTGCCCAAAACCACAAGGAGTGCCTATAGGACTAGAAATCCCAGTCCCTTCGGCCTGAGATTGCTGTCCCCAGGTGGGACTTGAACCTCCGGCCCGAAGTACCTTGTCCTAACCACTAGGCCACTCCTCCCACATATATCTTTTGTTTTATTTTCCATTCCTTTCCTTATCATACCTAGCATTCTATTTGCTCTCTTGGCCGCCGCTGCACACTGGGCCGAGGGTTTTAACATGGTATCCACAATGACGCCTAAATCTTTTTCCTGGGTGGTGGTTCCTAATGTGGAACCTTGCATCGTGTAACCATAGTTTGGGTTGTTCTTCCCTAGGTGCATAACCTTGCACTTGTCCACATTAAATTTCATCTGCCATTTTGATGCCCAGTCTTCCAATTTATCAAGATCCTCTTGCAATTTTCCACAATCCTCTTGGGTTTTAACAACTTTAAATAGTTTTGTGTCATCTGCAAATTTGATAACCTCACTCGTTATTCCACTTTCCAGGTCATTTATGACTATGTCAAAAAGCAGCGGACCTAGCACAGATCCCTGGGGTACACCACTATTCACCTTTCTCCATTGGGAAAATTGGCCATTTAGCCCTACCCTCTGTTTCCTATCTTTTAACCAGTTCCTGATCCACAATAGTACACTGCCTCCTATCCCATGACTCTTTAGTTTTGCCAAAAGTCTCTGATGAGGGAACTTGTCAAAGGCTGTCTGAGCCAGGTGGAGGAGATAACCCTCCCTGACTACCCTCACTGCCCAGGAATCGGTGGTGATAGCCACCCATCTCTGGGCAAAGAGGGTCAGGCATCCCCCTATAGGCTGCTGACCTCCTTGGGGTAGAGATGCTATGCTCAAGGAGTCCAAAACTTCCCCTGGCTGGGCCGGGGCCGGTGACTGGGGTTTTGGAGCCTTCTGCTTATGTGGGTCATGCCCATGTCCCCTGGCCTGCGGACCCTGTTGGAAAACCGGGGAGGCCTGATAGGGTGGGTATTTTCGGTATGCAGCCCCCTTCCTCGGGTAAAAGGGCTTTTTACCCGAGCCCTTCTGTCGGGGAGGGGCAGTGGTCTTCTTAGAGAGCCTGGTCCTCGTCATGAACTCGGTCTCCAGCTCGGCAGCCTTGTCGCTCATGAGTTTGCCAAAGAGGTTCTCTCCTTGGCATGGGACATCAACCAGTTTGTCCTGAACCCACTGCTCGAGGTCAGACGACTGAAGCCAAGCTTGGCGGCGGGCACCGATGCCTGCTGCGGCTACCCTAGCCGCCAATTCGAACCCGTCATAGGCCGCTTGAGACATACATTTGGAGCACTCCCGGACAGCTTTGGCCAGGCTCTCGAACCGCTGCAAAGGTTCTTCGGAGAGACCAGCCGAGAACCCAGCGACTTCCTTCGCCAGGTCTCTCAGGTACATGCCCATGTACAGCTCGTAGGCCTGGATGTGGCAGAGGAGCATCAAGCCCTGGTAGCACTTTCTGCCGAGGGTGTCCAAGGTGTGGGCCTCCCTGCCAGTGGGCACTGAGGAGTGCATCTTCTGGCTTTTCAGCCAACACATAGCCGACTCCACCACCATGGAGTTATCCGGTAGTTGTGACTTCTGGAAGCCCGGGCTCTGGTGGACCCGATACATCGAGTCGAACCGTCTGCTCACCACCGGTACAGATGCCAGTGTCTCCCACATGCAGAGCATGAGCCGTTCCAGGATGGGAGGGATGGGTACTGTTAGCGATTCGCGCCGAGGGGCCTCGTACTGGAGGATCTCTAACTCATCCGCCCGACTCGGACAGGAATGCTAGGGCCTTGGACATGTCCTTGACAAAGTCCAAGAAACCCATGTCCGCGGGTGGGGACCGCCGCCGAGGTTCCGACACGGAGGAATTGGATGGGACGTCGCGGTGGCGACGGGTATCGGGGGACTCCTCGTCCTCCATCTCCCACTCGGAATAGTCCATGGAGGACTCACCGGAGAGATGCTCCGCAGGGCTCGAGGGCCCCATGCTCTACGGCTGGCACCCGGTAGACTTGCTGGGGACAACCGTGGTCCTGATGAGTGGGACTCGGAGCTTGACCTCAGCTGAGGATCGGCTCGGCTTCCGGGGACATCTTGGACGTCGACGGCCCAGTGGTTGGGGTGGATGAACTGGTCAAACCAGACAACAGTGCCCGCTGCTGGTCCAGGAAGGCAGTCAAACTGCGCTCCAGGGCCATCATTCTGGACTCCAGCCCAGAAGGCTCCGCAGCCTTCAGTTCGGGCACCAAGGGACTCGGACCCAATGCCGGCTCCCCGAGAGGGAATCCTCGACGAGGATGGTGTCTGGGGATCGAGGCTGGTCCGTGGTTGGATCCTTCCAGGGGATCTTCGCAGGTAGCTCCCTCTCCGATGCCTCAGACGAATGTCTCGGACTGCGGGACCACGCCCGGGGAGCTCCTGGCCGGTCGGAACCATCCAAGGACGTTGTCTTCGAGGGGTTCTTCTTCTTTCTGGATTCCCTCAAGGGAGACACCCTTTTCTGAGGACCCTCGAGAAGGCTCAGGCTCAGACTCAGAAAGCTCTGCCCGAGGTGTCAGGGCCTCAGACGAGGCCCTGGCTTTGGAAGGCACCAGGGATTCGGGGAAAAACTACAAAAATTAAACCGAACCTGACACTGAGGCCAGTAGACAGGAATAGTACCGGTGCAATACCAGAGGCAAGTTGGAAACTCAAGGAACAAAATAATCAACTTTTTCCAGGGACAAGCCAGACAACGTCTGAAGGGCTCCGCAGAAAAAAAGGAGACTGAGCAAGATGGCACCCTTGGGTGGGAAGGGGACCATGCATGTGTGGTGGCATCTCCCAAAGGCTTTCTTTGAAAGCTGGGGGGATGCTTCCGCGAGGGCTCCGTCGGCGCCTACATCACCCATATGTGAGGACTGACTTCCTGCTTGTTCCCAGAGAATGGGTAGTAAGTCATATTAGAGGCCCTCCGTCCAAGGAATGAGGAACACCATTTGCCATTACCCATAAGAGGTGCAGTTGCCTGGAACAAAAATGGGCCAGCTGCACATTGGTTTGGGCTGGTGAAGAGGTCTATCTGCAATAGCCCCCAGACGGAACAGTCGATTGGCCACCTTGGCTTCTAGCCACAACTCATGCGATTAGAGGACTCGGCTGAGCCGGGGTGCCAGAATGTTGTCCTGGCCCAGAAAGTAGACTGTCCGCAGGAGCATCCCACTGCTGCTGGCTAAGGAGCAGAGGCTCACCGCCTCTTGGTATAGGGAGAAAATCCTATCCTTCCCTGTTTGTTGATGTGAAACATCGCCACCTGGTTGTTGGTCTGGATCAGGACCACTTGATGTTGAAGATAGTGTTGGAAAGCCTGGAGGGCGAGCACTACTGCTCGGAGTTCCAAGAGATTGACCTGCTGGAGGCTCTCCTCCTGTGGCCAGCTGCCCTGAGTACGGAAGTTGTTGCAATGGGCTCCCCAGCCAAATTTGGAGGCATCTGTGGTGAGGATCATCTACAGGATGGGGGTCTGGAAGGGCATTCCGTCCTTCAGGTGCTAGAGTTTCTGCCACCAGCCAAAGGAATCGGCCAGAGGGCGGGTCACGTCCACTCTGTCCCATAGGCACCAAGGTGCTTGTGACCACTGGGAGCTGAGAGCCCACTGGGCTGACTGCAGGTGCAGGCAGGCATCCTGAGTGAGAAGCACCGTGGATGCTATGTGGCCCAGGAGGAGAAGCACCAGACGGGTAGAGGCCAAGGGTTTACCTTGGACATGGCCCTGCGAGCACCTGGAGGCGCTGGGCTCTGTCCGGAGGAAGGCAGGCTTCGGCCTGACAGTGTCCAGCATTGCCCCTTCGAACTCCAGGCATTGCGTCAGCTGGAGATGGGACTTTGGGTAGTTTATGATGAACCCTAGGTGTTCCAGAATGAGGATGGTGCGGGTTGGTGGCTGATGGGCTTCTGCGGCGATGCCGACCTTTATGAGCCAGTTGTCAAGGTGCAGGAAGACGAACACCCCCTGGAGATGCAGGAAGGTGGCGACCACTGCCAAACACTTGGTGAAGACCCTCGGGGAGGAGGCTAGCCCGAAGTGAAGAACTCTGTATTGTTAGTGGCAGCCCCCCACTGTGAAATAGAGGTACTGCCTGTGAAGGAGGTGTATAAGGATGTGTGTGTAGGCATCCTTTAGATCCGAGGGGCATAGCCAGTTCTCTCTGCCGGAGGTATGGCAGCAATGTTCTAACGGAGAGCATATTGAATTTCTCCCTCACCAGGAACCTCTTGAGGTCTTGCAGGTCTAAGATAGGCCATCCCCCCCCCCCCCCCCTGGTCCTTTTGGGCACCAGGAAGTAGTGGGAGTAGAACTCTATGCCTCTGAGTTTGTGGGGTGACAGGATCCACCATCGTGTCTGCCATGAGGTTTGTGAGTTCCTGCTGAAGTAGGTCCCAGTGAAGGGGATGCATCGGGAGCTCCCCTGAAAAGAATGGTGTGGGGCATCCATTTGGGGTGAAGGAGGTGCCCCTCCTTCACAACTTGCAAAGCCTACCCATCTGTAGTGATAGCGGGCCAGCAGTTTGCAAAAACATCAGATGCCCCCCCCCCAATGTGCTGTGGAGCAGGCCCTCCCAGGGGGAGAGAGGCTATGCCCCAGGAGTCAACCCCACCCCCCCCAGGTTGCACCTGAGGTGCGAGCAGAAGCTTGGTGGCCTTAGTCTTATGAGGGCCATGCTCTTGTCTCTTGGTCTGCTGGCCCTACTGGGCAGCTGAGAAGGCAGAGTGCTGAGGGTAGTTTCTGTAAGTCTTCCTCTTTTTGGGGTAGAAGGACTTTTTGCCTAAAGCCTTCCATGGGGAAGGGTCAGTGGTCTCGGAGAGCCTGGTCCTGGTCATGAACTCGGCCTCCAGCTCGGAGGCCTTTTCTGTCATGGGTTTGTCAAAGAGGTTCTCTCCCCGGCAAGGGACATCGACCAACTTGTCTTGTACCCATTGCTCCAGGTCAAAAGACTGTAGCCAGGCATGAAGGCAGGCACTAATGCTCACCGTGGCTACCCTAGCCACAGACGTGAAGCTATCATAGGCCACTCGAGTCATAAACTTGGAGCATTCCCTGACTGTGGAGACCAAGGTCCAGAATCACTGAAGAGGTTCCTCAGAAGACTAGTTGCAAACCCGACAAGCTCCTTCGCCGTGTCCCGCAGGTACATGCCCATGTAACAGCTCGTAGGTCTGGATCTGGCTAACAAGCATCGAGCCCTGGAAGCATTTCCTGGCCCAGTGAGTCCATGGTGCGGGCCTCCCTACTCAGGGACATCGAGGAGTGCGTTTTCTGGCTCTTAAGCCTCCACATGACCGACTCCACCACCATGGAGTTTTGGGGCAGTTGAACTTTCTGGAAGCCAGGGCTCTGGTGGGCCCAGTACATCAAGTCCAGCCACCTGCTCACGATGGGAACCAAGGCCAGGGTCTCCCACATTCAAAAGAGCAGCCTCTCTAGGATAGGGGGAACTGGCACCATGAGAGCCTTTTTTGGGGGGAGCCTCGTACTGGAGGATCTCAAAGTCCTCCATCTGAGGCTTCTCCTCTGACTCAGCGGTGAAGGTAAGAGCCTTCACCATGTCCCTCATGAAGTCCAGGTCCTCGGGTGGGGACCAGCGCCGGGTCTCCGGAGGGGAGGGGTCTGAGGGCACATCCCTGTGGAGCCGAGTATCCGGGATTCGTTGTCCTCTGTCTCCTAGTCAAACCTGGAGTCCGAGGAGACCTCAAAGGTTCCCCAGGCCTCAGACTGGAACCAGGTGTCCCGATGCCCCTGCACCCCGAGTTGGGTATGCTTTGCAAAGAAGTCCTCAGTCCCGATTGGGACTGGGCCCCAGGAGCGTCTCGAGGCCAGTAGAGATCGAGGCTTGGCTCCTCCTCCAGGGACGCTCTCACTGTGGAGGGATCAGTAGTCGGGATGAATGACCCAGAGGAACTGAGCATCATAGCCCGTTCTTGGACCACAAAAGCAGACAGACTGTGCCTCAAGGCAGTCATCCTGGCCTTGATGCCCGAAGGCTCCGCAATCACTGGTGCGGGTACTGAGTACTTCGGCCCCAACGCCGGCATGGTCGAGGGGATGGCCTTGGAAGACAGAGGCCATTCCCCCAAAGTCAATGGTGGTTTCTCCCACCGGGGCAGCTTCAAGAGCCGCTCCCGGCCATAGCCCTCAGCCTCACGTCAAGGGGTCCAAAGCTAGGTGCCATGGGATTTCCCCACGATACCAGATTCGTCACCCAAGGAGGCCACCGACAACATCAGGCTCTTTAAGGGGCGCCCCTCCTTGAGGGAGCCTTGGCTCTGTGCTCGAGGCCACTGACAACATCCGGCTCTTCAAGGGGCACCCCTCCTTGAGGGAGCCTTGGCTCTGTGCTCCGTGTCCTTGAGGCTCAGAGGTAGTGTGGTCACCATGCAAGGAGGGAGCCTCCGCGGTGGCCCTTGAGGGCGCTGGTTTCATAGGCGACTCTGTACCTGAATCAGTCTTATGAAAAATCAATTCATGCTGCTTCTTATGGCCTCAAAGGGCCTTGTGAGTCATCTTCTAGCATGATCCGGCCCAAAGCACTGAAGGCAATCATGTGGGTCCATGCATGACATGTTATGAGCGCAGCAGTCGCATGGCTTGTTCAGGCTATCAGACCGATGGTTCTCCCTGGATACTTGGGGATCCTTAGAGTCCAAGGACATGGCCGGGAAGACGGTCCTCGCAAGGTCAAGCTCTCTAAGCCCGGCCAGAAAGGGTGCAAAAGCCCACACATCGGAGACCCCCGAAGAGGAAAGAAAGGAAAAAAGGAACCCAAAGAAAAAAAGCAATGCCGAAGGCAAGTGGACTCAGCAGGCCACCAGTATGCAACCAGAGAAGAATCTAAGAAAACAATTTCATTTTTTCCTGTGGTGAACAGATACAGTCTGATGGGCTTCATGGAAAGCATAGTTACTCACCTGTAACAGATGTTCTCCAGGGACAGCAGGAATCAGTCCTCACATGTGTGTGACGTCAGCAACAACAGAGCCCCTGCAGAAGCATCTCCCCAGCTTTCAAATAAAACCTTTGGGAGATGCCACCACGCATGTGTGGTTCCCTTCCTGCTTTTATCTTACTCAGTCAGATAAAATAGCTAGAGCTGACAAAAGAAGATGGAAAAAATTGTACAGCACCTCCAAGGGGAGGAGGGAGAATTGTGAGGACTGATTCCTGTTGTCCCTGCAGGACACCTGTTACAGGCGAGTAACTACGCTTTCTCCAGGAACAAGCAGGAAGTCAGTCCTCACATATGGGACTCCCTAGCTACAGGCTACTGAGAACCTGTAGATAAACACAGTCCAGCCGTGGGTAGCTGCAAGCGAATCTGAGGAGACTCTAAGGACCCCCAAGTGTCCAGCGAGAACCATTGGTCTGGTAGCCTGAACAAGAAGGATCGGAGGGCAGGAGTTGCCTAAACCCCAAACAGATTATGGAGTACGGCCTGGCCGAAGGCACTGCCCCTTTGGGACTCCCTCTGCAGGCAGTAGTGAGCTGCAAAGGTGTGAACTGAGGACCAGGTGGCAGCCTGGCAGATGCCTGCCATTGGGACAAAGCGTAGGCTTGTAACAGAGGTTGCCATAGCCCTGAGGTTGTGTGCTGTGACCCATTGCTCCGACGAGAGCCAGCCTGATCGTGGGTGAAGGCGATGCAGTCCATCACCCAGGTGGACAGGGTCCATTTGGTCACAGCCTCCCCCCACCCCCCCACCCCCAGTTAACTGGAGTCACAGGAAACAAAAAGCTGTGAGGCTTTGTGGTGGCCCTGGGTACATTGCAGATAGAAGGACAGAGCTCTCTTACAATACAGAGTATGGAGAATGGCTGTTGCCTTGTTGGCATGGGGCTGTGGAAAGAAGGTAGGGAGTAACACCTCCTGGTTGAGGTGGAAGGTAAATACCACCTTCAGGAGGAATTTAGGGTGGGTGCCAAGCACAACTCTAATCTTGTAGAACCTGGTGTAAGGTGGCTCAACCACCAAGGCTGAAGCTCGCTGATTCTGCGGGCAGAGATGAGTGCCACCAGGAAGACTTCCTTCCAGGAGAGTTAAAGCAAATGGCAGGTTGCTAGAGGTTCAAATGGCGGCTTGGTGAGCTGCATCAGAACCACGTTGAGGTCCCATTCCACCAGGGGCAGGCGGATGGGAGGCCCCACATAAATCGGGTAATGAGGGGCTGCAAAGCAAGAGGTTTGCCCTCTATGGAATGATGGTGCATCGAGATCGCTCAGGTGCACTCTGATGGAGTTGGACTTGAGTCTGGTTTGCGAAAGGTGAAGCAAGTACTGCAGCACCATATGCACCTGGCAAGAGAACAGGTCAATTCATTGCTCTACACACCATACTGAGAATCTGCGCCACTTGAAGCATAGGCCTGTCTCGTGGAGTTCTTATGAGAGGCAAGGAAGGTCTTGAGCTTCAGCAGGTTGATCTGTTGCTGGCTCTCCGCTAGGGACCAGTTTCCCTGCATGCGCATTTCATTGCAGTGGGTGCCCCACCCTAGTAGGGATGCATCCATGGTGAGGATCCTCTGAGGGCTTAGGGGCTGGAAAGGCATGCCCTCCTGCAGGTGTTGTGTGCCCTGCTACCAGTCGGGACACTGACCCTATCCTGAAGCCTGCCTGTAGCTTGTGTCCACTATGAGTGGAGACACCACTGAGCTGCCCGTATGTGGAGGTGGGTGTTGAGAACCACATGGGCTGTGGATGTCATGTGGCCTAGTAGGCAGAGCATGAACCGCGCCGACACTGCGTGATGACGCTGCACCTCGGTGGCCAGTGTCTTAAGGCGATCTGCCCTGTCCAGGGGAAGAAAGGCCCTGGTCTGGAGAGTGTTCAGACGAGCTCCTATGAACTCCAGATCCTGCGTTGGAGTGAGGTGAGACTTGGGATGTGCACCTCGGTGGCAGTGTCCCCTTTCACGAGCCAGTCGTCCAGGTATGGGAAGACAAAGGCCCCTTAGAGATGGAGGTAGGCAGCTACAACTGCCAAGCATTTGATGAAGACTCTTGGTGCGGAGGCTAGGGCAAAGGGTAGTACCCTGTATTGGTAGTGGTCGCCCCTGACTGGGATGAATAAGAATGTTGGTGTAAGCATCCTTTAGGTCCAAGAAGCATAGCCAATCTCCTTGCTGGAGGTAGGGCAGCAATGTTCCAAGGGAGATCATCTTGAGGTTCTCCTGCACCATGAACTTGTTCAGGTTTCGCAAGTACAAAATAGGCCTTAGGCCCCCTGTTCTTTTTGGGGGCCAGAAAGTAGCGGGAGTAGAACCCCTGGTCCCTAAGGTGGAGGGGGTACTAGTTCCACAGCTCCGTCCCTGATGAGGCCTGCGAGTTCCTGCAGTAGCAGGGCCTGTTGCAGGTGAGTCCAAGGGGGCTCTCATGGAAAGAAAGTGGGAGGCGTCCGGTCCAAAGGAGGTGGCCTTCTCTGACCACCTGGAGGGCCCAGGTGTCAGTAGTTATGGCCGGCCGCCAATAGGCAAAGTGGATCAGATGCCCCCCTGTTGACAGCTGCCCCCCCCCCAGAGGTTGAATTTTACTGTTCAATGTAAATGTATACAGAAGTGTACAAGATTGTTAAATTGTTCCATGTAAACCGCCCTTGATCTCTGGAAGGGGCGGTATAAAAGAAAATAGATAAATAAATAAATTAATAAAATAAAATAAATTAATAAGAGGACAGGCTATGCTCGGGGAGTCAAAACCCCAACCCAGCCTGGGCAGGAGCTGGTATTTGGGGCTTAGAGCCCTTAGGCTTACGTTGGTCTTGGCCTGATCCTTTGCCCTTGGTGACCCTGCTGGGGGGTCTGGTATTAAGAACATAAGATATGCCATACTGGGTCAGACCAAGGTCCATCAAGCCCAGTATTCTGTTTCCAACAGTGGCCAATCTAGGTCATACGTACCTAGCAGTTTCCTCAAGAGACACAGGTTCCACAATGCTTGTATTGGTTCAAGCATTGATATCCTGGGTCCCTTCTTAATAATGGTTTATGGACCTTTCCTCCAGGAACTTGTCCAAACCTTTTTGAAACCCAGCTACACTAACAGCCTTTACTACATCCTCCGGTAACAAATTCCAGAGTTTGATTACACGTTGAGTGAAAAAATATTTTCTTTTATTAGTCTTAAATAGTTTACCCTGTAGCTTCATTGCATGTCCCCTAGTCTTTCTATATTCTGATAAGGTAAACAATTGATCTACGATTACCCGTTCCACTCCGTTCATTAATTTATAGACTTCTATCATATCACCCCTCAGCCGTCTCTTTTCCAGGTTAAAGAGCCCTAACCTTTTTAGCCTTTCTTCATAGGAGTATCCTTCCATCCCCTTCACCATTTTGGTGGCTCTTCTCTGAACCTTTTCTAAAATCGCTATATCCTTTTTAAGATACGGCAACCAGAATTGCACACAATATTCAAGGTGCGGTCTCACCATGGAACGATATAGAGGCATTATAATATCTTTTGTTTTATTTTCCATTCCTTTCCTTATCATACCTAGCATTCTATTTGCTCTCTTGGCCGCCGCTGCACACTAGGCCGAGGGTTTTAACATGGTATCCACAATGATGCCTAAATCTTTTTCCTGGGTGGTGGTTCCTAATGTGGAACCTTGCATCGTGTAACCATAGTTTGGGTTGTTCTTCCCTAGGTGCATAACCTTGCACTTGTCCACATTAAATTTCATCTGCCATTTTGATGCCCAGTCTTCCAATTTATCAAGATCCTCTTGCAATTTTCCACAATCCTCTTGGGTTTTAACAACTTTAAATAGTTTTGTCTCATCTGCAAATTTGATAACCTCACTCGTTATTCCACTTTCCAGGTATAACCTGGATAAGTCTGGACTTTTCTGTGAAAAGGGGGTCTCTTCCCTGACTGCTTCTTCTTGGGAAGGGTGGAGGTCTTCCTGGAGAGCCGAGTTCTCATGACGTACTCTGTCTCGATTTCGACCGCCTTGTCCTCCACCAGTTTGACGAAGAGCTTTTCACTGAGACAGGGGACGTTGAGGAGTTTCTCCTCTACCCACTGCTTGAGTCCGATGCCGGGAACCAGGCATTAGACTCAAAGCCATCGTAGGCAGCTCGAGACATGTACTTCGAGCACTCCCTGATGCACTCGTGAGGGTTTGGAATTGCTGGAAATGATTTCCACTGAGACTCGCCATGAAATCTGTGAGTTCTTTTGCTAGGTCTCAGAGATATATGCCGATATACAGCTGGTAGGCTTGGATTCGGCAACCCAGCATCGAGCCCTGGTAGCATTTGCATCCAAGGGCGTCGAGGGCATGGGACTCCCTGCCCAAGGGCATGGAAGAGTGAGTCTTTAGGTTTTTCTGCTGGTACATGGTAGACTCCACCACCATAGAGATATGAGGGAATTGTGCCTTCCGAAAACCGGGGCCCTGCTGGACCTGGTACATGGTGTCAAGGCGTTGGCTAACTATTGGCACTGTCGCCGGTGTCTCCCACATCCGAAGGAGTCGTCGTCCGAGGATAGCAGGGACAAGGACATCAGGGCCTCCATAGGTGAAGCCTCATAATGGAGGATTTCCAGCTCCTCTGTGCGAGGGTCCTCCTCTGACTGTGTGGTGAGAGACAAGACTTTTGCCATGTCTCAGACAAACTTGAGGAACAATGTGTCCTCGGGTGGGGACTGGTGCCGCAATGCCGGGGGAGATGGATCAGAGGGGAGATCACAGTGCTTATACATCTCTGGGGAAGCCTCATCCTCAGACTCCCAGTCAGAGTAGTCGGTCGAGGACTCGAGTCCGGATGGCTCCTGAGGCATCGGGCTTGGCTCGATTTGGGTCTTTGGTGACCCACGGAGGTTGCTTAGCTGGAGCCACAAGCGCTTGCTGTGAAGGATCTCCCTCTCAAGGAATGGGAGCGGGATTGAGACCTTTGCCGAGGATCAGCTCAGGGCTCTCGAGGATCGTCTCAGCGGCCCAGGGAGTCCTCGATATCGAGGTCCCTGCGGTCTCGGTGGGGCCAGGTATCGGTGCTTGCTGCAAGGCAAGGAAGGCAGTAACACTGCATTCCAGTGCTATCACCCTGACTTTCCACTCAGGAGTTGCAGCCTTCAACACGGACACTGGTGTGACTGGGTCTGGCGTTGGTGAGGGGAGGGAGTCTTCTATGGGACAGGCCTCAGGGGTCTGTGATCTATCACTGGAGGCCTCTGCGTCTTTTCTGGGCACCTTCGCTGGCCGCTCCCGCTCAGACTCCTCCGATACCCTCTGGGGACTGTGGGACCTGGCACCGGATTTGCCATGTGTGTCCGATTCCCAGGATGAGGTCCTCGAGGATTATTTCTTCTTGTTGCGCTCACACTCCAGAGAACTCTTGTCGGAATGTCTATGGGCCCAGTCGGGTACCGCGGGGGCTTAACGCGACTCCGAGGATCCATGCAGGGCCTTAGAGCACGAGGCTATTGGAAACACCAAGGCAGAATCTGACCTGTGGAAGATGTTGTCTTGCTTCTGCTGACAACTTTGGATGGCCTTAGCGGACATTTTCTTGCACAGGGCGCAAACCTCTGGGTCATGGTTAGCACCTAGACACCGGAGGAAGCAATCGTGTGTATCGTTTAAGTACATGTTCTTTGAGCACAGATCACACTTTTTGAACCCACTAGCCATTGGGGCAAAAAGAGGCCCTGCAAGGTCGAAGACCCTCGATGCGACCAACGGTTACAAAAAGGTGCGAAACCGCACTGGAAGAAAAACTAAAAAAAAAAACGGTTCTGAGACTCAAAGCCGGGGCAATGGGGCGCAGAGGCGGGAAAGGGACTGGGGTTAATCAGAGAAAGAGGGCAGTTTGATGCACCAAAAAATCAACTTTTTTCTGGGGAAAGAAGACAGACGTCTGTTGGGCTCTGCGGAAAAAGGGAGACTGAGTAAGATGGCACCCTTGGACGGGAAGGAGACCACGCATGCATGGTGGCATCTCCCAAAAGCATTCTTTGAAAGCTGGGGAGATGCTTCCATGGGGGTTCCGTCAGCGCCAACGTCACCCATATGTGAGGACTGATTTTCTGTTTGTTCCTGGAGAAGTGAGGTGATCATATTTGTGGATTACAGTCTTCAATGTCATTAAAATGGCAAGGATTTGCAGAAGAAGTTTGTGGATAAGTGCAAAGTGGTGCACATATGGAAAAATCATCCCATCTATAAATACAAAATACTGGGTTCCAAGTAGAAAAAGATGTTGGAGTCATTGTGAACGATATATTGAAAATTTCAGTCTGCTGTACCATGGCTACTAAAAAAAAAAATAATAAAGAATACTATGGGTTATTCAAAAAGGGAAGGCGAACAAAACAGACTAGGTTCCTGATATGCCAGCGCCTCGAGTACTGTGTGCAGTTCTGGTCGCCTCATCTCAAAAAGGAGGTAGAACTAGAAAAGGTTCAGAGAACAACAAAATAAAAAACATGGGAGAGAACACCTCCCTTATGCATAGAAGCTAAACAGGTTAGGACTCTTCAGCTTGTGAGAGGATATGATAAAAGTTGATAAAATCATGAGTGGGGTGGAATTAAACAGAAAATGGTTGTTTACTGTCAAACATCATAAAAACAAGGGGGTGTTCCATGAAACTCATGACTGCCAGACTAAAAAGCAAGTCATGGGAAGGCTTTTTCCACCCACAGAGCACATAATCAAATCTGTTACTGGAGGATCTGGTCAGGGAGATTAACATAACAGGTTTCTAAAGAGGTTTGGACAAGTTCCTGGAGGAAAAGTCCTTAAACATTTGGAATGTGCATTCAATTTCTAATAAGCTTCCCTTCTTACACGATCTTTTCCTTTCCCATCCTTTTCAACTTTTGATCCTAACAGAAACATGGCTCCACGCTGATGTTACCACATCTGCCACGGCATTCACTAATGGGGGCCTTCATTTCTCCCACTCTCCTCGTGCCACTGGCCATGGGAGAAGGGTAGGTTTCATATTCTCCCCATCTTGTCAGCTTTAATACTTCACACCATCTCAGATTCCTATGTTCCCCTCCTTTGAATCTCATTCCATTTGATTGTTCTGTCCCCCCTTTGCATTGCCGTTCTTTACCTACCCCACAATCAGCCCGTCTCCTCCTTCCTCAATGACCTTGACTCATGGCTCCCCTTGTTTCTAGATTCATCATCCCCATATATTCTTCTTGGTGATTTCAATGTTCATGTTGATTGCCCCTCGGATTCTTACGCGTCAAAACATCTTTCCCTTACTTCTTATAACCTTCACCTTTGCTCCACTGCCCCCACACATCAGCTTGGCCACTGCCTGGATCTTGTTTTCTATTCTAATTGCTTGCCTTCTAATTTCCTCAATTAATCTGCCTCTATCTGACCATCACCTCCTTAGTTTCTCTCTTCCACACACTCCAACACCTTCCTGTCCTGTCACCTCCTATTCATTCAGGAATCTGCATGCTATAGATCCTGTTTCCCTATCTTCTCTGTCTCTCCTCTTCTCTCCACCAACTCTGTCGATGATGCTGTGGCTGACTATAACTCTGCTCTTTCCTCTGCTCTCAATGCTCTTGCTCCACTAACTTCATGCCCTGTTGTTGTTGTTAAGTGCCGTCGAGTCGGAGTCAACTCATGGCGACCCTCTGGATAGCTATCCTAAATTGTGTTCGGTCTTCAGTCAGGCGGCTCATTGTTCACAGACTGGTACCCGTAGCTGCTGTTATTGTATCGATCCATCTCATTGCTGGCCTTCCTCTTTTGCGTTGACCTTCTATCTTGCCAAGCATGATGTCTTTCTCTAATGATCTCTCTCTTCGCATGATGTGTCCAAAGTATGAAAGTCGAAGTCTTGTCATCTGAGCTTCTAAAGAAAGCTTAGGTTTGATCTCCTCTAGTACCGACTGGTTTGTTCTTCGGGCAGTCCATGGTAGACACAGTATTCGCCGCCAGCACCATAATTCAAAGGCATCAATTTTCTTCCTATCTGTCTTTTTCACTGTCCAGCTTTCACATCCATATGATGTTATTGAAAATACCATGGCTTGAACAAGTCAAATCTTTGTATGGAGAGAGACATCTCTGCTCTTGAGAATCTTATCTAGGTCTTTCATAGCCATTCTGCCAAGAGCAATGCGTCTTCTGATTTCTTGACTGCTTGTTGCTTCTTTATTGATAGTTGATCCAAGTAGGTTAAAGTTGTTCACAATTTCAATTTCTTCTCCTTCAATGATGAACCTGTTGATTATGCCAGTTGTCATGATCTTTGTCTTCTTTACATTAAGATGCAGGCCCATTTTGAAACTATGTTCTTTGATTGTGAGAATCAAATGTTTCAGATCATCTTCACTTTCAGCCAGTAATGTGGTATCATCAGCACAGCGAAGGTTGTTGAGTCTTCCACCAATCTTCACACCTCTGTTGTCTTCATACAATCCTGCTTCTCTGATGATTTGTTCTGCATATAAATTAAACTGGTAGGGAGAAAGTATGCAGCCTTGTCTTACACCTTTGCTTATTTTAAACCATTCTGTTTCTCCTTGTTCCGTTCGAACTGTTGCTTCTTGATCAATGTACAGATTGCGCAAGAGAACGATCAGGTGTTCTGGTATACCCACGCTTCTTAATGTGGCCCAGAGTTTCTCATGGTTTACACAGTCAAAAGCCTTGCTATAGTCGATAAAGCACAAATAGATATTCTTTTGGTATTCTTTAGTCTTTTCAAGGATCCATCTCACATCCGCAATGATGTCTCTTGTTCCTCGCCCTTTCCTGAACCCTGCTTGCACTTCAGGTAGTTCTTGTTCCAGGTATGGTTGTAGTCTCTTTTGAATAATCTTCAGTAGAATCTTGCTGGCATGTGGGATCAGAGCGATTGTGCGATAATTTCCACAGTCAGTTGGATCACCTTTCTTTAGTATTGGTATAAACACAGATCTTTTCCAGTCAGTTGGCCATGATGTTGTCTTCCATATTTCTTGGCAGAGCCTTGTGAGTACGGTAACAGCTGCATCAGATTGCTGCAATACTTCTATGGGAATGCTATCAATGCCTGGTGCTTTGTTCTTTGATAAGGCTTTCAATGCTGCTTCAACTTCTTCTTTCATCACCAATGGTTCCCGATCATAAGGTACAGGTTGAAACGGCTGTTGGTCCACTTGATCTTTATCGTATAAAAACTCTGTATATTCCTTCCACCTTTTCTTGATCTTCTCAGCATCATTCAACATAGAACCTTGAGCATCTTGTAACATTCCAATTCGAGGCTGGAACTTTTTCTTTAACTCTCATAGCTTTAGGAAAGCTGATCTTGTTCTTCCTCTAATAGTTTCTGCTTTTATTTCCTTGCAAATGTCATTGTAGTACTTTTCCTTGTCCTGTCTTGCTGCACGTTGGAAATCTCTGTTGAGTTCTGCGATTGTCTTTCTCCTCTGGCTTTAGCTTCTCTGTGTTTCTGGGCAATTTTCAGAGTTTCTTCCGTCATCCATTTTGGCCGTTTTTGCTTTTTCACCTTTTGTAGAGACTTCTCGCTTTCTTCCGAAACAACCTTTTTGATGTCATTCCATAACTCTTCCGGAGCTCTGTCATTTGTATCTAAAGCAGCAAATCGATTTTGCAGGCAGTCTTTAAATTCCAGTGGTATATTCTCAAGGTCATATTTTGCTGCATTCATGAGTGGTTTGCTCTTTTTCAACTTTAGCTTGAGTTTGCATACTAGTAGTACCACAGTCAGCTCCAGGTTTTGTCTTTGTTGATGTTACAGAGCTTTTCCATTGTTGACTTCCACAGATGTAGTCAATTTGATTTTTATACAATCCATTGGGTGAAGTCCATGTGTACAGTCGCCGCTTGTGTTGCTGGAAGAAGGTGTTTGAGATGAATAGATCATTGGTCTTGCAGAATTCTATCAGTCTTTCTCCAGCTTCATTTCTGTTGCCAAGTCCATATTTTCCAACTACTTTGCCTTCTTCTTTGTTGCCAACTTTTGCGTTCCAGTCACCCATGACTATCAAGATATCCTGTTTGCATGTTCTGTCAATTTCAGCTTGTACTTGTTCATAGAACTCTTCAATTTCATTCTCTTCTGCAGCTGTTGTTGGGGCATATACTTGAATTATAGTTGTGTTGATAGGCAATCCTCGTAGATGAATAGAGATTAAGCGTTCTCTGACTGCATTGTATTTCTTTACAGTTCTTGCAAGTTTCTTCTTTATTATAAATGCAACACCATTTCTTCTTTGTCTTTCATTTCCAGCATAGTAGACCATGTGATCATCTGATGCAAAGTGCCCAATGCCAGTCCATTTCAGTTCGCTGACACCCAACAGATCAAGTTGTACACGTTCCATTTCATTCTTGACCACCTCCAACTTCCCTTGGTTCATGCTTCGTACGTTCCATGTTCCAATGTGTAAGACATCTTTACAGCTTCTGACTCTCATTTCATGCGCAGCTACATCAGCAGTCAGACTTCCCAAGGGCTTTGATCCAACCACATCATAAATGCTGGCTTTACTCTGAAAAGTCTTCAGCTCTTCCCCAGTAGCTAGTTGAGTGCCTTCCGACCTGGGGGTCTCATCTTCCAGCACCATAGCACAATTTGTTTTGTTGTAACTATCCATTGGGTTTTAATGGCAAGATACAGAAGTAGATTGCCGGGCCTTTCTTCTGTGCAGTTTAAGTTTGGTGTTGCCGTTGTCACAAAAAAGTGATCCTCCGCCGTCAACACTGTCCCCATTCTGCTGCTGCCCGGATGGGTGGTTTGTCTTGGTCTGGCACCTCAGCTGAGGCCTGTCCATCTTGGGAGACCCTGCCAGTAGTTAAACTACCGATAGTTTAGCTCTCAGCATCACTGATGCACGCAAGCCCTCACAGCACGACAAGCTGCAAACCACTTCATGCCCTGTAAGGCGTTTTTTACCTCGTCCTTGGCTCGCCTCTATTGTCCGCTACCTACGCTCCTTCTGCCAAATGCCCCTGGCTCAAATCCCATTCCCACTCCGATTTTCTTCACTTCAAATTAATACTTGTTTCCTTTGAGAAGGAACTTGCTACGGAAGCAAAAACACGAAATAAAGACTTTTTCAAGTACATTCGTAGCAAAAGGCCTGTGAGAGAGTCAATTGGACCATTAGATGATGGAGGGGTAAAAGGGGCAGTAAGAGGAGATAAGGTTATAGCGGAGAGACTGAATGAATTCTTTGCTTCAGTCTTTACTGAGGAAGATGTAGGGATGTTACCCAAGACTGAAGTGGTATTTAAAGGTGATACGGCAGAGGAATTGAGAGAAATATCGCTACACCAGGAAGATGTATTACAACTATTTGATAAACTGAATAGTAGCAAATCATCTGGACCAGAATTCTTTGCTTCGGTCTTTACTGAGGAAGATGTAGGGATGTTACCCATGACTGAAGTAGTATTTAAAAGTGCGGAAGAATTGAAGGAAATATCGATACATCAGGAAGATGTATTACAACTATTAGATAAACTGAAGAGTAGCAAATCTCCTGGGCCGGATGGTATACATCCAAGAGTATTGAAAGAACTGAAATATGAGATTGCAGACCTGCTATTAGTAATCTGTGAACTTTCATTAAAATCTGTAAAACCTGAAGATTGAAGGATTGCCAATGTAACGCCAATTTTTAAAAATGGTTTCAGGGGTGATCAGGGAAATTACAGACCGGTGAGCCTGACGTTGGTACCAGGGAAAATGTAAGAAACCATCATAAAGAACAAAATTACACAGCATGTAGATAGTCATGGCCTAATGGGAGACACCCAATATGGCTTTAGACAAGGAAGATCTTGTCTTACTAATCTGATATGTTTTTTTGAAGGTGTGAATAAACAGGTAGACAAAGGTGAGTCAGTCGATATAGTGTATCTGGACTTTCAGAAAGCCTTTGACAAGGTCCCTCATCAGAGACTTTTGGCAAAACTAAAAAGTCATGGGATAGGAGGCAGTGTACTGTTGTGGATCGGGAACTGGTTAAAAGATAGAAAGCAGAGGGTAGGGCTAAATGGCCAATTTTCCCAGTGGAAAAGGGTGAATAGTGGAGTACCCCAGGGATCTGTACTGGGTCCACTACTTTTTGACGTATTCATAAATGACCTGGAAAAGGGAATAACGAGTGAGGTTATCAAATTTGCAGATGACACAAAACTGTTTAAAGCTGTTAAAACCCAAGAGGACTGTGCAAAACTGCAGGAGGATCTGGATAAATTGGAAGACTGGGCATCCAAATGGCAGGTGAAATTTAATGTGGACAAGTGCAAAGTTATGCACCTAGGGAAGAACAACCCAAACTATGGTTACACGATGCAAGGTTCCACATTGGGAACCACCACCCAGGAAAAAGATTTAGGAGTCATCGTGGATAAAATGTTAAAACCCTCCGCCCAGTGTGCAGCGGCAGCCAAGAAAGCAAAAAAAAATGGTAGGTATCATAAGGAAAGGAATGGAAAATAAAACAAAGGATATTATAATGCCTCTGTATCGTTCCATGGTACGACCGCACCTTGAATATTGTGTGCAGTTCTGGTTTCCGTATCTTAAAAAGGATATAGCATTATTAGAAAAGGTACAGAAAAGAGCCACCAAAATGGTAAAGGGGATGGAAGGCTACTCCTATGTATAAAGGCTACAAAGGTTGTGGCTCTTCAGCCTGGAAAAGAGACGGCTTAGGGGAGATATGATAGAGGTCTATAAATTAATGAATGGAGTGGAACAGGTAAACGTAGATCGATTGTTTACGTTATCAGAATATAGAAAGACTAGAGGACATGTAATGAAGCTACAGGGTAAACTATTTAAACCTATTTGGTTTTCCAAAGAAGTGGCTGCTCAAAGAAAGGCAAAAAACACAACTTTTGCAAAATTCAAAAGCTTGCAAACAGAGGAACACAGAAATTAATACAGGATCAAACTCAAAGAGACAAAGAGAGAAATAAGGATAGCAAAATCAAAGGCAGAGGAAAAGATGGCTAAAGATGTGAAGTGTGGCGACAAAACTTTCTTCAGGTATATTGGGGAAAGGAAGATGATCAGAGGTGGAATTGCAGGACTCAGAAGTGCTGGGAACGCACTTGTGGAAAATGACATTGAAAAAGCGAAATTGCTAAACAAATACTTCTGCTCTGTTTTAACTAAGGAAAGTCCTGGAGAAGGACCACCTTTGACTCCCAAATATAAAACTGGGAATGAAGTAGATACCACACCATTCACAGAAGATGATGGTAGAACAACTTGCAAAACTGAAAGTGGACAGGGCCATGGGCCGGATGAGATACATCCCAGGATACTGAAAGAGCTCAGAGAGGTTCTTGCAGGGCCGTTAAAGGATGTTTTCAACAGATCCTTGGAAACAGGAGAGGTTCTTCAGGACTGGAGAATGGCTGATGTCGTACCTCTACACAAAAGTGGTGACAGGGAAGAAGTGTCAAACTACGGGCCTGTGAGCCTTACCTCAGTGGCAGGAAAAGTAATGGAGGCACTCCTGAAAGAGTGAATTGTGAACTCTCTCAAAGCCAACAAGTTGCAAGATCCGAGGCAACATGGTTTTACCAAAGGACGATCTTGCCAAACAAATCTGATTGAGTTTTTTGACTGTGTGACCAGGGAACTAGATCAGGGGCATGCGATGGATGTCATCTACCTGGATTTCAGCAAAGCCTTTGATACTGTTCCTCATAGGAGGCTTATCAATAAACTCAGTAGTTTGGGGATAGATCCCAAGATGGTAAATTGGATCAGAAATTGGTTGACTGACAGACGACAGAAGGTGATGGTACAAGGAGCTCACTTGGATGAAAGGAAGGTGATTAGCGGGGTGCCCCAGGGGTCGGTCCTGGGCCCGGCACTGTTCAATGTTTTTGTGAGTGATATTGCTGAAGGACTGCATGGAAAAGTCTGTCTTTTTGCAGATGACACGAAAATTTGCAGCAGAGTGGACTCCCCTGAGGGAGTGGTTAACATGAGGAATGATCTACAAAAATTGGGAGAATGGTCTAATGCTTGGCAATTAAGATTTAATGCGAAGTGCAGAGTCATGCACTTGGGAAGCAGAAATCCAAGGAAAATGTATGCGATAGGGGGCAAGAGATTGGTGTGTACGGATCAGGAGAAAGACCTTGGCGTGATTATTTCTGAAGATCTCAAGGTGGCAAAACAGTGCGACAAGGCGGTGGCAAAAGCCAGGAGGATGTTGAGCTGCATACGAAGAGCAGCAGAAAAGAGGAGGTACTTATGCCACTGTACAAGTTGCTGGTGGGGCCTCACTTGGAATACTGTGTTCAGTTTTGGAGACCATATCTTGCAAAAGATGTAAAAAGACTGGAAACTCTTCAGAGGAAGGCAACCAAAATGATTTAGAGCCTGCGTCAGAAGCCTTTTGAGAAGAGACTTGAAGACCTAAACATGTACACTTTGGAGGAGAGGAGGGATAGGGGAGATATGATTCAGACCTTTAAATACTTAAAGAGAAATAATGAACAAACAAACCTCTTCCAAAGACGGAGAAGCTGCAAAACTAGAGGGCATAACATGAAGCTACAAGGTGGTAAATTGAAATGCAATGTCAGGAAATACTTTTTCACAGAAAGGGTGGTGGATGTTTGGAATGCGCTCCCGATGGAAGTGGTGAGGGCAAATATGGTGATGGAGTTCAAAAGGGCATGGGACAGACACAGCAACAAGAAAATATCAAAACAATCTGAACCATCTAATTCCTTAACAAATAGGGGTGTCCTACATGGAGTGGTGGGATCACCCCTAAACAAAGACATGAGGAATGGGGGCCTGCACAGAGCGGCAGGTGTACCTACTCTTGACACTGTACTGGGCAGACTAGATGGACCATACTGGTCTTTATCTGCCGTCAGTTACTATGTTACTATGATAAGGTGGAATTAAAAACAACCCCAAGAATTTGAGCTGAGGAAACAGGACAAACAGGTGTGTTATCAACCATGATGGAGAAAGCAGGGAGGAGGGTTTGGGGGAAAAAAATCAGAAGCTCAGTTTTGACCATGTTCAATTGGAGATGGTACTGAGACATCCAGATAGTAATATCAAATAAGCAGGAGGAGATACAGGCTTGAAGACGGGTTTGTGTGAAGAGATATACATTTGCGAATCATCTGCATAGAAGTGACATGGGAAGCCAAGGTAAGAGATAAGGGAACCAAGGGATTGAGTATAAAGGGAGAAAAGCAGAGGGCCGAGGACTGACCCTTGGGGAACGCCAACTGAGAAGGGGAAAGCAGAAGAGGTCGAACCTTGAGAGCAGACGCTAAAAGAACGATTAGAGAAGTAAGAGGAGAACCAGAAGAGGACAGAATCCTTAAAGCCAAGGGATGATAGAGTGGAGAGGAGAAGGGAGTGGTCAATAGTATCGAAGGCAGCAGAGAGTTCAAGGAGAATAAGGATAGAGTAAAGGCCCTTTGACCTAGCTGAGAATAAATCACAAAAGACCTTAGCAAGGGCCGTCTCAGTTGAATGGAGAGGATGGAAGCCAGATTGAAAGGGATCCAAGAAGGGAGTGAGCTGAAAGAAAATTGAGACAAGGTGAAAGAATGGCACGCTCAATAAGTTTGGAGATAAAAAGAATAAGATGGGACAATAGCTAGAGAGAGCAGAAGGATCAAGAGATGATTTCTTGAGAAGAGGAGTGATCAGAGCATGTTTGTAGGCAGAAGGGAAGGTGGCAGTAGAAAGGGATAGGTTAATGATATGGGAAATGACTGGGACAACATAAGAGTTAATGGAGTTAAGAAGATAAGTGTGAATGGGGTCGGAGGGACAGGTGGCAGGATTAGCAGCAGAGATGAGGGAGGAGGCCTTATCATCAGAGCCGATAGAGAATGAGGAAAGGATGGGAATGTTTGAGGAGGATGGTTGTAAAACAGGTGGGGGAGGTGTTATAGAAATGGTAATTTTATTGATTTTATCATGGAAGAAAGCTGCGAGGGAATGGGCAGAAAGGGAAGTGGGAATTGGGGGGGGGGAGAGAGCCAGAGGCAGAGAGTTAGAGAAAAGACAGCAGGGATTGGAAGCCAGTAAGTTGAATGAAATAGTCTTGTTTGGCAAAGGAAATAACAGAGTTGAAGGACATAAGATATGCCATACTGGATCAGACCAAGGTCCATCAAGCCAGTATCCTGTTTCCAACAGTGGCCAATCTAGGTCATACGTACCTAGCAGTTTCCCCAAGAGACACAGGTTCCACAATGCTTGTTTTGGGTCAAGCATTGATATCCTGGGTCCCTTTTTAATAATGGTTTATGGACCTTTCCTCCAGGAACTTGTCCAAACCTTTTTTAAACCCAGCTACACTAACAGCCTTTACTACATCCTCTGGTAACAAATTCCAGAGTTTGATTACACGTTGAGTGAAAAAATATTTCCTTTTATTAGTCTTAAATAGTTTACCCTGTAGCTTCATTGCATGTCCCCTAGTCTTTCTATATTCTGATAGCATAAACAATCGATCTAAGTTTACCCGTTCCACTCCGTTCATTAATTTATAGACTTCTATCATATCTCCCCTCAGCCGTCTCTTTTCCAGGTTTAAGAGCCCTAACCTTTTTAGCCTTTCTTCATAGGAGTATCCTTCCATCCCCTTTACCATTTTGGTGGCTCTTCTCTGAACCTTTTCTAATATCTCTATATCCTTTTTAAGATACGGTGACCAGAAATGCACACAATATTCAAGGTGCGGTCTCACCATGGAACGATATAGAGGCATTATAATATATTTTGTTTTATTTTCCATTCCTTTCCTTATCATACCTAGCATTCTATTTGCTCTCTTGGCTGCTGCTGCACACTGGGCCGAGGGTTTTAGTATGTTATCCACAATGACGCCTAAATGGTTTTCCTGGGTGGTGGTTCCTAATGTGGAACCTTGCATTGTGTAACCATAGTTTGGGTTGTTCTTCCCTAGGTGCATAACTTTGCACTTGTCCACATTAAATTTCATCTGCCATTTTGATGCCCAGTCTTCTAATTTATCAAGATCCTCTTGCAATTTCCCACAATCCTCTTGGGTTTTAACAACTTTAAATAGTTTTGTGTCATCTGCAAATTTGATAACCTCACTCGTTATTCCACTTTCCAGGTCATTTATGAATATGTCAAAAAGCAGCGGACTCAGCACAGATCCCTGGGGTACACCACTATTCACCTTTCTCCATTGGGAAAATTGGCCATTTAGCCCAACCTTCTGCTTTCTATCTTTTAACCAGTTCTTGATCCACAGTAGTACACTGCCTCCTATCCCATGACTCTTTAGTTTTGCCAAAAGTCTCTGATGAGGGACCTTGTCAAAGGCTTTCTGAAAGTCCAGATACACTATATCAACCAACTGACCTTTGTCTACCTGTTTATTCACACTTTCAAAAAAACATAACAGATTAGTAAGACCCATGTTGGGTGTCTCCCATTAGGTCATGACTATCTACATGACTATCTACATGCTGAGTAATTTTATTCTTTATGATGGTTTCTACCATTTTTCCCGGTACTGATGTGAGGCTCACCGGTCTGTAGTTTCCCGGATCACCCCTGGAACCCTTTTTAAAAATTGGTGTTACATTGGCGATCATCCAATCTTCAGGTATTAGAGATGATTTTAATGATAGTTCACAGATTACTAATAGCAGGTCCGCAATCTCATATTTCAGTTCTTTCAACACCCTTGGATGTATACCATCCGGCCCAGGAGATTTGCTACTCTTCAGTTTATCTAATAGTTGTAATACATCTTCCCGATGTATCGATATTTCCTTCAATTCTTCCGCACCTTTAAATACCACTTCAGTCATGGGTAACATCCCTACATTTTCCTCAGTAAAGACCGAAGCAAAGAATTCATTCTGTCTCTCCACTATAGCCTTGTCGCCTCTTAGTGCCCCTTTAACTCCTCTATCATCTAATGGACCAACTGATTCTCTCACAGGTTTTTTGCTACGAATGTACTTGAAAAATCTTTATTTCGCGTTTTTGCGTCCGCAGCAAGCTTCTTCTCAAATTCTCCCTTTGCCTGCTTTATCAATGCCTTGCATTTGACTTGCCAGTGCTTGTGCTGTTTCCAGGTTTCGTCATTTGGCTCTTTTTTCCATTTCCTGAAAGATTTTTTTGGCAACAACAGCCTCTCTGACCTCACCTTTAAACCATGCTGGCAGTTTTTTGGACTTTCTTCCACTTTTCTTAAAGCGTGAAATACAGCTGGTCTGGGCTGCCAAGATAGTATTTTTCAACAACACCCAAGCTTGATGTAAGTCTTTAACCTTTGCAACTGCTCTTTTTAGTTTTTTCTTAACCATTTTCCTCATTTTATCATAGTCTCCCTTTCGAAAGTTAAAAGGTAGTACTGTGGATTTCCGTACTATCCCTCCTCCACTAATTAAATCAAAGGCGATCATGCTATGATCACTATTGCCAAGTGGCCCCAACACCCTTATCTCTTGAACTAGATCTGGTGTTCCACTAAGGACTAGGTCTAATATGGCTTCCCCTCTGGTCGGTTCATGAACCAGCTACTCCAAGAAGCAGTCATTTATTTCATCTAGGAACTTTATCTCCCTAGCATGTCCTGCCGTGACACTGACCCAGTTGATACCTGTAACTTTTGTTAGCTTCCTTGATTTCTTTGAGCATTTCATCACCCATTTGTTCATTCTGGCCAGGTGGTCGATAGTACACCCCCACTGCCATTGCCATCCCCTTTTTACATGGAATTTCAATCCATAGAGATTCTACAGCAAATGTTGTTTCCTGCAAAACTTTAATCCTTTCTGACTCAATGCCCTCTGTAACATAGAGCGCAACCCCACACCACTTTATAGCCCCTCCCCCCCCACACACACACAGATCTTAGCTCACCTAAATCTGACCCCTAGCAGTAGTTTCAGGATACTTGAGTGCATCGGGGTCCCAGTGCCAGGGAGAATGGAGGAGGACTAGAAGGGCAGGGAGTTTAGGGGGTATTTTTCCCTATTTATGCCCTACATTGGGGCTTGGTGGGGAGGAGGGGTGAAGTCCTCCAGACTCGGGCTCAAGGGACTCTTTCATTACTATTTAGACACCAGGTCAGGGCTTGGGGGAGGGAGGGATGCTAGGGTTCAGATACCTGCCTGAGGGTGAGAAGGAAGGGGGCCAAGTGCCCTCCAGATCAGGCTGAGAGAACCCTTAAATATCAGCCACTACCAGGCAAAAACATATATTTTTCACATATTGCCACAGATGGCAATGCAGAGGTCCCAATTGTGACAGCGTAAAAATGAACCAGGTTATTACTGCTACCTCTAGCCAAATTTCACAAAAACAGCTATTAAGCGGTTTTTCAGGTCAGTGCATGAAGCCCTTTATGATTAAAGGCATTTGTAGGGTGCAGATAGCATCCTTGCACAGGCAATGCAAGGTGCCAGTAAATCAGCGGCCATATGCTTCACCTTTGGTAGCCCCTCGTCCTCACGCTTCCAGGTTCACCTATCCCATTAGTCATTTCCATCCGTTATCGGTGTTACCCTCGAAACCTCTCTGTCCTTCAATGCCCATGTCTGTCGTTCTTTTTCTGCTCTTCACCAGATTCAGAGAGGGAAGGGCAGACGGAGTGCATCAGCACTAACTACTTTATTTCCCACTCTGATAATATCACGCCTCGATTATTACAATATTGTTTCTCTGGGAACAAGCAGGAAGTCAGTCCTCACATATGGGTGACGTCGGTGCCAACGGAGCCCGTGCAAATCCACTCCCCAGCTTTCAAAGAAAGTCTTTGGGAGTTACACCGCACATGCGCGATCACCTTCTGGCCCAAAGGTGCCATCTTGCCTCAGTCTTCTTTTTTCCGCGGAGCCCTGCAGACGTGCTGTCTGTGCACCCCAGACAAAGTCTATTTTTTTCAGACTGTTCTTCGGGTTTTTCTTCTCAATTGCTTCAGTTCGATCACCTTCCACCACCCAAGTCCTCCGCCTCTGCATTGTGGTTTTCACTTGGGTAATTTTTCTTTATTTTTGTTTTTTCCTATTCCGGCCCACGGGTTTTTCTACTCACAGCCTCGCTGGTCAAGACGCTACAGTTTGATCTCATTTTTTCCCACTATGTCTTCAACCAGTGGTTTCAAGCGGTGTGGCAAGTGCTACTGCACTATGTCCCCAACGGACCACCACAGTATCTACATCAAATGCCTCGGGACACACCATGATGTGTCTTCCTGCCCACTTTGCCTCCTGATTTTGGCTAAGACCTGGAAGGAATATGAAAGGTGGCAGGGGGAGCTGTTTGGTAGGTGTGGCTCAGGTTCAGATCAGGGGCAGAATGCCTGCCTTCTACACCAGTGCAGGGTGGCTCAGCATCACGTGCCCAGGCTCAGTCGGAGCCCAGAGGCCATTGGGCATCAAAATCGTCTTCGGAGGATCTCCCCCATGCATTGAAGGCTTTGTCGAAGCTGACATCGAGGGCCAAACCGGGCCCAGGGAGTAAGTCTGCTGTGACCCGGCCGCGGAGCCCTTGACTCTACACGGGGGGCGACAGATGGAAGCAACTATTGAAGCAGCCCCAGACCCAGAGAGAGGAGTCTCCTGTGGTGCCGAGGGATTGATGTGATTCCACTGACTCCATCACCATTTGGAATTCCCCTGTCAGGGACCTGACACCAATCTCGACGTCCTCGGGGCTGGTGCAGGCTGCAGAGCCATCTGGCAGAGAGGCCAGGATGGCAGCCCTAGAGCGCAGTTTCTCTGCGTTCCTAGAGGCACAGCAGGGCCCAACCGGTCACTCCGGGTCATCTGTGCCCCTCACAGTGACTTCCTCGATAAGTACTTCCCCTGAGGATGCTCCTCCCATCCTTGAGAGGTTGGCTCAGTCGGTGCCAAAGTAGTCGGTGATCGACACGATGCTGCAGGACCTCTGACGCCAGGAGTCATCAACGCCGGGTCGATCCAATGACAACAGGGCACGCGCCAATTCCTCCAACTCAGAGTTGGCATGGGAGATGGACGAGGAGTCCCCAGACACCATACTCCACAGGGACATCCCCTCCGACCTCTCTCTGTCACATCATCGGCGGAGGTCCCCTCCAGAGGATCTCTCTGTCTTGGAGTTTGTGAGGGAGATGTCCCAGGCACTTGCCTTCATGGTTGTGCCCGAAGATGAGCTGCATGCAGAGGATCTCGAGATCCTCCAGTACAAGGCCTCTCCTCGGGAGGCTCTGACGGTGCCTGTGCCCCCAATCCTGGAGCGACTGCTGTTCAGAATGTGGGAAACTCCCGTGACAGTGACGATTGTGAACTGTCAACTCGATTTGCACTATAAAGTCGGCAGGAGCCCCTGGTTCCAGAAGACACAACTACCATACAATTCCATGGTAGTGAAGTCAGCTATATAGTAACATAGTAACATAGTAAATGACGGCAGATAAAGACCAGCATGGTCCATCCAGTCTGCCCAGCAATACGGCAAGAGTAGGTGCACCTGTCACTCTCTGCAGGCCACCCCTCCCCATGTCTTTGTTTACGGATGGACCCACTATTCCATGTAGGACACCCCTATTTGTTGAGAAGTTAGATGGTTCATGTCATATTAAAAGCCAGAAGACGCACTCCTCGATGCCCTCTGGCAGGGAGGCCCATACCATGGATGCCTTTAGCAGGAAGTGTTTCCAGGGCTCTATGCTCACAGCCCAGATCCAGGCTTACCAGCTGTATATGGGCATGTATCTGAGGGACCTGGTGAGGGAGCTCACCGGGTTCTCGGCTGAGAGATGAACCCCTTGAGCGCTTCAGGATCCTCCAACAAGGAGTGCTCCATGTTTCAGACTCGGGCAGCCTTCAAAGGCTTCAAGTCGGTGGCTCATGTAGCTGTGGTGGGCATTAGTGCCTGACACTTTGCCTGGCTACAGTCCTCCAACTTGAAGCACTGGGTTCAGGACAAGTTGGCCAATGTCCCATGCTGGGGGGATAACCTCTTTGGCAAACCCATGACAGAGAAGGCCAACAGATTGGAGAAGGAATTCATGACCAGAACCAGGCTGTCCAAGAAAGTGTCTGATCCTTCCTGCAGGAAGACTTCAGGGAAAAAGCCCTTCCATCTGAAGACCAAGGCTTACAGAAACTACCCCCCAGGTTTCAGGCCTATTCCGCTCCCCCTCAGGGGCAGCAGGCCAAGGCTCAGGAGCACGGCCCCTGTAAGCCAAAGGCTCCCAAACCCCACCCAGCTGCACCCTGGGAGGAGCTTTTGACCCCATGGGCATAGCCTCCCCTCCCTCAGGAGGTAACAGGCCCAACGTTCACGGGAGGGCAGCTGGTCCACTTTGCACACTGGTGGCCCAGTATCACCATGGACACCTGGTGGTCAAGGAGGAATATCTCCTCCACTTTGTTCAGCAGCCTCATCCCTTTTTCCCAGGGGAATTACCCATCAACCCCTTGCAGAAGGAGCTCATAAGAACATAAGATATGCCATACTGGGTCAGACCAAGGTCCATCAAGCCCAGTATTCTGTTTCCAACAGTGGCCAATCTAGGTCATACGTACCTAGCAGTTTCCCCAAGGGACACAGGTTCCACAATGCTTGTATTGGTTCAAGCATTGATATCCTGGGTCCCTTCTTAATAATGGTTTATGGACCTTTCCTCCAGGAACTTGTCCAAACCTTTTTTAAACCCAGCTACACTAACAGCCTTTACTACATCCTCCGGTAACAAATTCCAGAGTTTGATTACACGTTGAGTGAAAAAATATTTTCTTTTATTAGTCTTAAATAGTTTACCCTGTAGCTTCATTGCATGTCCCCTAGTCTTTCTATATTCTGATAAGGTAAACAATCGATCTACGTTTACCCGTTCCACTCCGTTCATTAATTTATAGACTTCTATCATATCTCCCCCCTCAGCCGTCTCTTTTCCAGGTTAAAGAGCCCCAACCTTTTTAGCCTTTCTTCATAGGAGTAGCCTTCCATCCCCTTTACCATTTTGGTGGCTCTTCTCTGAACCTTTTCTAAAATTGCTATATCCTTTTTAAGATATGGCGACCAGAATTGCACACAATATTCAAGGTGCGGTCTCACCATGGAACGATATAGAGGCATTATAATATCTTTTGTTTTATTTTCCATTCCTTTCCTTATCATACCTAGCATTCTATTTGCTCTCTTGGCCGCCGCTGCACACTGGGCCGAGGGTTTTAACATGGTATCCACAAGGACGCCTAAATCTTTTTCTTGGGTGGTGGTTCCTAATGTGGAACCGTGCATCGTGTAACCATAGTTTGGGTTGTTCTTCCCTAGGTGCATAACCTTGCACTTCTCCACATTAAATTTCATCTGCCATTTTGATGCCCAGTCTTCCAATTTATCAAGATCCTCTTGCAATTTTCCACAATCCTCCTGGGTTTTAACAACTTTAAATAGTTTTGTGTCATCAGCAAATTTGATAACCTCACTCGTTATTCCACTTTCCAGGTCATTTATGAATATGTCAAAAAGCAGTGGACCCAGCACAGATCCCTGGGGTACACTACTATTCACCTTTCTCCATTGGGAAAATTGGCCATTTAGCCCTACCCTCTGCTTTCTATCTTTTAACCAGTTCCTGATCCACAGTAGTACACTGCCTCCTATCCCATGACTCTTTAGTTTTGCCAAAAGTCTCTCATGAGGGACCTTGTCAAAGGCTTTCTGAAAGTCCAGATACACAATATCAACCGACTCACCTTTGTCCACCTGTTTATTCACTCCTTCAAAAAAACATAACAGATTAGTAAGACAAGATCTTCCTTGTCTAAAGCCATGTTGGCTGTCTCCCATTAGGTCATGACTATCTATATGCGGAGTAATTTTATTCTTTATGATGGTTTCTACCATTTTTCCCGTTACTGATGTCAGGCTCACCGGTCTGTAGTTTCCCGGATCACCCCTCGAACCCTTTTTAAAAATTGGTGTTACATTGGCGATCCTCCAATCCTCAGGTATTAGAGATGATTTTAATGATAGTTCACAGATTACTGATAGCAGGTCTGCAATCTCAAATTTCAGTTCTTTCAACACCTTTGGATGTATACCATCCGGCCCAGGCGATTTGCTACTCTTCAGTTTATCTAATAGTTGTAAGACATCTTCCCGATGTATCGATATTTCCTTCAATTCTTCCACACCTTTAAATACCACTTCAGTCGTGGGTAACATCCCTACATCTTCCTCAGTAAAGACCGAAGCTCAGGTCTTTACTCGAGGATCACGTGGTAGAACCTGTCCTCCACCACCTTCAGGGCTAGGGATGCTACTCCTGCTACTTCTTGGTCCCCAAGAAGAAAGGGGGCTTCAGGCCCATCCAGGATCTTCGGGACCTCAACCTCTTTCTTGTCAAGGAAAAGTTCAAAATGGTATCCCTTGGAACCTTGCTGCCTTATCTCCTTGCAGGGAGATTGGCTATGCTCCTTGGATCTCAGAGATGCATATACCCACATCCTGATCCATCCAAGGCACTGTCAGTACCTCTGGTTCGTCATCGGGGGCCGCTACTATCAGTACAGGGTGCTCCCCCTTTGGCCTTGTTTTGGCCCCTCGGGTGTTCACAAAATGCCTAGCTGTCTTGGCCGCTAGACTCCAGTTCCTCGGGGTGTTCATGTTCCCATATATGGACGACTGGCTCGTGCGAGCTGGCTCACTGGAGGAAGTGCGCAATGCAACTCAGCGCACTCTAGGCCTACTGCAGCACCTAAGCTTTGTGGTGAACTTCCTGAAGTCGCACCTCTTCCCCATGCAGTGCATGGAGTTCATCGGAGCCCTACTAGACTCCACCCAGTCAAAAGCCTTCCTGCCACTGGATCAGGTGCAACACCTCACCACCCTGGCACAAGAGGTAGAGAGCGGCATACCAGTGACAACCCAGATTATGTTTCGCCTCTTGGGGCACATGGCATCCAGTATCCACATGACCCCTTTTGCCCACCTACGTATGCAGCACGCTCAATGGACGCTCAGTGCCCGGAGGATGCAAGCTTCAGGTCACCTAGAGGACCACATCCAAGTCATGCCAGCCTTAGCAACCTCTCTGACCTGGTGGCAGGACCATCTCAACCTCAGAGTCAGCCTGCTCTTCCAGGCTCTGCCAGTGCAGCGCATCTTCACCATGGATGCGTCAAGCTGGGTTCCACTGTGATCACCTGCAGTCGCAAGGCCCATGGTCACCAGAGGAGAATACCTCTCAGATCATCTTGCTGGAGCTCAGGGCAGTCTATCATGCCCTGCGGATCTTCCAGGACCATCTGGAAGGACAGGTGATTCAAGTCTAGACAGACAACCAGGTAATGATGTATTACATCAACAAGCAGGGGGGCATGGGCTCGAACCACCTCTTTGCGGCAGGGGGGAACCTCTCCCTCAAGGCGGTGTACTTGCTGGGCCAGGACAATGTTTATGTTTATTGCATTTGATATACTACTTTTAAAACATCAAGGCCGTGTACATTTGCTAACAAGGAAAGTAGGCCACAGCCTGGGAAAAGGAAAGGAACTACAACTGTCAAACAGGAAAGAATAATAATCATTCAGGACATAGAGAGCAGACAACAGGAACAACAGTGATAAGGTCAGGAGGGGGAAACTGGGAGATCAAAAGCAGAGGAAAAAAGGTGAATTTTTAGAAAGGACCTGAATTTTGAATAAGTCTGAGACAGCAGAGAGGAGTGAGTTCCACAGAGATGGACCGAGGAAGAAAAAGGAAGAAAAACATGTGGATTGGAGATGTGCTCATGAGGGTGATGGAAGATGCAGACGGTTAATATGTATTGATCGAAGGCTATGGGAGGGAGTATGAAATTGGAGACGGTCCGCTAGGTATTGTGGGGTATGAGTATAGGTGTACAAGTGTCAGGATTTTATAATGGATACGATATTCTACTGGAAGCCAATGCAGTTGACAAAGAAGGGGAGTGTTGTGATCGCAGCTAGTGGTGTGTGTGATGAGCCTGGCTGCTGTATCAGTTGCAAACGGTGGAGATGATACTGTGGAACACCAGCAAGTGCAAGGTTACAGAAGTCGAGCCGAGATATAACCAGCGATAGGAGGAGAGTGGTCAGCGCTTGGTGAGAAAGAAATGGATGTATGGCATGGATATGATGAAGATAATAGAACGAGCGTCAGGTTAACTGAGAGATGTGATTATGGAAAGTAAGGTCTGTGTCAAGAATTACTCCTAGGTACCGAAGGGAGGAAACCAGAGGAGTGTGGGACAGGACTGGAGCTATGGATGTGCAAATGCTACCGTGGGCAAATCAAATGGCTGATGATTTTGAGAGATTAAGGTGCAAGCAGTTTAGTATTAAGCCAGGCTGACACCTGAGAGAGGCAGGCATTAAGAGGCTGACCATCTGAGCTGCGTCCTCCAACCCCAGGAGTGGAGACTGAACCCGACTGTACTAGGGGAGATCTTCCGGCGATGGGGCACCCTGGAAATTGACCTCTTTGTCAGTCCAGAGAATGCACAGCTGCCACGCTTCTGCTCTCTGAGGCCAGCCTGGCGGCAGGAGGCAGCGGATGCTTTCCTCCTCCCTTGGTCTTGGGGCTTTCTGTATGCGTTTCCACCAATGCCCCTGGTGCCTCGGGCCCTCCTCAAGATCCAAGCGGAGGCGGCCTCGTCAACTTCATTACACCCAAGCGGCCCAGGCAGCCCTGGTTCCCTCTGCTCCTACAGCTGTCCAAGTGGAACCCTTGGCCACTGGGGAGTGCCCAGGATCTGCTGTCCCAGGAGGACGGGATGCTGCGACACTCCAACTTCCAGTCCCTGGCGCTGACGGCTTGGATGCTGAGAGGCTAGTAATTGCACATCACCGCCTTGCTCGGTCAGTGGAAGACGTCTTGCTGGCCTCGCGTAAGGACTCTACGCGATGGGCTTATGCCTTCAAGTGGTGCAGGTTTTCCCACTGATGTGTGGGGGAAGGCCTTAACCCTTTCTCCTGCGCAATGTCGGAGATATTACGATACCTCTTGTATCTGTCAGGGGCTGGCCTGAAGTCCAACACGGTCAGAGTGCCATCTTGGCTCACCACCACAGGCTGGATGGCTAGGCCGTGTTGGTATATCCCCTGGTGGGCCGGTTCATGCGAGGCCACCTCCTCTCCTGGCCCCTGATATGTCCGCCGCCAGTGGCGTGGGACCTCAATGTGGTGCTGGGGAAGCTCATAGCCCCACCTTTCGAACTCTGGCTACCTGCTATCTCAAGTACCTCTCTTGGAAGGTCATATTCCTAGTGACGCTCACCTTGGCCAGGCACATGAGCGAACTGCAGGCCCTAGTGGCACATGCACCTTACACCAGATTCCACAGGAACAGGGTCGTCCTTCAGATGCACCCTCAGTTCTTGCCAAAGGTGGTCTCTGCATTCCATATGAATCAGGGGGTAGCATTACACACCTTTTTTTTCAGGACTCACTCCTCTAGGGCGGAGGCCTTTCTGCACATGCTAGACTGCAAGCATGCCCTGTCCTTCTACATACAGAGGACGCAACCCCATCGCTGCTCAACACAGCTCTTTGTCTCATTCGATCCCAGTCAACTTGGGGTCGCAGTCTCTAAGTGCACCCTTTCACGTTGGGCGGCCGACTGCATTTCATTTGCCTATCAACAGGCGGGGCTCTCTCTGGTGCATCATGTGACGATCCACAATGTGTGTGCCATGGCAGCCTCAGTGGCCAGCCTGCGGTTGGTACCCTTGCTGGACATCTGCCTGGCCGCCACCTGGTCCTCTATGCACACCTTCACTGTGCACTACTGTTTAGAGGAGATCTCCCAGAGGGATAGTGCCTTTGGCTGGGCCGTACTCCGTCACCTCTTTGGGGAATAATGCAACTCCTTTCCTCCAGTCCACTGTGTCCAGGCTACCGTAGTGGGGATTGTATGCTCGATGCTGCTGCTGCTGCAGTGTCAAACCTCCAGCCAACCAGTACCCCCTGCTGCCCTTTACAGTCCACTTTTTGGGTCTCCCATGTCTTTTACAGGTTTTTTCGATAGCCTGTAGCTTGGGAGTCCCATATGTGAGGACTGATGTCCTGCTTGTTCCCGGAGAAGGCATAGTTACTCACCTGTAGCAGGTGTTCTCCGGGGACAGCAGGAATCAGTCCTCACAACCCTCCCTCCTCCCTGTGGAGTTGTTTTCTTTTTTGCCATCTCGTGCTATGATATCATACTGAAGCAAGACAGCACCTTTGGGTGGAAAGGTGACCATGCATGCGCGGTGTAACTCCCAAAGGCTTTCTTTGAAAGCTGGGGAGTGGCTCCGTACAGACTCTGTCAGCACCAACATCAACGATATATGAGGACTGATTCCTGCTGTTCCAGGAGAACACCTGTTACAGGTGAGTAACTATGCTTTTTCTTGGTTTACCACAGTATCAATTACGCCGATTACAGCTAATTTAAAATACTGCTCGTTTGCTTACCTTGGCCCACAGATTTGCTCATGTCACTCCACTTTTACTTCACCATCATTGGCTCCCCATCAAATTCAGACCTCAATAGAAACTTCTCACACTGGTTCACTGTGCTCTACACACTAGCCTCCCCTGCTGTCAGATCATCTACTCCTTCACTCCTTGCCTTATGTTCTCCGTGACATACATGCAAACTGGTAACACCTCCCATCACCTTCTTAAGCCCACCTGGACTCTATCCGCAGCTCAGCTTTTTATTTTCGGGCCCCTTCATGGAATTCCCTTCCCCCAGTCTTCAGACTTGAGTTATCCTATCCAAAATTTAAGACTCTTCTCAAGACCCATCTCTTTAACATTGCCTTCGAACTCCCTGTTCCATGATCATCCTCTTCTCTTTTAATCTCCCTACCCTCCCTTCCCTTCCTCCTCTTTTGTATGAGTGTTTGTAAGATTTCCTTTTATATTGCAATCATTTTCTATTATTTCTTTTAATTTTGTATTATATTTTTGTACACTGCCCTGCTGTTGCTCACAGAAGGCGGTAAATCAGGCGACAATAAACCAACAAACATTGAAGGGGAAGCTCCATTTAAAAGCAGGAAAACGCCCTACTTTTTGTTTACTTTTATGAGATACGTGTGCCACCGACCCATACAGGAAGAACTCACATCAAGGATTGGCCCATTACAGTAGTAGCAACGAGGGGAAAACAAGTTATGATAATCCTTTTCACAGTAGGGCTGACTGTCTCGCTCAAAGAAATTCCGTGATCCAATTTCCTCCTGGCAGTGGGTACAGACGAAGTGTTCCGGGTGCCACGTTCTCCCCATTGCTGTGACAACCTGTAGGGAGGAGAGAGAAATGAGAGGGCAGCAACAGATTATTTCACGTTCTTTGAACCGATCTCCAGCCGTGGTCATTCTCTGTTGGTTGTCCGTCTACATTGCAGTCTCCAGGCTCTACGGTAATTACACTCACCTGGCCAGCAATAGGTTTCTTACATGCTCCACAGACACCTTTGGCCACTGTAGCCACCCCCAGTTTGTTCAGGTCAGACTGTAGACTTCCCAACATGTTATCCAGTTGACTCCCAGGTTTTGGGGGTGCAGACGGAGGGGACCCACTGCCACCTTTTCCTTGCGTCATGAACTGAAAGAAAGGATCCAGAAAAGCTGAAATCTCATTATTTGGCTTTGTTGCCATCCTACACAAACATCTCCTTCACTAGGATCCTGCGAGACCAGAAACATCCAGGCTTTGAGGCGGCGAACAATGGGAAGATGAGGCAAGAGTGTTGGTTCAAAAACAAAACCATTAAAAAGTGTCCTATTCATTTTAAAACTAACCCACCTTGTTCTCATTATATGTTTCATCTCTGTGTTCATTTAACATCAATCCTTCTAATTCATCAATACAGTTCTAAGAGCTTTCAGCCCCTGTTATTTTTTTTAATATGTGCAGCTTTAGGTTTGCTATATGTCACCTGCTTATAGTTCTCAGTGACAGTATCATATGCACATTCCACACTAAATGCAGCACATTTTTTCCATGATTTACACCTGCTGCTGATAGCTCTGCAGAGTAACAGCAAGGACATGTGCCTACAGCTTCACCTAAGTCAATGCCAACAGGAGGGGTCAGGGAGAACAGTTCAGAAAATCCATGCACTCAGCCTTCATTCTGGAAGAGAGCCAATCATTGCTGAAAACAGGACACAGCAAAAATCTAAGGGAAGTAAGGAACATGCATGCAGCCATTATAGCAAAGCACTCTCTCACCATACCTTGGGGCTTAAGGGAAATACAAGCGCCGGCAGCATAGGCTTTGGAGCCTTTAGGCCGGAGACATTTAATTTGACTTTAATACAGAACCTTCTCGGTCAAATTCCAGATATCTTGGAGCCGACCTATTTTTCCATCAGCCTCCTCTTTGCTGCAGTGGTGAAAAGGTGGATGTGGGATTTTGCTATCATGGTTGTCTTAATACATATGTGTCTGATTTCTGAAGTTATGGCTGAGTTTCCTCTCATCTGGCAGCAGTGGCTTGTGTCTTCTCTTCATGCTCTATAATGGACAGCTTGTGGCCTACTTTGCCTGTCAGAATGACCCGAGTTACCCCATAGTCCTGAACTTACAGAACCACTGGTGGTAGTTTCTGGAGGTCTTCTCAGCCTGCAGGGGCTGAACGCACAACAGCCAATTTGAAACCTCCTCTTTTGAGCTGGCCTCCAACGACCCTGAAGATTAGGGCTGAGAGGGACGCACTGTACCCAAAACATCTCTTTCCTCCTCTTTTTACTGCAACTGCTGAATTTTCTTTTCTCCGCTTTCCTATTTACTTATTGGGGTCTTTTCTGCTACCTAGGATAGTGTGTTGTAAACCACTTGGCTTCAGTTCTGAAAGGCAGTATAACAAGCTATTAAACCATAAACCCTATTTCAGAGCTGTTGTCACTTGACATGTAAAGGCTGAAATCTGAATTTTTAGTGCAGCTTTAGTATAACCACTTCTAAAAAAGGAGCACATGAGGAGATCACGTGGGCACATGAGCGAGTGAGGACGTGTCCTCATCGCGCTCCCGGGCCGTCGCCCTAGATCGGCAGGGAAACTGCAGGAAATCTGCTTTCAACTTGGAAAAAGCTGTGAGGAGAGAGGGTTGAGTGTTGCGGACAATCTGAGAGCGTGCAGCGCCGAGCGTGGTGGCAGAATCATGCGTGCGGCGAACAAGAAGGAGAAACCGCATGGGCCCCGCGAGTCAAAAATGGCGGCTCCGTTGCGTTCCGGCAAAAGTCCGGAGTCTCCCAGCTCTGGGGATGGCGAATCTGGGGCGGAGGAACTGGCTCATGAGGTGGCCAAGCTCCTGGAGCCTAAATTCGACTCCGTGCTGCAGAAGCTGGAGGAAATGGCGGAGACGTATGCTGACCTTACCCGGAGAGTGGAGGAGGTAGAACAGCGCATCACCGGGTTGGAGGAGAGCGAAGTGCAACGGGAGGCTGATGTAAAACGGCACCAGAAGGAGATCGAAACTTTACTCCTCAAGGTAGATGACTTAGAAAACCGGTCTCGCAGGAATAACCTTCGTCTGGTGGGTGTGCCTGAGACCTGGTCTGACCATCAATTAGTTGGCTTGTTTGAGACATGGCTGCCTAAGGAGTTGGGCCTGGAGGGCCTGAAAGGGCACATACTAGTAGAAAGGGCACATCGTTTGGGCCCGAAGAGGGGTCCTGGTGAGCGACCGTGGCCGGTGCTGGCCAGGCTGCTAAATTTCCAACACAAGCTGGAGCTGCTTCAGGCCTACCGCAAGAGGCGCTCCTTGAAACTGGATAATCAGCCCATCCTACTGTTTCAGGACTATTCGGCCACTTTGGCAGCGAAGAGGAAAGTGTTTGCCCCCCTCTGTAGCGAGTTGGTGGGAGCGGGAATTCGATTTGCACTGATTTATCCAGCAGTGCTCAAAATCTTCCATGAGGGGAAGACACATGTGTTTGAATGTTCTCGAGCTGCGAAGCAATTTATTGGGACATTGCGTGCAGACCAAGGAGAAAGCACTGGAAGCCCTACAACATGACAGAGGTTTGGAAGAACTATGCGTGCTATTGGGCATGGACAATACCAGTACCACCCCGACTGATGAGTAGTGTCTGGTATGGACGCTCAATGCCTGAGCTGTTGGACTGAAAGCTGTTGTAAGGGACCTTCAACCCAGAAATGTTGTTATGGAGGGGGCCCTAATTGAAGGAGCCTCCTGTGTTTTGGCCTACTTCCACTCTCTCTTTTCTTCTCATTTTCTTCTTGTCACCTTTTTCTCTTCCCTCCCTCACCTAATTACTGTTTACCTACATTTAGGTAGGGCAGGGCTGGGGGGGGGGGGGACGGCCCGGACGTGCGGGTAGTGGGGGGTGATCCTTCCCATTCGGGGATTATGACAGAGGTGTTCGGGGAGAGGGGGGGTATGGTTGAGGGATTTCTGGAAGGGGGGAGGGGGAATAGAGGGTGGGGGAGGGTTAGGATAGGGGGGAGGGGGGAGGGGTGGGTGGGAAGAGGCTGGAGTTGGGGAGGAGGACTAGGAGGGCATAGCACTATTTCTTATCGCCTGATTGTATGGTGGGGGGTGGGGTGTCAGTTCACTTTGGAAGCTCTGAAGCAGTGGCTGGGATGGACGAAGTGCCTGGAGATGAGGCTGGGCATCTCTGGGTGGTTATTTGACTATATTGTGTGTAGGTATGCTTTAACATGTAGGGATGCCTGAGGTTAAGATCATCTCCTGGAATGTGGGGGGCATAGGCTCTCCGATTAAACGCACCAAGGTGTTACAGGGGTTAAAGAGAAAGGGAGCACATATTGCTCTATTACAGGAAACCCACTTGAGTGCTACTGAACACAAGAAATTGGCCCGAGATTGGGTGGAGGTGTCTTATGGGGCGGAATCGGGTACGAAGAAAACTGGGGTGGTGGTGTTAGTGAAGCGGGGGATCCCTTTTGAGGTGCACACGGTACGAGCGGACCCCAATGGCAGGTATCTTCTGTTGCAGGGTAAATTGTACAATGACCCCATTTGGTTACTTAATGTGTATGCGCCTAATGTATATGACCATGCCTTTTTCTCTAAATTGGTAGGACTAATAAAACATGCTGGGAAGGCGCAGATCATTGTGGCTGGGGATTTTAATTGTCCACATGACCCGGGTTTAGACAAATCTCATCATCCGGGGGCTGGGACGTGGACCCGTAGGGGGATAGAATATTTATGTCGGCTAGGGGACCTAGTGGATGTTTGGCGAGCGTTACACCCCGGGGTACGGGAATATACCCATCAATCGAGAGCACATCTCACCTGGTCCCGTATAGACTACATTCTTGTTAGTGAAGGGACTATCTCTCGGGTGCTGAAGGCGGAAATCGAACCCATAGCGGTATCAGATCATGGGATGGTTTGGATTACGTGGGAATGTACGGGACCAGCGAGAGGTGGATGGAGGTTCCCAGCATATTTGTGGGAAGATGCAGCTTTTCGAAGTTATTTGGCACAACATTGGGACGAGTATGTCTTATTTAACGATACTCCGCAGTGCTCCCCACTTTTATTCTGGGAGGCCAGTAAGGCGGTGATGCGCGGAGCGATTATTGCGTATACGATTCAGCGCCGCAAGCATTTAGATCGCAGTATTCTGGTAATGGAACGGAATCTTCGTAAGGTACAGCACCAGTTGGGTAGGGGTGAGGGGGGAGGGCGTCAAAGTGACTATATTCGATTGCAGGCTGCGCTCAATGCTCTGCTCCAACAGAGAGCTACATTCTCGTTACAATACTATAAACATAGGCTTCATCGATATGGTAATAGGACAGGGACGTTATTGGCCAAACTTGTCCGAGATCCTCGAGGTACTCGATTTATTCCAGTCCTCCGGGATGAGACAGGTGCGTTACAACATCAACCTGCGATAGTTGCACAGATATTTCGGGGCTTTTACAAGCAGTTGTACAGTGAGGAGGCGAGGGATTATGAAAAGGGGGTGGCTTTCCTACATGGGTTGGCTCTCCCCCGGGTCTCGGAGGAGGATTTGGGCAGGCTCAACGCGCCGCTGTCAGTGCAGGAGCTACTCGCCGGCATCAAAAAGGGAAAATCTCATAAGGCTCCTGGCCCAGATGGGTTTAGCATGGAATACTATAAGATATTGGCTGACCGACTTGCCCCCTCTATGGTGGTCATGTTTGGGGAGGCACGTGATGCGGGAATTTTTCCACGGGATATGCGTTGTGCGGATATCACCGTATTACCGAAGCCTGGGAAGGATCCGATGGATCCCGCGTCTTACCGACCAATTTCTCTTATTAACTGTGATATGAAACTTTTGGCTTCAGTGTTGGCGGCTCGACTTGCTCCTTTACTACCGTTGCTGGTGGAGGATCGCCAGGTAGGCTTTGTGAGGGGAAGGGAGGCGACCCGGAATATTGACAGACTGCTCCTGGGTATGGAACATTGTTTGCAGAATGATGAGGCGTTACTTCTTGTGAGCCTGGATGCTGAGAAAGCGTTCGACCGGGTGGCTTGGGTATATATGTGGGATACACTGTCTGCTTTTGGATTGCACGGGAGCTTTGTGCAGTGGCTTAAAGCGTTATATGCTTTGCCTATGGCTCGAGTGGGCTCTAATGGTGTCTTCTCTGACCCGTTTGTGCTGGAAAGAGGCACTCGACAGGGTTGCCCCTTGTCCCCTTTGCTTTTTGTGCTTGCTCTGGAACCGCTACTGCGGGCTTTGCAATATGATTCTGGAATTGTTGGTATACGAATGGGAGGAGAAGAGCTCAAAGTAAGCGCATTTGCTGATGATATGTTGTTGTGTCTTACGAGGCTCCCTGAATCTTTGGTGTGTGCACTACGATTGGTGCGGGACTATGGAAGATTTTCGGGTCTAAAAGTTAATACTACGAAGTCAGTTGCTCTGGACGTAGGGGGTAGGGTGCGACCTGGGTGGGAGGGGGCCTTTCCGTTGGTGTGGGCGGAGGAGGAGATTAAATATTTGGGGATACAGCTCCCGGCTCGACCAGAGCGCCTTTACCGAGCTAATATACCTGGGTTGATAGGAGCATTAAGACTTTGACGTGTTGGCGTAGTCTGCCTCTGTCTTTGCGGGGACGGATTGCGCTATTTGTTATGGTGGAATTTCCTCGGTGGTTGTATGTGTTGCGTATATTGCCTTTATGGATTCTGGATAAGGATTGGAAGCGTCTCGAGGATTGTCTCCGGAGGTTTTTATGGGGGGGTCGTCGGGCGCGGGTACCTCTGCGGGCGTTACTGAGTAGGCGGGAGGAGGGGGGCTTGGGGATGCCTTCGCTACGCAACTATAACCTGCGGTATCTAGCTCAGCATATTAGAGCTTTGGTGGAGGGGGACGGGGGGTGCGCTCCGGTCCGGCAGCTGGCAGAAGCAACAGCACCTTACCACAGTCTCTATATTCTCCATGCCGGTCAATTGACTCCGGTGATAAAGGCTGGGGTGGGAGGGAGTTATTTGAGGGCCTTGCGCGCTGCTTGGAAGGTGCTCTGTCAGCGATTTGGTTGGGATTGGCGTAGGTCACCTCTACTGCCTTTGGTGGGTAATCCTGATTTTGATCCTGGGTTTTCACCGAGGAATATATTTTCTGCTTGGGCTGACAAGGGGCTAGTGTGTTTAGGGGACCTCTATTCTAGTGCAGACGGGGTGTTGGATAGCTTCCAGCAGGTGCAGTCTCGCTACCGTATCGGTCCGCATGATTTCTATGGCTATTTACAAGTTCGACATTATACGGTAGCCGTTGCGCGGGAGGGGCCCTGGCTGGCTTCCGGGTCTCCCCGTGTGGTCCTGGAAAAGGTGGAGGAGCACCTCCCGGGAGACGAGGTCTCTCGACGAGTACTTCGGCCGTCGGGGGGGAATGAGTTTCTCAGGGATCTTGCGTATCGGTGGCAGGGAGATGGAGTGGAGGAAATGACGGTGGAAATATTGCAGACGGCCTTCGCGAGGATATCGAAGGGACCGGTGTGGGTCTATTTGCAGGAGATGCAGTATAAATTCTTGTGGCGTGCCTATACTACTGATAAATGGGCATGTCGGGTTGGTTTGCGGATGTCGGCCATTTGTGCGTGGTGTGGAAGGGAAGTAGGTTCTCTAACCCATAAGTTCTGGGGATGCTCACGGGTGCGTGAACTATGGCTGCAGGTATGTGCTAAGTTGCGAGGGTGGACGGGGTTGGGGTGTGCTCTGCAGAGAGAGGTCTGCCTTTTTCATAATTGGGAGTTGGGTTTTGAGTGTTTTCCTCTTGGGCACAGAGCGTTGCTTGAACGGGGTTTCCTGTTGGTAAAAAGGGTTTTGTTGACGCAATGGTTGGCTCCATCCCCCCCTAGCTTGACGTTTTGGGAAAACTCAATGATTGATTTGATGTGTATGGAAAAGCTGACTGCGCAACAAAGTGGGGGTAAAAGTTGGGAGGGCTTTTTGGAAATATGGACTCCTATGATCTCTCACTTGTCCCCTAGGGAGCGGGGGGGTATGTTAAATGTTTGAGGGGGGGGTCTCGTCCCTCTTGGAGAGGCTTTAGCCACCCTGATCTGCCTCGGTACCAGTGGGTCATGCAGCAACAGCACCTTCTGAAGGGGCGCGAGAGGGAGTATGTCTGTGCTTTTCACATGCCGTATGATTTGATATCTGATGCTCTCATTCTACCTCTTGGCTACTGTTTCTACGCCATACATCTTGTTGAAGTCCTGACCTTGTGGAATCTCACCACTGCCATTGCGGTTTTCACTGCTAGATAATTTGTTGTTTGCGATAGATTAGTGCTGGGATGGGAGGGGGGGTTAGGGAGGGTGTGGGGGGGTTGCATTAGTACTTTGTACAGAGGGACTTGTGGGGCTGGGTTTCCTCCCTGAGACTTGTACTTTTTGGGGCTATTTGGGGGCTTAGGCCCCGATGTATTTGTTCTTGTTTTCTTTTAGGGGCCGGCATTATTACTCTCTCTTTGTATACCATCTCATTGTATTTCTTAAGGGGATTTGATGGTGGGCTTTTAGGGTGGTATTTCAGTTATGTACATTTACTGTTAATTGTTGTTCTTGTTGCAAGGGGACGGGACTTAGACTGTTTGCAACTGTTTGTGACTATGTTTGTATTTAGTGATGTCCCATAGCCATCTGTGTTTAAAATACCAATAAAAATGATTTGCAAAAAAAAAAAGGAGCACATGATTTCTTGCTCGGGGAGTCCCAAGCAATGGCAAGAAGCTACAAAGTTCTAGGAAATCCCCATCTAACATCATGAGGAGAAATGTACTTAGCCGGGGCTCATAAGGAGATGAAATACTGCTAGTCTAATAGACTCAATCAATGGAAACAGGTCTCCATGAGCACATTCATTATACTTGTAGCAATAAACATGGTAAAAAATCTGAACACTAAAATTAATATGACATTCTCAAGAACAGCCTAGTACCGAGACAAATATCCATAACACCAGCACACATTGTGCCAGAAACCATCAAAGCTTTGTTTTTGCAAACATGCCATGGCACAGACCATCAAGCTTGCATCAACACTAACACACCACGAAACGTCCATCCAGGTTAGCAACATGTCATGCTAGAGGCCACTTCAGCTGTGTTCATGCAGAGAATCACTCTAGAAAGAGCTTTCCATGCTGACAAGGAGTATCTTGCCTTTTCAACTCTGGGCGGGCTGAAAAGCATTTGGGCTGCATGTGCGCTCTTACAGGGGCCTACAGGTAGAGCTGTAATCATCTGCAAATAGAACCAACATCATTAGCATTCTGTGGACATTATTTCTTCCTAGAAGTGGGTGGGGGCGGGGGGGAAGATGCGAGGAACAGCCTCCCATCCTTGGAAGTGAGGAAACATTACATTCAGTATTACTATTAGAACAGGTAAGACTGGATCAGCCTTAAAGTTTCCACCTGTCCTTATGTTTGGATACACTTGCAGAGAGTGGAAATGCAGTATTTATGTTAGTCATATGATTCTACATATGCTGATTTTCAATAGAAACTAACAGATGTAAATATGTTTACAGAGGTTGTGTAACACTTCTCCAAATCCTGCACAAAATATTCCATTTTTGACATTACATATCAAAGAGCCTTTCCAAAGAGACTGCTATAAGGTGCAGAAAGAAAGGAGGCCTGCCTGTACTGGTGGGTAGAATGACTCCTCTGTCTGACAACCAACAGAAACATGCGTTTTGGCAGGAGATAGAGTTCTGGCTAGTTCCTGGGCTACAGATGAAGTGGGGAACCTGTGATCTTCAGGAGCAGCAAAGAGGTCCTGGTAATCCTCAATGGCAGGAACTCCATGAAGCGCAGGCTGGGAGTACAGGATCGGAAATGGAGGAGGGGGAGGGGGAAGGGATACAGCTTTTGAAGAGACAATTTGTGTAACTTCGCCAAGAGGAGAAGTCGGGACCGAGATGGTTCTTCTCACTGCAATAGGAGATTCTGGGGGGATTATAATCTAGTGAGAAATAGGAAAGAGAACAGAGCAAAACAAGCTAGAGTACAAAATAAATAGATCAGTTCTTTGCTGGTACACACCATGTACATTCTTAGGGGAGAGAAAGATCACAAGTGCATTCATCACAATCCCAATTCCCCATTATCCACACTCCCAGTTCCAGCCAGCTGTGCAATGAGTAGACCCTCTCCCCCCCAACACACAATTACAGTCAGTAATTACAGCAGACTGTGAACCTCTCCATCCACACACAATTACAGTCAGTTATGCATCTATTGGGGCCCCCTTCCAAAATAAAAGAAAAAAACAGACATACACACACTTACAGACTGTTCTGTATTTAGTTAAACCTCCCCAACACACATACACATAGCTATGGCCAGTAGTGCATCCAGGGCAAGATTAAAGCAGTGGTGCCTGCTTAGGCCCAAATGTTTAGATGGCGCCCTCTCAGATGCACTAATTCAATGGTCTTATGCAGATTGTTGCCTTGGTAAATCAGCTGCTGGGAAACAGAAAGGAGGTGGACCAGAGATATCAATGCCCATAGAGGTCTGTCCATTTTGGCAGGAGGAGCTGGTGAGTCACATTTCTTATCTGCTGCTTCATCCTCTGCAAGTTTTCTGCTTTAGCTGGAACCATGCAGGGCCTTGTCTGTGGGCATTTATATTACAAATGGAGACATTTAGTTCTTTATCTATAGATTTCATATACCACCAATTATAGGTACATCTCAGCGGTTCACAATATCTGAAATTAATACATTAAAAAGAAAAAAATGAAAGAAAAACAAAAAACTCATGAAAACAAAACAAAACAAAAAAAATAGTTGGATTCATTGTGGCCCCAGCCTGCCCTAGCAATTAGTCTTCAAAAGCTTTGTAAAAGAAAAAGTCTCAAGCCAGCCTTTAATTTTGCCAAAGAGGGCAAATACTTAGGCAACGCATTCCAAACAAGAGGTACAAGGAATCAAAAACAGAGGTACAGCGTAGTTACTCCCCTGTAACAGGCATTCTCCAGAGACAGCAGGAATCAGTCCTCACTTATGGGGTGGCGTCGGCACCGATGGAGCCCACACGGAGCAATTCCCCAGCTTTCAAAGAAAGCTTTTGGGATTGCTACCACGCATGTGTGGTCCTCTTCCCACCCAAGGGTGCCATCTTGCTCAGTCAGGTCCCTTAGCTCTAGCCCTACCAAGCAGATGGCAAGGGAAGGACAAAAATTCAGCAACTCATCAGGGAAGGCGGGAGGGTAGTGAGGACTGATTCCTGCTGTCCCTGGAGAACAACTGTTACAAGTGAGTAACTACACTTTCTCCAGGAACAAGCAGGAAGTCAGTCCTCACTTATGGGACTCCCTAGCTACAGGCTACCGAACCTGTAACCAAAAAATGCCTCTGTGAGACCGTAAGCAGAAGCCGAAGCCCAAAGGAACCAGAGTCCTCGAGACCTCGGGGTGAAACCCTCGGTAGCCGTGAAGGATTGGAGGGAAGGAGTTGCTTATACCCCAAACAGGTTACGGAGTACAGCCTGGCCGAAGGCGCTGTCCCGGCGGGACTCCCTCTCCAGGCAGTAGTGGGCAGTGAAGGTGTTTGTGGAAGACCAGGTCACTGCCTGGCAGATGTCCAGCAGGGGCACGGAGCCCAGCTTTGGCTCGGACCCCAGGTGCAGTGACTCGACGATCCATCCTTCGCATGGGTGAAAGCGATGCAGTCCACCACCCAAACCGAAAGAGTGTGCGTGGTGACTACTAGCCCTGGTCTATTGGGATCGTAGGTCACGAAAAGCCTGTTAGACTTGTGATGAGTCTGGGTACACTGCAAATAAAAGGCGAGGGCCCGTTTGCAGTCGAGGGTGTGGAGACCCAACACCACCTGGTCGGCGTTGGGTCTCGGGAAGAAAGTCAGCAGCACTATCTCCTGGTTGAGATGGAAGTCCGAAACGACTTTAGGTAGGAATTTAGGGTGGGTACGGAGGACCATCCTGTTCCAATAAAACCTGGTGAAAGGGGCGCCAGCCATGAGAGCCTGGAGCCAGGATGGGTGCCAGAGCGAACATGTCACCATCGACTCAAAAGGTGGACGGGTGAGCTGCATGAGTACCACATTTAAGTCCCATTCCGCCAGGGCGAGGAAGGATGGGTGGCTTAGATATCAGAAGACCCCACATGAAGCGGGAGACTAACGGCTGCCCTGAGAGGGGTTTTCCCTCAATAGGAAGATGATTAGCTGAGATGGCGCTCAAATGAACTCTGACAGAGTTTGACTTCAGCCCTTCCCTTGAGAGGTGGAGGTGGTACTGGAGCACCCACCGAAAAGGACACGAGAAGGGGTCGATCTGGTGTTCTGAGGACCAGATGGAGAAGCGTTTCCACTTAAAGGCATAAGCTTGCCTTGTGGAGTTCCTTCCTCGAGGCGAGTAGGACTTCCTCGACCTCCTCCGGAAGGGCCTGAGAGTCTAGGGAGACCCATTCAGCTGCCAGGCCATGAGGGATAGGGAGGTTAGGTTTGGGTGCAGCACTCGACCCTCCTCCTGCATCAGCAGACCCCTGGCAAAGCCCAGGGGGACCGGGGTGTCCGTCGACAGCCGGAGCAGGAGCAGGAACCAAGGCTGCTGAGGCCATGAGAATTAACGATGCCCTGCCCGCTGAGCCTTGAACAGAGTCCTCACAATGAGCGGGAAAGGCGGGAATGCATAGAGAAGACTGGAGGACCAGTCCAGGAGAAATGAATTGGGGCCCTCCCTGCTTGGGTGCGGCACCGGCCCGCAAAAGCAGGGGAGCTGCATGTTCTGGGGACTGACGTAGAGGTCTATCACCGGAGTCCCCCAGCGTTGAAACAGCCAGTCTGCTACTCTGGGATCCAGCCGCCATTCATGGGGGCGAAGGATTCTGCTGAGTCTGTCCGCCAGGCCATTCTCCTGATCCAGGAGGTACGTTGCCCTGAGGGACATCCTACGTCGGGCGGCGAAAGAGCAGATGAGGACCACTTCCCAGCAGAGGGAGCGCGATCCCGTGCCCCCCTCCTTGTTGAAGTAGAACATTGCTACACGATTGTCGGTCTGCACTAGAACAGACTTCCCGCTGAGGTATTCCTCAAAAACCCTCACGGCCCACCGAATGCCCGGAGTTCGAGCAGGTTTATCTGCTGCTGAGACTCCTCGGGTGACCATTGCCCCTGCATGCAGAATGGTCCGCAATGGGCTCCCCACTCTAATAGGGAAGCATCTGTCGTCAGCATTGCATCGTGCTGCGGGGCCTGAAAAGGCATTCCCCGCAGGAGGTTGCAGGGGTTTTGCCACCAGCTCAGGGACAAGCGGAGGTCAGGAAGAACCTTGATGGGGTCCCTGAGGTGTCCAAGGGACTGGCTCCATTGTGCACTGAGACACCACTGAGCCGTCCGCATGTGCAGGCGAGCATGAGGAACCACATGTACGGTTGAGGCCATGTGGCCCAGCATGGACCGAGTGGTGACCTGGTGAGCGCTTTGGATGTGAGCCACCAGAGCTCGGAGGCGGGTAGAGCGATCCACCGGCAAGAAGGTGATCGCCTGCTGAGTATCGAGGCATGCCCCGATGAACTTGAGAGTCTGCACCGGCTCGAGGTGAGCCCGGGTAGTTGACCAAGGACCCCAAGCTCTCCAAGAGAAGAATAGTGTGTGACATCGCTCGCCGAGCCTCCTCGGCTGAGGGGCCCATAACAAGCCAGTCATTGAGGTAGGGGAAGACTGGCACGCTCTGGTGTCGAAGGTAAGTGGCGACCACGACAAGGCACTTTGGGAAGACCTAAGGGGCGGACGCGAGGCTGAATGGAAGCACCCTGTACTTGAAGTGCTCTCCCTGCACCCTGAAACGCAGATACTGCCTGTGTTGGGGGTGGATTAAGATGTGGGCATAAGCGTCCTTTAGATCCAAGGAGCATAGCCAGCTGCCCTGCCAGAGGAAGGGCAGCAGCATACCAAGAGATAACATCTTGAATTTCTCCCGCACCAGGAACTTGTTTAGCCTGAGGAGGTCGAGGATGGACCGCAGACCCCCTGTCTTCGAAGGTGGGGAGGGACCTTCTCGACTGCCTTTTGGGCAAGGAGAGAGTGTAATTCCCACTGCAGCAGAAGCTGGTGTGCGGGGAGTTGAGGAGGCTCTGCCGGGGAGAAAGGAGGTGGAAGCCTGTCGAAGTGATGGCGATAGCCATCTCGGATGACTTGGAGGACCCAAGTGTCCAAGATGATGGAAGCCCACGATGGGGTGAAGCGGGACAGACATCCCCCCCACTGGCTTCTGCGTCAACAGAGGGTGAGGGGCTATGCCGATGGCATCAAAACCCGAGTGGGTTGTGGGGGAGCCGGCATTTGGGCCTTTGGGTCCTTTGATTTATGATGCCCCTGGCCAGATTTACCCTGCACCAGAGTGGTTGGCGTGGGGGTAGTTGGATATGGTGGATAGCCCCAGTACTGGAGGCCCTTTCTAGGGAAGAAGGGCTTCTTGGTTGGCTGCTTCTTCCGAGGCAGGGTAAAAGTTTTGTGGGAGAGACGGGTCCTGGTGACGAATTCCATCTCAATTTCCACAGCCTTCATCGGCTTGCCAAAGAGCTGCTCACTGCAACATGGCACGTCCAGGAGCTTCTCCTGCGCCCACTGCTCCAAATCCAAGGATTGGAGCCATTTATTTATTTTATTTATTTATTTATGCTTTTCTTCTATACCGCTTTTTCCCAAGATCAAAGGCGGTTTACAAGTAACACAATGAACAGTTTACAATTAACATAATGAACATGGTTTTACATGGAACATCTTGTTTTTTCAAACTACGTACAATTAACTTTTCGTAAACAACAAGTAACATGGAATATAATTATGCAGATGTTGTAACTATTTACATTAGTTAAATATTTACATTATTCAATTGTTAATCGTGGTTTTTAATATACTAGGGATTTCTAGGGATTTTAATACACTGAGGATTCTAGGTTGATTTTTCTAAATGCGATGTGGTTTGTGGCTTTTTGATCTGAAGTTATGGAGGATTTTTTTGGAGGTGTGGTGAGGGTGCTGGAGGGGGTTCATTAAGATTTATAAAGTATTCTTTAAACAGATATGTTTTTAGTTCTTTCCGGAATGTCTGTAGGTCTTTTATTTTGCGGAGGCTTAGAGGGAGTTTATTCCATATGGTGGGGGCTGCATATGAGAATGCTCTTGAGCTTGTGGTTTTTTTTTGTTTTTCAAATTGATTTTTTTATGTCTAGTGAGTGAGTTGCGTTTTGTCTGCGGGTTCTATGTTCTTTTGGAGTATGTAGTAGAGTGGTTAGATGTGAGGGTGATATGTCATTGATAAGTTTAAATGTAGTTAATAGTATTTTGTATGATATTCTGCTATTTATGGGAAGCCAATGTAGTTCAGCGAGGATGGGAGTTATGTGGTCAGTAAGGCGTGCTTTTGCTGTTACTCGAGCACAGATGTTTTGAGCTCTTTGGAGTAAGTTGGTGCTTGTGAGGGGGAGGCCGATAAGTAGACTGTTACAATAGTCAAAGTGTGGAGTGATGAGTGTGCTGATAACAGATCTGAAGTCATGTGTGTCTAGTATTGGTCGTAGGTGTTGAATGGTCTTAAGTTTATAGAATATGGTTTTTACAGTTTGCTTTATGTGGGGGAGCATACTAAGTGTGTGGTCTATTATGATGCCTAGGTATTTTACTTCCTTTTTGATTGGGATTGTTGTGTTGTTAATTGTTATTGTTTCAGGGAGAGTAGTATCTGGTTTTCTTGTTACGAACATTGCTTCAGTTTTTTTTAGGTTGATGCTGAGGTTATTATTTTCTAACCAGTTATTTGCTTCGTTGATGCAGTCCAGTAAGTTCTGATAGGTGGGATTATTTGTGCTTATTGGTTGAGTGAGCATGATGTCATCTGCGTATATGTAGTGGTTGACTTTATGTTTTTTAAATATATTTGTGATGGGTTGCAGATACAGGTTGAAAAGAAGGGCCGATAGGGCCGAACCCTGTGGAATACCTTGTCCTTGTACAAATGGTTCAGAGGTTTGTGATGTATGATATAAACCATTGTAGAATTGTTCCTCCTATTCCTAGACTTAGGAGTCTGTTAATGAGGGTGTTGTGGTGGACATTGTCAAAGGCACCAGCTATATCAATGAATATGAGGATGTAGCCTTGGTTGCATGTGTCAGTGCCTTTTATGAGGTCATCCATGAGTGTTATAAGCAAAGTTTCGACCCCGTGGCGACCTGGCGGCAGGCCCCAATGCCCTCAGCCGCTACCCGAGCCGATGTCTCGAAGCCATCATAGGAGGCTCAAGAGAGGTACTTGGAGCAGTCGGCAACGGATTTTAGCAGGGCGCGGAATCTGTCGAGGGGTTCTCCCTCAAGGCCCACAGAGAAACCCCCGAGCTCCTTTGCCAAATCGCGCAGGAACATACCAATGTATAGTTGATATGCCTGGATGCAACAAGAGAGCATGGAGCCTTGGTAGGCCTTGCGGCTCAGGGCATCAAGGGCTCTCGACTCTCGGCCGGGTGGTACCGACGAGTGGGATTTTGGGCTCTTTTGCTTCCTCATGGCCGATTCCACCACCATCAAGGTGTGAGGGATCTGGGTCTTCCGGAAGCCTGGCCCACGCTGCACCTTGTACATTGTGTCAAGGCGCTTGTTCACAATGGGGACCGAGGCTGGGGCCTCCCACATGCGGAGCAGCAGCCGAGATAGAATAGGAGGTACAGGAACAGTAAGGGATTCCCTGGGCGGGGACTCGTACTGAAAAATGTTGAGTTCTTCAGCATGAGGGTCCTCCTAGCCTGGGTGACCAGGTAAAGGGCCCGTACCATGTCCCGAATGAATGCCAGGAAGGAAGTGTCTTTGGGTGGCTAACGCCGCTGGAATGCGGGTGGCGAGGGGTCAGACAGAAGATCCCGGTGGGTACGGGTTTCCAGGGAGGTATCCCCATCGGACTCCCAGTCCGTGAAGTCAGTCAAGGAGTCCGAGCCGGGCAGGTCGCCCTGTCCAATGGTTGGTGGCCTGGTGCCGGAGACCCTGGAAAATCTCACCTCCGAGGAACGGGAGGGCAAGTGCAGAAAACTGCTTAAAACTGAACTATTCACAGGCTACTTCAAGGACCTCACAGAATGACTCCTAAGATAGCAAAGCCATCCATGTAAATATGTATCTTAAGCGCACGCTGTATATAGCTCACATCAAAATCATCCACACGCACTCACGCAGCACACTGTATCATTTCTCACACTGCATGCTAATGACAACCTCACCCTTCATTGATTGTTTGCTGTGCCAACCGCTTTGATTTCATGATAAAGCGGTATACCAAGTCCGTTTAAATAAATAAAATAAATAAATAAGTGAGACCGACATTAAGGACCCTCACGAGGCCCGCTGCTCTCGGGGGGTTCCTGGACGGATTTGGGTGTCCCACGCGAGAGACCCGCGGTCTCTGTGCGCAAGTCAGCAAAGCTGGCTGTGAGCGCCTGCTGGGAAGCAATGAACGCAGAAACGCTGCATTCCAGCACCAGCATACGGGACTCCCACGCGGGCGTGGGGCCCTGTGACGCCGACACCGGGATCACTGGATCGGGCGTCAAGGAGGAGAGGGGGTCCTCACCGGGACAACCCTCAGGAGACCGGGAGCCTCCGCTTCCGTGCGGGGTACTTGCAGGGCCACTCCTTGTCTGACTCTCGGGAATGCTGAAAGGGGCTAAGCAACTGGGTGCAGAAGCGCTCGCGCTTGTCGGGAGCCCCAGACAGCGACTTCGAGGCCGCCTTCTTTTTGTGCCATTCCACCTCAGGAGACCCCTGGTCGGAGTGCCGCCAAGAGCGCGTGACCGCAGGGGGAGAATCCACCAGAGGAGAGACGACCGAGGGCGCCACCAGGGACTCCAAGGCGGCCTTTCGGAAATTTTATTTATTTATTTATTTAACCGATTTTATATACCGACTTTCTACAATTCAAGACGGTTTACAGAAAACATTTAAATAGAGTGTTTCCACTGTTTACATAGAACAAAGTAACAATATATATAAAATAACAATGAAACCAACTATTTACAAAGGAATTTACCGAAATATCAGTTGTCAGTATGTAGTTTAGAAGGGGTAGGAGCTAGAGGGAAGTAGACGAGGTTAGAACTAAGGTGGAAGGGGAAAATGTTCCTGAAAAAGGAGGGTTTTTAAGTTTTTTCGGAACTCAAGGTGAGTTCTAGAGTTCCGCAGCTCATGAGGAAGAGAGTTCCATAGTGTAGGAGCATAAAGGGAAAAGGCCCTGTTACGTGAATTGTTTACTATGTCTTATGGTTGTCGGGATAGAGATGAGGTTTTTGGTAATAGTACGGCGGGTTTGAGAGCTAGTAGCAAGGGGAATGAGAGGGGAAAGGCATGGAAAATGTCTTCGGACTTCTGCTTACGACTGAGCAGGGCCTAGAGGGCATTTTCTTGCAGAGCAAACAGAGCTCTGGGTCATGGTCGGCTCCCAGGCACCACAGACAACAGTCATGGTGTCCGTAAGAGACATGTTCCTAGACAGAGCATCTATCGCATTTTTTTAATCCAGTGGCCATGGGGGCAAAAATGGCCCCTGTGAGGTCGAAGACCCACATGGCCAGCAGTTAGAGAGAAAAAAGGGTGCGAAGCCCATAATGAAAAGATGAGAAAAGAGTATCCCTGATAGCTCTAAAAAAGAAGAGCAGGGGAAGGACAGGTAGAGGACCGGTGCAACCAGAAAAAAAGAGGAGCCCGTTAAGGCGAAAAAACCGAAACTTTTTCCGAGGGACGAGGACGTGCGTCCGAAGGGCTCCGCGGAAAAAGGGAGACTGAGCAAGATGACACCCTTGGGTGGGAAGAGGACCATGCATGCGTGGTAGCAATCCCAAAGGCTTTCTTTGAAAGCTGGGGAATTGCTCCGTGCGGGCTCCGTCGGTGCCAACATCACCCCATAAGTGAGGACTGACTTCCTGCTTGTTCCTGGAGAAAAGTACATTCTAAATGAGCATAAATTAATTTTGCCCTGTGTGCATCTTGAGACTAATGCACATATGTGCTCCAATAGCCTGCTACATATAGGAGGTCATATTAGGAGCCCTATTTGTGCTTTGGACATCTGAAAATGGACATACAAACGTCCAAAGCAAGGAGACATCCTTGGATCCATTTTAGAAAGCTGTTTCAAAGACGGGAGGAGTGGCCTAGTGGTTAGAATAAGGTACCTCAGGCTGGAGGGCCAAGGGTTCATTCCCACCTGGGGACAGCAATCTCAGGCCAGAGGGCGAAGGGTTCATTCCCACCTGGGGACAGCAATCTCAGGCCAGAGGGCCAAGGATTCATTCCCACCTGGGGACCGCAATCTCAGACCAGAGGGCCAAGGGTTCATTCCCACCTGGGGACAGCAATCTCAGGCCAGAGAGCCAAGGGTTCATTCCCACCTGGGGACAGCAATCTCAGGCAAGAGGGCCAAGGGTTCATTCCCACCTGGGGACAGCAATCTCAGGCCAGAGGGCCAAGGGTTCATTCCCACCTGGGGACAGCAGACCAGAAGGCCAAGGATTCATTCCCACCTGGGGACAGCAATCTCAGACCAGAGGGCGGGTTCACTCCCACCTGGGGACAGCAATCTCAGACCAGAGGGCCAAGGGTTCATTCCCAACTGGGGACAGCAATCTCAGACCAGACGGACTGGGGTTTCTGGCCCCATAGGCACTCCTTGTGGCCTTGGGCAAGCACCTTAACCCTCCATTGCCTCAGGTACACAGATTGTGAGCTCCTTTGGGGACGAGGGAATGTATCCAGTACCTGTTTGTAGTGATTGTAAACCGCTCTGATGCCCTTCAGCCTGGGCGGTATATCAAGAAATTGCAAAAATATAAAGTAGGAACGGGAGTGTGGTGTAGGCATGTCTAGTGTGTTCTCAAGAACCTGGACATCATCGCACAATTTCAGAAAAGCCCTGCATGTTCTAAGCTACGTCCAAGTTTACACCTGCTCCAGGCACAAATAGGCACTGGAAAAGTGCTCATTTTGCCAGCCAAACATTCGGAAGGTGTGGAGGAAGTGGTATATCCCTTATGCTTTCCATGCTGACAGTGAAAACTTGTGGAGAATGAGGGCTCTTGTTTTCATGCTGCCACATCAATGAACGTCCCAGTATACAAACTAGTAGGAGAAATACATCCCCACCCCCACATGTTTCTAGCAGGGACGACTATGTATACACTGGCACGGGCATTCATGTCGGGGGAGTCTATGTTTCCAAAATCAGATAGAAACATAGGTGCCCTCAGTATTTTCTGCACATTTTGCCCTGGACGTGCCAGATTGCACTGGGACGCCCTTTCTAAAATGCCGCTTATATTCAAGACCTGCTTCCTCCCACACATCATCTCCTTTAGTGCAGGTCACCGATATCCACACACACTAAGAACATAAGACTACATTTGTGAGTTATTTCTCAGTTTAATCCCATTTGCTTGCCACCTTTTCTACCAGTTGCACATTATGTCGATGCTTTCTGGGAGGTCTGCACGTAATGATCACTCCCTCAGTCAGCCAGTCCTCATCCTGGCTTTTCCAGCATTCCTGTTTGCCAATTCCCAGCCTCCCATGCAATTCCTCTATGACACGATCTTGGGAGATGGTTTTGTGAAATATTGCTGGTCCCAATTTGCGGCGTGGAGAGGTATCGCGATACATTGGATGCACAGTCGGGCTCTCTTTTGTTCTTTTGATTACAGATTTAATCTAAATAGTAAAGTAGAAAATTCACATAAAAAAGGACGAATGTTGCTAAAAGTGCAAGCAACACAAGAAAGTGCAGTGAAGAAAACGCTGTTCTTAATCCCTTCCTTCACACACACTTCATAACTCAGGGATTTCCAGGATATAGTCCCAAGTCCCAAAAAGATGCTACCCAGTTGTCATCCAGGGCTGGCAGAGAGCATCTGGTGCTCAATTTCTCCATGCAAGAGTAAGAAATTTACACAGCCTAGTGAAATGTGTTCTCAAACTTATACTCTTGGGGACTTCTGCACAGGCACCAGTATCAGCGAGGCAGGCTCAGGGCGCACAAGCTTTAAGGACACCCGAGCCTGCCTCACTGTTTTCCACGTCACAGCCACAGGAGCATTTCCCTTTGATTCTGCTTCTGTGCTATACTTCCGACACTTGCCCACGTTTTAAAAAATGTAAAAGCTTCCTATTTCTTGCTAGAGACAGGAAGCGCTTCCATTTACTTTCGTAGAACATGCAGTGCCAGCATCAGAAGTATAGCACAGTGTGGGAGCAAATGGAAATACCCCCACAGCTTTGTTAAAAGTGTCACTGCAGATAAGACAGAAAGGTGAGTGGCTGGGGGTTAGAGATGGACTTTTGGTGAATCAAGGAGGGTGGCTATGAGCTGGAGATGGGCTGCTGCTGAGTCGGGGAGAGTGGCTGGGAGCTGGACATTGGCTGCTGGTGAGTCAGGGGTGGTGGCTGTGGGCTGGAGATAGGCTTCTGGTGAGTTGAGGGTGGCTGTGAGCTGGAGATGGGCTGCTGGTGAGTCGGGGAGGGTAGCTAGCTGGGGATGGGCTGTTGGTGAGTCGGGGAGGGTAGCTAGCTGGGGACTAGAGAAGGGCTTCTGGTGAGTCGGGAGGCGTGGCTGACGAGTCAGGAAGGGTGGCTGGGGGCTAGAGATGGGTGTATGCTTGGGTGGTGGAGAGGAAAAAAGGTGGAGGTATGTGCCTGGGAAGAAAGAAAGAGAGGTAAGGAAGAGATAAAGATTGATGCACAGGGAGAGAAGCAAGAAGGTGAGGTGGGAATAGATGATAGGGACAGACAGTAGTATGGATCTTGCTAGAAGTCAGAAGGAGAGAGAACAGAGAGAGCAAGAGCTAAGGCAGGAAAAGGCAGAGGGAATTTCAGGTCTAGAGGAGGAGTTAGGCTTCATGATAGGGGAATTCTGCGCAAATCTTTACTAATAAAGCATGCAGAATTTTGAAGAATTTTAAAGTACTGCATGCAGAAACTTCTAAAGTTTTGCTCAGGATTTTTAATGTTTTGGTGCAAAATTCTCACAGGTATAAACTCAGCACCAGATCAGTGCTCTTGCCAAACCTCTGCATTTCTGCCATGCTTTGTTCCCATTTTGTCACTGCATTTTTCACACTGAAGAAGGATCCACCACACTGTCATGCCAACAGAATAAGAAACAAATACAAAATTAATACTGTAAAAAATCTGCCAGTTGAGCCTCACAAGTTTGTGCATAGTGGATGCCTGACAGCACATTTCTGGCATGCAGAGGCTGACACACACAGCACACCATGCATATGAGCACATCCATTGCTACGCCTGCCTGACGGGCGGCTGAGATCTTCTCTACAGCTGGAACGTCCGAACAAGGCAGCAGTTCAAACTCTTCTTTCCTAACATTTCCTGCTAAATGGCTCCAGACACCACTATTCCCTTCGTCTCTTCGGCAGGCTATGCCCTTTGAGCCAGCTTCCTCTGTGGCATTTTCTTGGCACCAGTCTTTCACAACATGCTCAGATTTTTTATCTTGTTGGCTTTCTGGCTGAAGCTCCGTTTTCCCTGTCAGATAAGGCTGCTTTTCCTGGCACAGCCACGTTGCAGGATCTTGCTCCGAGCCTACCATTGAACTGCTATTTTTTGTGTCTGAGAAAACATTTTGCCTCATAAGCTCGACCTCTTGCTCAAGCACTTCCTGAAAATTCTGATTCCTTTTGATGTAAGCCTCTGGTTTCAGAGCCCATGGATGAGCTAACGTTTCTGCAATCCCATTCATCTGTGAGGAACAGGTCACTTTTTCAGGAGAAACAAGTTGTTTTTCAGACTTCTCAAAATCAGTAGAAGTACTGGGCTGTTCACTTTTCATGTCCTTCTCGAGAGGCACCAGACTCTGGACTTCTATATCACTAAAGGTCACCAAAGACTCTACTTTGGAAGACAGAACAGAAAGTGCATCCCTAGAGGAGTCAGAGTCATCACCCAGCACACCTGAGGCAATGGAAGACTCAGTCACAACAGCAGAGATGATCTGGGAGCTTCCTTCTGGAGATCTGATGGTGAGGTGGTGGGATCTGGGAGAAGATCCTGTAGCCACTAGCGCACTGGAGGTGCTGGTTTCCTCATCAATATGAAGAACAGCCAAAGGATTTGAAGAGACCTGGATGGGGTACTCAGATCGATGTAGCCCAGTGGAAATGGATCCGGAAGGGGTAACAGAAGACTTTGGAATAGTTGTGCAGACAGTGTCTTTCATATGTTCTGCAAATGACTCAGAGACCAATGAAAGGGTGGAACATGTCTACCGAAAGAGAGAAAGGGAGGGGGAAAAGATGGAGATAGGTGAGGAAACTGAAAACAACACAAAATGTGTCTAAGAACAAAGGGAAGGAAAAGGATTTTGGATTTAGATCATATCTTTTTCAGGAGTAGTTCAATGCCAGTTATATTCAGGTACAGTAGGTATTTTCCTGTCGCTGAGGCAATGGAGGGTTAAGTGATTGCCCAAGATCAAAAGGAGTGGTGGTGGCAGCAGGTTTCTAACCTGGTTCCCTGGCTCTAGAAATTAGGGCTGCTTCTCCACTCCATAAAAGAAAGTTGGCTCTTAGGTTACTGACTCTCAGTGCTGTTCAGAACAAAAACAAACCAGGAGAAACTCCAGAGGAAACCCTGCAAATTTAGGGAGAAGAAAGCAGTACAAGTCTCTGTAGCTTCTCCTGCTCTTCCAATCACTTTGTTTTTCTTTCTGTTTTAGTAGCATTGGGCCCGATATTGAGTTGGGCAGGCTATGTGCCGCTGTGGTGCGCAGCCTGCACGCCAACCCCTGTAACCCAGATGCCCTGGCAACCGCAGAGACTACACGGGTACAGTGATTTTCCATGTTACCCGCATAGCCTCTGCATCTTAAAGATAGGCAAGGTTTTTCCTCACCTATATTCAAGGCACAGAGGGCTAAGTGGGTAGCATCAAAAATCGCTGCTACCCATGTAGCCCCCGCTCCACCCCAAAATGCCCCTAACACAACCCAATGCTATGCGGGTGGCATCTGGGCACATTAGGGACTTAGCCAGGATTTTTGAAGGGCACTGCCCGTGTAGGTGCCCTTCGAAATCCCGGTCAAGGCCTTTACACGGGTAACTAAGGAAGTTCGAATATCAGGCCCATTGTGTTCTCTTAATCACTACGTTTGATTTCTTCAATATGTTTCTGCTTCCTATGGGTGGGGCTTTCTGTGCTTACCACCGAGGGCACTGCCTGTGCTAGTGTTTGGGCCCCCTTTTGGGACCTCCGGGGGTCACATATTTATTTTCCTTTTTGGGGGTTAGACTGCTATTGTTGTGATAATATCTTCATTGTTTAAACATCTTCCAATGGGCAAGTGGAAAGGGAAACTCAAGGCAGCACTGAAATTGCGGCCCCCAGCTTAATGATCCGAGTGTTGCCTTTGTTACAGGAGGATCAAGGTGTGTGTTCTGTCTGCTCTAGAGAAGGGGCACTACGACCAAGTTCTACTATTTACCATCACCCCCTTCTGCCAGGAAAGGTCTACCTCAGTCTCCCACTGAAGCCTTGGATAAAGGGAATGGGGGATGAGCACAGGCAGAGTCTGGCAACTCTAGGGGATCCAAGCGGGTCTATCCTGGAAGCAAAGATATGTAAGACTACAGAAGGAAGACGGCTTTGGTTAATTTGTGAAAAGATGCTGCAGGTTTCAGTTCTCTTGTTCTGAAGCTACTGTATATATAGTTGAATATTCTACTGGAGCCATAGGAAGCCCAGGGTGTTCAATTTTTATAGTTTAAGCCGCTTTAGACAACCCTTGCTGAGCCAGGAAGGTGGTCTGCAATTATTTTTAAATAAAAGACACTTGAGAGAGGGTTGTACTCTGGAGCCCTGGAAACTGATCTCATAGATAATGGCACCTCTTTCCAACTGCTTTTCACAACTATGTAAGTTCTCTGAGGAGAGAGTCTCAATACAAGATGGCGTTACTGAATGCGGCGGGGTAGATGTGCAAGACGACGACAGCAGCAGCAGCGTGTCTTTGGAAATGGATAGAAGCAGTGTCCTTTTACAGAGAAAGATGAAACATCTCTCTGCTACCTGACCAAGAGTTCTGTTCCAGCGCTGCAAAGCTAAGTTTCTAGATTGACTATTTGGCTGGTTTTGATATAAATTATCCCTACCTGTTTATATTCTCTTAGATTTGAGTGTGCCCTCAGTTCATAGAAGATCTACTGACCAGGGACACTACATCCTTGATATGTGTCTACTACGACTTGCAGTACACATTTGCTTTTAGATTTGTAAAGACCTGGTTTCCTACTAAAATTTGCAGAAAAGGTATACATTTAAAGTTCCGGGATCCTTTGCATAGGAGACTGGTATTTAGAAGCAGGATTCAAATTCCACTGCTTTGTTAGAAGCCCACTTCACAGGCTGTGGTCGTCATAGTTAATTCATTCAGCTTCTGCTACCTGAGCAGGAGTTCTGTTCCAGTGCTGCAATGCTAAGTTTCTAGACAGCCTATTTTGGCTGGTTTTGATATACATTTTCCCTGCCTATTTATTGCCTGTTTATATTCTCTTAGATTTGACTGTGCCCTCAGTTCACAGAAGATCTACTGGCCAGGGACACTTAAATTCCTGCCCACCCTACCCCTCACCCCACCCACCCCAGGGTTGCATTGCCTATATAGTCATCATATACATTGACATCTGACCTCCAATTAGGTGTAACACTGACCTTTTCTCCTTGTCCTAGAACTGCTTTATAACCATCTTAATCAGCATGTCGTGTATTCAATGCAATATTTGTGGTGCCTCATTCTAAGAAGAATCATTTGGAGCCTGAGAGTTTGCCCTATGTCTCAAGTTATCTGCCATGCATAAAGAATTGATTCTATTAAGGGAAGAATTAGCTACAATTAAACACACCTTCTCTAGGGTACAACTGAAAAAAATCCACCACCACTCCCACAAAGAATCAAGCAGTCCAGGAACCAAATGGATCACAGTGGGCTCTGATAGGCTGTGACCTGTAACACGGAAACACCCTTCCCATCAAGAGACATCCCTGCATAAGGCCTTCCGTGCCTTAGGAAATTTGAGTGCCCAATTAGTGGAAACTGAAGTTCCCTTAAACGAGAAAGTTAATGCCCAGTCTACTGATAATGCCCTAAATATGAAGAAACTGACACTAAAGAGGAAACTACTACTTCTTGGAGAATCCAACATTAGAGGCACTAACTTTGGAACACAGTTCAAAGGAGAGAAGATGGTCAAATGCCTCACAGGCTCTTCAGCCAGCAGGAATAGAAACCAAATTGTTGATGTACTTAGCGCAGAAAGTGAGCACCCCAAAATTGATGCTATCATCCACCTGGGTACAAATGACCTGGCTAGAAACAGTGCCTCTGCAGTTCAGAAGGACTTCCAGATTCTGTGAAAGAAACTCAAACCCACTCCTAACACTATAACACTCTCAGAAGTTCTACCTGTTCTTGGTAAGGGGGCAGAAAGGCTGCATCGCATAAAGCGTAGTTACTCACCTGTAACAGGTGTTCTCCAGGGACAGCAAGAATCAGTCCTCACATATGGGTGACATCAGCACCGACGGAGCCCTCGTGAAAGTATCCCCCCAGCTTTCAAAGAAAGCCTTTGAGAGATGCCACCATGCATGCGTGGTCCCCTTCCCGCCCAAGGGTGCCATCTTGTTCAGTCAGATGACATAGCTAAAAGACGGCAAAATAAAAGATGGTACAGGAGCAACTCCAAGGGGAGAAGGGAGGGTTGTGAGGACTGAATCCTGCTGTCCCTGGAGAACACCTGTTACAGGTGAGTAACTATGCTTTCTACGGGAACAAGCAGGAAGTCAGCCCTCACATATGGGACTCCCCAGCTACAGGCTACCGAGAACCCATAGCAAAAACAGGGGCTCCCTCAGGAGGAGCCGCAAGCAGCAGCGATTTAGTCCGTGTACACAGACCATAGTAGGACCCCTGTGTCTGATGAACCAGCACTCCAGTAGTCTGAACACAGAAGGGTCAGAGGGTAGGAGTTTCCTAAACCCCAAAAGGATTACGAAGCACAGCCTGGATGAAGGTACTGTCCCGTCGGAACTCTCTTTCCAGGGCTGCGAAGGTATGGACTGAAGACCAGGTGGCAGCCCTGCAGATGTCCACCATCGGGACGGAGTGCAAGTATGCCACCGTAGCCACCATTTTTTTATTTTATTTATTTAGACAGTTTTGTATACCGCCTTATCCTTCAATCAAAGCGGTCACAACACAATTGGGGGATACATTTAACACATGGGGATATGAGACACATACACTAATACTTACAGGGAACATGGGCAATGGAGGGTTAAGTGGCTTGCCCAAGACCACAAGGAGCATCTGTGGGACTAGAAACCCCAGTCCTTCCGGCCCAAGGTTGCTGTCCTCTAGTGGGATTTGAACTTCCGGCCTGAAGTACCTTGCCCCAACCACTAGGCTACTCCTACACGATGGCCCTAAAGAGTAGTTACTCACCTGTACCAGGTGTTCTCCGGGAGCAGCAGGAATCAGTCCTCACATATGGGTGACGTCGGCGCCGACAGAGCCCTCGTGCGGAGCATTTCCCCAGCTTTCAAAGAAAGCCTTTGGGAATGCAGCGTGCATGCGTGGTCCCCTTCCCGCCCAAGGGTGCCATCTTGCTCAGTCTGATGACATAGCTAAAAGACAGCAAAAAACAAAATGAAATATATAACTGCAACTCCAAGGGAGGAGGGAGGGTCGTGAGGACTGATTCCTGCTGCTCCTGGAGAACACCTGTTACAGGAGAGTAACTACTCTTTCTCCAGGATCAAGCAGGAAGTCAGTCCTCACATATGGGACTCCTCAGCTCTAGGCTACTGGGAACCCTAAGCTGAAAAAATGGCTCCCTCTGAAGAGCCTCAGCATTCGTGATAAGAATATCCTCTGAGAACGCCCTGTACGGTAGCCCAACACAAGGGCCGGAGGGTAGGAGTTGCCTAAACCTCAAAGAGATTACGAGTACCGCCTGTCCGAAAGCACTGTCTCTTCGGGACTCTCTCTCGAGGCAGTAGTGGGCTGCAAAAGTCTGGCTTGAATACCAAGTAGCGGCCCAGCAGATGTCTGCCAACGGAACAGAGTGGAGATGAGCTACTGACGCGGCTTTCGCCCTGACACGGTGGGCCGTGACTCGACCACTGCAAGGGGAGGTCGGCTGCCTTGTACGCCCAGGCGATACAATCTGCTACCCAAGTGGACAACATACGCTTGGAGACAGGTAACCCTAGTTTATTAGGGTCAAAGGAGATGAAGAGCTGAGTGACCCTTCGATGCCCCCTCATACTTTCTATGTAAAAGGACAACGCCCTCTTACAGTCCAGGGTATGCAAGACTGTTTCAGCCCGGCTGGTATGAGACCAGGGAAAGAAGGTCGGAAGAACCACCTCCTGGTTGAGGTAGAAAGAGGAGACCACTTTTGGAAGGAACTTCGGGTGGGTCCGTAGGACCATCCTGTTCCTATAGAACCGTGTGTACGGTCTATCAGAAACCAGAGCTTGTAGTTCACTCACACGCCTGGCCGAGGTAAGAGCTACCAGGAAGAGCGTTTTCCAAGAAAGGAAGCACAAATGGCAAGTTGCCATCAGCTCAAACGGTGGGCGAGTAAGTTGCTGCAAGACCACGTTCAAATCCCACTCAGTCGCCGGTGGATGAACCGGAGGTTTGAGAAGAAGCAGACCTCTGAGGAAGCGGGACACCAAGGGGTGAACCAACAGAGACTGTCCCTCCACCGGTGAGTGGTGTGCTGACAGAGCACTGAGGTGGACCCAAACAGAGTTAGACTTAAGGCCTAGGTCTGACAGGTGAAGTAGATACTGCAATACCACTGGCACAAGGCAGGAGAAAGGATCTTCATTGCGCTGAGCACACCATACCGTAAACCTACACCACTTGAGGGCATAGGACTTTCTGGTGGACTGCCTCCTAGAGGCCAAAACCACCTCTTCAATCTCCTTAGGTAGAAGCAAGGGAGCTAGCACTATCCTTTCAGCAGCCAGGCCATCAGATTGAGGGACCTGTGATTGGGGTGCAGAAGGGAACCCTGATCTTGATACAGGAGATCGTGTTGCAACCCCAGAGGGAACGGAGTTTCCACTGCCAACTGCAGCAGAAGTGGAAACCACGGCTGCCTCGGCCATCTGGGGGCTACCAGAATCACCGAGGCCTTGTCCCAGAGGATCTTGAACAGAGTTTGGGCCACCAGGGGCATGGGAGGAAACGCCCATAGACCAAGAGATCAGAAAAGCATCTGCTGCCATCCTCAGGGGATGCGGCTGTCTGGAGCAAAACCTGGGCAGCTGACAGTTCATTGGACTTGTAAAGAGATCAATGGATGGAAGTCCCCATCATAGGAAGATCTGCTGGACCACCAATGGATTCAACTGCCATTCGTGGGGCTGGAGAATCCTGCTTAGCTTGTCTGCTAAAAGGTTCTCCTGACCAGGTAGATAAACTGCTTTGAGAAACATGCCTTGTTTGACTGCAAAGGGCCTGCGCCTCCTGACATAGGAGTCTGGACCCTGTGCCCCCTTGCTTGTTCACATAGAACATTGCTACCTGATTGTCCATCTGAACTAAGACAGACTGGTGAGAGAGGGCATGAGAAAAAGTCTGTAAAGCCAAGCAGATTGCTCGCAGCTCCAAAAGATTGATCTGCTGTGTGGCCTCCCGAGGAGACCAGAGGCCTTGAGTGCACCTGCCCTGGCAATGTGCACCCCAGCCCTTTAAGGAAGCATCTGTCTTCAGCACCCTTGTGTGTGCTGGGGCCTGAAAGGGAACCCCCCCTGAGAAGGTTTGGGAGATGTAGCCACCACTGCAAGGAGTCCAAAAGTGGTTTGGACACCTTTACTCTGTATCGGAGGTCGCCTGTGGCCTGCGCCTACTGAGCTCTGAGGCACCACTGAGCAGCCCACATGTGCAGACGGGCATTTGGAGTCACATGTACCGTGGATGCCATGTGGCCCAGGAGCCGCAGGTAGTACCTGGCAGAAACATGAGAACTGCTTTAGAACTGGTTCGCCAAGTCCATCAGTCTGTGGGCCCTGTCCTCGGGCAAGTAAGCTCTTGCCTGCAGGGTGTCTAATCTTGCCCCTATAAACTCTAGGTTCTGTGAGGGGAGCAAAGTGGACTTTGCGTAGTTTATGACAAAACCCAGATGCTGAAGAAGAGAGACAGTGCGAAGAGTGGCTTGTCTGGCCTCCTGGAGAGACTGGCCCCTGATGAGCCAGTCGTCCAGGTATGGGAAGACAAAAATTCCCTGATTCCTGAGATAGGCTGCCACCACCGCCAGGCATTTGGTGAAAACCCTGGGGGCAGAGGTTAGGCCAAAGGGAAGTACCCTGTACTGAAAATGGTTTCCTCCCACCACAAATCTGAGATATTGTTTGTGGTCTGGATGAATGAGGATGTGGATATAAGCATCCTTTAGGTCTAAGGAGCATAGCCAGTCTCCCTGCTGGAGGAAGGGCAGCAGTATCCCAAGGGTAAGCATCTTGAACTTTTCCCTCTCCAGAAACTTGTTTAGGTTTCGCAAGTCCAGGATAGGCCGGAGGCCTCCTGTCCTTTTTGGTACCAGGAAGTACCTGGAGTAGAAGCCTTGCCCTTGCAGGTGGTGAGGCACCGGTTCCACTGCCTGTTCCTTTAGAAGACTTGCCAACTCTGAAGGAGGAGGTTCCTGTGTAGAGGGAGTCTTGGATGCTCCCCTAGGAACAATGTTCCCTCTAATTTTTTGTAGGCTGTGTGCGCATAAAATATCAGCTGTGCAGCTTTTGAAGGAAGGTTACATTTTTGTGCGCCACATAACAACACTCTGAGTTATATACTTTAAAATTTGACTACACGTCAGAATACAGTATGTATACCACATTGATTGCACTAGAAAATATTGTAGAACTTGTGAAAACCGTAAATACACAACAACTTTTAAATTTTAAGATCTGTGTGTTGTTTTCTATCAGAATCAGAACCGTAATTTTTGTGCGCTCTGTTGTAAAGTACGTGCGCTCGCTTGGCGAGGTATGTGCGTGCGCACACGCGCACAGCTTAGAGGGAACAGTGCCTGGGAAGTAGGAGGGGGGGCAGCTGGTATGCTGAGTACCCAGGTATCCCCTGTGATGGCTGGCCACCTGTAGGCATACAGGGTCAGCCAACCTCCTGTGCTGAGTGGAGCCAGCTGTGGAGAAGAGGCTATGCTGTGGGAGTCAAAACCCCGCTCCCTGCTGTGCAGGAGCCGGAGCTGGTGGCTTGGGGGTCTTCTGCCTATGGGGCCCATGCCCCTGCTCCTTGGCCTGCTGGCCCTGTTGGGGAGCTGGAGAGGCCTGGTATTGAGGGTAGGATTTCTAGGCAGCACCCTTCCTCGGGAAAAAGGGCTTCTTTCCCGAGTCCTTCTTTTTTTGAGAAGGGGCAGAAGTCTTCCTGGACAGCCTTGTCCTGGTGAGAGTCTCAGTCTCGATTTCTGCAGCCTTTTCAGTCATGGGCTTACCGAAAAGGTTTTCACCTTGGCAGGGTACATTGACCAACTTGTCCTGCACCCATGACTCCAAGTCTGATGACTGCAGCCAGGCCTGACGGCGTGCACCGATGCCAGCCGCGGCTACCCAGACCGAATCCTCGAAGCCATCATAGGCTGCTCGATAGATAAACTTCGAGCACTCTCAGATCCCTGTTGACAAAGCCTTGAACCTCTGCAAAGGTTCCTCGGAGAGGCCAGCTGAGAACCCGTCAATCTCCTTTGCCAGGTCTCGTAGGTACATGCCCATGTACAGCTGGTAGGTCTGAAGAAGGCAAGATAGCATAGAGCCCTGGAAGCACTTTCTACTGAGGGCATCCAGGTTCCGGGCCTCCCGGCCAGGGAGCACCAAGGACTGCATCTTCTGACTCTTCAGGCGGTGCATGGCCGATTCCACAACCATGGAGTTGTGCGATAGCTGCGCCTTTTGGAACCCCGGGCTCTTACGGACTCGATAAATGGAATCAACCTGTTTGCTAAGAATCGGCGCAGAGGCCGGTGCCTCCCACATACGGAAGAGCAGCCATTCCAGCATCAGAGGAACCGGTACAGTAAAGACTTCCTTCGGAGGAAAGTCATACTGGTGGGAATCGAGCTCCTCGGCTCGAGGCTCCTCCTTGGCGTCCGCAGGGAAGGCCAAGGCTTTGGCCATGTCCCTCACAAAGTCCGAGAACCGGGTATCCTCCGGGGGGGACCTTCTCCAAGGCTCGGACTCCGGTGAGTCCGAAGGGACACACCGGGTCTGTAAGGTGTCCGGGGACCCCTCGTTCTCCATCTCCCACGCCGACTCCTCCGAGGAGGAATCGAGTGGCTCCGGTCGTGTGGGCCTCGGTGCCACCCGCCCCGATGCCGAGAGTATTGGCGTCGACGACCTCGGCCCCACACGGGAGGTCGAGGGGGACCTTGACAGAGGATCGACTCGAGGATCGGCTCGGTCTCCGGGGTCGACTTGGACGTAGAGGTCCCGGTGGTCGGGGCAGATGCACCGGTCAGATTGGCGATCAGCACCCGCTGCTGTTCCATGAAGGCAGCCAAGCTGCTCGCCAAGGCCGTCAACCTGAGTCCAAGCTCAGGAGACTCAGCAGCCCCCGACTCGGGCCCCGATAGCGTCGGGCCCGACATCGGCTCCCCCGGAGGAGAGTTCACGAGGACAATAGCACTTACATGACTCGGGGACTCCGGCTCCATGTGAGGTAATTTGGAAGGCCTCTCCGACTCCGAGAGCCCAGGGTGGCAGTCAGGGCTACGCAACCTGGCCCTCGAGGATCCAGGAGCCTCCACCGACGCTGCCCTCATGAGCTGCTTCTTCCTTCTGTGCTCCCGGGTGGGAGACTCCCTCTCAGCAGAACCCTGACGGCGCTCAGGGTCAGACTCCCAAGATGTCGAGGCCTCTGACGAAGTCCGGGCCCGGCCAGACACGGATTCTGAAAAACTTCTCTCACGTTGATGCTGACGGCTCTGAAGTGCCTTCGACGACATTTTGCCACACGAGCCACAGGCCAGCGGGTCATGGTCGGACTCGAGGCAACGGAGGCAGCAGTCATGTGTGTCAGTGAGAGACATAAGTTTCTTGCACCGATCACACTTTTTGAACCCGCTGGCAGCCATCGGGGGGAAAAGGGCCCCTGCAAGGTCAAAAGACCGGGCTGCCAGTGAAAACACAAAAAGAGCGCGAACGCTAGTCACGAAGGACAAAAAAACGAAAATCAAAACTCTGGACTCGATACCGGTGTACCGAGCCCAGGCGGGAAGGGGAACTGGCGTCAAACCGGATCAGAAAAAGCCAAAATAGCCGAAAAAGTCTACTTTTCCCGGGTGACACGAACTCATGTCTGTTGGGCTCCGCGGAAAAAGAAAGACTGAGCAAGATGGCACCCTTGGGCGGGAAGGGGACCGCGCATGCGCACTGCATTCCCAATGATTTTCCTTGAAAGCTGGGGAAATGCTCTGCACGAGGGCTCCGTCGGCGCCAACGTCACCCATATGTGAGGACTGACTTCCTGCTTGATCCTGGAGAAAACGGTGTGCCATGATGCAGCCTTCCAGCAGGAGGCCCCCTGCTCATAAACGAGGGCGATACAGTCCACCACCAATGTGGACAGCCACCAATGTGGACAGCATACACTTGGTCACCGCCTCCCCCAGCCTACTGGGGTCTTAGGAGATGAAACGCTGAGAGGCTTTGCGGTGGCCCTGTGTGTTGGATACAGAAGAACAAAGCCCTCTTACAGTCCAAGTTGTAGAGGACCGTCTCCGCCCGACTGGAGTGAGGTCTTGGAAAAAAGGTAGGGAGCATCACCTCCTGGTTAAGATGGAAGGGTGATACTACCTTCGGCAGGAATTTGGGGTGCATGCGAAGCACCACTCTCTTCTTATAGAACCTGGTATAGGGCGCCTCCGCCACAAGGGCCTGAAGCTTGCCAATTTTGCGAGCGGAGGTAAGTGCAACCGGGAAACCCACCTTCCAAGAGAAGTAGCGAAGGTGGCATGTAGCCAGAGGTTCGAAGGGCAGGTTAGTGAGATGACCCAACACTACGTTGAGGTCCTATTCGGTTGCCGAAGGGCAAACTGGGGGCTTCTATAAGAGCAGGCCCCGAAGAAAACCGGTCACCAACAGTTGGACCAAGAGGGACTTACCATCCACCGGATGGTGGTGCACCACCAGGGCACTAAGGTGCACTTGGACTAAGTTAGACTTGAGCCTGGACTGAGAGAGGTGGAGAGGGTACTGTAACCACAGAGCCACCGGGCAGGAGAAAGGGTCAGCCCCGTGTTTGGCGCACCAAACAGAGAACCTGCGCCACTTGAGGGCATAAGCCTTCCTAGTAGAGGCATTGCAAGAGGTCAGCAGAAAGTCTTCCACCTCAACCAGAAGGTTGAAAAGGGCCAGAGTCACCCTCTCAGCAGCCATGCTGTCAGCGACAGGGACCCCAGGTTGGAGTGTAGGAAAGAGCCCCTCTCCTGAGATATGAGTCCCGGGGGCTGTCCCAAAGGGGATGTGGGTCTCCACCGTTAACTGTAGATGCATCGGGAACCACGGTTGCCTGGGCCACCGAGGAGCTATCAGGATGAGTGAGGCCCTGTCGTGGAGGGTCCTGAACAAGGTCTTGGCAATCAGCAGCCTTCCGACCATAAGACCAGGAACACGTCCACTGCCACCCTGGAGGGGTGTGTCTGCCAGGAGTAGAAGCAGGGCAACTGAAATTTGTCCAGGCTGGCAAACAGGTCCATCACAGGTTCCCCTCAGAGCCGGAAAAGCCGACTGGCTACCCTGGGGTCCAGCTGCCACTCATGCGGCTGGAGAACTCTGCTGAGCCTGTCGGCCAATAGATTGTTCTGGCCTGGCAGGTACACTGCCCGCAGGAGGATACCCTGTTGGATTGCATACGAGCAGTGGGCCAGTGCCGCCTGACAAAGGGTAAGAGACCCCGTGCCCCCCTGTTTGTTCACGTAGAACATTGTCACCTGGTTGTCTGTCTGGACCAGCACTGGCTGGTGATGCAGGTGATGACAGAAGATCTTCAGGGCTAAGTGTATGGCTCAGAGCTCCAGGAGGTTGATCTGCTGGGTGCTCTCGCCTGGTGACCAGTTGCCCTGAGTGCAGAGATCTCCGCAGTTGCCTCCCCAGCTGAGCAGGGAGGCATCCATGATGAGGACCCTTGAGGGGCTTGGGGCCTGAAAAAGGCATGCCCACCTAGAGATGCTGGGGAGACTGCCATCAGACCAAAGAATCCGCCAATTGGTGGGTCACAGAAACTCTGTCTCAGAGGCGGCCCGTGGCCTGAGACCACTGGTCCCGGAGACACCACTGTGCCGCCTTCATGTGAAGGCAAGCATCGGGGGTGATGTGGACCATGGAGGCCATGTGCCTGAGAAGGCACAGGAGAAGCCAAGCAGGCAATGAGGGACAGTATGGTACATCCCGAGCTAGAGTCCTGAGACAATTGGCTCAGTCCCTGAGCAAGAAAGCCTTTGACTGGAGTGTGTCAATCTTTGCCCCAATGAACGCCAGACACTGTGTCGGGAGGAGGTGAGACTTGAGATAGTTTATGACAAAACCCAAGTATTGCAGAACCTGGATGGTGCGTGCAGTGGCCTGCTGCACCTCTGAGGCCGTGCCTCCCTTTATGAGCCAGTCGTTCAGGTAGGGAAAGATGAAGACCCCCTGGAACTGAAGGAAGGCGGCCACGACCACCAGGCATTTTGTGAAAACTTGGGGCAGAGGCTAGACCAAAGGGGAGCACCCTGTACTGAAAATGCCTGCCCTCCACTACAAACTGCAGGTACTGCTTGTGGTTGGGGTGGATGAGGATGTGGGTATAAGCATCCTTGAGGTCTAAGGAGCATAGTCAGTCTTTCTGCTGGAGGTAGGGCAGCAATGTTCCAAGGGAGAGCATCTTGAACTTCTCCCTCACCAGGAATTTGTTGAGGTTGCGCAGGTCGAGGATGGGCCTTATGCCCCCTGTCCTTTTTGGCACGAGGAAGTACCTGGAGTAAAACCTCTTACCTTTGTGATGGTGGGGCACTGGTTCCACTGCTTTGTCCTCAAGAAGACCTGCCAACTCCTTCAGAAGAAGGTCCCGGTGGAGGGGAGACCTGAAGGGCTCTCCCGGAAAATAAAGGGAAGGTGTCTGAGTCAGGTGGAGGAGGTAACCCTACCTGACTACCCGAAGTGCCCAGGAATCAGTGGTGATGGACATCCACCTCTGGGCATAGAGAGCCAGATGTTCCCCTGTGGGCTTCTGATCTCCTTGGGGTAGATAGGCTATGCTCAAGTAGTCAAAAACTCCCCTCTAGCTGGTCCAGAGTCGGTGCCTGGGGTTTTGGAGCCTTCTGCTTACGGGGGCCATGCCCATGTCCCTTGGCCTGATGACCCTGTTGGGGAGCTGAGGAGGCCTGATAAGGTGGGTAGTTTTGGTAAGCAGCTCCCTTCCTCGGGTAAAAGGACTTTTTAGCTGAGCCCTTCTGTCGGGGAGGGGCAGCTGTCTTTTTGGAGAGCCTGGTCCTCGTCATGAACTTGGTCTCCAGCTCGGCAGCCTTGTCAGTCATGGCATGGTTCTCTCCTTAGCAGGGGACATCAACCAATTTGTCTTGAACCCACTGCTCGAAGTCGGATAACTGAGTCAGGCTTGGCGGCGTGCACCGATGCCAGCTGCTGCTACTTGAGCCGCCGACTCGAACCCATCATAGGCCGCTCGAGACATGAATTTGGAGCATTCACGGACTGCTTTGGCCAGGTTCTTGAACCGCTGCAAGGATTCCTCGGAGAGACCAGCTGAGAACCCGGCAAGTTCCTTCACCAGGTCTCTCAGGTACATGCCCATGTACAGCTGGTAGGTCTGGATGTGGCCGATGAGCATTGAGCCCTGGTAGCACTTTCTGCTGAGGGCATCCAGAGTGTGGGCCTCCCTGCCGGGGGGCATCGAGGAATGCGTCTTCTGGCTTTTCAGCAGACGCATGGCCAACTCCACCACCATGGAGTTAGGTGGTAGTTGTGACTTTGGAAGCCCGGGCTCCAGCGGACTCGATACATCGAGTCGAGCTGTTTGCTCACTACCAGCACCGAAGCCGGTGTCTCCCCACATTCGGAGCATCACACATTCTGGGATAGGAGGGATGGGTACCATGAACGATTCCCGCGGAGGGGCCTCGTACTGGAGAATTTCCAACTCATCCACCCGAGGGTCCTTTTCAGACTCAGTTGGGAATGCCAGGACCTTAGACAAGTCCTTGACAAAATCAAGGAAGCCCATGTCCTCAGGCGGAGACTGCCGTCGAAGCTCCGAGACGGGAGAGTCAGATGAGACGTTGTGGTGACGACGGGTATCGGGGGACTCCTTGTCCTCCATCTCCCACTCAGAAAAATCAGTCGAGGAATCATAGGAGGGCTTCTCCATGGGCCTCGGGGCCCCCAATGCCCTGCATCCGGTGCCTGGCAAACTTGCTAGGGATGACCACAATCCCGTCGAGCAGGACTCAGATCGTGACCTTGGCTGAGGATCGGCTCAGCCTCCAGGGACATCTTGGACGCCGAGGGCCCGTGATCGGGACAGATGAACCGGTCGATGGACTACTCCGAGTGGGAGACTGAGGACAAGGTGGCCTTCCTGGTGGCCCTGACTTCAGCTCCCAGAGCCAGTGAGCTTCAAGCACTGGTGACGGACTCCCTCGTACAACAGGTTCTTCAAGATGATCAGGAGAGGAGCCGCTGCTCAGCAGAGGACTGCAGCATTTAAATAATTCTCCCTCTCTCCCTTCTCAATGCCGAAGCCCATAGGAACGGCTGAGCACAAGGGCCGGGAAGGGCAGCAGCTGAAGAGCAACACTTTCATTATTTCTTTTGCTGTTTACGTTTTTAAGTCCTGTGCCGGTGAATATTTTTGTTGATTGCAGTCAGCGGCAGTCCAACAACCCAGAGACACGTGCTGGGTAGGCCAAGTTACATGGTGCTTCTTTTCCTCCAACCCATGTGGGTTGGCCTTGGCCCCCTTGCGGCTCAGCGGGAAGATGCCATTTTAGTTACAGTTTCTTCTTCTCTCCAAGGAGGACGGGCGGGGCATTAGGGACGGCTCCCGCGGGAGTTTCTCCTTTGGGGAGGGGCTGTTTGCGGCAGAAAGAGTAAAGCGCTAGAGAAGAAAAAAAATCCAAAAGGGATTGGGAGCATCTCAGAAGTAAGGAAAGCTCTTACTGCAGCATCTCCACAGTGGACAGCAGTGGTGAAGCCCTGGTGCCAGGAATTAAGGAGAGGTGACACAGGGAGCAGGTAGCCAAGGGCTCAAATGGCAGCTTAGTGAGCTGCGCCAGAATCACATTGAGGTCCCATTCTGCTGGTGGCAGTCGAATGGGAGGTCAGGAGAGCAATAGGCCTCGCATAGACCGGGTGATGAGGGGCTGCATGGAGAGGGTCCTGCTCTCAATGGGGTGATGATTAGCTGAGAGAGTGCTGAGATGCATCCTGACGGAGTTGGACTTAAGTCCAGAATGCGACAGATGGAGGGGGTACTGAAGGACCGAGTGCACCAGGCAGGAGAACAGGTCGAGGCGGTACTCCATGCACCACACGGCGAACCTCCGCCACTTGAAGAAGGCATACGCGCATCTCGTAGAATCCTTGCGAGATGCCAGGACGATCTCTTCCACCTCCTTGGGAAGGTTTAGTGGGGCTAGGGCGACCCGTTCAGCCGCCATACTGCGAGGGAGAGGGCTCCCAAATTGGGATATAGGATCAAGCCCTCCTCCTGTGTAAGGAGTCTTGGATAGCTCCTGAGAGAAACCAGGAGCTCCAGCGAGAGACGGAGCAGCAAGGGAAACCAAGGTTGACTGGGCCACTGCGGGGCTCTGAGAATAATCAACGCCCTGTCATGCTGGACCTTGAATAGGGTCCGAGCAATTAGTGGCGTGGGAGGGAAGGCATACAGGAGACCACCTGACCACGAGAGAAGGAAGGCATTGGCCGCCAACCGAGAAGTAGGGGTGAGGGCTGAAAATCTGGGGCAGCTGGGCATTGATCGGGCTGGCAAAGAGGTCCATGCTGGGGGTCCCCCATTGCCGGAAGAGCATGAGTACCACCCCGGAGTCCAGGCACCACTCGTGTGGTTAAAGGACCCTGCTTAGCCTGTCCACCAGGGCACTATCCTGGCCCAGGAGATAGACAGTGCTGAGGAGTATCACCTGGCTGGCTGTGAAGGAGCAGAGGACCACTGCTTCCTGGCAGAGGGGTTAGGAGCCCATGCCACCCTGCTTGTTCACGTAGAACATCGTAACCTGGTTGTCCATCTGGACTAGTACTGACTGGTGCCAGAGGTGGTGTTGGAAGACCTTGAGAGCGAGAAAGACGGCTTTGAGCTTAAGCAGATTGATCTGCTGCTGGCTCTTCTCGGAGGACTAGGCCCCTTCGGTGCACAGTTCCTTGCAATGGGCACCCCAGCCCATCCTGGAAGCGACCATCGTGAGGACCTTCCAGGGGTTTGGGGGCTGTAAGAGCATGCCTGCCTGTAGGTGCTGGGCGTCCTGCCACCAGGTGAGGGACTCCGCAAGCTGGCGAGAGACCGTGATTTTGTCCCAACGCATATCCGTGGCTTGGGCCACTGGGACCAGAGGCACCACTGAGCTGCTCGCATCTGGAGGCGTGCGTTCGGGACTACATGGACCGTGGAGGCCATGTGGCCCAAGAGGTGGAGGAGCACTCGAGCTGACATGGTGCGACGCCTCTGTACCTCGGCCACAAGGGCCATGAGAAGGTCCGCTATGTTGAGAGGGAGGAAGGCCCTGGCCTGCACAGAGTCCAGGCGAGCCCTGATGAACTCCAGAGCCTGCGCTGGAGGATGGACTTCAGATGATTTATCATGAAGCCCAGATGCTGTAAGACCTGACCAGTGTAGCCGGTGGCCTGTCCGGCCTCCGAGGCCGTCTCCCCCTTGACAAGCCGTAGGCTGCCACCACTGCGAGGCATTTGGTGAAGACTCTGGGGGCGGGGCCGGAGGTGAGGCAGAAGTGGAGTACCATGTACTGGAAGTGGTCACCTCCTACCACAAACCTGAGGTACTGTCTGTGGCTTGGGTGGATCAGTATGTGAGTATAAGCATCCTTTAGGTCCAAGAAGTATAGCCAATCTCCTTGCTGGAGGTAGGGCAGCAGTGTCCCAAGGGAGAGCATCTTGAATTTCTCCCACACTAGAAACTTCTTGAGGCCTCTGAGGTCCAGGATGGGCCTCAAGCCCCCCTGTCCTCTTTGGAACCAGGAAGTACCTGGAGTAAACCTTTTGCCCTTCGCATGGTGTGAAACGGGCTTCACAGCTCTGTCCCGGAGAAGGGCCGTGAGCTCTTGCATCAGCAGAGTCTGGTGCAGGGGAGACTGAATGGGCTCCCCAAGAAATAAGGATGGAGGGGGCTGGTCAAGGTGGAGATGGTAGCCCTCCTTGACCACCTGGAGAGCTCAGGAGTCGGTGGTGATGGAGGCCCACCAATGGGCGACGTGAACCAGGTACCCCCCTTTCGGGAGCTGGTCCTTCAGTGGAAGGGTGGTTACGCTGATGGAAACAAAACCTTGACCCTGATTGGGTTGGCGCTGGCAGCTGGGGCTTTGGGCCCTTGGGCTTGCACGGAGCCTGGGCGGTTCCTTTGCTCTGCGAACCCTGTTGATAGGAACCCTGTAAGGCTGGCTCTTCCGGAGGAAAGGAGGCTTCTTGCCCTGCGGCTTCTTCTGAGAGAGGGTGGAAGATTTCTTCGAGAGGCTGGTACTGTGATGAGGAAGGCACTGGTGAGCCTGCAGAGTTAGAGAAAATCAGTGATTGTACCTTTAAAAACATTCCAGCAGTGCACAGGCTTCAGAGCAAGCTTAGAGTTTCTGAGGCTAGGCTGCCACACCCAAGCTCTGCTGACGGAGTAGCAGGCTTGGAGCATGATTATGAACACCTGTTAAGGCAGAGAGAAACGCTGGGGCCTTTGAGCATAAGGCTACCGGTGATACCAGGGTGGAGTCTGCCTTGTGGAAGATGTCATCCTGCTTAAGTCGATGGATCTGGATGGCCTTTGTGGACATTTTCTTGCACAAGGGGCATTCCTCGAGGTCATGATCTGCATCCAGACACCGGAGGCAACAATCATGAGTGTCAGTGAGAGACATGTTTTTCGAACACTGATCACACTTTTTAAAACTGGTGGCCATCGGCGCGAAAAAGACCCCCATGAGGTCGAAAACCCTCATCACGGCCAGCGGATGAAAAGGGCGCGAAAGCGCTGAAGGGAAAAAAAATATGACAAGGAGAAAAGTTTTCAAGGCCCGATGCCGCAGCAGTGGATCTCAAGGCGGGAAGGAGCCAGCGCAAGCTGGAAAAAGTACAAAAATGTTTGGGTTAAATCAACTTTTTTCCGGGGGACGAGACAACGTCTGTAGGGCTCCGCAGAAAAAAGGAGACTGAGCAAGATGGCACTCTTGGGCAGAAAGAGGACCATGCATGCGTGGTGGTATCTCCCAAAGGCTTTTTTCAAAAAATGGAGAGTTGCATCCATGCAGGGCTCCATCGGCGTCGACATTACCCATATGTGAGGACTGACTTGCTGCTTGTTCTTGGAGAAAACACACTTATCTACAGGGCACAAAGAGAGAGCATCACACAAGAAAAAAACATGCCAGCTTAGCATGAAGAACAACAAATGGCCTCCAGTTAGTTATCAGAATATGGGGATCTAACAAGATATATTTCCTATATTTCTTGAAATGAGAGATGGGAAAACAACCCAGGTAAAGAATTGAATAAGTGAGATAAAAGTCAGATAACAAGGAAAGCGTGGTTACTCACCTGTAACAGGTGTTCTCTGGGGACAGCAGGAATCAGTCCTCACATATGGGTGACGTCAGCGCCGACGCCCTCGTGCAAAGCAAATCCCAAGCTTTCAGAGAAAGCCTTTGGGAGTTGTCATCACATAAGTGCAGTCCCCTTCCCGCCCAAGGGTGCCATCTTGCTCAGTCAAATGACATAGGAAGTTAAAGTTGCATGTTTCTTCGTGTTGATATTGTTTATTGAAGCGTTTTGTCAAAATTTGTTACTTGAAGAGATTTGTCAAGATTGGAGTTCTGTTTTTTTATTTAAGAGGTCATTGATGTGATAAGGCATGTTTGCTATATAAAGACGTGAGTCTTAATGGCAATGCTCATTTCTAACTGAGACCTCAGAGAAAATTGAATCTTCTCTAATTCAACCATTTGTTAATAGTGAATGAGTTTTCTAATTAATACACATAGCTAAAAAGACGGCAAAAAGCACAAAATATAACAATAATAGGACTGCAACTCCAAGGGGAGGAGGGAGGGTCATGAGGACTGATTCCTGCTGTCCCCGGAGAACACCTGTTACAGGTGAGTAATTATGCTTTCTCCGGGAACAAGCAGGAAGTCAGTCCTCACATATGGGACTCCCCAGCTATAAGCTACCAAGAACCCATAGCTAAAAAAGGCTCCCTCTACGAGAGCCACAAGCAGCCGTAATAGAAATCCAAACTAAGGGAATAGCACTCTGGTAGCCTGAACACAGAAGGGTCAGAGGGCAGGAGATGCCTAGATCTCAAAAAGATTACGGAGTACAGCCTGGCCGAAGGCACTGTCCCGTCAGGGCTCCCTGTCCAGGCAATAGTGGGTTGCGAAAGTCTGACTCGAAGAGCAGGTGGCGGCCCGGCAGATGTCTGCCAAAGGAACAGAGCGCAAATTAGCCACTGATGCCGCCATGGCCCTGACCCTATGGGCTGTAACCCAACCCTCCATTGGAAGCTCGGCTGCCCTGTATGCCCAGGCAATGCAATCTGCCACCCAGGTGGACAGCATACGCTTAGATACCACCACCCCCAGCTTACTGGAGTCGTAAGAAACGAAAAGTTGAGAAGCCTTCCGATGCGGTTGCGTATGCTGGATATAGAAGACCAACGCCCTCTTACAGTCCAGGGTATGCAGGACTGTCTCTGCTGACTGGCATGCAGCCTGGGAAAAAAGGTAGGCAGAACCACCTCCTGGTTGAGGTGGAATGAGGAGACCACTTTCGAAAGGAACTTGGGGTGCGTGCGAAGCACCACCCGGTTCCTATAGAACCTGGTGTAGGGTCTTTCCGACACTAGGGCCTGGAGCTCACTCACCCGCTGAGTGGATGTGAGTGCCACCAGGAAAACCACCTTCCAAGAAAGATAGCGTAGATGGCAGGTAGCCATTGGTTTAAAAAGCGGCTTAGTAAGCTGCCCTAACACCACATTGTGATCCCACTCAATCGTCGGGGGTGCACTGGGGGTTTTAAGAGAAGTAAGCCTCTCAGGAACCGAGAGACCAAAGGGTGGGCGGAGAGAGGCTTCTCATCCACTGAAAAGTGGTGCGCCGCAAGGGCACTGAGGTGCAACCTGACAGAGTTGGACTTGAGGCCCAAATAATCAGAGAGGTGGAGAAGCTATTGCAGAACTACCCCTACCAGGCAAGAGAAAGGATCTACCTCTTACTCCTTGCACCATGCCGCAAACCTGCGCCACTTCAAGGCGTATGCCCGTGTGGTCGACGGCCTTCGCGAGGCCAGCAGGACCTCTTCAACATTCTTTGGAAGGAGGAGCGGAGCGAGAATCACCCTTTCAGCAGCCATGCCATCAAATTGAGGGAGCAGAGATTGGGGTGCAGAAGAGAGCCCCACTCCTGAGACAGGAAACGTGGGGAGGACCCCAAGGGGATTGGGGTTTCCACTGCTAGCTGCAGAAGAAGCGGGAACCAGGGTTGCCTGGGCCACCGTAGAGCAATAAGGATGACTAAGGCTCTGTCCTGGAGAATCTTGAACAGTGTCTTGGCTACCAGAGGTGTTGGGGGAAACGCATACAGAATGTCCCCGGACCATGATATCAGAAATGCATCGGCGGCCACCCTGTGCAGGTGGGGTCGCCTGGAGCATAAAAGGGGCAACTGGTGATTGTCCGGACTTGCAAACAGGTCCATCACTGGCCGCTCCCAGGTCTGGAAGAGCCAATTGGCTACCCCGCGGTCCAGCTGCCATTCCTGGATTTGGAGAACCCTGCTTAGCCTGTCTGCTAGCCAGTTGTCCTGGCCCGGCAGGTAGACTGCCCGGAGATGAATGCCATGCTGGGCTGCAAAGGAGCATAGGTCTAGGGTTTCCTGACAGAGGGGGCGGGACCCCATACCACCCTGTTTGTTCACATAGAACATGGTCACCTGGTTGTCTGTCTACACCAAGACAGATTCGTGGGCCAGGAACTGTCTGAAAACTTCTAGTGCTAGGCGGATGGCACGTAGTTCCAAGAAATTGATTTGTTGGGTCCTCTCGCTTGGGGACCATAGTCCCAAAGTACGGAAACCCTGACAATGGGCCCCCCAGCCCAGCAGCGATGCATCTGTGGTCAGGATCCTCGTGTGCAGAGGGGCCTGGAAAGGCATCCCCGCCACCAAGTGATGCGGTTAGAGCCACCAGGTCAGGGACCGTACCAGATGTCTGGATACTTTGACCCTGTCCTGAAGGCGGCCTGAGGCCTGAGACCACTGGTTCCTGAGGCACCACTGAGCAGTCTGCATGTAGAGGCGGGCATCCGGGGTCACATGTACTGTGGAAGCCATGTGCCCGAGGAGGCGCAGGAAATGTCTTTCCGACACTGCAGACTTGCAACTCACTTGCCCTGCCAGAGCCATAAGTCTGCTTGCCCTGTCTGCAGGCAGATAGGCCTCTGCTTGAAGGGTGTTGAGGCTGGCCCCAATGAACTCTAGATGCTGAGTCGGAGTGAGGCTGGACTTGGGGTAGTTGATCACAAAGTCTAGATGCTGAAGCACCTGGATGGTGCGAGTTGTGGCCTGGTGGCCGAGGAACCTCTGATGAGCCAGTCGTCAAGGTAGGGGAATACAAAGACCCCTTGGTGCCTTGGCAACTACAGCTAGGCATTTTGTGAACACCCTGGGGCCGAGGCAAGGTCAAAGAGGAGTACCCTCTACTGGTAGTGATTGCCCCCCACCACAATGCGTAGATATTGCCTGTGGCTTGGGTGTATTAGGATGAGTGTATACGCATCTTTCAGGTCTAAAGAGCATAGCCAGTCTCCCTGGTGGAGGTAAGGCAGCAATATTCCAAGGGAGAGCATCTTGAACTTCTCCCTCACCAGGAATTTGTTGAGGTTGCGCAGGTCGAGGATGGGTCTGAGGCCTCCTGTCCTTTTTGGCACCAGAAAGTACCTGGAGTAGAAGCCCCTTCCCTGCAAGTGGTGTGGCACCGGTTCTACTGCCTGATCCTCGAGAAGACCTGCTAACTCCTTTAGAAGAAGGTCCCGGTGAAGAGGAGACCTGATGGGCTCTCCTGGAAAATAGTGAGGAGGTACCAGGGCTGGGTGAAGAAGATAGCCCTCTGGGACTACCTGCAAGGCCTAGGCATCGGTGGTAATGGCTGTCCACCTGTGGGCATACAGAGCAAGCCGGCCCCCTGTGGGAAGAGTGGCCATGCTGTAGGAGTCAAAAGCCACTGCCAGGCTGGGCCAGAGCCGGTGCCTGGGGTTTGGGGTCTTTCTGCTTACGCGGGCCATGCCACGTCCCTTGGCCTGCTGCCCTTGTTGTGAATGCGGGGAGGCCTGAAAATGGGGGGTAGCTTCGGTAAGCAGCACCCTTCCTCGGGTAAAAGGGCTTTTTACCTGAGCCCTTCTTGCGAGAAGGGGCAGAGGTCTTCTTGGAGAGCCGTGCCCTCGTCATGTACTCAGTCTCCAACTCTGCGGCCTTGTTGGTCATGGGTTTGCCAAAGATATTCTCCCCCTGGCATGGGACATCGACCAACTTGTCCTGAACCCATTGTTCGAGGTCCAACAACTGCAGCCATGCCTGGCGGCGTGCACCAATGCCAGCCATGGCTACCCAGGCCGCCGACTCAAACCCATCATAGGGTGCCCGAGACATAAACTTCGAGCACTCACGGATGGCTTTAGACAGGCCCTTGAAGTGCTGCAAAGGTTCCTCGGAGAGACCAGCCGAGAACCCGGCGAGTTCCTTCGCCAGGTCCCTCAGGTACATGCCCATGTACAGCTGGTATGCCTGGATATGACAAGTCAGCATTGAACCCTGGAAGCACTTCCTGCCGAGGGCATCCAAGTTGCCGGCCTCCCTCCCAGGAGGCACTGAGGAGTGTGTCTTCTGGCTCTTCAGCCGGCACATGGCCGATTCCACAACCATGGAGTTGTGCGGCAGCTGCGACTTCTGAAACCCAGGGCTCCGGCGGACTCGATACATCAAGTCGAGCAGTTTGCTGATCACCGGCACCGATGCCGGTGTCTCCCACATGCGGAGCATCAGCCATTCCAGGATTGGAGGCATGGGTACAGTAAGGGCCTTCCAAGGGGGGGCCTCATACTAGAGGATCTCAAGCTCGTGGGCTCAAGGATCCTCCTCGGATTCCATGGGAAACGTCAAAGCCTTGGACATATCCCGCAGGAAGTCTAAGAACCTCATGTCCTCTGAAGGGGACATTCTCCGAGGCTCCGGGGAATCAGAAGATACATCCCTGTGCCAGCGGGTATCCGGGGACTCCTCGTCTTTTGTTTCCCACGCTGACGCCTCTGAGGAGGAATCGGGGGGCTCATCGGCATCGAGGGCCCCGGCGCAGACCACCCCAACGCCAGCAGGCTCGGTGGCGACGACTTCGGTCCCGAACGGGAGGCTGAGAGAGACCTTGGCCGAGGATTGACTCGAGCCCAAAGGGCTTCGAGGATCGTTTCGGCCTCCGGGGTCGACTTCAATGGCCCGGTGGTCGGGGCAGAGGAACCGGACAGGCCGGCTATCAGTGCCCACTGCTGCTCCATGAAGGCAGTGAAACTGCGCTCTAAGGCCGCCATTCTCCCTTTGTTTGCTATGTATAAATTCACCTGTTATCCATGTTTAAACTCCCTGTTCTATGTAAGTTCAATGTATGGCTGTTCCTCATTGTACAAACTTGTTTATTGTAAACCGTGCTGATGCCGAATAGTGCGGTATAGAAAAACCTTAAATAAATAAATAAATAAATAAATAAATAAATTCTGGACTCGAGTCCGGAAGGCTCCGCAGCCACTGACTCGGGCCCCGACACAGTTGGACCCAACACCGGTTCCCCCAGAGGGGAGTCCTCGACGAGGACAGTTGGTACTTGCCTCGGCTGATCCGTCTCATGATGAGGCATCTTTGTCAGGCGCTCTATCTCCTAAGATCCAGGCCAGTGCTTGGGGCTCCACGACCAGCCCCGGGAGGAGCCGAGTCGCTCGGAGCCATCCAGAGACGCCGCCTTCGAGGATTTCTTCTTCCTCTTGTGTTCCCTCGAGGGAGACCCCCTTTCTGAGGAACCTCGATGCCGCTCGGGCTCAGAAAGCCCACCCCCCCAGGACGTGGATGCCTCGGATGAGGTCCTGGCTCTTGGAGGCAAGGACACGGAAAGAATCCTATCATGCTGCAGCTGGCAGCTCTTCAAGGCCTTCAAGGACATTTTCCTGCACGGGCCACAGACCAATGGGTCATGGTCGGACCGGAGGCAGCAGTCATGCGAATCAGTGAGAGACATCAATTTCACACACCGATTGCATTTTTTAAACCCGCTGGCAGCCATTGGGGGAAAAAAGGTCCCTGCAAGGTCGAAGACTCGGACTGCCAGTGAAAAAGAAAAAAAGGCGCAAATGCCAGTCACGAAGGACAAAAACCGAAAATAGATACGGATTCGATACCAATGTACCGAGCCGAAGGTGGGAAGAGGTACCGGTGTCGACCAGTTGATAAAAGAGAGAGAAAAAAATCAACTTTTTACGGAGACACAAGGACTACGTCTGAAGGGCTCCGCGGAAAAAAGTAGACTGAGCAAGATGGCACCCTTGGGCAGGAAGGGGACCGGGCATGCATGATGGAAACTCGCAAAGGCTTTCTCTGAAAGCTGGGGATTTGCTCCACACGAGGGCTCCGTCGGCGCCGACATCACCCATATGTGAGGACTGACTTCCTGCTTGTTCCTGGAGAATAAATCCGACAAAGGCATAAACCAAATGATTACAAACATGGGCATAGAAAAGGTCAACAGGAATGGCGGTGAGGACATGACAGGACAAAGGAAGGAATGGAAGAAAAAATCCAGATGCCTGAGTTAAAACAAAAGGATTAGTTTGAAAAGAAAACTATGTAACGTGACAGAACCTTTTAAAAAGGCCGGGATTTTCACCCTATCTTCCGAAGGGGAGACAGCCTGCAAATCCAGACTGTGTGTCTGTTAACAAGTGTATATGATTCTGATTCTTTGTGCTCTGTGCATCTGTGTGATGTCTGTGTGAAAAGGATTTCGCTAGTTTTCTTCAAGTGTAGCTAGGAACCATATATCCTTCTCTCTCACTGTGCTAGGACATGTCAATGAACAGGAAATCTCTTAATTAGCTTATAGCTGTGACAGAAGAAGCATAAAGAAAAGTGTTTTACTTGCAAGGAGAGGGTGAGGGAAATACTCCATATTACTTTGTATTTAGTTAGTTTTGTTATGCTCTGTGTGCTTGCTTCTGTGATATAAGAAAGAAATAATTAAGGATCTTTTGTAAGGAAAATCTGTGAGACTATTGTGCCAGGTACGAGAATAATCTGCCCGAGGTGTGGTCTATTGGGAGGGGTGGTAAGACCTCCCTGTCAGTTTGTTCCCCTTTGCACGGAGGTGGTCTGGTGATTCCATCTGGCCAGCAGAGTCAGCCTCCCCTCAGTCCATACACCAGTCAATGAAGGGAAGGGATCCTGGTATCCCTTGAGTGGAGGAATTCCGGTGGTCAGCGGGTGTGCTGGGGCACAGATTGAGGTTTTGAGGGGCTGCTTGCTATATGGTGGAGCTGTCCTGTATGAATCTCTGCAGAAACGAGAGAAGGGAGGATTGAGAGCTGGAGGAAGCCTCCGGAGGAGGGAGAGGACAGCTGGGCGTGAAGGGAGGGTGTTTGTATTTGGCATGGTGCTTACCTGAGGGCGAGATAAACTGGCGCTTGTATCTGCCCTTAGCTTTTTGCCCCAACACTGGCAGTTCCCCTGTGAGTTAGAGGAGGAAGCCGAGGTGTTTGACGTCAGCTCTAGTGGGGGAGGGTGGCACCTGGCAGCAGGAGTCGTCGAGGGGGAACCCCAGACCTTGCAACCATTACTGAGGATGGGTAGAGTCACTGTTGTGGCCCCCTTATGAGAATTCCCTCGAGCCTGTGCTTGGCACGATGTTGGAAGAGAAAAGGAGAAGTCACCACAGAGGAGATAACCATTGAGTAAGGCCTGTCCCCAGCTGCAAACAGTGAAAAAAAAACCTGTTCCTGCTTTTCTGCAGTAGTTCTCCTCTGTTTTTTTTTTTATTTTGTTTTGTTTTGTTCCTAGCTTGGTTTGCCTCCCTGCTGTGCTTCTGTGGTGAAAGGCCCAGGTGGGAAAGCAAGATCCCGCTGTCCTGCAATGTGAGGGAAAAAGTCTTCTTTTTTTTAAAATTTCGGTGTCGTCACGGTTGAGTGAGTTTCAAACGGGGAGCTTCCTGATGCAAAAGGGGAGCAACAGTGATGGGATTTCAGAGAAAGGCAGGCTAGAAAACAGAGAGAGACCCGTGCAGGCCATTGCATCACGAGAAGAAAAACGAATTCTCCGGTCACAAGCAGGCACACATGGTCAGAGAGGCAACAAAGCTTCTCTGAGCTAAGAGAGATCTGGCACAAGGCTCAGTCCGGGGACTTCACCTTTGAGTGTAGCTGTATCCTCCTGCTTGTCTCTGGAGAACTAGCTAAACTAAAAGTAGACAAAGCGATGGGGCCAGATGGGATATATCCCAGAGCACTGAAGGAACTTGGGGAAGTTCTGGCAGCTGCACTGTCTGACCTTTTCAATGCTTCTTTAGAGTTGGGAGTAGTCCCAGAGGACTGGAGAAAGGCACTTGTGGTCCCTTTACACAAAGGTGGAAGGATGACATTGAGAACTACAGGCCAGTTATTCTGACCTCTGAGGAAAGTAAATTAATGGAAACACTGCTAAAACAGAGGATAGTGAGGTTTCTGGAATCCAATAGTTTGCAGGATCCGAGGCAGCATGGTTTTATTATTAAAGGCAGGTCTTGTCAGACAAATCTAATGAATTTCTTTTACTGTGTGACCAGAGAGTTGGACCAAGGAAAAAAAAATTGCAGAGGCAAAAATCCCGAGTCCATGGACACCTCCCCTGCTCTCTACTGCACTGGCTAGTAGCTGCAAAATGACACAGATTCCCGGGCTGCCAAAACAAAAACTGCCGGGAGCCATGCAATCACAAGCCTGTGGTATGAAGCACTGGCTGCCGCTGCTCTCACCCTGCAGCGCATTTACCTCCTTCCAAAGACCCGGCTGCTTTCCTCCCACTCCCCGCCTCGCGCTCAGCCATACTTACTGGCTTCAGCGCCGAGGCAGGAGATCTAGCAGAGAGCTGCTTGAGCTCGCGTCTTTCTTCCTGCGGCTCCTCACCCACTGACGGGTTCAGGAGCTGCTGGCACAGACCAGAAGCTTCCTCCTTCACCGGAGGGAGAGCCCCTGGCCCGGCTCGCAGCTTAAAGCCCTATTTGGCGCTCTTTGCTTCTTGTGTGTTTCTTTTGCTTTTTTTTTTAAACGTTACCAGCCGAGCCAATTGCCTCGGTTAAAGTAACTCCTTACTGCCCAGCCAAGGGAAATCTCAACTTAAGACCACAACTAAGACCCAAAACAACCTCAAAATCCCCTTAGTTGTCCCTACAGTGAGTCCAGATCCCTGGGATCACCCGCTCCAACTGTTTGGAGACTGAGCTTACTGGGACTGATAGGTGGTGCCAGCTTCTTAAGGAGAAATTTTACTTACCGTTAATTTCCTTTCCAGAAATCCTGCTAGACCAGTCCAGACTAGCAGGTTGTGTCCCCCTGCCAGCAGATGATGAGACAGAGAAAACAAAGAAGTTTTAAAACACCACCCACTGTATACAGTGTCCTACCCCTAGGGGTCCACTTCAGTATACTCATGGCAAGCACCAGGAATGCAGAACAGGTCAAGGCCACAACACCTAAGAAAACTATTGCTCCTGGACTGGAAATGAACCACAAACAGGAAATAAACCGAAACAAACAAGGCTCACAGCCGAGATAACTGAATCCAGACACGCTGGAAGTATGTATTGCAGGAGATAGATAATGCCGCAATGATGTGCAATATCTCTTGAATGCAGCGCTGATAAGACCAGAGAGGGTGCTAGACTGGTTTAGCAGGATTTCTGGAAAATAAATTAACGGTAAGTAAAATTTCACCTTCCAACACACATCCTGCTAGACCAGTCCAGACTAGTGGGGAGTATCAAAGCTACACCTCCATAGGGTGGGAAGAAACAGCTGCAGCCAAAACAATAGCCCAGAAAAAAGCTGCTTCCCTAACTTGGAGGTCGAATCGATAATGCCGAGCGAATGTCGACAAAGGTTGCCGCCCTGCAAACGTCGAGTGGGTAAACCCACGGTCATTCAGCCCAAGATGTGGACAGAGCACTAGCGGAACGTGACCAGAGCCCTACTGGCACAGGCTTGTTCTGGAGCATGTAAGCCGCCTCAATGGCCTGCTTGATCCAATGTTCTAAAGTCAGTTTGGAGGAGGCCGCCCCCTTACGGGAACCGGCATATAGGACAAACAGGTGGTCAGATAGGCGAAAGGAATTGGTGACCTTGAGATAGCGATGCAAGACCCTACTGACGTCAAGTAGGTGTAGCACTGGCTGTTCCTGCCAGAAGGCAGGAAGAGACACCGCCTGATTTAGGTGGAACTCAGAAAGAACTTTAGGAAGGAACCCTGGAACTGTATGAATAGTGACCCCTCCCTTCTGTCCCCAGAAATGGGTCCTGGCAGGACAGGGCCTGAAGTTCCAAGATACGTCTGTCAGATGTTATCGTCACGAGAAACACCGTTTTCAGAGTGAGATCTGAGTGATGCACCGTGAAGCGGCTCGAAGGGTGAATGCATTAGTGCACGCAGCATCAGGGAAAGGTCCCAACCTGGGACCATGGAGCGAATGGGAGGTTGTAATGAGCGGATGCCCTTGAGGAAGCGGGGTATGTCCACATGAGAGGCCAAAGACCAGTCTTGGAGCGGGCTTGAAAGCACGTCAGAGCCATGACCTGTACCTTCAATGAGTTCAGGGACAACCCCTTCTCAAATCCTTCATGAAGGAAGGAAAGACTGGACGGTGCCTGTGCCTTCTTTGGGGAGACAAAGTGGAGGCAACACTATGAAGAAAAGAGACGCCAAACCCAGGCATAAGGCAATCTAGCTACCAGCTGTGGTGAATACCCCTTCCACTCTAGATGTTGCTGCTCAATAGCCAAGCCGTAAGCAAGTAAGGAGCGGGATCATCCAAGACAATGGGACCACTGTTCCCTCTAAGCTGTGCGCGTGTGCGCACGCACACATCTCGCCGAGCGAGCGCACATACTTTACAACAGAGCGCACAAAAATTACAGCTCTGATTCTGATAGAAAACAACACAGACATCTTAAAATTTAAAAGTTATGATTGTAATTACTAGAAATTTCCCGCTTCATTTAGTAATCGTCTATTTTCATTTAATTAGATTAAAATCAATGTGGTATACATACTGTATTCTGACGTGTAGTCAAATTTTAAAGTATATAACTCTGAGTGTCATTATGTGGCGCACAAAAATTTAACCTTCCTTCAAAAGCTGCACACAGCTGATATTTTATGCGCACACAGCCTACAGAAAATTAGAGGGAACATTGAATGGGACCTTGATGGAGATGGCCTCGTCCTGCCCTGAGGGGTAGTGGTGGCTTGCAAATCAGGTGCACTAGGTCGGCATACCAGGGCCGCCGTGGCCAATCCAGTGCTATGAGGACTATCCGACCAGGATGTGTCTCCATGAGACACAGGACCCAATCAATCATCGGCCACAGGGGAAAGACGTACAGCAGGCCCTTTGCAGGCCAAGGCAGAGACAGGGCATCCATCCCCTATGAGCGGGGTTCCCTCCGGTGACTGAAGAAAACAGGCATCTTGGCACTGGACATGGTGGCCATGAGGTCCAGTGCTGGCTGTCCCCAGCAGCGCACTATGGTTCGAAGGCCCATGGGGCGAGTACCCACTCGCTGGAATCCAGCATGTCAGCTGAGGAAATCCGCCTGAATGTCATCCACCCCGGTGATATGCTGTGCTGAGAGTGCTTGTAGGTTGTGTTCCGCCCATGGGAAGAGAAGACTCATCTCCCTGGCCACTCCTGGACACTTGGTTCCCCCCTGTCGGTTGAGATACACGACCGTTGTTGACTTGTCGGAGAAAATCTGCACCACACAATGTTGAAGGACTGTGTGAAAGGCCAGGAGGACTAGCCGAATGGCTCGGGCCTCCAGCCGGTTGATCGGCCAAGTGGACTCGCAGGCTGACCATGAGCCCTGCACTGTGTGGCCTAGGCAATGCGCTCCCCAGCCCACCAGACTGGCATCGGTGGTGAGCACAATCCACTGCGGGGCTGTTAAGGGCACTCTCCTCAACAAGTTCCATGGAGACATCCACCACCTGAGGCTTCTGCAATCAACAGGAGACAGGGGAAGCCTGCTCTGATAGTCCTGTGTGACTGGGGACCAGCAGGACAGAAGGGCACATTACAGTGCTCGCATTTGTGCTCAGGCCCAGGGCACCACCTCGAGGGTGGCCGCCATGGAGCTGAGAACCTGTAGATAGTCCCAGGCCACCGACGCTGGGGAGTGCTGAAATTAGTGGAGCTGCGTGCAGATCTTCTGGCAACGATAATGGGTGAAAGATACGCATCCTGGGCTGTATCAAAATGCGCCCCCAAGAACTCGAGAGACTGTGTTGGCTGCAGATGACTCTTGGCCAGGTTGACTACCCAGAGAAGTTGCCTTAGGACCATGATGACCTGGTCTACGGCTGACCGTGCTCCTTGCTCGGATTTGGCTCTGATGAGCCAATCATCCAGATAAGAATGGACACGGATGCCTTGGCGCCAGAGAGCTGCTGCAACCACCACCATGACCTTAGAAAACATCCTCTCCAGCAAGGTGCATGTCCCTTGAGGGAGAGGAGGTACCTCGGAGCTGAGGAGTAGAGAGAGAGGCCGGGGCTTTCGTGGAACTGAGCCCGGCCCTCTTTCTCTATGACGGTTGCGCCGATGTGGCCCTCGGGTCCTCCGCTGTGGCCCCCGGCACAGACCCAGATTGCCACACGTCCCAGGCCTGAAGGAACAGGGCCATGAACTGCTGATCTGCATTGAGGAGCTCTGGCTGAGGAGGGGTGAGGTGAGAGAATGGACGGCGGGACAGCGAGGAGCTGGGTAGCAGAGAGAACTGCTCAGGAGGAGGAGGGGGGGAGCTTCGCCTGGAAAAGGCAACCCAACAGGCACAATAGGCAGTGACCTTGGAGGCATAGCCGGAACTAAGGGCAGATCTGAAGATGGACCGCTGGGATCAGCCACACACTCTTATGTAGCGCTTTCTCCCGCATCGCAGTAGGGAAGAAGGCATGGCTTCAGAGACTTAAGAGGAGGCAGAACCCCCCCCTCAAAGAATAGGGGTTGCAGGGAGACTGAACACGTTGTACTGCACCACAAAATGGCCACCATAAGGACAGACGTTTAGGCAGGAAACGCAGGAGGCAAGAGAAGAATGTCAGCTGGCTGAGGGAGAGTGCGCAATGAAGAACAGTGTATTGCCGGTAACCAGAGTCTCCACCAAAGGGAAGGAAATGCCCCAGAGAGAACGAGGCTGCCCGGACGCAGGAAGGAGCTGAGGGGGGGGAGAGAGAGAGAGAAATATAGCCCAGCCAACAAGGGGAGGGAAAACTCACTGCCCTGATGCTCAGAGCGGAGCTGCAGTAGTGAAGGAGAAGGAGCCGCCGTCAAACACCCGAGTAGGAGCCTTGTAAGTTAGTGGTTCCTTTTCCCTTACTGTTGGTCTTTTGTTTTTGTTGTTGTGACCTTTATTGGAGCATTGGAGCCTTGAGCTAAGGTGCAGAGCTGGAGAGGAAGGCTATACTGTTCCTCCTGAACAAGAGCCGTTCCCTTGAGAGGTGCTCCACTGACCCTCCTGATCAGGAGCACCTCTGGAAGTCTAGAGGAGAGAAAACCCCCTAGGAACAGGGCATCACAGTGTGCCAGAAATCCCCTTTAATGCTGCTCTACTAGAATTCTTGAAACCCTTTGGGAGCTAAGAAGTCCACCATCTGCTGAGACAGAGAAAATACTGAAGCGAACCTCTAGGGGCAGGACACTGTATACCAGTGGGTGGAGTCCTAAAACTTCTGTGTTTTCTCTGTCTCACCATCTGCTGGCAGGGGGACAACCCGCTAGTCTGGACTGATCTAGCAGGATGCATTGGAAGTATGCTGATGTCATCAAAAGATGACAGCTCAGTCTCCAAGCTGCTGGTGGGGGTTGACTACCCAGAGGTACGGGACAGGACTGGACCGGAGGGACGATGAGGAAAATGAGATTTCTGCAATCCAATAGTTTGCAGGATCCGAGACAGCATGATTTTACTAGGGGAAGATCTTGTCAGACAAATCTAATGAATTTCTTTGACTGTGTGACCAGAGAGTTGGACCGAGGGAAAGCCCCAGATGTGGTGTTCTTAGATTTCAGTAAAGCCTTCGATACCATTCCAACCAGATGAGTTATAAATAAATTGAGCATCCTAGAAATAGACCCTAAAGTGACCAACTAGGTTAGAAATTGATTGAATGGGATTCGACAAAGGGTACAGGTAAATGAAGCTCTCTCTGAGGAGAAGGATGTAACCAGTGGTGTGCTGCAGATATCTGTCCTCGGTCCGATTCTTTTTAACATTTCTCTTAGTGACATGGCAGAAGGGCTGTTGGGTAAGATTTGCCACTTTGCAGATGATACTAAAATCTGCAATAGAATATAGACCCTCAGGAAGGAGTCGATAACATGAGGGGTGATCTAGCTAAGCTTGAAGAATGGTCGAGAATTTGGCAGCTGAGATTTAACATTAAAAATGCAGGGTCGGACTTCCGGTGATGTCACGGAGCTGATGGCTGCTTAGGTGCTTAGCTACTGTCCGAGCCCCGATTAAAGGTGAATTTTACGAGCCCCTACAACTCAAAGTGGTCAGGAGACGAGTCCCTAGCTTGACTATGGACGCAAAAAAGAAGCTCGCCAGCTTTCAGTCCCCTTACGTCCGGAAGGACTCGGTGCGGCAGGAGGACGATCCAGGCCCGGCCTGGAGAGAGGAGACCGAGAGCTCTGGGGAGGAGGATGGAGGGCCGGAGGTGCTCCCACTGGAGCCTTCAAAACGGGCATGTATGGTGAATTTAAAGCTATGCGCAAAGATCTTAAAGAGGCACTGGCGGCGATACAAGGAGAGGTGAGCTCTCTAGGGCAGCGAATTGAGGAAATGGAGTCCCACGTGGAGAAGCATGCGGGCGAACTCTGTGGCGTGGTGGAGGAGCAAGAAAAACTGCATAGACAGCAGGAGGAGATGCAGGAGAAGCTCGAGGAGATGGAGGATAGAGCGCGGCGAAATAATTTGAGGATTAGAGGGGTGCCGGAGAATGAGAAAACTAAAGACTGTGTGCAGTTGGTTCAGAGCCTGGGGAGCCACATACTGAGATTGGGGGAGACCAGTGGTGGTTCGTCGGTGGTCATTGGAGTGGAACGGGCACACAGGAGCCTCGGGCCCAGGAAGGAAGAACGCGGGAGAGACATTATTGCCTGTCTGAGCAGCTTTCTTCTGAAGGAGCAAATAATACAGATTGCCCGGAAATTTGGCCGAATTGCCTGGGACGGCTGCGAGGTGGAGGTCTTTAATGATCTCTCGAGGGGAACGCTGGAGCGGCGGCGGAGTATGAAGGAGGTGACCGCGTATATGAGGAGTGGAAACCACCGGTACCGCTGGCTGTTCCCTTTTGGCATTCTATTGACTGTGAATGGCCGGTCTCGGCGAGCGAAGACAGTGGAGGAAGCGTGGAGGATGTTGGCGGAGTTAGGGTGCGAAAAGCTGCCTCAAGCGAAGGGCCGACAGAAGCAAGGCCAGCAGAGTGTGGTGGAGGAGAGACCTGGAGCCGGACAACAGTGGCAACGGGTTGGCGAGAAAGGAAAGCGGCTGAAAAGGCTGTCGCAGATACAAGAGAGTGGGCCCGAGTTGGAGGACGTGTGAGGCAGATCTGAAGAGCCTAGTGGTGATCGGCAAGCGTGAGTATGGAGCGGTAGAGCTCTATACCTCACGGTCTCTGGACACTGGACTTATAGGGCACAATTGGACTATTTGTTGGGGATAGTGGTTAAGCTGCGGGGACTGTGTTTTACGGGAGGGGATATTGTGACGGGGCAGGACATGTGGGTCACGGAAGGGATAGTGGGAGGTGCTGGTGGGGGTGAGAGGGGGAGAGGGGGTGGGGGCGGGGAAGGGGGTAGTAGGGGGGTTGGGGTGGGAAGGAGGGTTGGGGGGCATCTTGCACAGCCTTTGGTGAGGAAGGTAGGGGTTGGGGTATGGCTATGCTGCGGGTAGGGTCTCTGAATGTGAATGGGCTGAACTCCCCAGTGAAACGGAAACTGCTCTATAGGGAAGCCCAGCATAATAAGTGGGACGTGATCCTGATTCAGGAGACCCACTTACGGAGGGGGGATGTGGGGAGGATGAGAAATAGGCTTTTCCCGGAGCAGTTCTATGCCTGTCACAAGGCTGGGTCCAAAAAGGGGGGGGTAGCTCTTTTGATAAGGTCGGGGAGTGGGATTCAGGTTGGGGGTCATTTTATGGATCGGGAGGGGAGAGTGGTGGGGATTAAGGGGATGTGGGGAGGGCAAACTGTTATTATTGCTTCGATATATGGACCTAATGGGGCCCAGGGAGAGTTTTGGAAAGAGGTGGGTGACTTGCTTGAGGGGCAGGGGGCGGGTAAGGTGTTGATAGGAGGGGACTGTAACGTGGTTTTAGACCCTAAGGTAGATAGGGACACAAAGGGGGTGGATGGGGGGGCGCGCAATCGCCAAGATTTAAGGAGGTTGATGCATCAATGGAATCTGGTGGACGCCTGGAGGGCTCTGCACCCTAAGGAGCGAGGATATACATTTTATTCTGCTCCTCACGGTAGTTGGAGCAGGATTGATATGTTGTTGATGGATAAGGAATGGATGGTTGCAGTGGAGGAGGGTCAATTGATAACGATTGGGTGGCCTGATCATGCGGCAGTTGACCTGGGATTTAGGAGGGCTTGGGAGGGGGGGGGGTGGTATTTTGGAGGTTGAATGAAAGTTTACTTAAAGATCGGGAGGTGGTAGAGGATATTCGGAGGGTGGTAAAGGAATATCTAGCTTTCAATGATGGGGGGGAAGTGGGGGTGGTGGGGGTGTGGGAAGGGCTAAAAGCGGTCATACGAGGACGGTTCATTATGTGGGGGACAAGAAGGAAGAGGGAGAGAGAAAGAAAGGAGGAGGGGCTGCGGGAGGGACTGAGCGGGGGGGAAGAGCGGTATAGGAGGACGGGATCCCTGAGGGATAGGAAGGAGATGGAAAGGGTGAGGGAAGAGTTGCATGCCTTGCAGGCGGACAAGGTTGCTTGGGCCTTGCAGAGGGTGAGGCAGGTATCATATGAGTTTGGCAATAAGGCGGGGCGCTTGTTGGCTAGCCACCTGAAGAGGCAAACAGGGGCAACGACGATATATCAGATCGTTGGGGAGGGGGGGAAGGTGTGTAGAGGGGAGGAGGAGATCCGGGAATGCTTTCGGGCATTCTATCAGGACCTCTATACAGAAATGGGGGGGGTGGGGGAGGCGGAGATTCGGGCCTATTTGGAGGAGGTGCTGCTACCTCGGTTATCGGAGGAGGCGGCGGACTCCCTAGAAGGGGAGATCGCGATGGAGGAGATTGGGAGGGTGGTGAAGGGGCTTCCGGGGGGGAAGGCGCCCGGTTTAGATGGGCTCTCGGGGGCTTTTTATAAGGTATTTTGGGGGGAGATTGGGGGATTGCTAGTGAGGGTGTTTAACGGGATGTTGGAGCCGGGGGGGGAGTTGTCCAGGGAAATGAAGACGGCGGGGATCACGGTATTGTTGAAACCGGGGAAGGATCCGCTGCGCTGTGGATCGTATCGGCCCATTTCCCTTCTTAATGTGGATGTAAAAATTTTGGCGGATAGATTGGCGGGGTGGTTACCGGGGATTCTTAATAGTGATCAGGCGGGGTTTATACAGGGCAGACAGGCTGCCGATAATATTAAGCGGGCGATGGGGGTGGTATGGGAGGCAAGTCAAGGGGAGGAGGATTTTCTATTAATGTCCATAGATGCAGAAAAAGCCTTTGATAGGGTTCATTGGGGTTTTTTATTGGAGGTCGTGGGGAAATTGGGGTGTGGACCCAATTATTTGAAGTGGATACAAGGCCTGTATGCGGGACCCCGGGCTCGGGTGAAAGTAAATGGTCGTTACTCGCGCGACTGAGTTGGGGCGTGGGACTAGGCAGGGGTGCCCGCTATCCCCACTACTGTTTGCTATGGTGGTGGAGCCGTTGGCAGAAAAAATTCGGCAGAATGAGCGGATTGAAGGTTTAGTTCGCAGGGGGAGGGCCCATAAGATATCCCTATATGCGGATGATATTTTATTGTACATTAGTCAGCCGCAAGGCTCGCTTGCTGAAATTATGAGGGAGGTGGAGAATTATGGGGCGGTGTCGGGGTTTAAAATGAATATTGATAAAACAGAAATTTTGGGGATCAGGGTGGGGAGGGAGATGGAGGAGGGGTTGAGGAGATTGTATCCTATGCGCTGGGTACCTCATTCCCTGGCCTAATTGGGGGTCAAGATCACGAGGCGATTTGAGGATATGTATCAGGCTAACTACCCGAAGCTGTTGGGGGCTATAGGCAGTGACTTGGAGGGCTGGATGGGGATGGAGACGTCTTGGTTGGGCAGGATAGCTGCCGTTAAGATGAATATTCTTCCCCGGTTGCTTTATCTCTTCCAGGCGTTACCGGTAGAGATACCGGTGGGGGCAATGCGGACCCTACAGAAACGGGTGTTTACTTATATATGGAAAAGAAAGCCCCCCCGAATATCTCGGAGGGTGATGTGGTCCGCGAAGGCACAAGGGGGGTTGGGAGTCCCAAATTTGCTGGCGTACTTTCACGCGGCACAGTTGAAACATATCATGGATTGGCGAGATGGAGGGGAAGTGAAGCCCTGGGTCAGTTTGAAGCAGACGCGGGTACAGGGAGGACGGTTGGATGCATGGCTATGGGCAAAGAAGGGGGAGAGGGGGGCACTGGGAGGCGGGACGCCGGGGATGAGGCAAGTGGTGAGGGTGTGGGACAAGGTGAGGGGGCCTGAAATTAAGGATCGGGGTTCGGGATATTCGGTAATGACACCGTGGAGAGGGTGGAAGGGATTTCAACCAGGGTGGGAGGGGGGACGTTTTGATCTATGGAGGGAGAAGGGGTTAAGAAGTGGTTTTCAATTATTGGATGAGGGAGAGCTGCGACCCTTTGAGGAAGTGCGAGATGAATACGCTTTGGAGGAGGGGGAAATCCCCCCCTATGTGCAGGCGAAATCCTTTCTGCTGCGGGCCCTGGGGAAGGAGGGGTTGGGGCGGGAGGTCACGGGGTTGGAGGCCTGTTGGTTTGGAGGGGGAGGCTCGAAGGGAATGATTTCCAGGCTGTACCGGGTGGTGAATAGGCAGGGGAGGGGGAACTTTCGCTATATGGTGGATTGGGAAAGGGAGCTGGGGATGGTTATGTCTGAAGGAGACTGGAGGACAGTGTGGGATCAGACTAAGAAGGGGCCGGGAGCCAGTAAATATCAGGAAAATAGCTATAAAATCTTGATGCGATGGTATTACACTCCTGAGCGACTGCATAGGATTTATCCTGGGACTTCGCCCCTGTGCTGGCGGGAGTGTGGGGAGGTGGGTTCTTTTTGGCATATCTGGTGGGCCTGTCCTAAGATACAGGAGTATTGGGGCACTATACAGTGGTGGATCCAGTCTAAACTTCAGGTGGAAATTCCGCTTGTCCCACAGATCATCCTGTTGTCATGGTGGGGAGAGGGTTTAGGGAAGCAGGGTGGTCGGAGGGTCCGGGCATGCCTCAGCGCGGCCAGATGTGAGGTGGCAGCGGCATGGAAGCAAAAGGCAGCCCCCTCGCTCGAACAATTTGAGCGGAGGCTTAGGCACCTGACCCTGATGGAGAAATTAACCGCGGCCAGGAGGCAGAGAGGGGCTAAATTTGAGGAGGTGTGGGGAGGGCTGTGCAAAGTTCTTGAGGGGGGGGACGGGGAGGTAGGGGGGGTTGGGGGGTGGGTAAGGGATTAGGAAGCTTCGTTACCTGTGGGGGGGAGAGGGGGGGTGGGAGGGGTAAGAGTTGATGATTGGGTTGTTGGTGGGGTTTCTGCTATAGTTGGAAGGGGGGTTGGAGGGTGAACGGGGTCAGGATTATGGTATTATGGGACATGTATGGGGTTCTCTGTTATCTCGTTTGGGTTGATTGTATTTGGTGTTACTTGGATGTTTTATAAAACCACAATAAAATTATAAATTGAAAAAAAAAAAAATGCAGGGTCATGTATTTGGGCTGCAAAAATCCTAGGGAGCGATACAGTATAGGTGGTGAAGTACTTCTGTCCATGAAAGAAGAGCGGGACATGAGCATAACTGTTTCTGATGATCTTAAAGTAGCTAAACAAGTAGAAAAGGCGACAGCAAAAGCCAGAAGGATGCTTGGGTGCATATGGAGAGGAATGGCCAGCAGAAAAAGGAGGTGATAGTGCCTCTGTATAAGTCTTTGGTGCGACCTCATTTGGAGTATTGTGTGCAATTCTGGAGACCGCACCTTCAAAAGGATATAAACAGGATGGAGTCAGTACAGAGCGTGGCTATCAAAATGGTCACTGGATTTCGTCATATGGCATATGGGGACAGACTTAAAAGATTTTAATATGTATCCTTTGGAGGAAAGGTGGGAGAGGAGATATGATAGAAACGTTTAAATACCTCCGTGGCATAAATGTTCAGGGAGAGAGCCTCTTTCAATTGAAAGCAAGTTCTGCTACGAGAGGACATGGGATGAGGGTGAAGGGAGATAGATTCAGGAGTGATATGCGGAAATATTTCTTTACGGAAAGAGGGGTAGATCCATGGAACAGTCTCCCATTAGAAAAAAAGGGACTATAGTAGTTGGCATGGAAGGTTAGACTAGACAGGCCATTTGGTCTTTTTCTGCCATCATGTTTCTATATTTAATATTCAGCTGCTGCCCGGTTAGCTTCTGTGGCGAACATCAGGCCAGCCTCTGCCATAACCAGGCAGCAGCTCAATATCATCACTGCCGACACGGCCGGATGCCATTCCTAGAACACCCCGATGCCAACCAGTTAACACTGGGGTGCGCAGTGGCAACTGCCACTGATATTAAGTGACATTATCCACGCTTGTGCCGCCGAATATCCCAGATAAGGGAATTAGCACTGTTAGCATCGGGCTTTTATTATCTGGTATTAGTGGCTGGTGTTTATATGCAGACATTATTTAACCTTATGTTTAGATGAGATGACAAGTCTTTTTATTTATTTTTGTTTTAATTACTGTCTCCTGTCCTTTTGGGGAACTTATGTTTTGTGCCTTTTTCCTTGTAATTCAATAAGTGTTAAATAGATCACCTTTTTGCTTTTTTTTTTCAATGTAAATTTTTAAATTATTGAATTAAAGAAACCAAAAAGATTTAGAGATAGGAACACATTCAGTCAGCAAGAACTGAATGGCCATATCCTCACTACAGACAACAGATTTTAGGGCTCTTCAGCCTGGAGAAGAGACGGCCGAGGGAAGATATGATAGAGGTCTATAAAATCCTAAGTAGAGTGGAATGGGTAGACGCAAATCGATTGTTTACTCTCTCAAAAATACAAGAACTAGGGACCCGCTACAAAGTAGTTTATATAAAACAGAGAGGAGAAAATATTTTTTCTCTAAACATATAATTAGTCTTTGGAACTTGTTGCCTAAGGATGTGGTAAAAGCAAGAAGTGTAGCTGGCTTTAAAAAAGGTTTGGACAAATTAGTGGAGGAAAAGTCCATTAACAGTTATTAAGGCAGACCAAGAGAAAACCACTGCCTATCCCCATGCAGAAATATCACGGAACCAAGACCGTACAGAGCCCTGTGTGAGCGGTGCAGCCGCACAGGGCGCAGAGACTTAAAGTGGCGGCGGCAGGCAGGCAACGACAGAGCCGAAATGCGCCCCTTAAGCCTTCTCGCCGGCACACTAAGCAGGTCTGGTCTCTCCAGGAGGGTCCAGACCTGTTTAGTGTGCCGGCGAGTTGCACATCGGGTGTGTGCCTCTTCTCTCCCACCCCATAAAGTGGCTAGAAGGAGGTGCGGGAGGGTGGGGGCACGCACTCGATGTGCAACTTGCACAGGGCGCTTTTCACCATCGGTACAGCCCTGCACGAAACTGGCTACTTTTGGAATATGTCAGGTATTTGTGACCTGGATTGGCCACTTCTGGCAAGAGGACACTGGGTTTGATGGACCTTAACCATGTACCTTTTATCTGACCCAATAGAGTAGTTATTATTTACTTATGACAATAAACTCACCGATCTCAGCACTCACCCTAGCACAGCAACATTGAGTGTAGAAGAGATTTGTCAGCAGCAACTTTATGGAGAAGTTACATGGTTAAGATAAAGCAAATAAAGGATGGGAGAGATTGCAGGTTCTTGTTTTTAACTAGCACCTTGAAATCGGATAGTGATGCCATCAGCTCATCCAGCTCCCGGGTCGCTGATGAGGCAGATATACGTTGATGTTGCTGGCTTGTGGTAACAGGCTGTGGGCTATTAACCTCTCCCCGAGAAACAGTGATTACCGGGCTATAGAAAAAACAAAGCATAGGAATAAAATATTACATTATTTTTTCTTACAAAGTTGTTTTAAGAAATAGCCAAATGTATTTCATAGCACATTTCAAATACAGATGCACAAGGAAGTCAGGGAGAAAAAGGGGTCCTCCCCCAGGTCTGATGGCAGCACCACGATAGCTCTCTCATGCTAACGTGATGGAAGGCTCACAGGAAACTGCAATATTCAAAAGGACTTACCCAGTTAGCAGGATCTGAGGGGGCTCGCTGGACAATGCTAGACTGGTCTGGGAGCACAACCAGGGTGGAAACTTAAGTTATCTGGATTTTAAGTACCGCTGACTGGATATAGCTACTATCTGGAGAATGCTGGCACCTCACTCTCTAACCACATACTACCACTGAACATCCTGATTTTTATATACCCACAGCAGACATTAAAAAAAAAAAAGATGCTACCACTGCAATATATTTTTGTCAAGAATGGAACTGTGAGGATTCTTTAATCTCTGTTTATATGTTTATGGAGAAATTTCACTTACCGTTAATTTCCTTCCTTTCCCGGAGTCCTGTTAGACCAGTCTAGACTAGTGGGTTATGTCCTCCTGCCAGCAGATGTTGGAGACAGAGAAAGTACGAAAGGCTTCAATTAGCGTGCCCTGGCACCTACAGTAACACCCCTAGGCGTCGCCTTCAGTATACTCCCGGAAGAGCAGAGGAACTGCATTGTCCAATGCAACAAATGGAGAAAGAAGCATACCATCGGTAAATCAAACATGAAACTTGCAACAATGTACACCGAGTGCTCATGAGAACTTCAGAAGAGACAGAGATAGCTATACTGGCAATATGGCTCTGCTGAGACGGCAAAGACAAACGGTGGGTCCTGGACTGCTCCAGCAGGACTCTAGGAAAGGAAATTAACAGTAAGTGAAATTTCTTCTTCCAATTCATCCTGCTAGACCAGTCCAGACTAGAACCTAAGCTACTCCATTGCAGGGTGGGAAGAGACAGCTGCCGTCATCACCTTGGCTCCAAAATGCGTTGATTCTTGGGCTTGGAGATTGAGGCGATAATGACGGGCAAAGGTAGATAAGGAGCACTAGGTAGCCAGGGGAACGACTGCTCTGCCCAAAAAGCTGCCTGAGCCCAAAGTTCGAACGGCACGGGTCGACCATGCAAAACATATACAGGCTCGATAGTGTGTTTTATCCACCGGGCAAGCCTAGCCTTGGAGGCCACCAGGCCCTTGCGGAGGCCTGCAAAGAGAACAAACAGGCAGTCGGACTTTCGAAAGGCATTAGTCAGCAGAGTGCTGCGCAGTTAACGCAAGATAACATTGACTGCACGGAGTCCGCTATTTCTGCCCACGTATTGTTCCTTAGAAAAGGAAGGGAGCAAAATTATCTGGTTGAGATGAAAAAGCATTATGAACCTCCGGATCAACTTCAATAAAACCGAAGTCCTTTACACCACCAGAAACCCAAACTTCACCCCCCCCCCCTGCAATAAACCTCTCAATTGATGAAACCTACCTACCTACCTGTAAAGAAGTGGAATACTTAGGAATCACTTTAGACCAAACACTTAGCATGAATACCCATGTAAAATTAACTACAAGAAACATTTTACAAATTCCAAACTTTACAACACTACTACTACTGAGCATTTATATAGTGCTACAAGTTGAATGCAGCGCTGCACAGAGACAGTCCCTGCTCATCAGAGCTTACAATCTAGTCACGACAAACACAGAAGGTGTCGGCAAGGATAAAGCAAGGGGAAAGAAAAAGGAGATCAGGTGGGTCAAGATCCAAAAGCAGCAGCGAAGAGGTGAGTTTTCAGCCTGGATTTGAAGAGGGTTAGAGAAGGTGCCTGACATACAGACACAGGTAGTTTGTTCCAGGCGTAAGGCGCAGCAAGGTGAAAGGAGCGAAGTCTGGAGTTAGCAGTAGAAGAGAAAGGCACAGATAGAAGCAGTTTGCTAGAAGAGTGGAGTTCCCAAGGAGGGGTGTAGGGAGAGATAAGAGAAGAAAGGTAGTGAGGAGCCGCAGAGTGAATGCATTTATAGGTCAGCAGGAGAGGTTTGAACTGGATGCGGAAACGGATAGGGAGCCAGTGAAGTGACTTGAGAAGAGGAGTAATGTGGACATGATGAGGCTGGCAGAAGATTAGCCGCGCAGCAGAGTGCTGAACAGATTGAAGGGGAGAGAGATGATTCAGAGGGAGACCAGTAAGGAGTAGGTTACAGTAGTCAAGACGGGAGGTGATTAAGGAGTGGATAAGCGTTTTAGTAGTGTGTTCAGAAAGGAAAGGGCGGATTTTGCTGATGTTATAGAGAAAGAAATAGCAGGTCTTAGCTATCAGATGGATGTGTGTGGAGAAAGAGAGAGAGGAGCCTATGACAACCCCCAGATTGCGGGCTGAGGAAACAGGAAGGAGTACAGAGTTATCCAGAGACTGAGAAAGGAGGAAGAGGAGGGGAGGTTTTAGGGGGAAAGATAAGAAGTTCAGTCTTGGCCATGTTCGGTTTCAAGCGGCGGTGAGACATCCAGGCAGCAATGTCAGAAAGGCAGGCAGAGATCCGGGTCTGGATTGCCGGAGAGAGTTCAGGCGTAGAGAGGTAGATCTGGGAGTCATCAGCATACAGATGGTACTAAAAGCCATGGGAAGAGATAAGCGCACCAAGGGACTAGATGTAGAGAGAGAAAAGGAGCGGACCCAAGACAGATCCTTGGGGGACACCAACTGGGAGCGGGGTAGGAGAGGAGGAGGAGCCACCAGAACACACACTGAAAGAGCGATGGGAGAGATAGGAGGAGAATCAGGATAGTACAGAGCCCCTAAAACCAAGCGAGGACAGGGTATCGAGGAAAAGGTTGTGATCAACAGTGTCAAAAGCAGCAGAGAGGTCAAGAAGGATGAGGACAGAGTAAAGGACCTTGGATTTTGCCAGGAACAAGTCACTGGAGACTTTGGCAAGAGCCGTTTCAGTAGAGTGTAAAGGACGAAAGCCAGACCGTAAGGGATCCAGGAGGGCATAAGAGGAAAGGAAGTCAAGGCAGCGGCGGTGAACCATGCGTTCAAGTAGTTTAGAAATGAAGGGAAGGAGAGAGATGGGTCGATAATTAGAAGGACAGATGGGGTCAAGTGAGTGTTTCTTGAGGAGAGGTGTGACCACAGCATGCTTGAAGGCTGCACGGACAGTTGCAGTGGAGAGCGAGAGGTTGAGAATATGAGAGATGGAAGGGACAACAGTGGAGGAGATGGGGCTTAGGAGACGGGTGGGGATAGGATCAGAGGAGCAGGTGGTGAGTTTGGAGGAAGAAAGAAGGTGTGCAGTTTCCTCTTCAGAGATCACAGGAAAGGAAGAGAGGGTAGCGGAGGTAGGGGGGGAAGAGTTGGGAGTGAAGAGGAGGAGGAGGGGAAGTAGCTGACTTTGTGGGGAATTGGAGGGTGATTTTGTGGATTTTGTCAAGGAAATAGTCAGCCAGGGTTTGGGCAGAAAGGGAGGGAGGGATCAGAGGCGGAGGCACTTTGAGAAGAGAGCTGAGAGTAATAAAGAGACGGCGAGGATCAGAGGCAAGAGAGTTAGTCAGATGGACATAGTAGTCTTGTTTGGCAAGAGCTATGTCTGACTGGAAAGAGACAAGCATGAATTTGAAGTGTAGAAAGTCTGCAGGGGAGTGAGATTTGAGCCAAGCACACTCAGCAGAACGGGCACAACACCTGAGACTACTGAAAGATCTAGTCATGTCTCATATTGACTTCTGCAATAGTTTTCTCCAAGGATTACCCCAAAAAAACCCCACTAACCAACTCCAAACAGCTCAAAATGTTGTAGTCAGAATCATCTGTAAAGCCCCCCTTTCTGATCATATCACTCCCATTTTACACATGCTCCACTGGCTCCCAGTTATAAGCAGAATTAAGTACAAAAATCTGATGACCATTTTCAAACTGCTAAACAACATTTCCCCCTCATTTCTATCCACACTAATTCTACCATCCACAGAAACTAGAACCAAAAGAGGCTACTACATGAACACCATTAAAATCCCTCAGGATGACCATAAAACCAAGCAAATCACCAGTAATAGAGCATTCTTGTACAGAGCCCCTACCCTATGGAACTCCCTCCCCGACACACTGAGACCATTAAAGACCTCCAAATATTTAGGAAGCTCATCAAGATGCACCTATTCATTGAACATTTTGGCAAGAACTACACTAATCACATTACATACCCACCTTAACTTTCCCGTACAATCAACCCATGCAGCCCCTTCCCCCTTTTCCCCTCCCTCTCTATTCTATGAACCCCCTCCCTCTTAGTAGAACAAGAGCAACTCAATTTGTATAAGTTGTCCATGTACATAGTTAAATGAAAATACCGCGCCCCGTATTTTACTCCCACTTTGATGTAACCCCAATGTTCAATGTATACTGTTGAATTAATTGTAAACCGCCCCTGATTTCAGGAAGGGGAGGTATATTAAAACTCTGAAATAAATAAATAAATTAGTACTTTTGGCAAAAAGGAAGGTACAGCTCCGGAGGGAGACAACCTCTTAAAAGAAGGAAAATTAAGGGTCCTGACAGGAAAGCATGTGGAGTTCCAAAACTTGCCAGGCCGAGGTGACAGCCACCAGGAATGTAGTCTTGAAGGACAGACTGCGTAGTGTAATGTCCTTGAGGGGTTCAAAAGGGGGCCGCATCAGGCCTTTAAGCACCAGGGTAAGGGCCCAGGGAGAGACCACTGGCCGTAGAGGAGGGTATAAGACATAAAACTCATGGAGGAAACATGAGTGGAGGAGTAACCTAAAGGTTAGATCACTGGCTTGGGAACCAAGAGACCAGGGTTCAATTCCCACTAGCACTCCTTATGGCCTTGGGCAAGTCACTTAACCTTCCATTGCCTCAGAAAATTCCAAGTTATCAATGTCCCTGTTTAATGTACATTACCAAGTTTAAGTTACAATGTAAATGATAAAGTGGTATAAAAGACCTGATACATAAATAAATAAAACCGACATCTGCATGGGAAGCAATGGAGTGGCCCGCTATGCGGCTGCGGAAACAAGTGAGGGTAGTGATCTGAACCCTCAGGAAGTTAAGAGTCAAACCCTTATCAAACCCATCTTGCAGAAAGGCCATAAAATCCGGCACCAGCATGCACCAGGGGTGAGACATCCTGCCAAGAGCACCAGGACTCAAAGAGGCTCCAAACCCAGGTGTATGCCAGGGAAGTAGTAAAGGGATGATGGGTGTTGACCATCTTTCATGAGTAACCTGTGTGTGCTAGGCGGTGCCTCTCAAGAGCTAGGCCATAAGCGAGTAGGGAGCTGGCTTGTCCATCAGTATTGGGCATCACGGCGAGAGGCTGCACCAGATTGGCATACCACAGGCAGCGAGGCCAGTCGGGCACCATAAGAATGACAGTCCTTGGATGAGATTCGATATGGCGGAGAGTCTGCCTGATCATTGCCCATAGGAGGAAGAGATAGAGGAGCGATGCTAATGGCCAGAGTTGGACCAAGGCATCCAGACCACTGGAGTCTGGCTCTTTTCAATGACTGAAGAATGTGGACGCTAATGTGGCATTAGATCGAGGCTCGGCTAGCTCCAGTTGCGTGCTATCCACTGGAATGCCCAGAAAGCGAGCTCCCATTCACTGGGATCCAGAGAGTAGCGACTGAGAAAGTCTGCTTAAACATTCTCCATTCCCACAACATGCTAAATCGATAAGGCTTGTAAGTTGACCTCCACCCAGGGAAAGAGGAGACATTGCCTTGGCTGCTCTGAGGCACTTGGTTCCCCCTTGTCTTTTGAGATAGGCCACCATCGTTGCATTGTCACAAAGGACCCGGACTGCCTCTCCATGGAAGAGTAGTTGGAAGAATAGCAGGGCGAGGCACACTGCCCAGGCCTCGAGCCGAATGATGGTCCACACAGACTCCGGACGGCTCCAGGTATCTTGAGCTCTCCGATTGAGGCAATGAGCCCTCCAACCCATCAGGTTGGCATCGGTCGTCACCACCATCCAGCATGGGGTTCCCAACGGTATCACTTGTAGCAAGTGGATCAGCTTAAGCCACCACCTGAGATCGTGATGAACTGTAATGCAGCAGTGGGGAGATACAGGGGACCACAACAGGTCAGCAGAGAGTGCTGCAAGGACATCATGTGCACCTGAGCCTAGGAAACTACCTCGATCATGACCGCCATTGCCCCCAGGACCTGGAGATAGTTCCAGACCCATGGGCAGACTTACATCAGAAAAAGATGAAGCTGGGCAGAGAACTTCTGAAAGTGATCGAGCATGAGGAAGACTCTCCTCTGTTGAGTGTCAAACCAAGCCCCGAGGAACTCTAGGGACTGAGAGGGGTGCGCAAGGAGCTCTTGGCATGATTGACAACCCAGCTGAGGAAGCTGACCATGCAAGGAGGCGGCGTTGAGCGCCTCCATGTAAATTTGTGCCCGGATGAGCCAGTCATCCAGATAGGGGTGGACAGGAATCCCCTGCTTTTGCAGGACTGTGGCAACCACTACCATGACCTTTGAAAAGGTTTGAGGCACCATCGCTAACCCATAGGGCAGCGCACGGAACTGATAATGGTGTCCTATAATGGCGAAATGGAGAAACCGCTGCTGATTCTCGCAGATGGGAATGTGGAAGTAGGCTTCGGCGAGTTCGAGGCATGCTAGAAACTCCCCCTTTTGCACTGCTTGAATGACAGAGCAGAGCGTCTCCATGTGTAAACGAGGCACTCGAAGAAAGCAATTGACTACCTTGAATCCAAAATGAGCTGGAAGGAGCCATCCTTTTTCAGGATGACAAAATAAATGGAATATCACTCTAAGCCTCTCTCAGGTACGGGGCCTGGAGATGCAGCAGGCGCTGGCTGAAGTGTGGTCTGCACCACCACCTGTTTTCAGGCGGAGCCACAAGTGGAAATTAGAAGGCATCTTTGATAGGCTTGGCACATTTGAGAACATACCCATACTGGATAATATCGGGCACCCATTGATCGGTAGTTATCCTGGACCATTCAGGGAAAAAGAGAGCCAGCCGGCTACTGACAGGCGGCGTCCCGGAGTGGGCCCGGAGACCATCAGCGGGAGGAGTAGTGGGCCCCAGAGAACTTAGCTGAAGAGGAGTAGTTACCCTTGTTTCGGCAGAGTCCTCGAAAGGGCTGCAATTTGGAACCTGATCTGCTGGAGGAAGCCAGCACAGAGGTCTTCCCTGTGCAGTAACGTCTGGATTCTTGAAAATGTGATTGGGATGCGGAAGATGATGCCGCCCCAGATCCCAATCAACATGAGGAAGTCTTGGGCTTGTCCTAGATCCTCACCAAAGAGGAGCTTGCCCTTAAAGGGGAGCTTAGCAAGCCGGGTCTTAAAGACAATATCTGCCGACCAATGCCGTAGCCGTAGCCATAGCTAGAGCCAGAGTCAGCAGCGAGCCACAGTAACTGCTGCCTCCAAACATGCCGCTGGTCGCAGAATGTCAGAGAGCATCCGCCAAAAAGGCCACAACCAATTCCAAATGTACTGCAGCAGGATCTTCAGGCAAAAGCTGAATCCATCGAAGGAGAGCTCAAGCTGCCAGTCCTCCACAAAGGAGACCTGGAGGGAGAGGGAGGACGACGAAAAAGCTGTTTTCAAGAGCCCTTTGACCTTGCAATCTTGTTGGTCCCAGAGTGCTGCTCCACTCTCGACCGGAATGGTGGTATGTTTGGCAATGGCTGCTATGATGGCATCGACCTTAGGGTAATGGAGCAACTTGTCGAGGTTCCCAGGGGACCAGCTGAAATGACAGCCCAAGCGCTTTGCTGTGCATAAGGAAGCATCTGGGAAGTCCCAATTCAAGGGAGACCATTTATTGAAGTTCCAAAGGAAATGGGAAAGCCCTTGAAGAATAGGATCCGCTTGAGGCTTAGCTGGAATAGATTCTGGCTGGTCGGAAGGGTCCGAGATTCAAAGTGCTTCCACAGTTTGCACAATCAGGGTAGACAGCTGTTCTCTGCGAAAGAGATGTATATCCTGAGCTTCATCCTGGTTGTTGGTCAGGTCTTTCGGGAAGGACCATTCCCCATCCTCACGGTCCGAAGCGCTGTCCGGACTATACTCAGCCAAGAGCTGTTTACCATCCTTGGGAGTGGAGGAATCCCAGTCTCCAGAGGACCAGGAAACAGCTTTAGGCGGGCAGGCTTTATCCGCAGATGGAGTACCTTCCCTGGGGCGTTTCCTGGCAGAACGAGCCTTGTCAGACGAGGTCTTGGTAGAGTCCGGTGTCACTGCCCAAGCGGAGCCAGGCTCAGACCTCCAGAGGTCCCATGCTTACCTAAAAAGCCTCATAAACTGATCAGAATCCTGGTCAGTCCTCTCCTAGGACTGGGCGGTCTGTTGAGGTAGCAGGAGTGGGGGGGGGGGGGGCTTTACAGACCGCGAGGGAGTCACAGAGTCTTTTGCAGGGCCCAATGACGGAGAAGGTGAGGGCTCTGGTGAAACGTCCCCTTGAGCATTTTGTTGTTGTTTTTTAAATTATTTATTTTCAAATTTTTAATAAATCCAAGAATATTCTCTTGTACAGAAAAAAACAAACCCTGTCAAAAAATACAATCTACACATACGGAAATTTTAAAGATGACAAAGATTATCAATGCCCACGTTAAGGGGAAAGCTGAAAAAGAAAAGCAAAACGAAAGTACAATTTCTGCAAATACCCAAGGAAACAAATTGTGATTAAATTTTAAACCCCATATGCATAAGCAAGCAAGTGAAAAAGAAAAGCAAATAAAAACTTCAACCAACATTCTCCTTGCCAGACACAAAAGCCTTTAACTGGGGAGGTTCCAGAAAAACGTACTTAGCCTGTTGAAATTGCACTAGGCATTTACAAGGATATTTTAAGAAGAAAAATAGAGTCCACATCTGAAATCAATAATATTTCTTTAAAATATTTTTGCAACAATATCACTGGAGAAAGATAATGCGTTTGAGGAAAATTAATGAAACGCAAATTCTTAACCCTTGAAACATTTTCCAAAGATTCTAAATGATGATTAACTATTAAGCTTTCTCTCGTGTTAGAAGAAATAGCAGCCTGCGCAAGATTAAGCTGACCTTCCAACTTATTAACAACTATCTTACAACCGGACATACCAGCTTCCAATTCAGTAAGCTTAGAAATAACATCAGTAGAAAATTGGGAAATTTGAGAGAGGGCTGATCGAACTGAGAGTTCGGTATGTGCCACAACTACCCAAATATCACTCAAAGTTATATTATCAGGAGCAGTCAAAGGTTCAACAACAGGGACAAACCGAAGTGGAGCAGGAATATTTAAATCAGCAATGTCAGGTCGAGGAGACGTCAGTTGAGAAGGCAAAGAGGCGGGCTGAGCCAGGTCATTCAAAACCACAGTAGCTCCTACCTCAGATAATCCTTGCAAGCAGGGCGAGGTTGGACCCAAAATGGAGGAGTTATCCATGACAGAACTGCCAGTCTCAGAAGAAACATTAGAACCCTCCAAATTAGGATTTACAGGTAAGACTTGAAGATGGCGATCCATGGGGCCAGCGGTTTTCACGGTCTTAGCCACTGCAATTGGCAAAGACCGTTTCTTCCGTTTCCCCATTCAGTGCTGCAATGGACTCTTCCAGACTCCGAAGGGGCTCCAAAGGGGCAGGACTTGCCCCTTTGGCCACGCCCCTTCTGACTCGCGCCCACGGACACACGCCCGCAGCCGTGCACCGTGGGATAGCTAGCTCTTATGGAGTGGGGGGAGGGAGATCCCGGAAGCTCCACCTCCTCCACACCGGCATCCCCGGCATCTCCTAGGCAAGGCAATCAGCGAGGTAATGTTCAGCGATCCCAAAGCTCGGAAGCTCCACCTCCTCCACACCGGCACCCCCGGCGTCTCCTAGGCAAGGCAATAAGCGAGGTAATGTTCAGCGATCCCAAAGCTGCTCTAGCAGAGACGAGCTCTTATCGAGGGCAGGAGGGAGGTCCTGGAAGCTCCACCTCCTCCACACCGGCACCCCCGGCGTCTCCTAGGTAAGGCAATCAGCGAGGTAACGTTCAGCGATCCCAAAGCTCGGACGCTCCACCTCCTCCACACCGGCACCCCCAGCATCTCCTAGGCAAGGCAATCAGCGAGGTAATGTTCAGCGATCCCCCCTTGAGCATTTTGTTTGCAGTTCTGAACCTCCTGTGATGCATGAGAGGAGGTTCAGAACTGCAACGCAAAGCCGGTTCACCAGATACCGGTGTCTGTGATGGCATGCAATGCAATGCAATGCGGCAACGTTGAAGGTATTTTCGGCACCACCTAGAACACCCTGAAAAGGAAGGAATCTGGCCCAGAAATGCAGAGTTGTACAGGATCGGGCTTTAGAAGGGAGAAATGAGGCTGCTAGAGCCAGTGGCAATCTAAGCATGTGTACGGGGAGATTCCAAGATGACCACCGCAGCAGTAAACAACTTTGCGGCCAGCCTGAAATGATGGGAAAAGGCAGAGGTAAAACAGAAAGATAACTACGGTATTGGCGGCTCTTGGCAGCTCTGCCCCAAAGCCCCGAGGAGAGGTCAATAAGGGCTCCCGTTGTCAATTCAAAGGGGAGGGGGTTGAACTCACTACAGGAGAGCAAGTCAGTACAGCGCTGTAGTGAAGAGTATCGCTATCTGCCAATTTGGTGGAGGGTTTTTTGTTGTTTTTTGTTTAACTATAAAAACAAGGGAGCGTGTGAGGAGAGGTGGTTTGCTGCCTGACCTTGTGCACCGCTTTGCTGTTGCTCTCTGCAGGCAGCTGGGAGCACCTGGTTCACCCACGCAGCGCCTGGCCCCGATGTCAACCAGGGGGCCTTATAAACGCGATGGAGTCTGCAGTTAGTCGGAGCGTGTGAGGAGAGGAGGTTTGCTGCCTGACCTTGTGCACCGCGTTGCTGTTGCTCTCTTCAGGCAGCTGGGAGCACCCGGTTCACCCATGCAGCACCTGGCCCCAACATCATCCAGGTGGCCTTAAAAACGCGATGGAGTCTGCAGTTAGTCGGAGCGTGTGAGGAGAGGAGGTTTGCTGCCTGACCTTGTGCACCGCGTTGCTGTTGCTCTCTTCAGGCAGCTGGGAGCACCCGGTTCACCCAAGCGGCGCCTGGCCCCAACATCATCCAGGGGGCCTTAAAAATGCGGCCTGCTCCGCGGTACACGGTAGCGTTTTGAAGGGGCGCGTTTTAAAGGGGCCTGATAAGCCCCTTATGTGCCCCTTCGGCACTCGAGGAGCTGTGGAGCTGGAAGTTTGGAATGGGCAAGCGCACGAAGCGTCATCTCAATGTGAGTACTGTGAATCCCACCAAGTTGGTTAAAGTCTTGTGTCCACTGTTCCCTCTAAGCTGTGCATGTGTGCGTGTGCACACACCTCGCCGAGCGAGCGCACATACTTTACAACAGAGCGCACAAAAATTATGGTTCTGATTCTGATAGAAAACAATACAGACATCTTAAAATTTAAATGTTGTTGTGTATTTATGGTTTTCACAAGTTCTACAATATTTTCTAGTGCAATCAATGTGGTGTACATACTGTATTCTGACGTGTAGTCAAATTTTAAAGTATATAACTCCGAGTGTCGTTATGTGGCGCACAAAAATTTAACCTTCCTTCAAAAGCTGCACAGCTGATATTTTATGCATACACAGCCTACAGAAAATTAGAGGGAACATTGCTTGTGTCCTATGGATCGGCATGTTGTTGCAGTGAAAGATATGGAGGGTGACTTGGTTGCCGCAGCCAGATCCCAGCTTCCATCTGATAGTTCCTTGTCATTTTTGGGGGTTATTAACTCTGCCCCCCCTGTTGACATTTTATCTACTGCCCCAGTGACTTCCTCACCTTTGTTGGAGGGGTTGCCTCAACAACTGGTTTTGTCATCTCCAGCAGCTCCTCCTGTGAGTTCCTTGGACCATGTGGCTGTTTCTTTAGCACGGGTTCTACAGCTTACGGAGGATCTTGTTTTGGCTCAACGGGGTGGTTTGTCTACTGTGCCTATGGACTCACATGATATTTCCCTTTCTGATGTATGGCGTGTTCTCTCACGTATACAGGCTTCCTTTATTTCTGTGGTGTCTCAATTCTCGGATTTTTCTAAAGATTCTGTGGCTAAGCTAGCCCAGCATGATTCTCAAATAATTGCTTTGGATAATAAGTGTCAGAAATTGGAAATCCAATGTAATACATTACAGAATACTTCTATGTCTTTTATTAAAGATAGTCTTATTTTGCATACCCAGCAAGAATTGCTTGAAAATAATTTGAGGGCTATGACTGTTAGATGTTTAAATTTTCCTCGTACTCGTTTACTGTCCCCTCAAATTTTGTTTGATAAATATTTGAAAGAAATCTTGGGATATCGAGATAATACTAAACCTGTGGTTACCAAATTGTTTTATCTACCTCAGGTGGGGGTGACTCCAGGTGAGGCTCCGTTGGGAGCCGCCCCTTTGCCTTCTTTGGATTCCCTGGATGTTTCTGCCTTTATTGAATCTTCTCAGGATGTAATTACTACTAGGGCCACTGTTTTGGTGTCCTTTTCCTCTGAGGTTGAGAAAAACTCTGTAATGCGTTTGTATTTTTCTAATAAGAATGCTGAATTCTGTGGGGGGAAAATTAACATGTTTCCCGATGTCTCTAGGCAAACTCAGCTTCGACGTAAGGCTTTTTTGTCTTTAAAGCTCCGTGTCCTAGCTATTGGTGCAACCTTTTTCCTTAAATTTCCCTGCAAATGTTTGGTTACTTTAGGGGGCACCAAATATGTTTTCTCTGAGACATCGTCATTAGAAATGTTTCTTGTGAATCAGGATCCGCAGGTATGATATAAATTTTAGATCTTCATGTCATTAGGTTGAAATTAGAGTTTGAAAATTTTCGGACAGCAGCTCCTCTTTCTGCATAATTTCTAAGTTTGTAAATTTACTTTTCTTATGATGTGGTTTTCTCTGTAAAAGCTCCCCTTGATGTGAACTAGATTTGATTTCCTTGTTTCCTAAGGTGTATTGTGTAATACCTTTTTGAATTTATCAATAAAAAAGATTGAATATAACTATAAAAACAAGAAAGGAAGATATGGCAAGGCATCCTCGCTATCCAGAAGGTACTGATGGCTCCTTCTTGGGCTTTTTCTGGTCCTCCTGACCAGGAGCCCCCCCCCCCCCCTTGCTATGGGCAGCTACTCTGATCAGGTGCTGTACCCAGGGAATTTGTGGGAAACTCCAGTGGACACCTCATGTGCGCCCTGGAGATGTCTACCGAGAAAACTTTCTTAAAAAGACAACTGACAGATCACCCTCAAGGGAAATGTCAGGAGCAAAGAAACAGACATCCACATCTGCTGGAGACAAAGAAATACTAAAGGCGACCCCTAGGGTGGTACTGTAAGTGCCAGGATACGCTCACTGAAGCTCTTGGCACTTTCTCGGTCTCCAACATCTGCTGGCAGGAGGACATCAGCCCAGGCTAGTGGGTTGTCTAGCAGGATGAATTGGAAATATATAAACTGTAAACCACTTTGTTATGCATTAAGAAAAGCAAAGTATCAAGCTAACGAGCTGTAAACCATACCACTTGCACAAGGAGTTCTAACAAGGATATTAGGTGCGTGGAAAGGCTTGAAGGATCCTCAGACAAGCAGGAGCAAGGCAAGAGAGGGAGCCCTGAAGCAAGCATGAGGTGCCCACTGGAGGAAATATGCTATTTCCAGCAGTTTGTACAAGAGCGGGGTAATTATGTCTCTGGGGTGCATGTCAGCTTTCGGGCTGCAGTGAGCTGCTGGCTCTTATGGCAAGGAAGAATTCCAGCTCTCTGGAAAAAACACTGCTGCCCCTTAGTTGAGAAGTGGGCTGAAGGGTTGGGTAAGGGGTTGCTGTAAAAAAATGGACAAAAAACTCACACTGGACTAGGCACTGAACTCTCCAATTCATCCAGAAGGCTCTCCACACTGGGGCGCACGTCTTCAATGCCCCGCCCAACACACAGCTGGTTTCGTGTTTCCTTTGGAGGAGGTGTTGTCTTGACTCCAGCTGAGAACAAACTTTCTGCAGTGCTGCACTGGGTTCCAACTGCACCAACCTGCAAGGGGCTCTGACTGACCTCATCTTATAGAAGAAACACAAAAACTCCAAATAAAACACATTTTCATGATCTGATATTATAATCAAAGTTCTAGCAGTGAGGATTAGTGATCTGCTCAAGTGACTGGAGAAGAGTTTAAAATGCAGGTTATGGCGTCAGCCTTCCCAGTGCATTACACAATGACAGCACACCTTCTTGTGTCTCACGTTATCACACTATAATGAAGTATTCATATAATTTTTCTTTCTCTAAATTTCCTTTGTATTAATTTCAACAGCAGCCATGACTGCTGAGAGCATAATATACTCGCAGCAATAAAGCAGGAAGTGAACTATATTCCTAGTCAATTCAAGGACTTCCAACTAAAAATGGCTTGATAGTGTATTACAACAACGTTGTGCTCAGCTGAGATTAGTTGTGATTGAATTATGCAGAGTGTAAGTAAATGGAGGCTTGGGGTCCTAAGCGGCCTACCTCATGCTGCCCAGCCGAGAGTCACTCTGGGCCTCCATGCGCACGTGAACTGTACTGACCCTTCTCTTTTTATGATCTTCCTCTAATGCAGGACTCGACAAATCCCAGCTAGAAATTCCACCCTAGCACTCAGGAGTTTAAGCCCCTGAATGAGTTTTTGTTTTCAAGTGCTGCTCAACATATCAGCTACAGTCTAGGATGTTTGTTGATGTACCTTCATCAGCTGGATCTCTAGGTACATGTCTTTCATATCCAGAATGCCCAGAAAATATTCTTGCCTAAATCATGGAATTAAGAGAGAGCCCATCCTGAAATATTCATTAGGTCCGATTCTGTCCCGGACTTACAAGCTCTCTGTACGCCCAGTCTGAACTGGACGTACAAAGGGCATCACGATTCTGATTCTGTGGGGCAGGTCTAGCCCCGCGGGATCAGAATCACAATCAGGCCTGTATGTGCAGGCCGGGACTGCGATTCAGCCCGGCCTGCACGTATAGGTCTTGCCCGACTAAGTCAGGGCTTTTAAATGGAACCATGGTACCATGGCGTCCGGTTGCCATGGCACCGCGGGGCTCCATTTAAAAGTCGCAATCCCTTGCCGCCGGCCTCCAAATTGCTTTCCCCACAACTCGACCCCCGATCTGGCATCCCAAGGCCATGGTTGGACTGCGGGGAATGCTCTCTGCCCCCTGCCGCCCCTTCCCAGCCCTTCGGGGAAGTAATTCCACCTCGGAGGTGGAATAACTTCCCCGTTCAAGTCGCCAGCCCTGGACATACAGGGCCGACATTAGAATCGGCCCTGTACGTCTGGGCCCGGCAACTGCCCACTGCCCGCCCTAACGCAGTCCCCGATCCTCCCCTTTCCCGCCCCCGTCTCACTTCCCCATACAATGACATCCATCCCACCATTCGTTGCTCAGCATGGCCCTGATTCTAGAGTGACCTATTTCATTTTGTAAGTTCAGAATGGAGTGAAAACCTGATTCACCTGTGACCATAAGATTGACTGAATAAATATCTTAGAAGCTTTCTGTAAAGGAAACCGGCACTATGGTGTTGACAGGGATGTACTGTTTAAAGCTTTCTTGGAAGACATGTTCTCAATCTCCTCCTATTATAATTTCCATGCCCAAACTCTCGAGTACCACAATACCAGGCAGATTTATCCAGTTTTATACCCTGTCTATCTCCAAAAGACTACAAAGCAGCTTACAAACATTAAAATCACACACAATATCATTAACTAAAACAATCTTAATTTTTAAAAAGTTACAATTAAAGACACCCCACCCAGTGGAAGAAAGTGATAGCTCAGCTCACAGTGTTGCTTTTACCCGTCAATAATTGAAGTCCATTTTCTTACCCACAGGGAAGGCACTAGTTGGACTCTGAACAGCATTCAATTCTAGAAGCAGACGATCCAGTTCAGATAGGTTACTGCCCAAAGAGGAGCTCATCATGGTTGGGGAGGGTTCTGCAGACTTCTGTTTGTTGGGGAAACTGAAGTTTATAAAAAAAGAAGATGGGAAAAAAACTCTTTTGAGAGAAGCCATTTCATAGAATAGCATACAAGAGGATCCCCTCTTTAAAATTTATGCCCCATGTCCCACACTTCAGAAGCTAGGCTCCACAGAAATATACTCCAACTGCTCACTAAAGCTGTACAGCATTGGGTTCTCTCTCTCTCAGACGGTACTAGCACTGTGTACAGACCTTACTCCATCTCCTCTCTATAGCTGTACAGCACTGGGGTCTCTCTCTCTCAGACGGTACTAGCACTGTGTGCAGGCCTTACTCCATCTCCTCTCTATAGCTGTACAGCACTGGGTTCTCTCTCTCTTTCAGATGGTACTAGCACTGTGTGCAAGCCATCTCCTCTCTATAGCTGTACAGCACTGGGTTCACTCTCTCAGATGGTACTAGCACTGTGTGCAGTCCTTACTCCATCTCCTCTCTATAGCTGTACAGCACTGGGTTCTCTCTCTCAGATGGTACTAGCACTGTGTGCAGGCCTTACTCCATCTCCTCTCTATAGCTGTACAGCACTGGGTTCTCTCTCTCTCAGATGGTACTAGCACTGTGTGCAGGCCTTACTCCATCTCCTCACTATAGCTGTACAGCACTGGGTTCTCTCTCTCTCAGATGGTACTAGCACTGTGTGCAGGCCTTACTCCATCTCCTCACTATAGCTGTACAGCACTGGGTTCTCTCTCTCTCAGATGGTACTAGCACTGTGTGCAGGCCTTACTCCATCTCCTCTCTAAAGCTGTACAGCACTGGGTTCCCTCTCTCTCAGATGGTACTAGCACTGTGTGCAGACCTTACTCCATCTCCTCTCTATAGCTGTACAGCACTGGGTTCTCTCTCTCTCAGATGGTACTAGCACTGTGTGCAGACCTTACTCCATCTCCTCTCTATAGCTGTACAGCACTGGGTTCTCTCTCTCTCAGATGGTACTAGCACTGTGTGCAGGCCTTACTCCATCTCCTCACTATAGCTGTGCAGCACTGGGTTCTCTCTCTGACGGTACAAGCACTGTGTGCAGGCCTTACTCCATGTCCTCACTATAGCTGTACAGCACTGGGGTCTCTCTCTCTCAGACGGTACTAGCACTGTGTGCAGGCCTTACTCCATCTCCTCTCTATAGCTGTACAGCACTGGGTTCTCTCTCTCTTTCAGATGGTACTAGCACTGTGTGCAAGCCATCTCCTCTCTATAGCTGTACAGCACTGGGTTCCCTCTCTCAGATGGTACTAGCACTGTGTGCAGACCTTACTCCATCTCCTCACTATAGCTGTACAGCACTGGGTTCTCTCTCTCTCAGATGGTACTACCACTGTGTGCAGGCCTTACTCCATCTCCTCTCTATAGCTGTACAGCACTGGGTTCTCTCTCTCTCAGATGGTACTACCACTGTGTGCAGGCCTTACTCCATCTCCTCTCTATAGCTGTACAGCACTGGGTTCCCTCTCTCTCAGATGGTACTAGCACTGTGTGCAGGCCTTACTCCATCTCCTCACTATAGCTGTACAGCACTGGGTTCTCTCTCTCTCAGATGGTACTAGCACTGTGTGCAGGCCTTACTCCATCTCCTCACTATAGCTGTACAGCACTGGGTTCTCTCTCTCTCAGACGGCACTAGCACTGTGTGCAGACCTTACTCCATCTCCTCACTATAGCTGTACAGCACTGGGTTCTCTCTCTCTCAGATGGTACTAGCACTGTGTGCAGACCTTACTCCATCTCCTCACTATAGCTGTACAGCACTGGGTTCTCTCTCTCCCAGACAGCACTAGCACTGTGTGCAGGCCTTACTCCATCTCCTCTCTAAAGCTGTACAGCACTGGGTTCCCTCTCTCTCAGATGGTACTAGCACTGTGTGCAGACCTTACTCCATCTCCTCTCTAAAGCTGTACAGCACTGGGTTCCCTCTCTCTCAGACAGCACTAGCACTGTGTGCAGACCTTACTCCATCTCCTCTCTAAAGCTGTACAGCACTGGGTTCTCTCTCTCTCAGACAGCACTAGCACTGTGTGCAGACCTTACTCCATCTCCTCTCTAAAGCTGTACAGCACTGGGTTCTCTCTCTCTCAGACAGCACTAGCACTGTGTGCAGGCCTTACTCCATCTCCTCACTATAGCTGTACAGCACTGGGTTCTCCCTCTCTCAGATGGTACTAGCACTGTGTGCAGGCCTTACTCCATCTCCTCTCTATAGCTGTACAGCACTGGGTTCTCTCTCTCTCAGACGGTACTAGCACTGTGTGCAGACCTTACTCCATCTCCTCACTATAGCTGTACAGCACTGGGTTCTCTCTCTCTCAGACGGCTAGCACTGTGTGCAGACCTTACTCCATCTCCTCACTATAGCTGTACAGCACTGGGTTCTCTCTCTCTCAGATGGTACTAGCACTGTGTGCAGACCTTACTCCATCTCCTCACTATAGCTGTACAGCACTGGGTTCTCTCTCTCCCAGACAGCACTAGCACTGTGTGCAGGCCTTACTCCATCTCCTCTCTAAAGCTGTATAGCACTGGGTTCCCTCTCTCTCAGATGGTACTAGCACTGTGTGCAGGCCATCTCCTCTCTATAGCTGTACAGCACTGAGTTCTCGCTCTCTCAGACGGTACTAGCACTGTGTGCAGGCCTTACTCCATCTCCTCTCTATAGCTGTACAGCACTGGGTTCCCTCTCTCTCAGACGGTACTAGCACTGTGTGCAGGCCTTACTCCATCTCCTCTCTATAGCTGTACAGCACTGGGTTCCCTCTCTCTCAGACGGTACTAGCACTGTGTGCAGGCCTTACTCCATCTCCTCTCTATAGCTGTACAGGACTGGGTTCTCTCTCTCTCAGACGGTACTAGCACTGTGTGCAGGCCTTACTCCATCTCCTCACTACAGCTGTACAGCACTGGGTTCTCTCTCTCTCAGACGGTACAAGCACTGTGTGCAGGCCTTACTCCATCTCCTCACTACAGCTGTACAGCACTGGGTTCTCTCTCTCTCTCAGAAGGTACTAGCACTGTGTGCAGGCCTTACTCCATCTCCTCTCTATAGCTGTACAGCACTGGGTTCTCTCTCTCTCAGATGGTACTAGCACTGGATGCAGGCCTTACTCCATCTTCTCTATAAAGCTGTACAGCACTGGGGTCTCTCTCTCTCAGATGGTACTAGCACTGTGTACAGGCCTTACTCCATCTCCTCACTACAGCTGTACAGCACTGGGTTCTCTCTCTCTCTCAGACGGTACTAGCACTGTGTACAGGCCTTACTCCATCTCCTCTCTATAGCTGTACAGCACTGGGTTCTCTCTCTCTCTCAGATGGTACTAGCACTGTGTGCAGGCCTTACTCCATCTCCTCTCTATAGCTGTACAGCACTGGGTTCTCTCTCTCTCAGATGGTACTAGCACTGTGTACAGGCCTTACTCCATCTCCTCTCTATAGCTGTACAGCACTGGGTTCTCTCTCTCTCTCAGATGGTACTAGCACTGTGTACAGGCCTTACTGCATCTCCTCACTATAGCTGTACAGCACTGTGTTCTCTCTCTATCAGACGGTACTAGCACTGTGTGCAGACCTTACTCCATCTCCTCACTATAGCTGTACAGCACTGGGTTCTCTCTCTCTCAGATGGTACTAGCACTGTGTACAGGCCTTACTCCATCTCCTCTCTATAGCTGTACAGCACTGGGTTCTCTCTCTCTCAGATGGTACTAGCACTGTGTACAGGCCTTACTCCATCTCCTCTCTATAGCTGTACAGCACTGGGTTCTCTCTCTCTCAGATGGTACTAGCACTGTGTACAGGCCTTACTGCATCTCCTCACTATAGCTGTACAGCACTGTGTTCTCTCTCTATCAGACGGTACTAGCACTGTGTGCAGACCTTACTCCATCTCCTCACTATAGCTGTACAGCACTGGGTTCTCTCTCTCAGATGGTAGTAGCACTGTGTACAGGCCTTACTGCATCTCCTCACTATAGCTGTACAGCACTGGGGTCTCTCTCTCTCAGATGGTACTAGCACTGTGTACAGGCCTTACTCCATCTCCTCACTATAGCTGTACAGCACTGGGTTCTCTCTCTCTCAGATGGTACTAGCACTGTGTACAGGCCTTACTCCATCTCCTCACTATAGCTGTACAGCACTGGGTTCTCTCTCTCTCAGATGGTACTAGCACTGTGTACAGGCCTTACTCCATTTCCTCTATAAAGCTGTACAGCACTGGGTTCTTTCTCTCACATGGTACTAGCACTGTGTGCAGACCTTACTCCATCTCCTCTCTATAGCTGTACAGCACTGGGTTCTCTCTCTCTCACATGGTACTAGCACTGTGTGCAGACCTTACTCCATCTCCTCTCTATAGCTGTACAGCACTGGGTTCTTTCTCTCACATGGTACTAGCACTGTGTGCAGGCCTTACTCCATCTCCTCACTATAGCTGTGCAGCACTGGGTTCTCTCTCTCTGACGGTACAAGCACTGTGTGCAGGCCTTACTCCATGTCCTCACTATAGCTGTACAGCACTGGGTTCTCTCTCTCTCTGTCAGACAGTACTAGCACTGTGTGCAGGCCTTACTCCATCTCCTCACTATAGCTGTACAGCACTGTGTTCTCTCTCTATCAGACGGTACTAGCACTGTGTGCAGACCTTACTCCATCTCCTCACTATAGCTGTACAGCACTGGGTTCTCTCTCTCAGATGGTAGTAGCACTGTGTACAGGCCTTACTGCATCTCCTCACTATAGCTGTACAGCACTGGGGTCTCTCTCTCTCAGATGGTACTAGCACTGTGTACAGGCCTTACTCCATCTCCTCACTATAGCTGTACAGCACTGGGTTCTCTCTCTCTCAGATGGTACTAGCACTGTGTACAGGCCTTACTCCATCTCCTCACTATAGCTGTACAGCACTGGGTTCTCTCTCTCTCAGATGGTACTAGCACTGTGTACAGGCCTTACTCCATTTCCTCTATAAAGCTGTACAGCACTGGGTTCTTTCTCTCACATGGTACTAGCACTGTGTGCAGACCTTACTCCATCTCCTCTCTATAGCTGTACAGCACTGGGTTCTCTCTCTCTCACATGGTACTAGCACTGTGTGCAGACCTTACTCCATCTCCTCTCTATAGCTGTACAGCACTGGGTTCTTTCTCTCACATGGTACTAGCACTGTGTGCAGGCCTTACTCCATCTCCTCACTATAGCTGTGCAGCACTGGGTTCTCTCTCTCTCTCTGACGGTACAAGCACTGTGTGCAGGCCTTACTCCATGTCCTCACTATAGCTGTACAGCACTGGGTTCTCTCTCTCTCTGTCAGACAGTACTAGCACTGTGTGCAGGCCTTACTCCATCTCCTCACTATAGCTGTGCAGCACTGGGTTCTCTCTCTTTGTCAGACGGTACTAGCACTGTGTGCAGGCCTTACTTCATCTCCTCACTATAGCTGTACAGCACTGGGTTCTCTCTCTCTCAGATGGTACTAGCACTGTGTGCAGGCCTTACTCCATCTCCTCACTATAGCTGTACAGCACTGGGTTCTCTCTCTCAGATGGTACTAGCACTGTGTGCAGGCCTTACTCCATCTCCTCACTATAGCTGTACAGCACTGGGTTCTCTCTCTCTCAGATGGTACTAGCACTGTGTGCAGGCCTTACTCCATCTCCTCTCTATAGCTGTACAGCACTGGGTTCTCTCTCTCTGTCAGAAGGTATTAGCACTGTGTGCAGACCTTACTTCATCTCCTCACTATAGCTGTACAGCACTGGGTTCTCTCTCTCTCAGACGGCACTAGCACTGTGTGCAGACCTTACTCCATCTCCTCTCTATAGCTGTACAGCACTGGGGTCTCTCTCTCTCAGACAGCACTAGCACTGTGTGCAGACCATCTCCTCACTATAGCTGTACAGCACTGGGTTCTCTCTCTCTCTCTCTCACATGGTACTAGCACTGTGTGCAGACCTTACTCCATCTCCTCTCTATAGCTGTACAGCACTGGGTTCCCTCAATCTCAGATGGTACTAGCACTGTGTGCAGGCCTTACTCCATCTCCTCTCTATAGCTGTACAGGACTGGGTTCTCTCTCTCTCACATGGTACTAGCACTGAGTGCAGGCCTTACTCCATCTCCTCTCTATAGCTGTACAGCACTGGGTTCTCTCTCTCAGACGGCACTAGCACTGTGTACAGGCCTTACTCCATCTCCTCACTATAGCTGTACAGCACTGGGTTCTCTCTCTCAGATGGTACTAGCACTGTGTGCAGGCCTTACTCCATCTCCTCACTACAGCTGTACAGCACTGGGTTCTCTCTCTCACATGGTACTAGCACTGTGTACAGGCCTTACTTCATCTCCTCTCTACAGCTGTACAGCACTGGGTTCTCTCTCTCACATGGTACTAGCACTGTGTACAGGCCTTACTTCATCTCCTCTCTACAGCTGTACAGCACTGGGTTCTCTCTCTCACATGGTACTAGCACTGTTTTCAAACTTGCAGTTTTCTTTTTTCAGCCTGTTACTCTATAGATCTGCCCATAACCATACATGTTCTGGCCCAGTCCTGGAAAGTGTTCTTTGCACGACATTAGAAGCACTCAGATGATGATTATTCCACTTGTGTGGGCAAGCGATTTCAGCCCACATCTGTCATTCAATCTTTCACGTGGCAGCACCCCTGACTCTGTGTACATACCTGTAGACATGTTCCTCATCAGCAAGCCCGGTGTTTGCTTCAGGAACCAGGGCAGTACTACTTTTGGTAGAGTTGCACAGCAGGGATTGCGGCTCAGGCTATGGAAGCAAAACCGAAAATGAAGATTCAATATGGGAGGACGTTAATTTAGTTTCCATTACTGATCAGTGAGAGGCTGGAGTGTCATCGTCCATCAGATTTTCTCCCCTGGCAGTCTGTCCTCTAGCTCTCAATCCCACCCTTTCCATCGCCTTATTTAGTAAAAATGTATAGTCTACCAACCTAAGAGCATGCATGAAAACAAACTACTGGGAAAGCAGCAATTAGGTACAGCACTATACAATTACGATGCAGGTTCATCTTTCCCCCACAGCTTCTCATCCCCTCCCTACAGCCTTTAACTGCCTCTCTCCTCCCCGCTTCCCACTTCCTACTCCCCCAAGAGCAGTGGGACCCTCCCTGCTGTGGCTGCTGCTCGTGAAGGACAAGCGGTAACTCAAATCAGCCCTTCGCATCAGCAGAGCCGGCGGCAGGACCAGCTGCTGCTCTTCCATGGAGAATGTGCAGGAGAGGAAGGGGGGCAGATTGCTAGGGGAGAGTTGGGGCACTTCTCAGACCTGCATGCCAGTGGGACTGTTTCTGAAAAATCATTCTCAGTGCGATGGTGGTGGGGGGCAACATGAGCCAGCAGGACTGGGGGGGGGGGGGGGGTACTGCAGAGATCTAGTTTTTTGCTAGTTCTTTTCAGTATTCTGATCTGATCCAGGGGGAGGGAGAGAGTTACATATTCTGCTGGGCATTCATATGAGCACAGACCAACTGATTGATCACTAATCTCAACCGCTGTGTAAAAGCAACGGAGCCGGCTAACAAACTCAGGCTGAATCTGACTAAAACAAAGATGTCACGAGCGAACCGACTGACTGACTGTTCGCCTTTTTGCAATGCAGGTAGATCTGCCACCAAACCAAGGGGTTTACAGCTTGAGGTCAAGATTAGACACACAGGACCCAATATTCAGTGCTGGTGACTGGCGCTGCTAAAGCAACTAGCCACCGGAGCCAAACTTTAAACCCAAACATTCAATGCCGTAGTCACATCTGGGCTCTGGCACTGAATATTCAGCCACTGTCCGCTTAGCTTCTGCGGCAAAAGTTAGGCCAGAGCTTCCTCAGGGCCGGCTCAAAGGTTCTTACCATCCTAAGCAGAAGCTCTGGCCGTGCCACCACCTCCCCCCCCCCTCTGTGCACTGTGCCAGCCTCCCCCCATGCTGAGCCATGCCCCTCCCTGCTGCCAGGCGACTCATCCGCAGGTCATGTGCTGAAGTACATGGCCTGCTGCAAGTTGCTGCCAAAGAGACTAGCCGCAGCGGGGAGGCGGCATTGCAGTTAAGCACATGGGGAGGACGGTGTGACTGGGCGCGTGGGGGGGGGGGGGGGCATGTGTGCCAAAGCACATGGCCTGCTGCTCACAAGAGACTGGATTTCCTACACTCTCACTGCATGTCACTAACTGAGCACTGGCTGCCGTCCCTGAAACTCCCCGATGCTAACCGGTTAGTACTGGCTGCCGTCCCTGGAACTCCCCGATGCTAACCGGTTAGTACTGGCTGCCGCCCCTGGAACTCCCGATGCTAACCGGTTAGTACTGGCTGCCGCCCCTGGAACTCCCCAATGCTAACCGGCTAGTACTGGCTGCCGCCCCTGGAACTCCCGATGCTAACCGGCTAGTACTGGCTGCCGTCCCTGGAAGTCCCGATGCTAACCGGCTAGTACTGGCTGCCGTTCCTGGAACTTCCGATGCTAACCGGTTAGTACTGGCTACCGTCCCTGGAACTCCCGATGCTAACCGGCTAGTACTGGCTGCCGTCCCTGGAACTCCTGATGCTAACCGGTTAGTACTGGCTGCCGTCCCTGGAACTCCCGATGCTAACCGGTTAGTACTGGCTGCCGCTCCTGGAACTCCCCAATGCTAACCGGCTAGTACTGGCTGCCGCCCCTGGAACTCCTGATGCTAACCGGTTAGTACTGGCTGCCGCCCCTGGAACTCCCCGATGCTAACCGGTTAGTACTGGCTGCCGCCCCTGGAACTCCCCGATGCTAACCGGTTAGTACTGGCTGCCGCCCCTGGAACTCCCCGATGCTAACCGGCTAGTACTGGCTGCCGTCCCTGGAACTCCCGATGCTAACCGGTTAGTACTGGCTGCCGTCCCTGGAACTCCCCGATGCTAACCGGTTAGTACTGGCTGCCGTCCCTGGAACTCCCGATGCTAACCGGTTAGTACTGGCTGCTGTCCCTGGAACTCCCGATGCTAACCGGTTAGCACGGGATGTGTAGATGTGGCACCCAGTGATATTCAGCAGCACGAGCCACATTATTCCAGAGTGGCATTTAGATGGTTTGCAGGTCTGCAAATCATGTAAATGCATTTGAATATCCCCCTCCACCACAGTTAATTTTGAAAATACAAGTATCGGAAGCAATATGTGCTGCACTTATTCGTCTGCAAAATAGAGGCCAATTGTGCACATTTTTGACCAATAAAGATTTGTCCACCATCATTCATCTATTAGTTCCTATGTGGTAATGTATAAGCCTATACTAAGCGTAAAGCGGCACACTACACCAGGGACTGCAGATACCCAGCATCAAGCAATTACAGCTGCAGTCTTCTTCTGCAGTGTAAAGCTGGACCGACAGCACTACAATTAGGCAACTGCTTCACTGGCTGCCACTGAAATGGTGTAGAGAGGGGCAAGGAAAGGGGATGAGATGCAGCAAACAGCACCCATTATGCTTTCACCACAGTGCGTCTCACCTGCTTGTGCGTGTGTCTGCAGATACCATTTTGCCTTTGATCCAGAGGGTCAATCACTGCACCATTTAATGTCTCACTGGAAGGTGGTGGCGGCACTGGGGGTGGAACCAAGACCTCCTGGTACGTATTGTTTCCAGTTGGATAGGAATATGGTGTCTCCTCAGAGAGAAACACGGGTCGCTTGGAGATGTGCGAGGTTGTGGATTCTAAGTCTGCCAGCAGCGCATCTGAAATAAATAAAAACATACTGAGAGGGGAGAACTGAACTTTCTCTCACAATCCATTCAGCATCAAGGGACAGCAACTGTGCTAGGTTACCAGATAGCAAGTCAAAGACAGAAAGGGGAGGGATTGGACCTAGAGAAAGGCGTTGGCCAAATCCAATGCCAATTATATCAGCAGATAGATATGGCAGGTCAGAGATTTATTTATTTTATTTATTTACATTCTCTTATATACCGTGCTTATCTGCATCAGTGCGGTTTACATTGAACAAACTGAAATTACATTGAACAGGGCATTATAACTTGGAGATAACTATTTTACAGGGAACATGGACTGTGGAGGGTTAAGTGGCTTGCCCAAGACCACAAGGAGCACCTGTGGGACTAGAAACCCCAGTCCTTCCGGCCCAAGGTTGCTATCCTCTAGTGGGATTTGAACCCCTGACCTTCCGGCCTGAAGTACCTTGCCCCAACCACTAGGCCTCTCCTCCACTCCACTAGAGATGTATCTAGATGCATATTCGCAGTTGCAAAAAAATAGTCAGGGACGAATCACCAGGGTGATGAAAAAAGTGCAGGGTCATTAACTTGCTAGAATTTTGCATGTCTCTTTGACGTTGAGGAGGGGGGGGGGGTAATAGGAGGGTTGAGAGACAACTGGAGATAGAGAAAATTAATACAGATGGAGAACGTATTGACAGAAAGGAGAAGGTGGAGGAGTATGTGGACGTGGCACCTATGCAGAGGGAAGGTGGGGAGAAGAGATAAGGGGAACAGGTTTAGGATTCCATATCGATATGGGTAATTAATAAAATTCTAACAGGTCAATAGTTTTATTTACGTAGGGCCCCGATATCCAGCAGCTTCAGATACCACTTCTAAAGCGCATAGTTGTTGCCGCTGAACCTTAACCCCGGATATTCGATGCTGGGGTGATATTCAGGTCTGTCGCATGCTGTGGAGTCACTGCCCTGTTAGCTCCAGCGAGCAGAGATAGGCACGGGAAAAGCTGGCCTATCTTTATCCACAGGTGGAAACAGGTCAATGTCCCTGCTGCCACTTAGCAACGGGAGCTGCCTCCGCTCTGTCCCGGAACGGTTAGCATCAGGGACTGTAGCGATGGAACCGTGTCAGTGCCGCTGAATATACCTCTAAGCGGCTTTTAAACGCTTTACAGGTCTTTATGATGGTTTCTACCATTTTCCCTGGTACTGACGTCAATAGAAGCAGAAACTATTAGAGGAAGAACAAGATCGGCTTTCCTAAAGCTACGAAAGTTAAAGAAAAAGTTCCAGCCTCGAAATGGAATGTTACAAGATGCTCAAGGTTCTATGTTGAATGATGCTGAGAAGATCAAGAAAAGGTGGAAGGAATATACAGAGTTTTTATATGATAAAGATCAAGTGGACCAACAGCCATTTCAACCTGTAGCTTATGATCGGGAACCATTGGTGATGAAAGAAGCAGTTGAAGCAGCATTGAAATCCTTTATCAAAGAACAAAGCCCCAGGCATTGATAGCATTCCCATAGAAGTATTGCAGCAATCTGATGCAGCTGTTACCGTACTTACAAGGCTCTGCCAAGAAATATGGAAGACAACATCATGGCCAACTGACTGGAAAAGATCTGTGTTTATACCAATACTAAAGAAAGGTGATCCAACTGACTGTGGAAATTATCGCACAATCGCTCTGATCCCACATGCCAGCAAGATTCTACTGAATATTATTCAAAAGAGACTACAACCATACCTGGAACAAGAAATACCTGAAGTGCAAGCAGCGTTCAGGAAAGGGCGAGGAACGAGAGACATCAGTGCGGATGTGAGATGGATCCTTGAAAAGGCTAAAGAATACCAAAAGGATATCTATTTGTGCTTTATTGACTATAGCAAAGCTTTTGACTGTGTAAACCATGAAAAACTCTGGGCCACATTAAGAAGCATGGGTATACCAGAACACCTGATCGTACTCTTGCACAATCTGTACATTGATCAAGAAGCAACAGTTCGAACGGAACAAGGAGAAACAGAATGGTTTAAAATAAGCAAAGGTGTAAGACAAGGCTGCATACTTTCCCCCTACCTGTTTAATTTATATGCAGAACAAATCATCAGAGAAGCAGGATTGTATGAAGACAACAGAGGTGTGAAGATTGGTGGAAGACTCATCAACAATCTTCGCTATGCTGATGATACCACATTAATGGCTGAAAGTGAAGATGATCTGAAACATTTGCTTCTCACAATCAAAGAACATAGTTTCAAAATGGGCCTGCACCTTAATGTAAAGAAGACAAAGATCATGACAACTGACATAATCAACAGGTTCATCGTTGAAGGAGAAGAAATTGAAATTGTGAACAACTTTAACCTACTTGGATCAACTATCAATAAAGAAGCAATAAGCAGTCAAGAAATCAGACAACGCATTGCTCTTGGCAGAATGGCTATGAAAGACCTAGATAAGATTCTCAAGAGCAGAGATGTCTCTCTCCATACAAAGATTTGACTTGTTCAAGCCATGGTATTTTCAATAACATCATATGGATGTGAAAGCTGGACAGTGAAAAAGATAGACAGGAAGAAAATTGATGCCTTTGAATTATAGTGCTGGCGGCAAATACTGTGTCTACCATGGACTGCCCGAAGAACAAACCAGTCGGTACTAGAGGAGATCAAACCTAAGCTTTCTTTAGAAGCTCAGATGACAAGACTTCGACTTTCATACTTTGGACACATCATGCGAAGAGAGAGATTATTAGAGAAAGCACAGTTACTTACCTGTAACAGGTGATCTCTGGGAACAGCAGGAATTAGTCCTCACATATGGGTACGTCGGTACCGACGGAGCCCGTGCGGGAAAGCTCCCCAGCTTCTTAGAATAGAAGCTTTTGGGACCTCCCACTGCACATGCGCACTGCCTTCCCGCCTTCCTGAACAGCTCTCCTCAGTTTCGAGTTTATAGCTGAGTCAACAGAGAGAGGACAGGAAGATAGATAGATAAAAGATACAACTCCTAGGGGAGGTGGGTGGGTTGTGAGGACTAATTCCTGCTGTTCCCAGAGATCACCTGTTACAGGTAAGTAACTGTGCTATCTCCAGGAACAAGCAGGAATAAGTCCTCACATATGGGGACTCCCTAGCTTAGATGCATGGGATCCCCTGTAAAGGTTCGCCATCTTCGTATGGATCTCAGGCATCCATTCTGGGAAGGTGGGCAGGAGTTGTTTAGGAATGGAACAGGTGCTTGAGGACAGCCTGGCCAAACAAGGCATCCCGGCGGGAGTCCTTGTCCAAACAGTAATGGGCTGTGAAGGTATGAACCGAGGCCCAGGTAGCGGCTCGACAGATCTGATCTATGGAAACAGAGTGCAGATGAGCCATAGAAGTTGCCATGGCCCTCACATTGTGAGCAGTGACATGGCCTTCCAGAGAAATGTTTTTGCTCTGGTAAGCAAAAGAAATACACTGAGCAATCCAATTGGAAAGTGTACGCTTGGAGACTGGAAGTCCCAAATGGGAAGGATCAAAGGCCACAAAAAGTTGAGAAGACTTTCGATGTGGCTGAGTCCTATTAAGGTAAAAAGCGAGAGCTCTTTTACAATCCAGAGTATGAAGGTTCCTCTCTGCATTGGATGCATGAGGAGCTGGAAAAAAGACAGGTAGATATACCTCTTGATTAAGATGAAAAGGCGAGACCACTTTAGGCATAAAGTGGGGATTCGTCCTAAGGACCACCTTATCATGATGAAATCTTGTGTAAGGTGGATTAGCCACTAAAGCCTGCAGCTCACTGATGCGGCGAGCCGAAGTGACTGCAATGAGGAAGATGACCTTCCAGGAAAGAAATTTCAAGGAGGTGGAAAACATTGGCTCAAAAGGTGGCTTCATAAGTTGACCGAGCACTAGATTCAAATCCCATGCGACCGGGGGTGGTCTGATGGGAGGTTTAGTGAGAGTCAGGCCTCTCATGAATCTTGCAACAAGAGGATGAGAGGAGATAGGTTGTCCATTTATATGTTTCAAGGATGCTGCAATAGCACTTAAATGGACTCTTACCGAATTCGTCTTGAGGCCTGCATTGGATAGATGCAGGAGATAATCAAGAAGAGAATTCAAAGGAAGTGCCAGAGGGTCAAGACCCTGCTGAGCACACCAAATGGAAAAACGTTTCCATTTGAAAGCATAGGAACGCCTGGTAGAGGGTTTCCTAGAGGCAGAAAGGATATCTTTCACTGGTTGGGAAAGATGAAAGTCTTGAAGGCTTAAGCCTTCAGTAACCAAGCACTGAGGTGAAGGGATTTGGGGTTTGGGTGCCACAAAGTCCCCTCCTCCTGAGACAGGAGGTCTGGCGCAGCTCCCAGATCCAAGTAGGATCCCTGGGAGAGCTGTAGAAGTAGAGGGAACCACACTTGGCGTGGCCAGCGTGGAGCTATGAGGATCATAGTTCCATGATCCCTCTGGAGTTTGAACAGAGTCTTGGGAATCAAAGGAATGGGTGGAAAGGCATATAGGAATGCCTGATTCCAATTCAGGAGAAAGGCGTCCGTAGCCTGAGCTCCCTGACACGGAGTTCTGGAACAGAACCGGGGAAGTTTGGCATTCCACGGACTTGCAAAGAGGTCTATGTCCGGGGTCCCCCATTCCTGAAAGATTCGGTTTATTTGGTCCAAATGTAGGGACCATTCGTGTGGCAGCAGAACTCGACTGAGCCTGTCTGCCCGAGAGTTTTGAACTCCTGGGAGATACACTGCTAGCAGGTGAATCTGATGCTCTCTGGCGAAGGCCCATAGTCTTAGAGCTTCGTTGCAAAGCGACAGAGAGCCCGTCCCTCCTTGTTTGTTTATGTAAAACATGGCCACCTGATTGTCCGTCTGAACTAGGACAGTGAGGTTGGCTAGGAGGGAGTGGAAGACCTTGAGGGCAAGGTAAATTGCTCGCAGTTCCAGAAGATTGATATGAAGGGTGGTCTCCTGTAGAGACCAAGTGCCCTGAGTGGAGAGAGTTTGCAGATGGGCTCCCCACCCTGTTTGGGAGGCATCTGTTGTGAGGGTTGCTTGGGGTAGCAATGGTTGAAATGGAGCCCCCAACAACAGATTCTTGGTGGAAGTCCACCAGTGGAGGGACCAAAACAGACGATCGGAGGTTTGTATTTGGTCTGAGAGCGCTCCTGACGCCTGAGTCCACTGAGTGGCCAGGGTCCATTGAGCTGCTCTCATATGAAGACGAGCATAGGGCACCACATGCACTGTGGAGGCCATATGACCCAGTAGGCGTAGCATTTCCCTGGCTGTCAAGTGAGTGCTGGACTGAGCTTGGGAGGCCAAACTCAGGAGGCGCTGGCCTCGAACCTGTGGAAGGTAGGCCCTTGCAGTGATGGTGTCCAACTGGGCCCCTATGAATTCCAGAGATTGAGTAGGGATGAGTTGGGACTTGGGAAGGTTTACTACCAGTCCCAGATACTGCAAAAGGCTCCTTGTGTGGTCCAGGGAAATCTGGGCCTGTGACTGAGTTGGAGCTCGGATGAGCCAGTCGTCCAGATATGGGAAGACAAAGATTCCCATGCCTCTTAGAAATGCGGCTACGACTGCCATGCATTTTGTGAATACTCTTGGAGCAGAGGCTAGACCGAAGGGGAGTACTCTGTATTGGAAATGTTTTCCCTGAAACAGAAAGCGAAGATACTTTCTGTGGGATGGATGGATGAGTATATGTGTATACGCATCCTGTAGGTCTAGAGAACAAAGCCAGTCCTGACCCTGGAGGTAAGGAAGGAGAATGCCGAGAGACAGCATTTTGAATTTCTCCTTGAAGAGAAATTTGTTCAATTCTCTCAGATCTAGGATTGGTCTGAATCCCCCTGTCTTCTTTGGAATGAGAAAATAAGGGGAGTAGAAACCGGACCCTTGTTGAGGAAGAGGAACCTCTTCTATGGCCCCTTGGGCAAGAAGAGAGGAAACCTCTTGACCCAACAGGGTTAGGAGAGATGGGGGAGAATTGAATGGTCTCACCATATGATGGGGAGGAAGGCTGGAGAAATGAAGTTTGTAACCCTCTCGAATGATAGAGAGGGTCCATTGTTCTGTTGTGATTTGTTCCCATCTGGGAGCAAAGTGAACCAACCTTCCGGGTATGGTGAGAGGTTCTGGTTGTGTTAGAACCAGAAGTGGCAAGTTCCCTAGGAGCAAGTCAAAACCCCTGAGGGGTTGGAGCCTGCTGAGCTACAGTAGCTGCTGCAGGCTTAGCTCGTGCTTGTTTGGATTGCTGACGCTTAGCAGTATAGCGAGGTTGAGAAGACTGCTGGCCAGTATTTGAAGCAACTCTGGCCTTCTTATAGTAAGGCCTTTTAAAAGACTTTTTCTTAGTAGGAATTGAAGTGGACTTTGAAAGTCTTTCCAAGGTGGCATTTTCAGCATCCATCTGGGTGGCTTTGATTTGCCACTCTTCCCCAAATAAGTTCTCACCTGTACAGGGCAGATTCCGTAAGCCATCTAGAACCCAAGGTTCCAGATCAGAGGCCTGGAGCCAAGCAAGACGTCGGGCTGCAATAGCAATGCCCGAAGCCCTACTGGCTCCCTCAAAGGAATCATATGCTGCCCTATTAGAGAACTTAGAAACCTCTAAGAGTTGTTTCACTAGGGAAAGGAATCCCTGCTTTTTATCCTCAGGGATAAAGGGGGCAAAATGCCGCACCTTTTTGGCAAGTTCCTCCAGGAACATGCCCATATAGAGACTGTAGGAATTAATCCTGGCTATAAGCATACTAGCCTGGAAAATTTTCCTACCAAAAGAGTCCAAAGTCTTACATTCCCGTCCTGGAGGGGTGGAAGAGTGCCTTTTGGTACTCCTAATCTTCTTCATTGCAGACTTCACCACAATAGAGTGGTGGGGCAATTGAGTCTTTTGGAAACCAGGAGAAGGAGGGACCCTATACATGGTGTCCAACCTACGGGAATAAGGAGACAAAGTCAAAGGATTTTCCCAGAAATCCATCAGTTGTTCTTGAAGGATTTCATGGATAGGCAGGGTAACTGCCTCCTTAGGGGCCTTTGAGTATCCCAAAATATCCAGTTTTTTGGATCTGGGTTCCTTTTCAGAGGATGTGGTAATAGAAAGGGCTGTAGCCATATCTAAAACAAAGTCCTGGAAGGACAAATCCTCTGGAGGGGACATTCTCCTTTTAGGAGAAGAGGGCTCCTCAGGTAAGTTGAGTGAAAACTCAGCAGAATCATCAGAGGAGTGAAAATCCTCAGAGGAATCGGTGCTTTCCTCTAACGCACGATACGCGTACCGATCGGTATCGATATCGGGCGTATCGGGTATGGAACCGGTATGGAGCGAAAGCCCATACGGTACCGACTTGCGTTTAGAGGTGGACGGCCTCGATACCGGCATGGCGGACGATACCGGTATCGGGCCCGGAACCGCTGAAAGCGGAACCGATGGCGTTGCAGCTTTAATGAAAGCCATCACGGCCTGCATGGACTGTACAGTATCGCCCATGGACGCCATAGCTGCCTGGATGTCGGTACCGGAGTGACCCGGTACCCCAGAGCAGGCTAACAGGTGATCTGTCGAGGCCGTAGCATCGATATCAACCTGAGACCCCTGAATTGGCGTTTTTGGAAGTTGGACTTCCCGCCGGGGTTGTTTGGCTGGGGCAGGGTCCTCAAGTTCTAAGCTAAGAGCCTCTCGATGCTTTGAAGGAGATTTGCTCTTTGAGGACTTGCCCACAGAAGGTTTGGTTACCTGAGATCCATCCGGAGAAGAAGACCTGGATGACTGTGATGCTGTATTCTCTGAAGCAAACAGCACATGGAATTTGTTGGCCCGGTTCTGCAGCCCACGTTTAGACATGTGGGAGCAAGATGGGCAGTCCGGTATGGAATGGTCAGGCCCCAAACATTTCAGACACCAGTCATGGGTGTCTGTGACTGAAATAACAGCATTACATTTGGTACACTTCTTAAATCCAGGGGCTGGCTTCTCCATGAGGAGAAATTGAGTAGGCCGAGAGGCCTCTCTGAAGTGACCAAAAAGCTAAAAAATAAGAAAAAAGAATTATAATTTTTTAAAGAAAGAAAGAAAAGACCGGCGATACCGGTATCGGTATGGGGAAGGCAGGTACGCGGTCTAAAGAAACAAATAAAATAACAATTTCTTCAGCGGTGACAGGAACACGACCTGCTGGCTCCGCGGAAAAAGAAACTGAGGAGAGCTGTTCAGGAAGGCGGGAAGGCAGTGCGCATGTGCAGTGGGAGGTCCCAAAAGCTTCTATTCTAAGAAGCTGGGGAGCTTTCCCGCACGGGCTCCGTCGGTACCGACGTACCCATATGTGAGGACTTATTCCTGCTTGTTCCTGGAGATAGACATCATGCCTGCCAAGATAGAAGGTCAACGCAAAAGAGGAAGGCCAGCAATGAGATGGATCGATACAATAACAGCAGCTACGGGTGGGTACCAGTCTGTCAACAATGAGCCGCCTGTCTGAAGACCAAACACAATTTAGGATAGTTATCCAGAGGGTCGCCATGAGTCGACTCCGACTCGACGGCACTTAACAACAACAAGAGCACTTGCACTATCACAACCACCATCGTTAGCCCAAGTGCGTAAGCTATGGATGGGCACCTTTTTATCCTGGGCGATGTGCAGCCAGTATGTATTTTTCTTCTTAATTCCTACCATACTTTAATTGTAGTGTTGCCTTGCTTAGATTTGGTATAAATCTTATACAAAAGGGTCACCATGTGAAGGTACTCAGCAAGACTTGGAGAAAACTTTATTCTCTCCCCCTAAGAGATGCACATCAATTCAACAGCTGCTGAAACACCCCTTTGACCCTGTACAGGAAACTCTGTGTTCCTTGACTGTTTGTGGGGGGGAGGGGGAACTAGGGGACGGTCCCGGCCGTCACTCGAGTGCAGACAGGGTCTGCTGATGGATACTTGCTGTTTCTCCCCTCCACCAGGCGTTTCGCCTTCTTTGCTTTATTTCACAGGTTTCTGTTCTGAGCTGTGGGTGTGGCCGTGGCGATGGCGATTTCTAGTGGCTGCTAGAGTGTATAGATATTTGCATGAGGTCGAGAGAGTAGTTGGAGGTGTAAGTGTGAGACTGAGTGTGTGAGCAGAGGGGGTTGGGGGAAGGGTTATCTCGTCACATCATAGCGTGATCAGAGATGGGAGAAAGGTGGCTAACCAGTGCAGGGGGGCAGGAGCAAGTGGTGGGGGGAAGTGGGGGGGAGTTGGGCGTTGTCAGCCAGGCTCTGCAGACAAACCTGCTCTTAATCTGAATGGGACCCAAGAGTGGGGAGGAGGCTCCCTAACTTATATGGAATGGCGACTCATGTTAAGGGAATTATTGTTCTGGAAAAGGGCTGAGGGTAATTTCTTGGAACGTCTGAGGTCTTGGTACCCCACTTAAACATTACAAGATCCTGCGTGCGCTGGCCCGCCATAATTGTGACATAGCCCTTCTCCAGGAGACACACCAAACAGCTGCAGAATATGCCAAGCTTTGTTGGGGCTGGGTGAGGCAAGTGTTTGGAGTGCCAGCACAGAGTAGAAAGGGTGGAGTAGTGATTTTGGTGCATAAATGTATTTGGTTTACCTGCACTGCTGAAGCTTCTGATTCCCTAGGTCGCTATCTTATTTTGAGAGGGGACTTGGAAGGCCAACATATAGTAATTTGTAATGTTTATGGTCCCGGTGCCCCTGACATTCCTTTTTATGTGCTGTTGGCCTCTGTGTTGGAGCAGTTTCCAGAGGATAAGTTAGTGGTGAGTGGCGACCTCAGTGGGTTCTTAGATCCCTTGATGGACAAATCTTGTAGCAATATGGGGGCCCATGAGGGGACCACTCGTATTTTGCAATGGTTTTTGCAGCGGCTATGTCTAGTGGACCCGTAATCGCTTTTGCAGCCGTTTGATAGAGATTACACCCATCAATCGCGAGTACATGGGACTAGTGTCCAAATTGATTATCTGCTCACCTCTGTTATCCGAGTTATATTCTCCTGTTTTCTGTAAACACAAAGTACTGTTGAATTGTGTATCTCACTGTTTTTTGTGAACAGCGCTGATGCTTAATAGTGCGGTATATAAGAGTCTATAAATAAATAAAAAAATAAAAAAATAAGATGAAAGACCGTTGATGGCCTTGAAGGTCAATAGTAAGGTCTTGAAAAGGAGCCTTCCATGTATGGGGAGCCAATGTAGCTGCTTTAAAATGGGCGTCACGTGCTCGTTTGTAGCGGCTCCCTGAAGGACCCTCGTTGCAGTATTCATGGTGAGTTGTAGAGGGTTAATAGTAGACTGTGGAAGGCCTTGTAGGATAGCGTTAGCATAGTCAAAATGCGGTAGAATTAACGCTTGGTATATAGTTCTGAAATCTTCAGGCAGGATATCCGTTGGGTACAGTGTTGCAAAACTCCCGGCCCAGATGGATTTAATGCAGAATTTTATAAACTTCTGCAAGAACTCGTGGTGGCTCCGCTGGTTGATATGTATCGGGACTGCGGGCAGTGTGGGTGCATTTCTTGGGGTGACAATTAGGCGTATATCACCCTGATCCCCAAACCTGGCAAGGACACACTACAGGCTGGTTCGTATCGCCCCCTGATTAATTTTGACATGAAGCTTTGGGCCAAAATTTTGGTGGACTGGCTGACGCCTTTTCTCCCGAATCTTGTGCAGGATTCCCAAGTTGGTTTCATGCAGGGTAGGTACATTGCTAGTAACTTGCAGAAGATTGTAGCATTGTTAGAGTGGGTCCTTGACAAGCAAGTACCGTTGCTGTTAATTAGCTTTGATGCCAAAAAGGCATTTGACAGAATGGGATGGGACTATTTTTTCCAGCTTCTGCCGTGCTATGGCCTAGGGGCCTCTTTTATACAGATGACCCGGCTGCTTTATACATGCCCTACCACAGTGGCGTTAGTTAATGGGACTATATCAGAAGCTTTCGAGTTAGGAGTGGGGAACGCGACAGGGATGTCCTCTTTCCCCACTTTTATTCATCTTATCCCTGGATATCTTCATCCACAAAATGGTAGAATGTGTGTGTGTGGGGGGGGGGGGGGTATCCCGCGTGTGCATGGGGAGATCTGAATTTAAAGTATCTGCTTTTGCAGATGACCTCCTGGTACATCTTACTTGTCTACAGGTATCCTTGCCGTGTTTGTCGTCGGAATTTGCCCTAGTTGGCCATATTGCTGATCTTCAATTATTCAGTTAAATACGGATAAGTCCAAGGCATTGGATGTTTCAGGGCAGCTGTGTGCATCGTGGGAGCCAGACTTTCTACTTTGTTGAGCAGATCGGGCCTTTTGGTATCTGGGGATCCTTCTGCTTTATCGGCTGGATTTTACCACTATGCTGGGCACCTGCGGACTAAAATGCACAAATGGACCCCGTTATCTTTCTCACTTATGCGACGGTGGCAGCCCTCCACATGACTCCGTTCCCCAAATTGTTAAATGTATTACAAACACTGCTGGTCCACTTGCTGTGCAAGGATGTGAATGTCTTCGAGAAGGAAAATCGCCGGTTTATTTGGCGGGGCAGACTTGCCATGGTGTCCTTGTCTAAACTGCAGGGCTCCTGGAAACGGGAGGGCATAGGAGTTCCCGATATACATCGCTACACGCAGGTTTATCAGCTACAGCATCTGCGGGATTGGTTGGGGCATACTGAGGTCTTCACACCCCAGGCCCTGAAGGAGGACTTTATCTCCCCTTATAGTCTGATGGTAGTGCTTCATCTGGAGGGACAGGTGCTTCCGCCTCAAATTACGTGCAGTCTCTTGGTAGAGCCAGTGCAGGGTGTGTGGTGCTATCTGTGTTCCCAGTGGAGTATGTCCCTGGTTGTTACCAGCTTTCTGTCCATTAGGGGTAATCCACAGTTTTAGCCCGGTATGGAGAACTGTGTGTTCCCGCACTGGGAAGACGAGGGGATGCATAGCTTGGGACACGTGGTGGATCTGGAAGGGCACGTTAAGTCCTTTTAAGCCCTATGTGCTGAGCTTGCATTGAACAGGACCCAAATACTTGCACATCTTCAACTTAGCCACTATGTTCGGTCATTCCTTCTGGAATACCTGGCAGCAAAAATCTCTGGATGTGTGCTGCAGTTTTTTGAGCTAGAGGACCAGGAGCATTTGTCTATCTCGCAGCTTTTCCATAAACTGCTTGCATGATCCCCTCCTCGGAATTTCTCTGCAGTCAAACGGAGTTAGGCCTTTCTGATGATTCGGAAGTAGTGAAGAGGGCCATCACATGGATACAGAGTCTGGTGAAATCTGTACGGTTACAAGAACTTGAGTTTCGAGTGCTTTGCCGGGCTCACTTTTCCCCCCAAGTGTACCTTTCAGAGTGGTATGGTTCAGGCGTGACCATGGCTGATCTGGGTCATGTGTGGTAAAAGTGCAAGTATAGCGGTATTGGTGCTAGATCCAGTGCTATCTGAATTCGTTGGTTGGACAATCTGTGGGATGGACTGGAACTTAGCAGTGTTCGACCAGTTGCCCTCCTCCTGTCCCAAGGGGCATTTGGGTGCAGCTGTTGGTGCATAAAGCCTGTGTGGTTGGAAAACAACCCCTCCTACAGCACTAGAGAGAGATTTCCGCTCCCTCATTTTGGGAAAGATAGAACTGTTCACCAGCTGATCTTAATGGAGCATTTGGCAGCCAAGGGAGTGCAAAGAGATGGGAGAGTTTTTTGGCACTCTTGGGAGTGTACCTAGACACGTTGATGTCCCTAGCTCACAAAGAGCCGTTGATGCTGTAAGGGCAGACATGGCAGAATAGGTGGCCATGGGGGGGGGTCCCTTGTAGGTTATGGGTACAGACTCTAGTAATGGGGTCCTAGGAGTATGTTGGGTATGTAGGAGGTCTGCAGAGCTCTGGTTGGGTGGGAGTGTACGTAGACACGTTGATGCCCCTAGCTCACAAAGAGACGTTGATGCTGTAAGGGCAGACATGGCAGAATAGGTGGCCATGGGGGGGGGGTCCCTTGTAGGTTAGGTTATGGGTACAGACTCTAGTAATGGGGTCCTAGGAGCATGTTGGGTATGTAGGAGGTCTGCAGAGCTCTGGTTGGGTGGGAGCTGGGTTATTTGTTCTTTTTGGAAAAAGACAGTTGTATTTATGTGATATGCCCAATGTTCCCTCTAATTTTCTGTAGGCTGTGTGCGCATAAAATATCAGCTGTGTGCAGCTTTTGAAGGAAGGTTAAATTTTTGTGCGCCACATAACGACACTCGGAATTATATACTCTGCACTACAATATCCTCCACATTGAAGATAATCCTAACACAGAAAAAAACACCGATCATCAATCACTCACTGACCCTACTTAGACAAGGCATAAACCTTTCCCACACATTCACATTGCTCACCTAGATTAAGCTTACCCTTAGAAAGCAATTGTTTGTCGCTAATGTGAATAACTGTAATTTAATGTAAATATTTGACTTTACTGTTGATATACTGTTGGTAGTATGTTTTGAAACATTATCTAATTCATACCCAGTTCAAATGTTCCTACCCCTCCTGTTATCTCATTGTATTTTTAAGTTACACTTAATAGTTGAATGTTCTTTGTTCTAAATCTGTTCTATGTAAAATAATAGTGCTCTATTATTAATGTTTGTTACCTGTAAACCGCCACTGATCTCTGGAAGTGGCGGTATAGAAAAGATGTATAAATAAATAAATAAATAAATATACTTTAAAATTTGACTACATGTCAGAATACAGTATGTACACCACATTGATTTTAATCAAATGAAATGAAAATAGACGATTACTAAATGAAGCGGAAAATTTATAGTAATTACAATCATAACTTTTAAATTTTAAGACGTTTGTGTTGTTTTCTATCAGAATCAGAGCCGTAATTTTTGTGCGCTCTGTTCTAAAGTATGTGCGCTAGCTCGGCGAGGTGTGTGCGCGCGCACACGTGCACAGCTTAGAGGGAACAGTGGATATGCCTTGCCCTGTTATGTCCTGGGGTGCTGTGTAAGAGCTCCCAAGGCACTTTGAGTTTTTGGGCTTTTTATTTCTTTCAATAAAAATTATGATTAGAAACACAACTGAGGGGGAGGGTCAGGGGAGGGAAGGTGTGGGGGGGGGGGGGTTTGAAGGGGGTGAGAATGTAAAAATGTACCAACTGGTTCTTTGTTTTGTTTGCATACTCCGTGATGTGTAAGAATACCCACATGCTGGGAGGGTTCTTCTTGTCAATAAAAACAGATTTGAACTAAGAAGTCATGGGATAGGAGGCAGTGTCCTATTGTGCATTAGAAACTGGTTAAAAGATAGAAAACAGAGAGTAGGGCTAAATGGCCAATTTTCTCAATGGAGAAAGGAGAAGAGTGGAGGGTTTAACCCTCTACATTCTACAGAAAGGGCTCCTGTCTAAGTCGCCAGTGATTTCTTCCTCAAAAAATCCAAGGACCTTTACTCAATCCCCATCATTCTTGACCTTTCTGCTGCTTGACACTGTTGATCACCACCTTCTCCTCGATACCCTGTTCTCGCTTGGATTTAGGGGCTCTGTTCTGCCCTGGTTTTTTTATCTCTTTCATCGTATCTTTAGAGTACATTCTGGTGGATCCTCCTCTACTGCCATCTCGTTTTCAGTTGGTGTACCTCAGGGCTCTGTTTTGAGACCTCCCTTTTTCTCTCTCTACACACTCATCTCTTCCCATGGCTTTCAGTACCATCTCTACATTGATGACTCTCAGATCCACCTCTCTGCACCTGAAATCTCTCCAGGAGTCCAGGCCCAGATCTCAGCCTGCTTGTCTGATATTGCTGCCTGGATGTCCCACTACTATCTGAAACCGAACATGGTCAAAACTGAGCTCCTTATCTTTCCCCCTAAACCCACTTCCGCCCTGCCTCCTTTCTTTATTTCTGTGGATAACAATTTAGTCCTCCTCGTTTCCTCAGTTTGCAAACTTGTGGTTACTTTTAACGCTTCTCTCTCTTTCTCTGCCACATAGCCAACAGATAACAAAAACCTGTTTCTTTCGCAATAACATCAGCAAAATTCACCCCTTTCTTTCTGAGTACACCACTAAGCTTTTACAACATTCCAGAGTTTGACTACATGTTTTCTAGCACTACCAGGTACATACAGCGCTATACATGCAAGAGAGTCCTTATCCAATAGGGCTTACAATCTATTCAGGACAGGCAACACAAATTGGGGAATAGGGGAAAATAATAAAGACACACATAGATGGTGAACAGGGGAGTAAGAGGATGAGGATCCAAAAGCAGCCTTGAAAAGGTCGGGGTTTAGCCTGGATCACTAGAGAGCTGATAAGGGTCTTAGCAGTGTCTTCAGAAAGGAAGGGACAAGAGCAAAGTTAAGCACTTAGGGAAGACCAACCCAAACTACAATTACAAAATGCAAACTGCATTACGAATCCCCTCTCAGGAAAATGATTTGAGAGTCACTGTGGATAAAACATTGAAATCCTCTGTTCAGCATGCAGTAGCAGCCAAGAAGGCAAATAGAAGGAATTACAAGGAAAGGAATGGAGAATTAAACCAAGGATATGCCGCCTCTGTATCGCCCCATGGTGCGATCACACTTTGAATATTGTGTACAGTTCTGATCACCATATCCAAAAAAGGATATAGCAGAATTAGAAAAAGTACAGAGAAGAGCCACCAAAATGATAAAGGGGATGGAAGAATACATAAGAACATAAGATATGCCATACTGGGTCAGACCAAGGTCCATCAAGCCCAGTATCCTGTTTCCAACAGTGGCCAATCCAGATCACAAGTTTCCCAAAAAGGTACACAAATTCCACAAGACTTATCCTGGGGTAAGCAGTGGATTTCTCTGGTACTCTTTAATAATGACATATGGACCTTTCCTTCAGGAACTTGTCCAAACCTTTCTTAAACCCAGCTACACTAACAGCCTTCACTACACCCTCCGGTAAAGAATTCCAGAGTTTGATTATTCGTTAAGTGAAAAAAATATTTTCTCTTATTAGTTTTAAATAGGTTACACTGTATCTTCATTGCATGTCCCCTAGTCTTTCTACTTTTTGAAAGAGTAAAACAACTGATCTACGTTTACCTGTTCCACTCATTCATTAATTTATTATCATATCTCTCCTCAGCCATCTCTTTTCCAATTTAAGAGCCCTAACCTTTTAAGCCTCTTCTCGTAGGGGTATCCTTCCATCCCCTTTACCATTCTAGTGGCTCTTTGTATTTTTTCTAATTCTGCTATATATTTTTTAAGATATGGCAATCAGAATTGCACACAATATTCAAGGTGGGGTTGCACCACAGAACGATACAGAGGCATTATAATATCCTTTGTTTTATTTTCCATTCCTTTCCTTATGATACCTAGCATTCTATTTGCTCTCTTGGCCGCCGCTGCACACTGGGCCGAGAGTTTCAACATATTATCCACAACAATGCTAAATCCTTTTCCTGGGTGGTGGTTCCTAATGTGGAACCTTGCATCGTGTAACCATAGTTTGGGTTGTTCTTCCCTAAGTGCATAACTTTGCACTTGTCCACATTAAATTTCATCTGCTATTTGGACATCCAGTCTTCCAATTTATCAAGATCCTCTTGCAATTTTTCACAATCCTCATGTGTTTTAATCACTTGAAATAATTTTGTGTCATCTGCAAATTTGATAACCTCACTCGTTATTCCTATTTCCAGGTCATTTAAGATGTTAAAAAGCAGCGGACCCAGCACAGATCCCTGGGGTACTCCACTATTCACCTTTCTCCATTGGGAAAATTGGCCATTGAGCCCTACTCTCTGCTTTTTATCTTTTAACTAGTTCCTGATCCACAATAGTACACTGCCTCCTATCCCATGACTTTTTAATTTCACCAGAAGTCTCTCATGAGGGACTTTGTCAAAGGTTTTCTGAAAATCCAGATACACTATATAGACTGGCTCACTTTTGTCTACCTGGCAGATCCCTTCTATCTGTGCCCTTCTCTTCTACTGCCAACTCTAGACTTCGATCCTTCCACCTTGCTGCTCGTTATGTCTGGAACAAACAACCTGAGTCTGTGCGTCAGGCTTCATCTCTGGCCCTTTTCAAATCCAGGCTGAAAACTCACCTCTTTGAGGCCGCATTTGGATCCTGATTCGCTTAGTCTCCAATGTGTTTCCTTACCACCCTAGATATATCCTTGCCCTCATCTGCTGTGTTGTCTGTCTTGACTAGACTGTAAGCTCTGATGAGCAGGGACCATTTTTTACATGTGTGTGTACAGCGCTGCGTATGTCTTATAGCACTATAGAAATTATAAGTAGTAGGAGCAGCACCTGTTCATTCACACCTTCAAAAAACATAACGGATTAGTGAGACAAGATCTTCCTTGTCTAAAACCATGTTGGCTGTCTCCCATTAGGCCATGACTATCTACATGCTGAGTAATTTTATTCTTTATGTGGGTTTCTACCATTTTTCCTGGTACTGACGTGAGGCTCACCAGTCTGTAGTTTCCCGGATCACCCCTGGAACCCTTTTTAAAAATTTGTGTTACATTGGCGATCCTCCAATCTTCAGGTATTAGAGATGATTTTAATGATAGTTTACAGATTACTAATAGCAGGTCTGCAATCTCATATTTCAGTTCTTTTAACACCCTTGGATGTATACATCCGGCCCAGGTGATTTGCTACTCTTCAGGTATTAGAGATGATTTTAAGGACAGTTCACAGATCACTAATAGCAGGTCTGCAATCTCATATTTCAGTTCTTTCAACGCCCTTGGATGCATACCTGCAAGGAAGGTCTTAAAAAGTTAGGGTTCTTCAGCTTGGAAAAGAACCGGCTGAAGGGAAAATATGATAGAGGTTTATAAAATGAGTGGAGTGAAACGAGTAAATGTAGATTGGCTCTTTACTCCTTCAAAAAGTAGAAAGACTAGAGGGCACACAATGAAGCTACAATGTAGCTTTAGAGAAAATATTTTTTTCACTCATGGCAAATCAAACTCTGGAATTCATTACCGGAGGATATAGTAAAATCTGTTAGTGTAGGTGGGTTTAAAAGACATTTGAACAAATTCCTGGAAGAAAAGTCCATAAACCATTCTCAAATTCATTGGGAGCATCCACTGCTTACTCCTGGGACAAGCAGCATGGAATCAATCTACCTTTTGGGATCCTGGAGGGGTACTTGTGACCTGGATTGACCACTGTCGGAAACAGAATCCTGGGCTAGATGCACCTTTAGTTTGACCCGGTATAGTATGTTATGTTCTTGTCTTTGAGGGAAGATCTAAGTTACTTATGGTTCACAGGAAGCAGTAGAAAACGCGGGGGTGAATTTACAAATTTCCAGATAGATATTCAGCAACCCTCTCTGGAATGCAGCACTGAATATCTCCAAAGACCACCTCTGGGTGTCTGTGGGCAAATCAAGGGCAGGGCAGCCATGATCTGCATAACTAGAGCACTCATCCACAGACTCAATTTTCAGCTGTCAGTCAGGTAACTTAGGTCAGTCTTTTGGCAGCCCAAGTGGCTACTCAGATAGCGGCTGAAAATTGTCACGTTTTCTGGGTAAATGCCGCAATTATGCAGATAATGGCTGCAGAAACTGGACGCACAGTGGCAGCCACCGAATATCCGGCAGATGTTTAAATGCTACAAGGCTATCAGTCCTTCTGCTTTTATATTCAGTAGTTTAGGTCGAGGCTTAGTGGTAGGGAGGGTGATATTAGGGGCAATAGATTTTATGTGCAGGGTGTTATGTATGCATTGTTTTATTACTTCACTACTGTTTGTTTGTTTTATTGTTGTAAAGCGCTCATGATTATAATCACACCGAGCTGCTTCTGGAATCCTGCCAGTATGACCCCTAAATCCAGACACTAGGTGTCACCACTGTGAGATAAAAACTCCGTCAGCGGCAGAGCGGAATCCATGAGCCATGAACGGAACCCACACATCTTCCCGTGAACAACCAGGAAGCTGCCACCCACTTCCCCTAAAAATAAAATTCTAGTGATCTAGGTTGTGAAATACAAGGGTCTCAGTGAAGAACAGTATCTCTCTATATTTATGAATTAATTTGCTCTCTCCTACCCCATCTCTCGCAGTAACAGATACAAATCTGTCATACAGTCAGCCTTCTTTCCACCCCACCCCCCTAGTATACAAACACCCCTCTATTCAGAAGAAAGAGTTGCAGCTTCCAGGATGGGACACCAAAGACAATTTCACAGAATTTGAAGCTCGAGGGACGGTTTAAAGCCGCTTCAGAGTTCTTGAAAGGAGAAGCAGAAACGGCACTTAAGAAACATTTCAGAACAAGAGGAACTGTGTTCATGCCATCTCTGGGGCAAGAGATTTACCAGAACCAGGGAACAAAATACTCCAAAAGGCTCTTCATCTAGTCTGAAATGACCTAAAGTCACCCACGACGACTCCAAAGCACTGAAGACAAATCAGACTAGAGAATGACACGAGGCAGCACGTCAGTGCGTTCTCCCCGAGGATTGCCCTTTGCTTAAACGTGTCTCAGCTTTACAATTTCAAGTACCAAGCGACTTACAGTGGAAGTCTTAACAGCAGCGAAGAGCTGAAGGAAGACAGGGCGTCTGCATGCACACATCCACTAAGCAGAACCCCCCTGTATGCATGTATCTGTTCAACAGATCCTCCAAGCTAACGTGAAAACTTCAAACAGAAACACTCAGGGAAGGGCTGGAGGTTTGGCTGGGGTCTAGTCACTCTAGCAACAGAACAGATTCATGTTTGTGTCCAGATTCCAAAGTGGGATAGTTTGTGGTCCACCAGCCTTTTGCCCAGCTTAAGAAGCAGCATGTTCAGCTAGTGGGAAAGCCAGCTCCCAGCCTCTCTCTTACGGGGTCGGAAGGAGAAAAGATGGGAGGAAGGTGGAGTCCGGTGAGGGCGGAGGGAAGAGAAAAGGAATTGCAGGGGGAGACAGTGAATTCTGGCTCCCAGATACATTTCAGATATAAGATTGAGGTTTAGTTGCATCATTTGGCGGGATCTCTGCAGCACTCAAGGCTTCTCCTTGCACTGTTCTAATATTCTTCCAGTACCAACCCAGGACAACCACATAAAACCCAGGGCTAAATACACTTAGAAAATTATTTGAAAAATGAGGGAGGCAGTATCCCACACCTTCACTTCTAATTTCCCAGCAATCTAAAGCAAAAAAAAGTAGCAAGATATTAATTGGCAGAAAAGCTTGTGATATGCTGGCTGCAAACTGCGTTGACACGGATCACGTATCCAGGGCCAGCGTCAGATATGGTGTTAGGTGATGGTACCCCTAGGTAAACCTTAAGCCTTATGTACACCCCCCCCCCCCTTGCAGCTGTCACAATCTATTATTTAACCTTGAATGCCTTATTTATTCATTTATTCGAAACGTCTGTATACTGCATTTCCAAAGATCAACACGGTTTACAGGTAAAGCACAGTTACTTACCTGTAACAGGTGATCTCTGGGAACAGCAGGAATTAGTCCTCACATATGGGTACGTCGGTACCGACGGAGCCTGTGCGGGAAAGCTCCCCAGCTTCCCAGAAGGAAGCTTTTGGGGCCTCCCACTACACATGCGCGCTGCCTTCCCGCCTTCCTGACCAGCTCTCCTCAGTTCGAGTTTATAGCTGAGACAATAGAGAGAGGAAAGGAAGATAGATAGAGGATACAACTCCTAGGGGAGGTGGGTGGGTTGTGAGGACTAATTCCTGCTGTTCCCAGAGATCACCTGTTACAGGTAAGTAACTGTGCTATCTCCAGGAACAAGCAGGAATAAGTCCTCACATATGGGGACTCCCTAGCTAAGATGCCTGGGAGATCCCGTTCCAAGGGTTCGCCATCTTCGTATGGATCTCAGGCATCCATCCTGGGAAGGTGGGCAGGAGTTGTTCAAGTATGGAACAGGTGTTTGAGGACAGCCTGACCAAACAAGGCATCCCGGCGGGAGTCCTTGTCCAAACAGTAATGGGCTGTGAAGGTATGAACCGAGGCCCATGTGGCGGCTCGACAGATCTGATCCATGGATACAGAGTGAAGATGAGCCACAGAAGTGGCCATGGCTCTCACATTGTGAGCTGTGACATGGCCTTCCAGAGAAATATTTTTACTCTGGTAAGCAAAGGAAATACACTGAGCAATCCAATTGGAAAGTGTACGTTTGGAGACTGGAAGTCCCAAATGAGAAGGATCAAAAGCCACGAAAAGCTGGGAAGACTTTCGATGTGGCTGAGTCCTGTTGAGGTAAAAGGCAAGAGCTCTTTTACAATCTAGAGTATGAAGGTTCCTCTCTGCACTGGATGCATGAGGAGCCGGAAAAAAGACAGGTAGATATACCTCTTGATTAAGATGAAAAGGCGAGACCACTTTGGGCATAAAGTGGGGATTCGTCCTAAGGACCACCTTATCATGATGAAACCTGGTATAAGGTGGATGAGCCACTAAGGAGGAGCAAAGAAAAGAAGCGGCAGATACACACCCAATAAACTTAAAAACTTTATTAAACCAAAGGGGTGGCCAAAACCCAACACAGGCCGTGTTTCGTAATCACTTCATCAGGGGCTATCCAGGCACACTAAAAAACAAATTATATAAATTAATAAAATCAAACTTAAAAACAAAAAACATATGAGAATAGTGGGTTAAAAAAATTAAAATAAAAATGAAAATAGTGAAAATAAAATTATAAACATTAATATATAATAAAAGCATAAAGGCCAAAATGGACTATATCAATGAACAGATATCTTAAGAACCTTAATAAAAATCATAAAGACCATATATAATCTAGACGTATCTAACATATTCGATTGACCAACCGCTCCATAAATAAAATAACACATAAAATTCATTTATATACACATATATAATTGAATATGAAAATATGTATAATATAAATAAATAAATAATTAAAAATATGAACACTAATTGGAATACAAAAAATAATAAAATAACTAAAACATTTATAATTATAAAATACATTATACAAAATTGCACAATAAAATATAAAACACAACTATAGGCCATTGCGAAACAAGAAGGGATGAGGAGACTAAAAGAGTAGGACCGATCCAAAACTAATTGTGTAAATGCTGATTAAATCACATACTATAAAGATGGATATTACCTGTGGGTGTGAAGTACAAAGACTCCACCAGGTTCGATAGAAAAACTGGCAGATACTAATATCAGAATAGCTTCTAGAAAAAATTTAAATAAAAATAAACCCATGACCCATACGCCACATTGGAAAATAATGGAAGTTATGTTAGTTATTTAAAACAATATCTTGCATTGTAAAGGTAATAACAGATAAAATTATAAGTATGTTTACATTATTCATAAATTATCAAAAAACCATGGCTATTGCCCCCATAAAAATATAAATGTATCTTTATTTTAAAATCTAAACGTGCTATCCCTCATTAAAATTCATAATCATAAATATAACCAGTACTAAACCCATACTCTAATTGAGTAAATTAAAATCATCTTTGTGAAGGGCTCAATGAACATTTAGCCCGAGATCCTCAAGCTGAGCTCACTCTGAACAAACAAAGAAAAACAACTACTCAGCCACCGCTCTGTGTATCCTACATGATCCTGCAAGTATATATGTACTTTAGCTAACCACTGCAGTAGTCTGCTTTTCTGTAGCCAATGTTACCCTGCCTAGGTTGCACTAACCAACACCGAGGTCAAAATTCTGTAACATTGATCCCTTTCTAATATTAATAACGGCAGTCCTTTACACTCATTGTAGCTATTGCAGGCAGGATATTGCAACATTGTCTCATGGCTTACTGACTGCTACAGTATCTCATGGTTACTGTCTCATTATCTACTGAGTGTTACATTGTCTCATTATCTGCTGGCTGCCACATTGCCTCATTGTTTGCTTGCTGCTGTACTGTTTCATGTCTTGCTTGCTACCACATTGTTCCAAATACCTACTCATTGTCAGGCAGTAAGTTTATACCCCGCTGGTAGCTACCACAGTAGTCAGCACCAGACCCCACTATCTACCAAGCAAAGAACAGCTCACATACTATCCATCCCTCCACGAGGCCGACCACAAGATGCATCCACTACTAGCCCTGGCATGTCTACACCTAGCCACCTGGCTCCCCTATACATCCCACGCCTTTCAAACAAGAACCAACCAGATCCCAATACTCCGCAGCGATGGGAAGAGATGGACGGAGAATCATCAACACTCCCCAAGAGAACCCAACGATACGCCTTACTCACATCTATTACACATCCCACTTCAACACATTAAGAAGTCACAATTGGACCGTCAGCAACAGCAACATGCCCTGAAATGTGCACTCATCAACGCCAGGTCAATACGTACAAAATGGCCAATAATCACCGATCTGGTCATGACCCATGATCTTGACATCCTCATGATCACAGAGACTTGGCTATCTGAATGCGACAATGCAATCATCAACCAGATGTTACCCACAGGATTTTCAGTCCACGCATGCCATAGAACCAACCAGAGAGGAGGCGGAACACTCATCCTTGTCAAAACTTGCCTAGGCTTCCAGATGTGCAATGCAACCAGCACAGCCCACCTGGACTCCCTTACTATAACAAATGACACCTGCACGATCAACCTACTGTACCGAGCGCCAACACCATCTTCAGAGGATCTTGCAACGATAATTGGCCTCGCCTGCAACTCAAAAAGACCACGATCCCAAAACTGGATTCTAGGCGACTTCAATCTGCCTACCCTACAGGAATCTCAAGCCACTGCTTTCCTAGAAACGTTACAAGAGCTAGGGTACGATCAGCTAGTCAATAGTCCAACTCACGTCAAGGGAAACAAACTTGACCTGATCTTTGCCCCACAGACAGATAAGGATACCACCCAACCAATGCTACCAACCATAACTCCTGTGCCATGGTCTGACCATAGCATACTCAAATTCCAGATACCTATTAACGCCTACAACCAAGACTCCAACAAAACCAACGCTGTCCACGAAACCTCGCTGAAGCGCTTCCGCCCCTTTGATAAAGAAGAGATTCGAGGGAAGATCCTCCCACTTCTCAACAATATACCACATGACCTAGATACGTTGGTGTCCACCTGGGACGAGAGCCTCAAGACCATCGCATGCATACCAGCCACACATAAAACAAAAAAGAAACGAGAACACGCACCATGGTATACCAAAGACCTCCGAACTTCACTCCAGTGCCTGCGCAAGCTCGAGAGAAGATGGCGTCGGGCTCGCTCTACCGAAGCACAAAGTACTTACATCGCTCACCTAAGAGCACACCGTGATGAATTAACAAAGAAGCGGAAACAATATCATTCTGACATCTTGAAGCGATCGTTAAACAAGCCCCACGACCTCTTCAATATAGTAAAATCTCTCATAAAAGAACCTCCCACAGACCAATCACATATGCCACAGCCCCAGGCATACTCCAACTACCTACAAGCAAAAATGATCCAGACTGGCGCAACCTCAACCAACTACTTACAACCAGGAGTGATCCAGGCTGGTGCAACCTCGAGCTCCGCAAACAACACCCTTCAGCATAACTTGCCCCAACCATCACCACTATCCAAATTTGACAGAATATCACGCAGAGAGATTGAAGACACCATCGCTGCAATCAACCCCACTACCGCACCCAACGACCCATGCCCAGCTCTATGGATAAAGGAGCTACGATGTGACTTAAGCCAATATCTGAGCGAATTAATAAACCAATCCCTCACAACCGGATCGTTCCCACAGAGCCTGAAACAAACATCAATCAGACCACTGCTGAAGAATAACAAGCTTGACCCAACGAACGTGGAATCATACAGACCAATTTCAAGTATCCCCATGCTTGCCAAAGTAATCGAAAAGTTAGTACAGCGCCAAATTCAACAGCATATTGATACTGAAGCCCCACTGGATCCTTCCCAGCATGGGTTCAGAGAAGCACACGGGGTGGAAACCCTCCTCACCACCCTATTTGACAACCTAGTCTCCGGAACTGACAGAATTCACCAGGGATTCGCCCTTATCTTCCTCGACATTGCAGCGGCCTTCGACTCTGTGAGCCACGAGATCCTCATACAACGCCTCAGCGAAAAAGGAATTCAAGGAACAGCTCTAGAGTGGTGCAAGTCATACTTGACTAATAGATGGCAACATGTAAGGTCTGGTTCCACAACCTCTGAACCATTTTTGCAAAACCAGGGTGTGCCACAGGGTTCTTCACTATCTGCATTGATGTTTAACATCTACATGCAGCCCATATGTGCCCTAGCACGTTCATTCAAGGTGAACTGTCTAGCCTACGCGGACGATATCCTGCTATACATCCCATTCAGGACCAATCAACCAGTCCTCTCCCCTCTAACAGGATGTTTTGAGGCAGTAGCAGAATGGCTCAACACACAAAATTTAAGAATCAACTACAATAAAACAGATGTCCTTTTCATCTCAAGGAACCAGGACTTCACCCCTCCACCCTCTTTAAAAATCGGCAACACAGAACTGAAAACCAAATCCACAATCCGCTACCTTGGCGTTACACTGGACCAACAACTGGACCTGAAAACCCACATAAAAAACACCGTAAAAACAGTATACATGAAAATAAGGACCTTAAAACATCTCCGACCACTACTCGACTTCAGCGACTACCGATCGATCTATCAAGCATTAATATTACCACATTTTGACTACGCCAACGTAATTCTACATGGTCTCCCTCAAACAACACTAGCACCGCTCCAGCTCGCAATGAACACTGCTGCGAGAGTACTAACAGGGGCTTCACGGAGAGAGCACATAACGCCAGTACTGATGAACCTCCATTGGTTACCTGTTCAAGCAAGAACCCTCCACAAAGTCCTAACCTTGACCTTCAAAGCTTTAAACACTCTGACTCCCACAGCTATCAGCAAGATGATACACAAAAGTACCACATAACAGAAACAGAAGACCCACGATGCAAAACACCCTAGAGGTCCCAAAGGCAATAACGAAATGCACAAAAGTAACAACAAATAGAGCCTTTACAGTTTATGCACCAAGAGCATGGAATGCCCTCCCCACCTATATCCGAAACATCACCTACCTAACCCACTTCAGGAAAGCATTAAAGCACCACCTGTTCACTACATACTACCCCGAATCCAGCCTCAGTAATCATACATGTTGCCCCTCAGACAATCACTCACCACACCTAAACAAGCAGACTCAGTATGAAAAAGGATAATCAACTTGATCCTTCAAAAGTACTCCCTGGAATAGAATTCAGACTCCCACTGTAAATAAGATGTAGATAGACCCTGCCTGAAAAAAGGTACTAGTGTAAATACAATGTAGATAGTTTCCCCAGTTAATTCCAAGTTGATCTCCCTGTTTTATTGTAAATACAACTCAGAGTGCCTGTGTTGTATAGTTGATGTTAAATGTAAACCGCACTGATCTAAAATAGCACGGTATAGAAGAACTGTTAAATAAATAAATAAATAAATATCGTACAAGAAAAGACATTTAAACATTAGAGGATCTTTCCCAGTCATGCTGCTCCTCTATCAATGAAGTATATTATGCAAATGTAGAACATGAGAAGGGGGGGGGGGGAGTGCGATCTTATCAATATAATAAACTTTCATAGCCATGACCACAGCACAGATGTGACCCTCATGGGAGGGAACATTTTCCCAGGACAGACAAACTGCATCAGCGACCTTATGATCAAGATACAAAAAGGGAACTTGGTGACAGCAATTCATATCATGATGCATCCAGTCTGCACAAGCTTTATCCTGCAGAGACGCAGTGCTAGAAAACACTAGGCTATGTAAGTAGAGGAACAGAGGCTCCATGACCATTTGCAGTCAGAGGGACTGACAGTAAAAAAGACTAAAAAATGTAAACTCCGTAAAACAGAACTTTTGTAGGAGGTTCCACGTGGATTCAATTTTGGTCCAAACTGGATTGTGTGGATAAGGATGCTATGTGCTAAACCAATGCCAGAGTTAACAAAGAGTCTAAAATCCAAGACTTTTCCCTTACAAAGAGAAATCCATCACAACTTCCTATTTTCTTTCACCCTTGTCCTCTCTCCATAAGAGGACACGAGACAGAACAGCTATTTTTGTATATGGAGATTTGCCGATAGATAGCTTTGTGTGTAAAACATTCCCTGAATCAAACTGTTTGCATCTCAGTAGATCTGCATCCTTCCTAATAAGCTTGGTCTTGTTTCTTCTCCAGCCTTAACAGTGAAAGGACTTTGCTTTGAGATTTTGTTAAGTTTGCAAGCAAACAATGAAAAACAAAGAATAAATCAGTTAAGGAGGTTGGGGGTAAGTCCTGCCTAGGGAACGCTATAGTCTGCTCAGACTGATCTGCCTTCCAGTATCAGGTTCAGAAGACGTGATACATTCCTCATTTAGAGGTGTTTCTCTTGCATCCCCACATGCCTGCACTCACTGCTTGGCCTGAGAAAATCCACAGGTAAAGTAATGTGGGTAGAGGTGCAGCATGGGAACAGTCAAGAAGACCCGATTAGAAGGCTGGTGCCCTGACGCACTGCTACTGTACCCGACTATAACTCGCCTTGTATTACTACTAGAAAGCTATCAGCTAAAGCACAGTTACTTACCTGTAACAGGTGATCTCTGGGAACAGCAGGAATAAGTCTTCACATATGGCTATCGTCGGTACTGGCGAAGCCTGCGCGGGAACACTCCCCAGCGTCCAAAAGGAAAGCTTTTGGGAGCATCCCACAGCGCCTGCGTGCTGCCTTCCCACCTTTCCCAACCGCCTCTCTCCAGTTCGAGTTTTAAAGCTGAGACAAAGAGAGAGAGAGGAAAGGAAAGATAGATAGAGAGATACAACTCCTAGGGGAGGTGGGTGGGTTGTGAAGACTTATTCCTGCTGTTCCCAGAGATCACCTGTTACAGGTAAGTAACTGTGCTATCTCCAGGAACAAGCAGGAATGAGACTTCACATATGGGGACTCCCCAGCTAGAGATGCCTGGGAGATCACCCAGATTGTGAGTCCCTGGGAAGGGCTCCACCTGCACCCATGAATCTCAGCCATCCAGTCAGGGATGGAGGGTAGGAGTTCATTAGGTATGGAACAGGTGTTTGAGAACAGCCAGACCAAACAAGGCATCCCGGCGGGAGTCCTTGTCCAAGCAGTAATGGGCTGTGAAGGTATGAACCGATGCCCAGGTGGCCGCTCGACAGATTTGGTCGATGGACACAGAGTTCAGATGAGCCATAGAGGTTGCCATGGCCCTCACATTGTGAGCTGTGACATGGCCCTCCAGAGAAAGGTTCTTACTCTGGTAGGCAAAGGAAATACACTGAGCAATCCAATTGGACAGAGTTCTCTTAGAGACTGGAAGTCCTAAATGAGAAGGATCAAAAGCAACAAAAAGTTGAGAGGACTTTGTATGTTGCTGTGTCCTTTGTAAGTAGAAAGCAAGTGCTCTTTTACAATCCGGGGTATGAAGATTCCTCTCTGCACTTGATGCATGAGGTCCTGGAAAAAAGACAAGTAAATACACCTCCTGGTTCAGATGAAAAGGTGAGACCACTTTAGGCATAAAGTGTGGATTAGTTCTGAGGACTACCTTGTCATGATGGAACCTTGTATAAGGAGGATTAACCACTAAAGCTTGCAACTCACTGATACGGCGAGCTGAGGTGACTGCAATGAGAAAAATAACCTTCCAGGAAAGAAATTTCAAGGAGGTAGTGGCTAAGGGTTCAAAGGGTGGCTTCATAAGCTGGCCAAGAACCAGATTCAAGTCCCATGCCACAGGAGGTGGTCTAATGGGAGGTTTAGTCAAAAGATGGCCTCGCATGAATCTTGCTATAAGAGGATGAGAGGAAATAGGTTGTCCACTGAGACGCTTAAGGGATGCTACAATAGCACTCAAATGGACTCTGATTGAATTTATTTTAAGGCCTGCATGGGATAAATGCAGCAAATAGTCTAGTAAAGAATTCAAAGGTATTGCAAGAGGGTTGAGAGTTGAGACCCTTCTCTGCACACCAAATGGAAAACCTTTTCCATTTAAAAGCATATGAACGTCTGGTGGAAGGCTTTCTGGAAGCATGAAGGATATCCTTCACTTGCTGAGAAAGGTGTAAATCCTGAAGGTCTAGGCCTTTAGCAACCAGGCCCTGAAATGAAGAGACTGAGGATTTGGGTGCCACAAGGTTCCCTCCTCCTGGGAGAGGAGATCTGGAGCAGACCCCAGGTCTAGGGAGGGAGCTTGAGAGAGATGCAGAAGTAGAGGGTACCACACTTGGCGTGGCCAAAGTGGTGCTATGAGGATCATAGACCCCTTGTCTCTCTGAAGCTTGAACAGAGTCTTGGGGATGAGGGGAATAGGTGGAAAGGCATAGAGGAAGTCTTGCCCCCAATGAAGGAGGAAGGCATCCCTGGCCTGAACTCCCTGACATGGAATCCTGGAACAAAACCGGGGAAGTTTGGCATTCCACGGACTTGCAAACAGGTCTATGTCTGGGGTACCCCAAATCCGAAAAATCCTGGCTATCTGGTCCCCATGGAGGGACCATTCGTGCGGAAGCAGAACTCGACTGAGTCTGTCTGCCCAAGAGTTTTGAACCCCTAGAAGATACACTGCCATGAGATGGATTTGATGCTCTCTGGCGAAGGCCCACAATCTTAGAGCTCCGTTGCAAAGCGACAGAGAGCCAGTCCCTCCCTGCTTGTTCACGTAGAACATGGCTACCTGGTTGTCCGTGTGGATGAGAACTGTCTTGTAGCTGAGCAGGGTGTGGAAGACTCAGAGCCAGAAAAATTGCTCTGAGCTCTAAGAGGTTGATATGAAGATATGTCTCCTGTGGAGACCAGATGCCCTGGGTCGAGAGATCTTGTAGATGAGGCCCCCAACCCTTTGGAGAGGCATCTGTTGTAAGGGTTGCTTGGGGTAACACCTGTTGAAAGGAGGACCCCAGCAACAGATTTTGAGTGGACTTCCACCAGTGGAGGGACCAAAAGAGGCGACTGGAGGTTGCTATTTTGTCTTACAGGCAACTTGATGCCTGGGTCCATTGGGTGGATAGGGTCCACTGAGCTGCCCTCATGTGAAGGTGAGCATAGGGAACCACATGCACCGTGCATGCCATGTGGCCTAAGAGTTGCAACATCTCTCGAGCAGTTAAATGGGATTTTAACTGAATCTGGGAGGCTAACTGCACCAAGCGTAGGCAACGGGCCTGGGGAAGATAGGCCCTTGCAGTTGTGGTATCCAGCAAGGCCCCTATAAACTCCAGACTGAGTAGGGGTGAGATGGGATTTTGGAATGTTGATTACCAGTCCCAGATACTGAAGAACACGCTTTGTGCAGGCCAGGGAAGCCTGGGCCTCTGACTGGGATGGAGCTCGGATGAGCCAGTCGTCCAGATATGGGAATACGAATATTCCTAGAGTGCGCAGAAATGCAGCTACTACTGCCATGCATTTTGTGAACACTCTTGGAGCAGAGGCCAGACCGAAAGGAAGCACTTTGTATTGGTAGTGCTTTCCTTGGTAAAGGAACCGAAGGAACCTTCTGTGTGTTGGATGGATGAGGACATGGGTGTACGCATCCTTGAGATCTAGAGAACAAAGCCAGTCCCGACTCTGGAGGTATGGAAGGAGAGTTCCGAGAGAAGTCATCTTGAATTTCTCCTTGCATAGAAACTTGTTCAACTCTCTGAGATCTAATATGGGTCTGTAGCCCCCCGTTTTCTTTGGGATGAGAAAATAAGGGGAGTAGAACCCTGAGCCCTGTTGAAGAAGAGGTACTTCTTCTATTGCCCCTTGGGCAAGAAGGGTAGCAATCTCTTGACCTAGAAGGTTGAGCAGAGATGTTGGAGAATTGAACTGTTTCACCATGGTGTGAGGAGGAAGGTTTAAGAAATGAAGTTTGTACCCTTCCCTTATGATGGAGAGGGTCCATTGCTCTGCTGTGATTTGTTCCCATCTGGGAGCAAAGTGAGCTAACCTTTGGTGAGAGGCTCTGGATGTTCTAGAGCCAGAAAGGCTAAGTTCTCTAGTGGAAAGTCAAAGGCCCTGAGGAGGCTGAGGCTGTTGGGCCGTAGCAGTCCTCGCAGCCTGAGGTTTGGCCTGTTTTGGTTGTTGCTGTCTCTTTGTAGCAAAACGACCTTGAGAAGAGGCCTGACCATAACCAGAAGAAAATTTCCCTTTCTTTGGGAAAGATCCCTTTTTGAACAACCTCTTTTTAAAAGGAGCAGTAGTAGACTTTGAAAGTCTATCTAAAGCAGAATTTTCAGCATCCATCTGGTTGGCCTTTGCTTGCCAATCTTTGCCAAACAGGTTTTTGCCTGTACAGGGAAGGTTACCTAGACCATCCTGTACCCAGGATTCCAAATCAGAGGCTTGCAACCAAGCAACTCTGCGTGCACCTATGGCAATAGCCGAGGCTCTACTGGCCCCCTCAAAAGAGTCAAAGGCTGCACGGTTGGAAAACTTGGATACATCCTGTGCATGTTTAAGCCAGGTGATATATTCTTCTCTCTTATCTTCTGACATGAAAGGAGATAAGGTTTGCAGATGATCTGTAACTTCTTTTAGAAACATCCCCATATAGAGACTATAGGAGTTGATTCTGGCTACAAGCATACTGGCCTGGAAGATTTTCCTGCCAAAGGCATCTAGGGTTCTGCATTCTCTTCCTGGAGGAGCAGAGGAGTGCCTTTTTGTAATCTTGATCTTTTTCATAGCAGACTCTACCACAATAGAGTGGTAAGGAAGCCGAGTCTTATGAAACCCAGGACAAGGAGGAACACAATACATGGTGTCCAACCTTCTAGAATGAGGGGAGGTGGAAAGAGGAGTCTCCCATATGCCCAACATGTGATCATAAAGAATCTCATATATTGGTAAGGTGGCTGCCTCTTTAGGAGCCTTAGGATATTGTAGGATATCTAATTTTTTGGCTCTAGGTTCAGTTTCAGAGGTCACTGAGATGGACAGGCCTTTGGCCACCTCCCTAATGAAGTCCTGAAAAGACAAGTCTTCAGGAGGAGACACTCTCCTTTTTGGAGAAGAGGGTTCCTGAGGAAGGATCCCCGATGCTTCAATTGAGGACTCTGAAGAATCAGAGGAATCGAAGTATCGACTGTCTGGATGCTCTCGCAGAGCCCAATACGCGAACCGGGAGGTATCGACATCGGGAGTAATCGGTACCGAGTCGGTACTGATGGGCATCACTGGATAGCGTACCGCTGCCGTCGATGCTAATGTCGATGCAAGCGGTACTGGTATCGGAACCGATTTCGGATCCGGTACCGGAATCGGTACAGGTACCGACAACGGGGTTTGTTGCGGTACCGTAGGTGTCGCAGCTTGTATGAATGCCATGATGGCACGCTGCATGGTCAGAATATTCTGATCCATTGACGCCACCAATGTCTGGATGTCGGTACCGGTGGTAACCGCTGGTACCCCAGAACATTGTAACAGGTGATCGGTCGAGGCCGAGCCATCGATGTCAACCTGTGACCCCATAGGTAGAGCTTTGGAAGCCGGAGCCTCCCGCCGGGGTAATTTTGCCGGTGTGGATTCCTCAAGAGTAAGCCCGGGGGCATCTCGATACTCAGAGGGAGATGAACTCTTTGAGGACCGGCCAGATTTAAGTTTGGTTACCTGAGATCCATGGGATGAAGAAGCAGCCCTGGAAGACGTCGATGCCACAGAAGCTGCATCGGAGGGAAACAGGGTACTGAGCTTGGCTGCCCGATTTTGTAACCCTCTCTTAGACATCATGGAACAGGACTCACAATCCGCAATGGAGTGGTCAGGACCTAAACATTTTAGACACCAGTCATGGGTGTCAGTGACAGAAATAGTGCTACTGCACTTCGTGCACTTTTTAAACCCGGAGGCGGGTTTTTCCATGAGGAAAAATATATCTGTAGGCCTAAGGCCCCAGAAGAAAAAATGCACTGAAAAGCGACTAAAGATAAATAAAAGAAAATAAGAAATTCTTTAGCGGTGACAGGAAACACGACCTGCTGGCTCCGCGGAAAAGAAGAACTGGAGAGAGGCAGTTGGGAAAGGCGGGAAGGCAGCGCTCAGGCGCTGTGGGATGCTCCCAAAAGCTTTCTAATTGGACGCTGGGGAGCGTTCCCGCGCAGGGTCCGTCGGTACCGACGATACCCATATGTGAAGACTCATTCCTGCTTGTTCCTGGAGATATAATCTTACTTCCCCCACTGTCTTCTATTAAAAACTACAAATATGAGGTGTGATCAAAACGTATCAAGACTGTAAATAGTTTACTTATGTGAATAAGTTATGGAAACATACCGTTACGACACTATGATGTCTCCAAGTTATAACGTTTTTAAAACATCTTGTTACAATGTAAATATTTGAGTTCAATGATGGAGTTTAATGTAAGCAACCTTGATTTAAGGAAAAGGTGGTATATAAATATTGTTAAATAAATAAATATACTGTAACAATAAATTGCACCACGATGCTATTAAGCCTGCAGTGACCTAGGTATGTGCTCTGCATGTACAGAGTGTAGCGTGGCTGCAGCACACCTGTACTTTTCTTTTTTAAATCACATGATGTTTGGTATCGTGTAAAAGCTGTTTGATAGATTTATGATGAGTGAAAAAATTGAACAGTGAATTTGCATTAAATTCTGCCAGAAACTTGGAGATTCGTGCAGAGACTTATGACAAGTTACAAGCAGCATATGGCATTGAATGCATAACTCATGCTCCAGTTTATAATTGCTACAAACATTTCCGCCAACGTGTGGACAGTGACGAACATTCTAGAAGGTCATCCACAAGCACAAATGAAGAGAAAGCTGAAGCAGTGTGTGCCGCAATACTCTCAAATCGTCAAATGACTGACTATCACTGAGCTTGACATCAATTTCGGGTCAGTACAGTCCATTCTTACTGGCAATTTGGGGATTAGACATGTGTCTGCAAAAGCTGTGCCAAAACTCCTGTCCCCTGACCAAAAAGAAGATTAACTGCAGCCAGGGAAATGTTGGAATGCGTTGAAAACGACTCCGATTTCATCAAACAGATTATTACTGGTGATAAATCATGGGTTTCTGGTTATGACCCAGAAACTAAGGCTCAGTCCTCACAAAGGAAGACTCCAGACTCTCCCAGACCCAAGAAAGCCCATCAGGTGAGGAGCAATGTCAAGGTCATGCTCACAGTTTTCTTTGATTACATAGTAACATAGTAAATGACGGCAGATAAAGACCAGTATGGTCCATCTAGTCTGCCCAGTAAAATGGAAAGAGTAGGTGCACCTGCCGCTCTGTGCAGGCCATCCCTCCCCATGTCTTTGTTTAGGGGTGAACCCACCACTCCACGTAGGACACCCCTATTTGTTCAGAAATTAGATGGTTCAGTTTATTTTGATTTTATCCTGTTGCTGTAAAGGGATCCATTGTGTCTGTCCCATGCCATTTTGAATTCCGTTACTGTTTTCTCTCCCCACCACTTCCATCGGGAGGGCATTCCAAGCATCCACCACCCTTTCTGTGAAAAAGTATTTCCTGACATTGCCTTTCAATTTACCCCTTGCAACTTCACGTTATGCCCTCTAGTTTTACAGCTTCCCCGTCTTTGGAAGAGGTTTGTTTCTTCATTATTTCTCTTTAAGTATTTAAAGGTCTGAATCATATCTCCCCTGTCCCTCCTCTCCTCCAAAGTGTACATATTTAGGTCTTCATGTCTCTTCTCATAAGGCTTCTGATGCAGGCTCCAAATCATTTTGGTCTCCTTCCTCTAAACAGTTTCCAGTCTTTTTACATTCTTTGCAAGATATGGTCCAAAACTGAACACAGTATTCCAAGTGAGGTCTCACCAGTGACCTATACAGTGGCATAAGTACCTCTTACTTTCTGCTGGTAATTCCAATTTCTATGCAGCCCAACATCCTCCTGGCTTTTGCCACCACCTTGTCGCACTGTTTTGCCACCTTGAGATCTTCAGAGATAACCACACCAAGGTCTTTCTCCAGATCCATGCACACCAACCTCTCGCCTCCTATCGCGTACATTTCCCTTGGATTTCTGCTACCCAAGTGCATGACCCTGCACTTCTTCGCATTAAATCTTAATTGCCAAGCATTAGACCATTCTTCCAGATTTTGTAGATCTTTCCTCATGTTATCCACTCCCTTGGGGGAGTCCACTCTGTTGAAAACTTTTATGTCATCTGCAAAAATATAGACACTTCCATTCAGTCCTTCAGCAATATCACTCACAAATACATTGAACAGTGCCGGGCCCAGGATCAAACCCTGGGGCACCCCGCTAATCATCTTCCTTTCATCCATAGTAACATAGTAACATAGTACTTGACGGCAGATAAAGACCAGCATGGTCCATCCAGTCTGCCCAGCAAGATGGCAAGAGTAGGTGCACCTGTCGCTTGGCGCAGGCCACCCCTCCCCATATCCTTGTTCAGGGGTAAACCCACCACTCCATGTAGGACACCCCTATTTGTTGAGACGTTATATGGTTCAGACGTTAGATGGTACCGTTTATTTTGTTTTTATCCTATTTCTGTAAAGGGATCCTCTGTGTTTGTCCCATGCCTTTTTGAATTCCGTCACCGTGTTCGCCCCTACCACTTCCATCGGGAGGGCATTCCAAGCATCCAACACCCTTTCAGTGAAAAAATATTTCCTGACATTGCCTTTCAATTTACCCCCTTGCAGTTTCATGTTATGCCCTCTAGTTTTACAGGTTCCCCGTCTTTGGAAGAGGTTTGTTTGTTCATCATTTCTCTTTAAGTATTTAAAGGTCTGAATCATATCTCCCCTGTCCCTCCTTTTTTCCGTGTACATATTTAGGTCTTCAAGTCTCTTCTCATAAGGCTTCTGACGCAGGCTCCAAATCATTTTGGTCGCCTTCCTCTGAACAGTCTCCAGTCTTTTTACATCCTTTGCAAGATATGGTCTCCAAAACTGAACACAGTATTCCAAGTGAGGCCTCACCAGTGACCTATACAGTGGCATAAGTACCTCTTCTTTTCTGCTGGTAATCCCTCTTTGTATGCAACCCAACATCCTCCTGGCTTTTGCCACCGCCTTGTCGCACTGTTTTGCCACCTTGAGATCAGCAGAGATAATCACACCAAGGTCTTTCTCCTGAACTGTGCATACCAACCTTTCGCCCCCTATCGCGTACATTTCTCTTGGATTTCTGCTACCCAAGTGCATGACACTGCACTTTTTTGCATTAAATCGTAGTTGCCAAGCATTAGACCAGTCTTCCAGCTTTTATAGATCTTTCTTCATGTTAACCACTCCCTCGGGGGAGTCCACTCTGTTGCAAATCCGAGTGAATTCTATTTACCATCACCTTCTGTTGTCTGTCAGTCAACCAATTTCTGATCCAGTTTACCACCTTGAGACCCATCCCCAAACTACTGAGTTTATTGATAAGCCTCCTATGAGGAATAGTATCAAAGGCTTTGCTGAAAGCCAGGTAGATGACATCCATCACATACCTCTGATCTAGTTCTCTGATCACCCAGTCAAAGAACTCAATCAGATTTGTTTGGCAAGATCGTCCTTCGGTAAAACCATGTTGCCTCGGATCTTGCAACCTGTTGGTTTTGAGAAAGTCCACTATTCGCTCTTTCAGGAGCGCCTCCATTACCTTTCCCGCCACCAAGGTAAGGCTCATGGGCCTGTAGTATGTCACTTCTTCCCTGTCACCTCTTTTGTGAAGAGGTACCACATCAGCCATTCTCAAGTCCTGAGGAACTTCTCCTGTTTCCAAGGATCTGTTGAAAACATCCTTTAACGGCCCTGCAAGAACCTTTCTGAGCTCTTTCAGTATCCTGGGATGTATCCCATCCGGTCCCATGGCCTTGTCCACTTTCAGTTTTGCAAGTTGTTCTAACACATCATCTTCTGTGAATGGTGTGTTATCTACTTCATTCCAATTTTTATATTTGGGAGTCACAGGTGGTCCTTCTCCAGGATTTTCTTTAGTAAAAACAGAGCAGAAGTATTTGTTTAGCAATTTCGCTTTTTCAATGTCACCTTCCACGAGCCGTTCCCAGCACTTTTGAGTCCTGCAATTCCACCTCTGATCTTCTTCCTTTCCCGACTATACCTGAAGAAAGTTTTGTCGCCACACTTCACATCTTTAGCCATCTTTTCCTCTGCCTTTGATTTTGCTTTCCTTATTTCTCTTTTTGTCTCTGAGTTTGATCCTGTATTCATTTCTGTGTTCCTCTGTTTGCAAGCTTTTGAATTTTGTGAAAGCTGTGTTTTTGGCCTTTATTTGAGCAGCCACTTCTTTGGAAAACCAAATAGGTTTCCTTCTCCTCTTTTTTTTTATTTACTTTTCTTACATATTTATCTGTTGCTCCTTTTATTGCCACCTTTAGTTTAGCCCATTGCAATTCCACTTCCCTTATCCCCTCCCACCCTGCCAACTCCTCCTTTAGGTACTTGGCCATTTTACTGAAGTCACTGTTTTTAAAGTTTAGGACTTTGAGCTTGCTATGATTGGCCTGTACCATGGCTTTTATCTCAAACCACACCGTGTGATGATCACTGCTGCTCACAGGGGCACCCACCCAGACATTCAACACGCTATCACCGTTGGTGAGCACTAAATCCAGCGTTGCTTTCTCTGGTTGGTTCCATCACCACTTGTCTAAGTAACACATCTTGGAAAGCATCCACAATTTTTTTGCTTTTTTCCAGATTTGCAGAAGGAGTAATCCAATCCACATCGGGTAGATTAAAGTCACCCAAATATGATCACTTCCCCCTTTGTGGCTATCTTGGCAATATCTATAATCAGTTCTTTATCTCTCTCTTCAATTTGAGTCGGAGGTCTGTAGACTACAGCAGTATGGATGACAGTGCCATCTCCTCTTTCCAGCACAATCCAGAGTGCTTCTTCTTTACCCCATGTCCCCTGCATTTCAGTAACTTTAATATTGCTTTTGACATACAAGGCTACTCCTCCTCCTTTTCCGTTTTCTCTGTCTCTTCAGAATAGATTATAGCCAGCTATGGCTATATCCCAATCATGCGATTCATTAAACCATGTTTCTGTAATGGCCACAATGTCCAAGTCCATTTCCACCATTACGGTTTCCAGGTCCGGAACTTTGTTGGCTTAGCTTCGAGCATTTGTGCTCATTGCTTTCCAGCATTTAACTAGCTTGCATGTTAAAATTTTATTTATTTATTTACAGTTCTTTTATACCGCGCTATTTATCATCAGTGCGGTTTACAGTGAACGAAAATACTCACATAGGCAACGAGCTGTCATGAGTTTACATATAACAGGGCAAATAACCAGGAATTAACAATGGGAAGCTTTGTACATAAAAGTATAAACTATATACAGTACAGGTTACTATTTACATTATGTGCATTGATTTTGTTCTGCCCACTTCTTCCCACTTGCTTTTGATGTGTGGTTTAAAAGAGTGGTTGTTTCTGATGTTATTCTGCTTTTGCGGGGAGTGACGTCCTGAATTTGACCTTCCCCATCCGTCACCCCCTTTTTCTAGTTTAAATGCATATCCACATACTGCCTGAATTTTTCACTTAGGATTCTTTTCCCTGCGACATTGAGATGTAGTCCATCAGCACAGTATAGTCTCTTGTTGGTCCATCTGTTTCGCCAGTCGCCTATAAATCCGAAGCCTTCTTTGCAGCAGGTCTGGAGCCATGTATTAAAGCTGTTTATGAGATGTAGCCTTTCTGCCCCTTACCAAAAACAGGTAGAACTTCTGAGAATGCTACAGTGTTAACAATGGGCTTTAGTTTCTCCCCCAGAGTTTGGAAGTCCCTTTGAACTGTAGTGGCACTGTTTCTAGCCAGGTCATTTGTACCCAAGTGGATGACCACATCAATTTTGGAGTGCTCACTTTCAGCACTAAGTAAATCAACAATTTGGTTGGTATTCCTGCTAGCTGAAGAGCCTGGGAGGCATTTGACTATCTTCTCTCCTTTGAGCTGTGTTCTCAAGTTGGTGCCTTTGATGATGGAATCACCAAGTAGTAGTAGTTTTCTGTTCCTTGCGTTTTTCTTCATATTTGGTGCTTTATCAGGGGATTGGGCATTGTCTGTCTCATTTAAAGGCCCTTCAGTTTCCGTGGAATGGGCATCCTCATTAACCTAAGCATAGAAGGCATTATGCAGTGATATTTCATGATGATTAGGGTGTTTCTGCCTTACAGGTCGCAATCTACCAGAGCCCACTGTGATCCATTTGTTCCTGGGATGTTTGTGGGAGCGGTGGTGGACTTTGTTTGGTTTGTATCCTACAAGAGGTGCATTTCATTGTGGCTACTTCTTCCCTTAATAGAGTCAATTCTTTATGCATGGTTGCTAACTTGAGGCATATAGGGCAAGCTCTTAGGTTCCAAATGATTCTTCTCAGAATGAAGGCACCACAATTATTGCACTGAATACAAGATATGCTTGGTCATAGAAGGAGAAGAAGAGAAGGTGGACGTAACAACAAATTAAGAGGATAGATGTCAACGTATGTGACCGCTATATAGGCAATGCAGCCCTGGGGTGGGTGGGGTGAGGGGCAGGGTGGCCGGGAACCTAAGTGTCCTTGGCCAGTAGGCCTTACATGAACTGAGGACACACTTAGATATCTGATTTAAGGGCTACACAAGGAATGTAGGCAGTCAGAATATTACCAAAAGTGAATGTAAAACCAACAGTTAAATTTTATATCAGCAGCAACAACAACAACAAACAAGACAGGCAAAAGATACAATGCTGAAAGCAGGGTATTGTTCATCATGAGTATGCTCCAAAAAGCCAAACCATCAATAAGGAGTACTACGTCCAAGTTCTAACTCGTTTGAGAGATGCAGTTCATCGTAAGAGGCCAGAGTTGCACAGAAATGGCTAATGGTTGCTTCATCACAATAATGCTCCAGCTCAAGCAAAACATTTTGTCCAGGACTTCCGGTGACGTCACCTACCGGTATGGCGGCGTAGCGGGGGAGCTCCGCCACCAACCCGCAATAAAAAATGCAATTTTAGCCCCTACGGGCAATGGAGAGGCGGTCCGAGGTGTGGTGGAGAGAGAGGGGAGCACTGGCGAACCGCGACGGCGGCGCAAGCAAGTGTGGAGGCGCAGTGAGAAAGGCGGGAGCAGAACGGGTGCTGCAGCCTGAACACCAGAGGGCTCCTTGGTCAGTAGCGGCGCCGAGTAGGCTCAGCTGGGAGAGTGTCCGCAGGGCTGAACGAGGCTTGCTGGAGAGCAGGGGCAGAGAGCTTCCCAGCGACAGGAAATCGCGCCGCCAAACCTCAAAGAACACGTGGCTGCAGACGAGAGAGACCAGCGAAAAGCGGCGCCCGGAGGCAGAGGGGGCCGGGAAGGCCTAGCACGTGGCTGGGAGAAGCTTGAGGCAGATACCTGTGCCACAATACCGCCTACGTAGGAGCGGAGTGCAGGAGCAGCCAGCAGTGGTGAGTCTCATAAGCCCTGACTGCACTAAGAGAGGGAGCAGAGGCAGAGCACCGCCAGATACAGGACCTGTCCCCAGCAGAGGCTATAGTGAAGTGAGTGGGCGCCACACTTGATCTACAGGCCGGGAGACCGGGAGAGAGGGGCTGACCAGCCCAAAATGGAAAAAAATAGCAAAAAAGAGATGCTGGTGAAAAAAAAGCTGGCTGAGTTCTGCTCCCCATATGCAACTACCAAAGGAGGGAAGGAGGCGGAAAAAGCAGGGAAACCCGTGACAGAGACCCCACAGAGTCCAGGGGGGAGCGAAGGAAGAGAGGAGGGCCTGTCGGCTGCGGAGCAGATTAAACAATGGCTCCTCGAGTTAAAGGAGGAATTGAAGATGGAGATGTGTGGGGTTAAAAATGAAATCAAAGAAGTAATGCAGACTATGCGCCAAGACCTGCTGGAGCTGGGAGGACGAATGGAAGAGGTGGAGACCAAGTTGGAGAGTCAAGAGGAGACCCTGACGCAGGTCCAGAGCAGCTGGGAAGAGCTCCAGAGGGCGCAGGAGATCCTGAAAGCTAAAACTGAGGACCTGGAGGACCGCTCACGCAGATGCAACCTCCGGGTGAGAGGGGTACCGGAGGAACCGCAGTATAAGAACTGTGAGGAAGTAGTCCAGCGGATCTTCCGGGACCTACTAGTAGCAGCTGGCCCAGGGAGGCCTGCAGAGGAGGCCCGCCCCGAAATAGAAAGGGCGCACAGGGGTCTGGGGCCCATCCGAGACAATAGGCTGAGAGACATTGTGGTCTGCTTGCGTTCCTTTAAGAGTAAGGAACTCCTGCTGGGAGCTAGCCGCAAACTGAAAAGCTTCCGCTGGGAGGGACATACGGTGGAGCTGTACCAAGACCTGTCCCAGGGCACGCTACAAAGACGGAGGGAGATTAGAGAGGTCACAGCCTATCTCAGACGCGCTGACCTGCGCTACAAGTGGCTCTTCCCCTTTGGACTATTTATTACGGTGAAAGGACGATCGAGGACAGTGAGATCCAGTGTGGAGGCATGGAGAGCGCTGAGGGAGCTCGGAGCCGAGCAACTACCAGAGCAGGCTGGCGGCTCCTCCACTCCGCCGAGAACGGAACCCAGGACCGGCGAAGCGGCACAGCTGAAATGGCAGAGGGCAAGTGGACGGAGATTGGCAAGGACCACCAAGGACACGCACCAGAGTCGGATCACAGAACAAGAGACTAGCTGAGCTGAAACACCTTTATAAAGGACTGGTATTCTTGAATAAGATGAGTTGTGGGTGGGGGGGGAAAGGAGGGATGAGTAGTAGGCCAAGGGGAGAGGGCGGGGGGATGAGGCGGGGATTAGGCTGAGAGAGAGGAGGTCTATGGAGGGCGGAGAGAGGAGGGGGTTTAGAGTGGAGAGGGATAGTGGCGGGGGGGGTTAGGTTGGGGAGCAAGGGGGGCTGGGGGGCGGTTGAGATAGGTAGGTGGGGAGGGAGAGAAGGTCACTGAAATGGAAGTTGCATCTCCGCAGAGGAGAGTTATGAGGGGGGGGAGCAGTGGGAGGGGGAGAGGGGGGTGGGGGGAGGAGAGGGGGGGCGGGAGGGGGAGAGGGGGGCGGGAGGGGGAGAGGGGGGCAGGGGAGGAGAGGGGGGGCAGGGGGGGGAGGGGGGGGCCAGGGTGGGAGGTGGGGGCGGAGGGACTTAGGGGGGTGAGGCGGGGAACTGAAGGAAGGAAGGGTGTTAAAAATTCTTACTTTAAATGTGAAAGGATTAAATTCGCCAATGAAAAGACAGAAATTATATAAGGAGTTAACAAGACACAAAGCGGATATAGTGTTGCTGCAGGAGACACATCTACTGAGACAGCATGAGGCATTGATGCAACCCCGGGGGTACAAGCACCGTGTGTTCGCCTCTAATCTTAAAGAGAAGAAGAAAGGCGGGGTGGGGGTTTTCATCAGGGAGGCAGCCCCAACGGAGGTTCAGGTGATATCCCGGGATAGGGGGGGCGGTATCTCCTGCTGAGGGTAAAGATCGGTGAGGAGTGGTTTTGCGTGGTAAATGTGTATGCCCCTACGGGTCCGCAAACTGAGTTCTGGAATGCATTGAGTGTGCAAGTGGCGGCACTGGGGGACGGGGTCCTAATATGTGGTGGGGATTTCAATGTGGCCTGGGAGGTAGGGAGAGATACGACTGGGCGGAGGGAGGGGAGAGGCACAGACAGGAAGCATTACCATAGCTTTGTGAGGGAGAATGGCCTGATAGATGTGTGGCGGACCCTAAACCTGGGGCGGAGGCAATTTTCCTTTTACTCAGCAGCACATGGCACTTACTCCCGGTTGGACGCCATATGGGTGGGGAAGGAGATAACAGGGAGGATCCTGGGGGGCGAGATGGAGCCCATTACTTGGTCCGACCATGCCCCGGTGGTGGTACGGGTGCAGGTGGCAGGGGAAGATAGGGGCCGTCAGTTCTGGAAGTTGAATGAGGGGCTCCTTGAAGACGAGAGGGTGGAGAGGGAGATTGAAAGTTTAATCCCGGAGTACTTTGACCAAAATGGCGGTGGGGAGGTTACGGATGGGACAGTTTGGGATGCCTTCAAGGCTGTAGTTAGGGGAGTTCTAATTAAGTGGGGGGCCCGTCTAAAGCGGGAGCGGGCGGAGAGGGAGGACCAACTACGCCGGCAATTGCGGGAGATGGAGGAAAGAGATGGACAGGACAGAACTGGACAGGTGCGGGGAGCGGTGCTGGCACTGCGGGCCCAAGTGAATGCTCTTGAAGCGGAGAAGATACAATTCCGCCTGCAGCTGCTAAAACAGAGGTTCTTTGAAGGGGGGAACAAAGCCGGGAAGTTCCTCGCGAGACAACTGAAGAAGCGGAGGGAGTGGAATAGGATTACACAGATCAGGGGTAAAGGGGGGGTGGTGCGAGAGGCTCCGCGAATTAGGGAGGAATTTGTGTCCTTCTATAGCAACTTGTATGCAGCCCGGGCCGCAAGGTCGGGGGAGGATATTCGGGAATATGTGAGGGAAGCAGGGCTTCCGACTCTGACGGGAGATGATCAAGAGGGGTTAGACAGGGAAATACAAGCAGAAGAAGTCAGCCAGGCCATCAAGGGATTGAAAAATGGTAAGGCCCCAGGGCTCGATGGACTGACGGCAAAGTTTTACAAGCGTTTTGGAAACCTCCTGTTGAACCCGTTGACTAGGGTATTTAATGGGCCGGGGCGGGGGGAGGCCCTGCCTGAAACAATGGGCTGGGCTGGCATTACGCTTATCCACAAAGAGGGGAAGGACCCGCAGGAGTGCGCGTCCTATCGCCCTATTTCGTTACTGAATTTAGATGCGAAATTGCTGGCGAAAGTTCTAGCGACGCGACTCAACGGAGTGTTAGGTAAATTGGTGCATGATGACCAGGCTGGATTTGTACCAGGCCGGCAAGTGGCGGATCACATCCGCAAAGTGTTAAATGTGATGTGGTCGGCGCAGCGGCGAGGGACAGGGGCCTTGTTGGTATCACTGGATGCAGAGAAGGCCTTTGATCAGGTGTCCTGGGAATTCCTGTATTCGGTGCTGGAGGCCCAGGGGTTTGGACCTGGGTTTGTGCAGTGGATAAGGGCACTTTATGCTAGGCCGAAGGCATGTGTCCGAGTGAATGGGGGGTACTCCAGGTTCTTTCCCCTAGAACGAGGGACGCGGCAGGGATGTCCATTGTCCCCCTTACTTTTTGTGCTCTCCTTAGAGCCGTTAGCGGCAAAGTTGCGAAGCAGCTCCGATATTACGGGGGTAAGGGTGGGACGCCAGGAATGTAGAGCGTCCCTCTTTGCAGACGATATACTTCTGACACTCACGAATCCTAGCGAATCCCTGAGGGCAGTGATGAGAGAGATTCAAGACTATGGCGAGAGGGCGGGCTTCCGGATCAACTGGGGGAAATCGGAGATTTTGAGTATAGGGGGGGAGAGGGAGGAACAGCATGACTGGCAACAGAATTTTCCATTTAAATGGGCAAAGACATCGATCCGCTACCTAGGGGTACAACTCGGCAGAACTTTGGAGGAGTTGTATGCTTTAAACTACAAGAAATTGGTGGGGCAGGTGGAAGGGAGGCTACAGGGCTGGAGCAGGGGGTATTACTCGTGGTTCGGGCGAATAGCGACGGTTAAAATGATGCTCCTCCCCCAGTTCCTGTTTCTGTTTCAAGCCTTACCGGTCCCGATCCCGATCCCGCAGAAAGTGTTGAGGAAGATCCAGCAGCAGGTCGAGCGATTTATTTGGGGGTTGAGGTGCCCACGGGTGGCGGCACGGACGCTGCAAGTATCGGTAAGGGAAGGAGGGATGGGGGTGCCCAATTTCCGACTATACTATGCGGCAGCACAATTGAGAGCAGTATACGCGTGGTTGCGAGAACCCCAGAAGCAGTGGGTACAGCTGGAGATGGCCGAATACAGGCCGGGTGAACTTGAACGGATAGTATGGGAGGGGAGAGGAGAGAAGGGGAGGAACCCCATTGTGGGGCATACCCTGCAAGTGTGGCAACAGTACAGGAAGTGGTTGGTGGGCGACAAACGATGGTCGGCTACCATGTCATTACAAGCTTGTTGTGCGGAGAGCGGGGGACCGGGAGCCACAGTGCTCCGTAAATGGGCGGCGTTAGGCTTGACCCAGGTGTCCCAGATCGTGGTAGGTAAACACTGTCGAGGCTTTGAGGGGGTCCGGGACCTCTATCGTTTGGGGGAGGTGGATAGGTTCGCGTATCGGCAGATTTGCTCGGTAGTGAGTAAAAAGGGAAGGAAGCAAGGGGGACGGGGGGGAGGAGAATGGTTTGAAGGGGCCTGCCTGGGATCCCTGGGACGACAGGGGATGCTTTCCAGGATTTATAGAGGGTTGATAGCGCGGGGGGAAGGTAAGTTGAAATACATGGAAGCGTGGGAAAAAGATTTAGGGGTAACGTGGGGGGTGGAGGAGTGGGAGGCTGTGGCATTAGGCATAGCACGATTCTCCATTGCCACGTCACTGCGTGAGAATGGGTTTAAGGTGCTGAGTCGCTGGTATCTCACACCAGAGCGGTTGTGCAAAGCGGGGGTGCTGCAATCGGATGAATGCTGGCGAAAGTGTGGGGAGCGTGGCTCCTGGCTGCATATGTGGTGGACGTGTCCGGTAGTGGGAGAGTACTGGCACTGCATAGGGGAAAACATTAATAAAATGATGGGGGCGAACCTTGAGCTTGGACCTGAGATGTGTCTCCTGCATAGACGAGATGGGAGATGGGAGGGGGATTGGAAAATTATTTGGTATTGTGTCACAGCAGCTAGGTGCGAAATTGCATGGTATTGGAATAGACCAATTTTACCCCCCATAGCGAGTTACGCACGCAGGGTGTCGAATCTCTATGCCATGTATAAACTGACCGGGGAGAGGGGGGGGAGAGGGGAGCAAATGGAGAAGCAGTGGGCAGGGTTGTGGAAGTGGTTGCGTGAAGAGAGGGGTGGTGGAAGTAGGGGGGGGGGGGGGGGATTGTATACAGGGGGAGAAATGACTTGTGTAAGTTGTTTATTGAGAAAGCCACATGGGCGATGCGCTGTTTGGCATTCCCATTTGGTTGTTACATAGCTCGAGTCAGAGCATATGGGTAGGGGCGGAGGGGGGCGACTGGGTGGAGGGGGTGCTAAGGACGGGATCTATGTAATAGGTACTGTGTGTCAGTTGAAGGGTTTTCTCTTGTGTTGTTTGCGGAACCCTTGGTGTATTGGAGCTGTTGCTCACATGCAAATGTAACTGTTATAAATGCTAATAAAAATTTAAATAAAAAAAAATTAAAAAAAAAAACATTTTGTCCAGCAGTTGTTAGCCAAACACCAAATCGAGCAAGTCCATCAGTCTCCAGCTGACCTCGCACCCTGTGACTTTTTCTTGTTTCCAAAACTGAAATTATCACTGAAAGGAAGATGACTCGACGACTTGGAGACCATTAAGCAAAATTCGACACAGCAGCTTCACAGCATAATGAAAGGGGCATTTCGAAATTGTTTCCAGCAGTGGCAGGAACGCTGGAGGAAGTGTGTTTTATCGGAAGGGAAGTACTTTGAAGGAGACTGAGTACAATAACTGTCAGTGTTATACTTCTTGTGTTATTGTACAAGTCTCGGTACTTTTTGACTGCGCCTCATACTTCCTCTCGGTTGCCATCCAGGGCCCAACAATCCAACATCTGTCTGCTATTCTGCTACTGCTCCCCTCCTCCACCTTGGGCAGCTCACTCTCCACTGACACCTTGTCCTGGCCCTGCCTTAGCAGAAACAGGCTTGTTATACATCAGGCTACCCTGCTTCTATTGCAACTAATGTTCCAAAATAAGCTGCAGTTGAATAAGAGATATATAGTAAAAGAAACTTTGGGGGCATCTGAAAAATGCTCTTCAGTAACAAAAGAAATAAAGGAATTAGCATTTGCTCTGAGCATCAACTCTGGCTCAGAAGTACAGTTCCTTTTATGCACCCAAGAACAAAGGTTAAGTTGCTGGCACAGTGCCCAGTTATATTGATCCCAGAATCGTGGCTGGGCAGAGATAATCTAAAGCATATAGGAAAACAGCAAGCTACAGATGCAAGCAGGCAAGTGCATACAAAGTACACAGATAAAAGCTCACAGCATGCAGATCTGCACACCAGTGCATGTGTCATCAACACACACACACACAAGCCCCCATCAACACACACACACACACACAAGCCCCCATCAACACACACACACACAAGCCCCCATCAACACACACACACACACACACAAGCCCCCATCAACACACACACACACACACACAAGCCCCCATCAACACACACACACACACACACAATCCCCCATCAACACACACACACAAGCCCCCATCAACATACACACACACACACAAGCCTCCATCAACACACACACACACACACAAGCCCCCATCAACACACACACACACACAAGCCCCCATCAACACACACACACAAGCCCCCATCAACACACACACACACACACAAGCCCCCATCAACACACACACACACTCCTCATCTCATCAATACATCTTTCTGTATCTTAACTCTAATAGAGTTTATTTTCTAGTCTGTATAATTCTGGAATAAAGGCTGCGGATGTTTTATTCTGGCCACCCACCCATTTTGTAGTTTCTTTCCGAATCATCTAGTCATGCTTTATAAATACGATCAATGACACGCCTTTAGGATGAACACAGCAGAATTTAAACATGCTTGAGAAGGATACAGAAAGGGAGGGGGATCAAGTGTTCACATACGTCAGGACGGGAGAACAGATGCGCAGCGTGCGGCAAAACAGCTGCATCAGGATAACTGTGGGAGCACCCACATTACAACCCTGTGTTAGGGTCTTCAAACCTTTCCATACTGTACACTGCCTTGGATGAATTTTACCACAAGACAACTTCAACTGTGACTAATGTGTATAGACTACTGTACATAGTACATAATGTACATAGTTTCCCTTTATTACCAAGTTCAAATTCCTGTTACTTGTAAAATGCACTACAGTTTTTCTGTATGTATATGTTTGGTTCCATGTAAACCGCGCTGATGATAATAGTGCGGTATATAAGAGATGTTAAATAAATAAACATGGCAAGACAGAAAAGTTTTCAAATAAAAATAAATAAATAATTGAAAACGGAGCAGTTGGAAGGTTTAGCAGCCCCCTGGATTATAGCAAAGCTTATAGTAAGACACAGCAGGGCCCTGGGATTAACATGGGTGGGCACAAGGTAGTGCAAATGTTGACACTGCCTCCAGTTCTTTCCTCATTCAACTGTTCTGTTGTCACTGACTGGATAGGTCTGACCCCAAAATGGAGAGGCCATGGCCCATCCAGGCTCACCCTTGGCTACACCCCTGTTGAAAAGATGGATTAAAAAATAAAACAAAAAAAGCCTACATGGGCAGGGGGAACTTAAGCGAGGGCACTCATATACAGGGAGGCACATTTCACAATGGGATGTCCAAGTACAATAAATATGGGACATCAAAGCCAGAACATCTGGAAAAAAAACCAGGCACGTGCGAGTTCACGCACAATATCAGAAATGAAGACATGCCAGTATAAGGCTGAGAAGCTGGCATCCTGGAGATGAATGCATGGCTGCGGGGATGGTGTCATCGAGAGCGTTTTAGTTTCCTGGACCATGGGATGATGTTCCAAGGGCTGCAGAGCAGAGATGGTGTCCATCTGTCCAAGAAGGGTTGAAGTGTCTTCAGCTGCAGACTGACTAACCTACTGAAGAGGGCTTTAAACTAGATTCATTGGGGATGGGTGAAGAGAGCCCCCAGGTAAGTGAAACATTAAATACCTCTGTAGAAATGGGTAATAGGGGCAACATCTGGAAAGCGGTGTGTATAAATACCCATAGCATGGGAAATAAAATCCCAGATGTTGAGGCTTTAATGGAAGAGGCCAACTTGGATTTAGTAGCGGTTACTGAGACATGGTTCACGGACAACCATGACTGGTATGTAATTATACAGGGCTATACTTTATTCAGGAAAGACAGGGTAGGAAGAAGGGGAGGTGGAGTTGCACTATATGTAAAAAATAATATTAAAGCTATAGAATTGCAGTGCTTAAAAGGAAGAGAGGAGGCGCTTTGAATTAAACTAGAAAGAGGGAAAGGCTCCCAAGGCCTGCAAACAGCTGTTTCAGCTTCTATCTTTTTGCTTGTTGCTAATATAGAATTTAACTGTTATATCTTACTTTTGGGGATATTCTGACTGCCTACATTCCTTGTGTAGCCCTTAAATCAGATATCTGTGTGTGCCCACTGTTCATGTAAAGCCTACAGGCCAGGGACACTTAGGTTCCTGCCCACCCTACCCCTCACCTCACCCACCCCAAGCCTGCATTACCTATATAGTGGTCACCTACATTGCCAATCATCCTTTTTAATTTGGTGTTAAGCCCACCTTTTCTTTCTTTCTTTCTTTTACTTCTCCTTTTAGAATTGCTTAACCAGCATGTCGTGTATTCAGTGTAATAACTGTGGTGCTCTCATTCTGAGATGAATCATTTGGAACCTAAGAGCTTGTCCTATGTGCATCAAGTCAGCTACCATGTATAAAGAAGTGACTCTACTAAGGGAAGAACTAGCTGCAATGAAATGCACCTCCTCTAGGATACAAACAGAACAATGTCCACCACCGCTCCCACAAAGAATCAAACATCCCAGGAACAAATGGATCACAGTGGGCTCAGTTAGATTGCGACCTGTAACGCTGAGACATCCTATACATCAAGAGATATCCCTGCATAATGCCTTCTCTGCTTTCGTTAATGAGGCTCACCAATCCATGGAAACTGAACGGCCCTTAAATGAGTCAGTCAATGCCCAATCTCCTGATAAAGCACCAAATATGAAGAAAAGGAACAGAAAACTACTACTACTTGGTGATTCCATCATCAGAGGCACCAACTTGGGAACACAGTTCAAAGGAGAGAAGATAGTCAAATGCCTCCAAGGCTCTTCAGCTAGCAGAAACACAAACCAAATTGTTGATGTACTTAGCGCAGAAAGTGAGCTTTCCAAAACTGATGTGGTCATACACCTGGGTACAAATGACCTGGCTAGAAACAGTGCCTCTGCAGTTCAAAGGGACTTCCAGACTCTGGGAGAGAAACTCAAACCCATTGTTAACACTGTAGCATTCTCAGAAGTTCTACCTGTTCATGGTAAGGGGGAAGAAAGGCTGCATCGCATAAACAGCTTTAAAACATGGCTCCAGTCCTGGTGCGAACAAGATTCAGATTTATTAGTGACTGGGGAAACAGATGGACCAACAAGAGACTATACTGTGCAGATCGACTACATCTCTCTGTCACAGGGAAAAATATTCTAAGTGAAAAATTCAGGCAGTATGTGGATATGCATTTAAACTAGAAAAAGGGGGTGACGGATGGGGAAGGTCAAGTTCAGGACGTCACTCCCTGCAAAAGCAGAATAACATCAGAAACAGCCACACTTTTAAACCACACATCAACGACAAGTGGGAAGAAGTGGGCAGAACAAAATCAATGCAAAATACACGCAGGCCAGTTAAATGCTGGAAAGCAATGAGCACAAATGCTCAAAGCTTAGCCAACAAAGTTCCGTACCTGGAAACCCTAATGGTGGAAATGGACTTGGACATTGTGGCCATTACAGAAACATGGTTTAATGAATCGCATGATTGGGATATAGCCATAGCTGGCTATAATCTATTCAGAAGAGACAGAGAAAGTGGAAAGGAGGAGGAGTAGCCTTGTATGCCAAAAGCAATATTAAAGCTACTGAAATGCAGGGGGCATGGGGAAAAGAAGAAGCGCTCTGGATTGTATTGGAAAGAGGAGATGGCACTGTCATCCATACTGCTGTAGTCTACAGACCTCCGACTCAAATTGAAGAGATAGATAACGAACTGATTATAGATATTGCCAAGATAGCTACAAAGGGGGAAGCGATCATATTGGGTGACTTTAATTTACCTGATGTGGATTGGATTACTCCTTCTGCAAATCTGGAAAGAAGCAAAAAAATTGTGGATGCTTTCCAAGATGCGTTACTTAGACAAATGGTGATGGAACCAACCAGGGAAAGCTCAACACTGGATTTAGTGCTCACCAAGGGTGATAGCGTGTCGAATGTCTGGGTGGGTACCCTTGTGAGCAGCAGCGATCATCACACGGTGTGCTCTGAGATAAAAGTCAAGGTGCAGTCCAATCATAGCAAGCTCAAAGTCCTAAACTTCAAAAACACTGACTTCAATAAAATGGCCGAGTACCTAAAAGAGGAGTTGGCAGGGTGGAAGAGGATAAGGGAAGTGGAATTGCAATGGGCTAAACTAAAGGTGGCAATAAAAGGGGCAACAGATAAATATGTAAGAAAAGTAAATAAAAACAAGAGGAGAAGGAAATCTATTTGGTTTTCCAAAGAGTGGCTGCTCAAATAAAGGCAAAAAACACAGCTTTCGCAAAATTCAAAAGCTTGCAAACAGAGGAACACAGAAATGAATACAGGATCAAACTCAAAGAGACAAAAAGAGAAATAAGGATAGCAAAATCAAAGGCAGAGGAAGAGATGGCTAAAGACGTGAAGTGTGGCGACAAAACTTTCTTCAGGTATATTCGGGAAAGGAAGATGATCAGAGGTGGAATTGCAGGACCCAGAAGTGATGGGAACGGACTCGTGGAATGTGACATTGAAAAAACGAAATTGCTAAACAAATACTTCTGCTCTGTTTTTACTAAAGAAAATCCGGGAGAAGGACCACCTGTGACTCCCAAATATAAAAATGGGAATGAAGAAGATACCACACCATTCACAGAAGATGATGTGTAAGAGCAACTTGCAAAACTGAAAGTGGACAAGGCCATGGGACCGGATGGGATACATCCCAGGATACTGAAAGAGCTCAGAGAGGTTCTTGCAGGGCCGTTAAAGGATATTTTCAACAGATCCTTGGAAACAGGAGAAGTTCCTCAGGACAGAAGAATGGCTGATGTGGTACCTCTACACAAAAGTGGTGACATTGAAGAAGTGTCAAACTACAGGCCTGTGAGCCTTACCTCGGTGTCGGGAAAAGTAATGGAGGTGCTCCTGAAAGAGCGAATAGTGGACTTTCTCAAAACCAACAGGTTGCAAGATCCGAGGCAACATGGTTTTACCGAAGGACGATCTTGCCAAACAAATCTGATTGAGTTCTTTGACTGGGTGACCAGAGAACTGGATCAGGGGCATGCGATGGATGTCATCTACACGGATTTCAGCAAAGCCTTTGATACTGTCCCTCAAAGGAGGCTTATCAATAAACTCAGTAGTTTGGGGATGTGTCCCAAGGTGGTAAACTGGATCAGAAATTGGTTGACTGACAGACGACAGAAGGTGATGGTAAATGGAGCTCACTCGGATGAAAGAAAGGTGATTAGCGGGGTACCCCAGGGTTCGTCCTGGGCCCGGCACTGTTCAATGTATTTGTGAGTGATATTGCTGAAAGACTGAATGGAAGGATATGTTTTTTTGCAGATGACATGAAAATTTGCAACAGAGTGGACTCCCCCGAGGGAGTGGTTAACATGAGGAAAGATCTACAAAAGCTGGAAGAATGGTCTAATGCTTGGCAATTAAGATTTAATGCAATGAAGTGCAGTGTCATGCATTTGGGTAGCAGAAATCTCAGGGAAATGTACGTGATAGGGGGTGAGAGGTTGGTGTGCACGGAGCAGGAGAAAGACCTTGGTGTGATTATTTCTATAGATCTCAAAGTGGCAAAACAGTGCGACAAGGTGGTGGCAAAAGCCCGGAGGATGTTGGGCTGCATACAAAGAGGAATTACCAGCAGAAAGGAAGAGGTACTAATGCCACTGTATAAGTCACTGGTGAGGCCTCACTTGGAATACTGTGTTCAGTTTTGGAGACCATATCTTGCAAAGGATGTAAAAAGACTGGAAACTCTTCAGAGGAAGGCGACCAAAATGATTTGGAGCCTGTGTCAGAAGCCTTATGAGAAGAGACTAGAAGACCTAAATATGTACACTCTGGAGGAGAGGCGGGATAGGGGAGATATGATTCAGACCTTTAAATACTTAAAGAGAAATAATGAACAAACAAACCTCTTTCCAAAGACGGGGAAGCTGTAAAACTAGAGGGCATAACAGGAAGCTGCAAGGTGGTAAATTGAAAGGCAATGTCAGGAAATATTTTTTCACTGAAAAGGTGGTGGTTGCTTGGAACGCCCTCCCGATGGAAGTGGTGGGGGCAAACACAATGACGGAGCTCAAAGTGACATGGGACAGACACAGTGGATTCCTTTACAGCAACAGGATAAAATCAAAATAAACTGAACCATCTAATTTCTCAACAAATAGGGGTGTCATGGAGCGGTTGGTTCACCCCCAAACAAAGACATGGGGAGGGGTGGCCTGCACAGAGTGGCAGGTGCACCTACTCCTGCCATCTTACTGTGCAGACTAGATGGACCATACTGGTCTTTATCTGCCGTCATTTACTATGCTACTATGAAACCATTTGCATTGGCGTTATATACAGATCTCCCCCACAGGGAGTAGATGTGGATGAAGATTTAATAGAAAACATACACAGTGTTGCCATGAAAGGAGACGTTCTAGTGATAGGTGATTTCAATATGCCGGATATGGATTGGCACATCCCTGCTGCAGAGTCATCTAGAATTAAGGAGATCCTGGTTCACTACAGGGAGAACTATTCAGGCAACTGGTAAAAGAACCCACAAGGGATGGGGTCATGCTGGACTTAGTGCTTACAAATGGGAAAAGTGTTTCTGATGTTACAGTAGGACATTAACTCGTATCCAGTGATCACCAGATGGTGTGGTTCAGTACTAGGACTAGGGCTAATAAAATTCATTCAAAAGCGAGGGTCTTAGACTTCAGGAAAACTAACTTTGTTAAGATGGGACAACACCTCAAAAAGTCATTAGCGGGATGGGAACAACTGGGGGATGTAGAAAAACAGTGGGCAAAACTAAAAGGGGATATTTTAAGGGCAACAAACCTTTTTGTTAGAAAGGTAAATAAATGTAAAAGGAAGAGGAGGCCGCTATGTTTCTCAAAAGAAGTAACTGAAAAGGTGAAGACAAATAGGGAAATACAAGAGATCACAGAGAGAGGAAGACAGGCGTCTATATTTGTTGAGAAGCTAGCAAAGTAGTGAGGAAAGCAAAGGTACAAAAAGAAGACGAAATAGCCAATGCAATAAAATGCAGGGATAAGACATTTTTCAGATATGTTAGTGGGAGAAAGCGTAGTTACTCACCTGTAACAGGTGTTCTCCGGGGACAGCAGGAATCAGTCCTCACATATGGGTGATGTCGGCATCGACAGAGCCCTCGCGGAAGCATCCCCCCAGTTTTCAAAGAAAGCCTTTGGGTGATGCCACCACGCATGCGTGGTCCCCTTCCCGCCCAAGGGTGCCATCTTGCTCAGTCAGATGACATAGCTAAAGAACGGCAAAAATAAAAGATGGTAAAGAAGCAACTACAAGGGGAGGAGGGAGGGTCGTGAGGACTGATTCCTGCTGTCCCCGGAGAACACCTGTTACAGGTGAGCGACTATGCTTTCTCTGGGAACAAGCAGGAAGTCAGTCCTCACATATGGGACTACCCGGCTACAGGCTACCGAGAGCCCATAGCAAAAATAGGGGCTCCCTCACAGGGAGCCGCAAGCAGCAGCAATTTAGTCCGTCTACACAGACCACAGTAGGATCCCTGAGTACGATGACCCCAGCACTCCGGTAGCCTGAACACAGAAGTTTCGGAGGGTAGGAGTTGCCTAAACCCCGAAAAGGTTATGGCGCACAGCCTGGCCGAAGGCACTGTCCAGTTGGGACTCTCTTTCCAGCCAGTAATGGGCTGCGAAGGTATGGACTAAAGACCAGGTGGTGGCCCGGCAAATGTCTACCATCGGAATAGAGCGGAGGTTTGCACCAAGGCCACCATGGCCCTGACAAGGTGCAAAGTGATGCGGTCTTCCAGCGGGAGCCTCGCCGGCTCATAAGTGAGGGCGATACAGTCCTCCACCCATGTGGACAGCGTACGCTAGGTCACTGCCTCCCCCAGCCTACTGAGGTCGTAGTAGATGAAAAGCTGAGAAGCTTTGCGGTGGCCCTGAGTGTGTTGGATATAGAAGGACAAAGGCCTCTTACAGTCCCAAGGTGTGAAGGACAGTTTCCGCCTGACTGGAGTGAGGTCCTGGAAAGGTAGGGAGCACCACTTCCTAGTTGAGATTGAGGGCGGCATTACCTTCGGCAGGAATTTGGTGTGCGTGCGAACATCACTCTGTTCTTGTAGAATCTGGTATAGGGCGCCTGCGCCACAAGGGCCTGAAGATCGCCAACTCTGTGAGCGGAAATAAACGCGACCAGGAAAGCCACCTTCCAAGAGAGGTAGCAAAGGTGGCAGGAAGCCAGAGGCTCGAAGGGAGGCAGAGTGAGATGCCCCAACACTATGTTGAGGTCCCATTCAGTTGCCAGAGGGCGAACTGGGGGCCTCGATAAGAGGAAGCCCCGAAGAAAGCGGGTCACCGACCAAAAGGGGCTTACCATCCACCTGATGGTGGTGCGCTGCTAGAGCACTAAGGAGCACTCGGATGGAGTTAGACTTGAGTCCGGATTGAGAGAGGTGGAGAAGGTACTGTAACACCTGTGCCACCGGGTAGGAGAAAGGGTCAGCCCCGTGTTCGGCGCACCAAACTAAGAACCTGCGACATTTGAGGGCGTAAGCCTTCCTGGTAGAGACCTTGCGAGAGGACAGCAGAATGTCCTCCACCTCAACCGGAAGATTGAAAGGGGCAAGAGTCACCCTCTCAACAGCCACGCTGTCAGCGACAGGGACCTCAGTATGGGGTGCAGGAGAGAGCCCCCCTCATGAGATAGAAGTCCAGAGGTGGTCCCCAAGGGAATGAGGGCCTCTGTCATCAACTGTAGAAGCGCAGGAACCATGATTGCCTGGGCCAATGAGGGGCTATCAGGATGAGCGAGGCCCTGTCGCGGAGGATCTTGAACAAGGTCTTGGTGATCAGCGGCAGCGGAGGGAAGGCATACATGAGGCCTTCCGACCATAAAACCAGGAATGCTTCCACTGACACCCTGGAGGGGTGGGCCTGCCGGGGGCAGAAGCGGGGCAACTGAAAATTGTCCAGGCTGGCGAACAGGCCCATCAAAGGTTCCCCCCAGAGTCAGAAAAGCCAACTGGCTACCCTGGGGTCCAGCTGCCACTCGTGCAGCTGGAGAACTCTGCTGAGTCTGTCGGCCAGCAGGTTGTCCTGGCCTGGCAGGTACACTGCCCGCAGGAGGATATCCTGTTGGATTGTGTACGAGCAGAGGATCAATGCCTTCTGACAGAGGGCACGAGACCCCGTGCCCCCCTGTTTGTTCACATAGAACATCGCCACCTGGTTGTCCATCTGGACCAGCACTTGCTGGTGATGAAGGTGGTGACAGAAGACCCTCAGGGCGAGGTATATGGCTCTCGTCTGGTGACCAGTTGCCCTGAGTGCAGAGATCTCCACAGTGGGCTCCCCAGCTAAGCAGGGAGGCATCCGTGGTGAGGACCCTTGAGGGGCTTGGTGCCTGAAAAGGCATGCCAGCCTCAAGGTGCTGGGGCAACTGCCACCAGACCAGGGAGTCCGCCAATTGGCGGGTCACCGAGACTTAATCACAGAGGTGGCCGGTGGTCTGAGACAACTGATCCCAGAGACACCACTGCGCCGTCCTCACGTGGAGGCGAGTGTCCGGGGTGACGTGGACTGTGGAGGCCATGTGCCCAAAGAGGCACAGGAGAAGCCGGGTGGGCACCGAGGGAGGTACTGTACGTCCCAAGCTAGAGACCTAAGACAATCGGCTCGGTCACTGGACAGGAAAGCCTTCGACTGGAGTGTGTCGATCTTTGCCCCAATGAACTCCAGACACTGTGTCGGGAGGAGGTGGGACTTGGGGTAGTTTATAACAAAGCCCAAGTGTTGCAGAACCTGGATGGTTCGTGCGGTGGCTTGCCGCACTTCTGAGGCGGTGCCACCCCTTATGAGCCAGTCATCTAGGTAGGGGAAGACGAAGACCCCCAGGAGCCGGAGAAAGGCAGCCACGACTGCCAGGCATTTTGTGAAGACTCTTGGGGCAGAGGCTAAGCCAAAGGGGAGAACCCTGTACTGAAAATGCCTGCCCCCTAACACAAACCACAGTTACTGCTTGTGGTTGGGGTGGATGAGGATGTGGGTATAAGTATCCTTCAGGTCTAAGGAGCATAGCCAGTCTCACTGCTGGAGGTATGGCAGCAATGTTCCAAGGGAGAGCATCTTGAACTTTTCCCTTACCAGGAATTTGTTGAGGTTGCGCAGGTCGAGGATGGGCCTTAGGCCCCCTGTCCTCTTTGGAACGAGGAAGTATCTGGAGTAAAACCCCTTACTCTTGAGATGGTGGGGCATCAGTTCCACCACATTGTCCTCGAGAAGACCTGCCAACTCCTACAGAAGGTGGTCCCGGTGGTGCGGAGACCTGAGGGGCTCGCCTGGGAAATAGGGAGAGGTGTCTGAGTCAAGTGGAGGTGTTAACCCTCCCTGACTACCCTTAGTGCCCAGGAATTGGTGGTGAGAGTCACCCACTTCTGAGCATAGAGGGCCAGATGTCCCCCTGTGGGCTGCTGATCTCCTTGGGGTAGAGAGGCTATGCTTAAGGAGTCAAAAACAGCAGCATTTTTACCGAGTAGAAAACAAAATTTCACAGCTGCACGTTGTTCACTTAAACTTGTCATCATAAAAAAAGAAACAACAAAACAGCGCTAGCAAAAACAATCACTGCAGATGAACAGAACAAGTCAGGTCGACAACACAGGCGGCACTGAACTGACAATGAGTTGCACTATACACGCCTAGCGGCAGAAGTGCGTACTACACAAGCTCCGCCCACGGCAATGTTATTCCTAGTTTTTTTGGGTACCCCCTCATATACCATCTGGCCCAGGTGATTTGCTACTCTTCAGTTTATCTAATAGTTGTAATACATCTTCCCGATGTATCGATATTTCCTTCAATTCTTCCGCACCTTTAAATACCACTTCAGTCATGGGTAACATCCCTACATCTTCCTCAGTAAAGACCAAAGCAAAGAATTCATTCAGTCTCTCCGCTATCGCCTTGTCGCCTCTTAGTGCTCCTCTAACTCCTCTATCATCTAATGGACCAACTGACTCTCACAGGTTTTTTGCTACGAATGTACTTGAAAAAAAAATTTTATTTCGTGTTTTTGCTTCCGCAGCAAGCTTCTTCTCAAATTCTCCCTTTGCCTGCTTTATCAATGCCTTGCATTTGACCTGCCAGTACTTGTGCTGTTTCCAGGTTTCATCGTTTGGCTCTTTTTTCCATTTCCTGAAAGATGCTTTTTTGGCAACAACAGCCTCTCTGACCTCACCTTTAAACCATGCTGGCAGTTTTTTGGACTTCCTTCCACTTTTCTTAAAGCGTGGAATACAGCTGGCCTGGGCTTCCAAGATAGTATTTTTCAACACCACCCAAGCTTGATGTACGTCTTTAACCTTTGCAACTGCTCCTTTTAGTTTTTTCTTAACTATTTTCCTCATTTTATCATAGTCTCCCTTTCGAAAGTTAAAAGGTAGTACTGTGGATTTCCTTACTATCCCTCCTCCACTAATTAAATCAAAGGCGATCATGCTATGATCACTATTGCCAAGTGGCCCCAACACCCTTATCTCTTGCACTAGATCTGGTGTTCCACTAAGGACTAGGTCTAATATGGCTTCCCCTCTGGTCGGTTCATGAACCAGCTGCTCCAAGAAGCAGTCATTTATTTCATCTAGGAACTTTATCTCCCTAGCATATCCTGCCGTGACACTGACCCAGTCGATACCAGGGTAATTGAAATCACCCATTATTATTACTGCGCTGTAACTTTTGAGGAGCCTTTCAATCATTCAGCAATCTTCAATCGTGCCACCAACCACACTTTCCCCCCCCCCCCCCACTGCACCACCGCTTCATCCAAGCCCACAGGATTCAAACCCAATAAACATTTAACGGGGTCCAAGGGCACTACTAACCCACTAACATCCTAAAAAACCTTCACAGCCCATTTCCACACACCCCTCTACCTTCGGACAGCTCTGCCACATATGCAGACAGACAATCTCCATCTGCCCCACAAGCCTTCTAGTACTTGAAGCTACCAGCCCCCAACATCCAACAGAGCCTCACTGGGGTCAAATGCATATGATATAAAATCGTATAGCCATTTTTTTGCAACTGGGCAGAAACCAAAACTCTCCGTATTAACAAAGATGCCCTGCTATTGTTCGTCAGTTAGGGGCGTGCCCAAATCTCCCACCCATGCCTTTTGAAACCCCAGGGTCGACTCATCTCCTTCCAGTCGAAGCTTATAAAAATGGGAGAGTGATCCTCTAGAGGAGCAACTCACCTGGCAAAGTCGTTCAAAACCCATTTCAGGACGTGTCAGCCCCTCCCCCACTCCTCACATATTGAAGCAACTGCCAATATAGATATCTATCCACTTCCTATAGGTCTCCCCCAGCTTGAACTTCCTCAAAGGGTAGCAGTTGATCATTCTCCACAACCATCTGACCTAATCGCCACATCCCACTATGCTCCCCAGTGGGCTGCCCTTGGGTTATGTACCCCTGGGGGAAATCAGCATTCCCCCTTACTCAAGTCAACTGCTCACACCCCCCAGACCCCCTGATATTTTTTTCCTATAAAGCTACCCATGCCCGGAGAGTTAAGTCGGTAAACGGGTTAGCCCCCCTCTCCCTTGTAGCCCGCTGGTGCGCCAATGAAGGGATGTCCCGTAGGCATCCCCCTCCCCCAGTTTTTACCTGTGAGGCCCTCCCTCCAATCAAAGATACGTCAGACCTGGGCCGATTCAAAATAAACCTGCAGGTTAGGTACCCCCAAGCCTCCCCCCCCCCCGCCCTTGCTTCTGTACATCACATGCCATGCCACCCTCAGCAGGCGCTTCCACCAAATGAAAGCAAAAAGCTTCCTCTGGAGTTGGCAAATCGCCCCCTCCGGCACCTCCACTGGCAGTGTCATAAAAAGTAAGAGCAATCGAGGCAACACATTCATTTTTTCATTTTTACCACCGCAACCCTCCCCAGTCACCACAACCAGCCTCTCTCCCCACCGCTCAAGGTCATCCGTTATAGTTGTCACCAGAGGACCATAATTCAATCGGTATAAGTCCCTCCAATCCTTCCCCACTTGTACCCCCAAATACCGCAGGGATGTAGTAACCCACTTAAAAGGGAAAGCTGACTTAAGTTACTGCTCCAGTCTGCCCCCAACCAGATCCCCAAAATTTCAATTTTAGAAAGATTGACCTTATAATCGGAAACCTTACCATTTATTTATTTTATTTATTTAAAGGATATTTATATCCCACCTTATCCTTCAATCAAGGCGGTGTACACAGCAAACAATCAATAGAGTTTATGGTTGTGTTCTCCTGTATTCTTATACTTTACATTGAGTATGTATGAGTGTGGGTGGTATGATTAAGGTGAGCTATTTATAATATGAGCATTTTACAGTTATATACATGTACTTTTAGATATATACAGTGGGCTGCGGGTAAGGCATTAGCCGGGTCTGATGATTTTGTTATATGCTCGGTCCGTAGTGCTCTGTGAAGAGCAATACCATAGGCCTCAACTTCCCGTTACAGCACCAGCAGTGATATCTGTGGACTCCACAAGGAATAAATGATGTCGTCTGCAAACAAGAAAATGAGACGAGTGCGATCCCCTACTTCTACTCCCTTCACATCTGGGGTCTGCCGTACACAATCCACCAATGCTTTGATAACCATCACAAAGAGAAGGGGTGACAAGGGACACCCCTGACGAGTCCTCTTTCCCAGTGGGAACTCTCCCATTGATCCAAATCCTAGCTTTCAGCTCTTGATACAGTGCCACTACCCATTTCCAAAAATGGGGACCCAAACCCATTTTGTCCAACACCTGGAACACAAAATCCCATTCCACTTGGTCCAACGCCTTTTTGGCATCCACCGCCATGAGCATTATGTCTTCCTTGCCATGACTTGCCCTCCAAATAAGGTTTAATACCAAATGCACATTATCACTTGCCTGCCACCCAGGCACAAATCCTGTCTGATCCGGATGCACCAACAAAAGTAAGGGACCCTGTGGCCAATTAGCCAAAACCTTTGCAAATATCTTGGCATCCACATTGATCAGAGAAATAAGCCTATGACCTACACTGTGTGGGATCATTTCCCAGTTTGGGTAGGGCTTTTATCCCTGCCACCCCCATTGATTGGGGCAAAACCCCTCCCCTCCCCACTGCACTGAAGAGATCAATCAACACTTCACCCATCTCTTCCACATACACCTTATAAAATGTAGCTGTTAGCCCATCCAGGCCAGGTGCTTTCCTTTCTTTCAACCCCTTGATAGCCCACCTGACCTCCTCCAACATAATATCTTGGCCCAGACATTCTCTAATAGAAACATTGAAAAATGATGACAGAAAAAGAACACATGGCCTATCTAGTCTGTCCTTCCATATCAACAACTATAACAGTCCCCTTTTTTCCTTTAGAGATCCTCTGTGTTTGTCCCGTGCTTTATTTTAATTCAGATACTGTCCTCATCTCTACCACCCTGCACTCCTCTAGATATTTACAACTCGCCTCCTTGTCCCCCACAACCTCTGAGGTATACAGGACAGTATAAAAGTTCTTAAACACCTCCCTAATTTCCACTGAGGTGTATCATAGTTCTGCCCTCCTGTCCCAGATCTTATGCACCCACTGCTGGTTCTGCCGTGCCTGCAACTTAAGCGCCAGGACTAGTCCCGCCTTATTATCCTACTCAAAATACCTTTGTCTCTTGCAATCCAGTCTGTGGGTTATCTCCCCCAGCTGCAACTGGCATAGTTCACGACGAATACAATCCATCTCCTGTAAGCCCTTCTTAGTCTGCTGCTTCTGGAAATGCTCCTGCTGAAGCCTCTGCAACTTACCCTGTAAACTATGCTCCCTCTTTTCCCATTCTCTTGTCTGGTGAGCCACCATCACAATAAAGTACACCCAATAAAGGCGCACACAGATTGTGTGCCATTTGGGGACAAGGGAATGTATCCAGTACCTGTTTGTAGTGATTACATAATATAAACCACTTTGATTGAAGAATAATGCGGTATAGAAAACTGGTTAAAAAAAGAAAATAAAGTGCCCCTTTATCACCTCTTTAAGGCTATCCCATCTGCAATGCCTGGGACCCCCCCCCCCCCCCATTTTAAATTCCAAGTATTCCTTTATAGCAGAGCAAATTTGTTCCAGGGCCATCACCTGTTCAAAGATTATTTCATTTAAGTGCCAAAAACGAAGACCTCCTCCTCCTCTAACCACCTCTAATGTCAGAAACACCAAGGCATGGTCCGACCAGACCAACATATCAATATGAACTCCCTGCACCAGAGGTAGCAAGGCTGCATCTACCCACATGTCGATCCGATTATATGTCCCATGGGGACTAGAATAAAAAGCATACTGATGTTTAGCTCCATTACATTGTCGCCAGGCATCCACTGAACCCAGATCCTGGAGAGTAGCCACCATCTTTTTCCTATCCCTCGCCTGTCCGCCCCCTCCCCTCCCGGAGTTATCCACTTAGGGGTTCACTGTAAGGTTATAATCCTCATCCACAACATATTTCCCATCCCCCAGCTCCTCAATCAGCTTCCCCAGAGTCCCAAAAACTCCCCCTGGCCGGCAGTAGGGGCATAAACATTAATGAAATTAATTTCTTCCCCGACCACCAACGCCTTGACCATGATGTATCATCCTGCCTATCCCTCTGCATGGTTTTACCCTCTACCCCCAACTAGCCTGAGATTAGGATCCCCCTCCCCCTTTCTTTGGATGTGTAACATTGGCAGCCAAATACACTTGGGGGAAATCCTTTCCCCTTAAGCAGCTCTCTTGAATCAAAGACATTCACCTTGAGCCTCCAACCCTCCTTCAACAGTAATGAGCGTTTCTGCCAGGAATTGAGACCATGTATATGCAGGGTCATCACTTCCATCTCCACACCAGCCCTTCTAGCCATTGCCAAGACCAACCACTCCACATCCACACAATCCCAGGACCTCTCCCTCCTTTCCCCTCCACACCTCCCCCCCTTCCGATTCCCCTACACCTCCCAGTCCTACTAGAGTAGTGACTCCCACCCCCTCAAACCTCTGGAACCCCCCCCCCCCCAATTCCCCCACTTCACCCTTTCCATTTCCCCATACTCCTCCCTAACACTCAAGCATTTCCAGCACCCAAATTATCATCACCCCTATCTCCTAGAAAGAGCAGCAGCAGCCCCCAACCAACCATATACACAGTACAACCACAAACACCTCACTCCTCTCCCTCTGCCAGCTCCTTGCAATCAAAATTTGTACCAATGCAGCGCCCCAGTGCAATCAGGCTGGCGCAGCTTTCTTCCTGCTCTGTTTCTTCTTCCACCGGCCCCCCTTCTCCACAATCATCTAGTTTCGTTGCTGCCATTCTTCCACCACTGGCTCCGCACCTCCTTCACCCCTCACTCATCCATTGCTATTACCGCCTCTTCCAGAGTAGACACTCACCTAGAAACTCCATTTATCATGAAGGCTAGTCTGAAGGGAAACCTCCAACGGTATTTAATGTGCTCTTGGGGGAGGCGCTCCGTCAGCTGCCCAAAGGCTTTCCTTCTTTGTAATGGTCCAGTAGCCAAATCCACTAACATCGCACTGTGTGACCCTGACAGGTAAATTTTCCCGCCTGCTGCATCCAGCTGGCCACCTGTTCCTTAAATGAGTAGTCATGGAAGCATGTAACAATGTCTCTCGGACACTCCCCTCTCATGGGATCCAAAGCACAATGTGCCCTGTCTAGTTGTATCTCCAGTGCCTCTGTCTCACCTAAGGAGTCCCCCAGGAGCACCTGAAACACAGAGATAGCCACTGCCTTACAGTCCAGATTCTTGGAGCCCTCAGGCACTCCTTTAATCCTAAGATTGTTCCTTCTACTGCAGTTCTCTAAGTCTTCAAGCTTGAGAGTCAACTGCTGCGTTTCCTCCTCCATAAAGCGTAAATGCTCTGCCAGTCTGCTTTGCTCCGCCTAGCACTCTTCCACCCCTCCTCAACATCCATCACACGCTTGCCCAGCTCCTCAACATCTGTGCAGAGCTCCACCATACCTCCAAATTCAGTTTGCACGACTCCAATTTCCTTTTTGATGTCAGCAAACCAAGTTTTAACTCCTCCTTGGGCACATGCACCATAGTACTGCCACCATTCAGCCCCTTGGGGCTGCCTTCCTCAGTGTCTGCCTCTCTCTCTCCGCAGCTCCCACCATCGCCACCATCCCCACAGCTCTAGTGCACATAGTCACACATATCGGCAGTCTTTCACCGCATCGCTGCCATAAGGTAGCTCCACAGGCACCTCAAAAGACTCGGAGGAAGTTTTTGCCGCTTTTCGCTGGAAGAAGAGAGGATTTCTATCATTATTTCTAGTCGAGGTGCCGGAGTTCAGTGCTTAGCTGACCATCCCAGGTGCATGACGTCACATCCTCTATAGCAAAGGTTGTTGATGAGTCTTCCATCAATCTTAACACTTCTGTTGTCTTCATACAGTCCTGCCTCTCTGATGAGGTCTTTTTCCTCTCCAAAGAAACCTGATAAGCAGATGCTCGAGGTGGTGGAAATCATTGCGAGATACAAGTAGGGGAAGCACTTGTAGCATGTACAGCCACTTGGGAAAGATGACCATCTTGTATAGCGCTATATGTCCACCCAGAGATAGGGGGAGATCTTGCCATAGAGTTAAACATTACTGCATATCTGAGATAAGCGCCTTCACGTTCAAATCACATAAATTCCCACTTTCCTTGGGCAACTGAATTCCCAAATATCTAAGGCCATCGAGGCTCATTTAAGGAGGAAATCACCAGTCCACTCAGATCTAACCCGCGGGTGTAAAGACAGGGCCTTCAATTTATCTAGGTTTAATTTAAGGTCGGAGAATTTCCCAAATTCTTCAAAGGTGTGCAATAAGGTCGGCAAAGTTTCTTGTGGAGATCCGAGATATAAAAGAATGTCATCAGTGATTGTTGAAACGCAGAATTTCTCCTTCCTTATAGTGCCCCATTAACCCAAGATGTGTCCTTATTCGTTCGAGTAGAGGTTCAAGTGTCAAACAAAATATAGGAGAGAGAGAGGGCAGCCCTGTGGAGTCCTGCGTCAAAGGGGAAAGTCAGATGTCAGAAAGCCATTCACCAATATCTGCCCCCGTGTGTGTGAATATAACAACCATATTACATCAGCGAAAAATCCATCAATTCCCATAAGCTCCAGCACCTTATACATGTATGACCAAGCAATGCGATCAAATGCTTTTTCTGCATCAAAGCTGATCAGCAGTGCTGGGTCTTCAGCCTCCGCCATCATATGAAAGGAAGAAAGTATCCTCCGAATGTTTTTAGCTACATGTCGGCCACGCACAAATCCTACTTGGTCTTCGTGTACAAGGTGGGGCATGAACGGTGCCAATCGCTCCGCCAGTTTAATATCTACATTCAAAAGAGATATTGGTTGGTTTGAGCCAGGCAGCAACGGATCTCGACCCAGCTTGGAGAGAACAGTAATAACTGCTCTATTTGCGGCATACGGAAAGGTTTGCCTCCTCACCAAATCCATGAAGTAAGCCATTAGCAGGCCCGCCATTTGGGGAGCAATCAGTTTGTAAAACTCCCCCTTAAACCCATCAGGACCCTGAGGCACTACAGTGGTGTAATGTTTTGATTGCAGTCGTGACCTCCGGGGTAGTAATTAGAGCATCAAGGGTTTCCTGTTGGTCTGTTAGGCTCGGTAACTGCACTCGATTCAGAAACACTTGCGCCACATCCCCAGCAGCGGGTTCCTCTTCACACAAAGACTCGTAGAAATGGCAGAATATTTCCTCTATTTGTAATTGCATGTTCTTGACTAGACCTCCCCTATCATGAAAGGCTCCCACATGCTGTCGCCCCCTCCTCCCCCACCGCTTGCCTTAATCAAGCCTGATAACAGCTCCCTGCTTTATTCCCAAATTTATGAAGTTTGTACCGATAATATAAGAGTGAGTGTGTGACCCGTTCCCGCATGAGGGTGTCAGCTTCCCTCTGCAGTTGTAGTAGTGCTTCTTTGGCATGTAGGGTAGGATGTGTCAAGAATTTTCGGAAGGCCAGACATAGCTCTCTTTCCAGCTGAACCAAGCGTTGATGTTGTATTTTTCATCTAGTGGCACCATATTTTATAGTTTGGCCACACATAACCACCTTGGCTGTCTCCCAAAATAGCATTGGGTTATCCCGATGAGCCACATTATTTTTAACATAGTCCTCCCATTGTGCCCTTAGGAAGCTGCCAAACCACTCATCTGAGTTGAGGTTCAAGGGGTATCGCCAGAGGGTACCTCTAGGGCTGGGTCTCCAATTCAGATCTATCCAGACAAACGCATGGTATCAGATAGTTATGGGGCTTATTTCTGCCCGAGACACCCAATCAAAAAAACCTAGAGGATCCTAGGAAACAATCTACCTTAGATCCTATGTCATGTGCCCTGGACAAATGCGTGTAGTCTCTGTCTAACAGATGCAGGGCCCTCCAGTAATCCACTACATCATAGCCATCACAGACGCCCCTCACCAATTGTGCTCTACGGTCTCCCATCCTATTGCGGTGTCCCAATCTATCTATAAATTCTTCCATGACACAATTAAAATTTCTCCCTATGAGAAACGGAGCCGATCCCGCCTCATCTAGACATTTGTTTACCTTAGCATAAAACGCAGGATCATAAGCACTGGGTGCATAGAAATTCACCATCGCTACTAACTGTCCTTGAATCGTCCCAAGAACAAAAATGTATTGCCCATCAGGGTCCATAATACTTTTCTTTATTACAAAACCTACCTGTTTATGTATGAGTATAGCCACCTCTGCTTCCGCCCCCCCCCCCACGACAACGCTCCGTAGACATCCCCGACCCACCAGCGCTTTAATTTAGCATGTTCTAGCGCCATCTGATGAGTTTCTTGCAAGAAAGCGAAGTCCACCTGTTTATCTCAGAGTATCTGCAACACCTTATGGTGCTTTATGGGGCTGCCCAGACCACACATGTTCGAGGACACAAAACAAAAACTTCTAACCATTATCTATAGGCCTCTGGCCATTGGGATCCCTTAATAATCCATTCCCAACAGAAGGTTGGCACCCTCAGCCAGGGCCCGCCTCCATCCATGAAAGGACCTCATACGTGCAGGTCATCAGATAATCACTGCTTGTAGTTCTGTCCCACCCCAAGCTACTCCTCCGCCTACGAGCTCCAGAGACATATTCTCTAGTCAAAAAATAAACCCATATTCTCTATAAAATGAATCTGGTTCCTCTTAAAACCTTTACTGTTATGTCCCCTCCCCCCATTAATCCCTTCCTGCCTCATATCGCACTCCTCGCAGACATCCTCCATTGAGTCCACCATAACACATTGGTGCCCCGCCCACACCCTCCAATTTCCCCCCTAATTCTGCCGTTCCCCCCTCCTAGTCCTCCTCATCTCTCACCCACTTCATTCATTCAATATTGTTACTCTAAACAACCTTTCATTCATCCTCCACAGATCTCTCCCCTCCCTCCACCCTGCTCGTTATTCTCCCCACCTTGCAAGATCATGCTGCTCAGGCATAAAATAGGCATACAGTTCTCTAAATGTTCTCCCCCTCTGTTTACCCCACCATTTGTCCTCTCCCCTGCTCCATGCCTTCTCTCCTGTTCAATCCCAGTATCTCTTCCGAGTTTCATGAATAAAGTTCTTCCACTGTATTAGTTTCAAATAGTACAAACATTTTTCCACATGAGCAGTACCACGAACCAGCAGTTCCTACTAGGATAGTGGTGCCAGCCATCCAGCAATATAGGCCCCTCCTCCCACAGCAATTTTAAGCTTTCCTCCTCTAGGTCCAACCAACGTTAACATCAGATACTGGGTGCTGGTTGCCTGCCCCACCATGCCCGGCCACCAGTGATCCAAAAACTCTGGCATAGTTGGTGAAAAGAAAGTGCCGAGTCAAAGCGGGGCAAGACTAACAACAGATGCTCCCTGAGCGCACCAGCCCAGCGATCAAAATGTCCCTGAAGCACTGACGCTTTAACAACTGGGGAATGCTCTCTCGATCAACATCAGTTACTCACTGAGCAGTGGCGGCGCAGCTCATGTAACATCTCCCTAGCCAGCATAAGTATCCTGCAGTAAAGTAACAGCCCCTTACCCCGAACCTAAGGCCCAGTGGGCTCAATAAGAAGCTATAGCTTAAACACTTCTCCCAAACATAGGTACAGAAAAGAGAAAACCTTAAATATCAAATTCTGAACACCACCACACAAAACAGAAAATCTCTCATTCACCCGTTCAACACCTCACACAGCGTCAAACAGAGAAGGAGAGGTAGACTAAACAAATCATATGTCATTTATATAGTAAGTAATATAGTGTGTGTTTCGTATATCTGGCCATAGAGTTATAATGAGTCTGGCTTCCCTATATTAGGCGGTTTGCTGCAGTCCCATAGGGCCTTCACAAGTTTAGTTTGGTGACAGGTCCTACAAAGGGTCTACTCAGACCTAGTTATTTTCCCTTCTTCGGTTCAAAGGTTGCCAATAGCTTCCCTTCCCCACTGCACAAGAAAAGCAAATCCCGGCCCTTTTCCGGGTGGCTTCGCAGACATCTGTGAAGCTGTAAAATAGAATTTCAATTATAATAATCCTATACAGGTCCTATTAAAAAATGGGTTAAGTTGGATGAAGTTGAACTGTGTATGAAGAGAAGCTGTCTTCTGTTCAGCTCAGTCCTCTGGGCTTGCACCCATTGGGTTGTCTGATTCCATATGGCCTAAGTTGGATGGCCCTTGGCTTCACTCGTTGGTTAGCTTGGTGAGAAATGCCCGAGTCTCTGCTGGGGTGCTAAAAGAGCATTGTTGATTGTTAGATTCCACTCTCAGCCTTGCAGGGTACAATAAGGCAAAGCGGATTCCTCTTGTCACCAATGCCCTGCATACTGTGGCAAATTCCTTTCTACGGTGGCTAACCGTAAAGAAGTAATCTTGGAACACTAGCACTCTCTTATTGCCCGGTTGCTGTTGTTGTTGATTTCTGGCTGCTTTCAACATGGCCTCTTTTTGCACATAATTAAGAAAGCGGGCAATCACAACTCAGGGCCGGTCTGTGCCCTCCCGTCAGGTGCCCAGCCTGTGTACCCTTTCCACAACTACAGGCCCCACAGCTGTCTCCGGTGCAAAGGTGGAAGGCAGCCAGGTCTCTAAGTAACCACGCAACTCCGACTCTCGAAGAGTTTCTGATAATTCAATAAAGCGGAGGTTCTTGCATTGGCCATGATTCTCCAGGTCTTCGATTTTCTTGCCCTATTTGAGCAGCTCCTCCAACCTGCTAAACTCTTGGGCCTGTGTTTGTTGTGTGTCCTCAACTGTTGATATCCATTGCTCAGTCTGATCTATTCTCCTGCCAAATTCTGTAACCACTTGCCCCACCTGGGTAAGTTGCTCCGAAAGTGCTTGGAATTGGCCCTCTAATGCCGCCGCCGCCACCGCACTGGTAGCTTCCTCCACTGCCCCCGAGAGTTGGTTTAGGTACGGGCTTGGTGCGAACTGTTCAGCCATTTTTGCCTCCAGAGCCTGGCTCTTTTCCTTCCACGCAGTTTTTGCAGGCATCCGTCTGTTCTCGGTTGCAACTCCCGCTTCCTCATAGGAGAGATGTTATTACCCACTGGATCATCGTGAAGGACAGAGGTTTTGGGTGCTTTTTAATGGATATTTAGCCGCGTTTTGGGCGGGAGCCCCCAGAGCCAGGCAAAAAGCAGCTGCCCGACTCACTGCATCACATGGTCTCCCATAGCTTTTACACCATGCACTTATGTGCCTATTCTTTCCGGCACATATCTGTGCACATCCTGCTCACTGTACCATTGCTGAGATCAGTGAAACTGATGGTGACGCAGTCAATGGCCTTTGCGCTGTGGGTCCCCGTCTGAGAATATGTTACGCACTGAAATTAGAGCTAAAACTGATGAACGACAGCTTTGACAGAATTTGAAGGCATTTTGTTTAGCAAAGCATCTAATTAAATTTATTTTTTAAAAGGATTGTGGGAGGAGATCCCATGTGATGCATGAGTGAGTAAGGAGGTTTCCTGCTCGCTCCGGGGCTGCCCCGAGAAATAATCTACTTATTATTACAATCCTACTACAAAAATACATTCTACTTGTAGGAGAAAGTAGAGAACAGAATAAACATACACTGAGGAGGATTAAAAGCGAAGTAAATATGCCATTACCAACTAAGAAAGACCAAGAGAAAACAGGCAGGTCTGGGGCCCTATCGTCCACGCTGACACAGCTGATCTCTCCTGGAGCAGAAAGCGCAGATTCAGTCTCGGAGGACTTGGCGAAGGAAATAGTAAAACTACTAGACCCCAAGTTCGACCAAATGATAAAGAAACTGGAAACAATGGGAGACTTGCTGACGGAGGTTGGACGGAGGGTAGAGGAACTGGAGCACCGAGTGACGAGCGTCGAAGATGGAGAAGGACAGCAAGAGAGAGAACGGATGGAGCAGAGAAAGCAAATACAAGCCCTACAGCTGAAGGTGGATGATCTCGAAAACAAGTCAAGGCAAAACAATCTACGAATCATCGGAGTACCAGAATCAAAGACAGAGACTATGCTAATGCCGCTGCTTGAAGAATGGCTGCCGACAGAGCTGGGCCAAGACTCGCTAGTAGGAAAGCTTAGAATTGAGCGAACGCATAGAATCGGAGCAAGACGGGAGGAACAGCAAAGGCCGCGGGTGGTAATTATGCGTGTTCTCAATTTTCAACATAAAGTCCAATTGCTGCAAGCCTACCGGAAAAAAAAAAAAAAAAAGAGACCTAGCACTGGAGAATCAGAAACGTTTAATAATTCAGGATTATTCCGCAGCTGTGGCAGAAAAAAGGAAGGAATTCACCCCCATCTGTGCTGCTCTTTTTAAGAAAAAGCTGCGATTCACACTAGCATTTCCGGCAGTCTTGAGGGTATCAAACCAGGGACAGAATCTCACATTTGAGACTGTGGCAGCAGCTAAACAATTTTTGGATGGACTAGCGGGAGTTGAGGGGGAGATGGTGCTCCAGCCTGAGCCTCTGCTAAAGGAATTAAAGCAGACAAACATGGACATTACAAAACAAAAAAAAAAATGCTTGATAAAGCAAAGACTTAAGAACCAGCTGAGAGGAGTAGTAGAAACAATAAGGACATTGTTAGCGAGTATTATGTTGTAGAGCATATAAGCAGATACTACAGTGCTGGATGGACGGATGGGGCAATGGCGAGGACAATGACGGACAATTGGGGCAGCCCTGCAGCACTCAGTTGGGATCAGGCCTCAGCAGGGTAGCAGAGGTGAAGTCATATGGGGAATAAGGGAAGACAGGAAAAAGGGAGGGGGGAGGAGGGGAGGGAAGTCAGAAGTGTGAATGGAGACTGTGTGGTAGGAATGAGTGGGTGAAAGTGAAGAGTGAAGAGAATGAAAGTCATTCAAATAATAAGGGAGGCCTGAAAAATCTTAAAGAACTGTCTGAGCATCAAAAGAAAAGGTATGTTGAATATGTGCATGACACAGAGTTCGGGGTTGCGGCTGGGCAACCTTTCAACTATCAAGGAAGCTGAGAGTAGAAATGAAAAGAGATAAGTATAATGGGACATGATTTAAGGATAATTACATGGAATGTGGGGGGAGTGAGTACACCTATGAAGCGTACAAAAATTTTACAAGCTATAAAAAGAGGGAAAGCTCAAGTGGCATTATTGCAAGAAACCCACTTAAATGCAAGGGAGCACGAGAAGCTTAAAAAGACTGGGTGGGGCAGGTATTTGCTGCACCGGCGGGAGGCAGAAAAAGGGGAGTAGCGATTCTGGTTAAAAAGGGGATTGCTCTGGATGTGATCAGTGAGGAGAGTGATCCACAAGGGTGTTTTTTATTTGTGCACGTTCGGATACAGGGGGAGGAACTATTTTTGGGTAATATTTATGCACCGAACGTTTATGAACATCAGTTTTTTAAGTTACTTTTACAAAAGATAATAGGGGCACTGAAAATACCATTGGTATCGGCTGGAGATTTTAACTGCCCACATGACCCTGAGCTAGATCAATTACAGGGGAAGAGGGGAGGGGAGTGGACAAAAAAAGGGGTGGAATATCTATGTCGAATGGGAGGACTAATAGACACATGGCGAATCTTACATGAAGACGAAAGATTACACACATCTGTCAAGAGCCCACCAATCGTGGTCTCGGACTGATTATATATTAACTTCAAGAGATAGTTTTGGTAAAGTGGTGAATGTGGAGATTGATCCTATTGCGGTGTCTGACCATGCAATGGTAAGGATGGATTGGAGAGTGAGAAATGCTTTGGGCAATAAGTGGTCCTTTCCTAGACACTTATGGAAAAATGAGGAATTTCGGCAATACTTAAAACATCACTGGGAAGAATATTTAAGGTTCAATGAGACGCAAGCAAAAACAGTGGCGATATTCAGGGAGGCGGGGAAAACAGTGCTGCGTGGGCTTATAATAGCATATGTAGCAAAGGAAAAGAAGAGAGTTAATGAAAATATACTCAGACTAGCCCAAAACCTCCAAGAAGCAAAGATAGAAGCGCTGACAAATCGGAAATACATGAAGGGTTATCTCAAAACTCAAAAAGCCTTAAACGACACACTACAAGAGAGAGCGGTCTATTCCATGCAATATTATAGGCACCAATTGTTTAGATATGGAGATCGAACAGGGAAGCTACTGGCTCGGTTGGTAAAAGATAGAGGCGGTATCAGAGGGGTAACCATAGTTAGAGACAGAGACGGGGTGAAACAAAGAGAGGTGGGGAAGATAGTACAAGTTTTCAGTCAATTTTATCAGGACTTGTACTCGCCTGAAGTGGAAGATAGAGAACAAGAGCGGGCTTTCTTAAATGTGGTGCAACTGCCAAAACTATTGGAAGCAGAGTTGCAAGATTTAAACAAATCCATAACAGGGGAAGAAATACAGAGGGTAATTAAAGCAGGGACACCGCACAAAGCTCCAGGGCCAGACGGATACGCACAGAATTCTATAAAATCTTAACAACTCAAATTACGCTTACTCTGATGGCTCTGTATGGTGAAGTACTGGAAACAGGGCTCTTCCCGAGAGATATGTGAACAGCGGCTATCACGGTTATTCCTATACCGGGAAAGGACCCCGAGGACCCGGCTTTGTATAGGCCGATATCGTTAATCGATTACGATATGAAGATTATGGCATCGATATTAGCAACGAGGCTGCAGAAGATACTTCCATGACTGATAGGCAGACATCAGCCAGGATTTGTGAAGGGAAGAGAGGCTTTCTCGAATATTAGCAGAGTCTTGCTAGGAATGGAAAAGTGCATTCTCCAGGAGACTCCCTTGCTCTTGGTAAGTCTAGATGAAGAGAAGGCTGTTGACCGGGTCTCCTGGGCTTACATGTTTGAGGTTTTAAGCCGATTTGGATTCAAAGGAGCTTTTCTAGAATGGATCAAAGCACTATACATGGACCCTCTGGCATGTGTGGCTAGTGGGGGGTATACTCACAGTCTTTTTCTTTGAGGAGGGGGACACGGCAGGGGTGCCCCCTGTCTCCCTTTCTATTTGTTCTCCAGCTGGAGCCTCTATTGCTTTCCCTGATCAAGACAGAAGAGATAAAGGGAATAGAATGGAACAATGGGGGCATTAAAGTAAGCGCTTTTACAGACAATATGCTTCTGTGTATCTGTGATCCCCAAAAATCATTAGACTTAGCATTACAACAGATAGAGCGGTTTGGATCATTTTCGGGATTATGAATAAATAGAAACAAGTCTCTAGCACTAGATGTAGGAGGAAGAGTTAGAAAAGGTTGGCAGGGAAACTTCCCACTGATATGGGCACAGGAGCAATTTCACTACCTGGGCATTCAAATTCCAGAAAATACATCCCAGCTTTATGAGGTAAATATAAACCAATGATAGAAAGGACAGTGGCTAGGCTGAAGAAGTGGAGGAATCTTCCCATATCACTTATGGGTCGAATAGCTCTTATTAAGATGGTGGAGATACCTAGATGGATTTACCTCTTGCGCCACGTCCCAGTGTGGCTCTTACGGAGAGATATGGTGGTGTTGCAGAAACATATAGGTAAATTCTTGTGGAAAGGTAGACGATCCTGTATAGCGTTGTCGACGATGATGAAAACCTTAGAGGAGGGGGGGGGGGGGAACAGGCCTACTGACTCTGGCATGCTTGCTTAGACCCCTGAGAGATTTGGTAGTAGGCAAAGAGGAAAGCCTGCCACTGGAGCTAGTAGACCAGATGTCCGGGTCATACCATCGAACATACTTACTGCATAAAGTAAGCAGGGAACTACGGCCGGCTTGAAGATTTTCAGTGTATATGAGGGCCCTAAGGCAGGCATGGAAAGCAATGTGTCAGCAGAGGAATTTAAATTGGAGAGGCACCGATTGTTTCCCCTTGATGAGGAATGGAGAATTCGAACCAGGGAGGTAGGGTGGAGTGTCGAAGGGATGGGCGCGATGTGGGGTGGCCTACGTGGGTCATTTGAAGATGGAAGCGGTCCCAGAATTAGATTCCTTTCAATCTTTGAGTAAGAGATATAATATAGAATCAAAAACATTTTACTTCTATCTGCAGGTCAGACACTACATAGGAGGTCTCCAAAACGAGTTTGGTTCATTTTGGATCTCAAGGTGTAAGTTGGCTTTATTGGAAGCACTAGAAGATAAAATATTGGTGTGTAGTCTAAAAGAAGAGCTTTATCCAGGGGGGGGGGGGGCTTGGGGAGCGCTGGAGAAGTTAGCTCAGAGATGGTGTCAGGATAAAATGCCCGGAGTTACGGTGGAAGTGCTACAAAAAGCTTTCCAAGGGATAAAGACTGTCTCTGAATCAATATGATTACAAGAAATACAATATAAATTTCTCTGGCGAGCATATGTCCCTAATGTGTGGGCAGCTCGGGTGGGCTTGACTTCGACAGATGTGTGTACACTATGTGGAAAAGAGAAAGGAACACTAGCTCATTGCTTTTGGCTCTGCGAGTTGATACAAAGCTTCTGGAGGGACGTGGAGAGGAAGTTAGCGGGATGGGGACAACAATGTCGAGAATTCTCGCCAGAATGGTGCTTGTTCGGTTCGTGTGAAGGGGGGGGGGGGGGGGAGTTGGTTGGGAGCCACCATAAGCACTTATATAACAAAGGCTTCATAGTAGCTAAGCAATGTATTTTACGCCACTGGCTGACTGAAAACCCCCCCAGAAGTGGCGGAATGGGAGCAGACGCGATAGAACTGAGGCATATGGAGCAGAAAATAGCCCAGATACTTGGGAAAAATAAAATGGAGGATTTTGGAAAAATATGGGATCCAATCTTGCAACAATAACCTTCTTGAGGAGGTGGTGTACAAGAGACTATGATTATGTTTATGATAGAGCAAAGAGAAAAGACGGATGGAGGAATGAGTGCGGTGGGGTATGGATAAACAGAGGCAGGGTTTAAAGGGAGGGAGGGAGAGTGGAGGGAGGGTAGCGGGGAAAAGAACAGAGGGGTGGGAGAGGGAAAAAGTGGGGAAGGAGGGAGGTAGGCGTTAAATCCTTGGACAAGATGAGTAGAAGACATGAAGGTATTGGGGTTATGTTATATTCTCTGTTAATCATTGACTAACAAGTGCAAAAATGTGTAAGATTGGGGGGGGGGTAGATCTGATTGTATAAGAGTTAGCCTTATGCAGATAAATAGACAAAATCTTTAAGTAAGATGTAAAGTAAACAGGGGGGTGTTGGAATCGGGGAAATTACTTGAAACATTTACTTTGAAATATATACATTGTATGAAGTAATGCAGTGTTTACAATTTTAATTGGCAATAACAATAAAAATGATAATCCTTAAAAGGATTGTGGGAGATTTGTAATCTTTTATGGATGGATAAAACTGGTAAATGTTAGGCCATGCTGTTTTGTGATGAGATTGATGTTACGTTACTATTCTGGGTGTTAGTAGTAAACAGCATAACAATGATTTTTGTCAGTGTTTCAATACAGAAATATGTTTTAAAGAAAGAAATACATCTGTTGGTTTTAGAAAACAAGTGGAATACAGTATATGCTCCCTTGTGCCTCGATAGCCTAAACGTCCTGTTATAGAATCACCCCCCAAAAACGCATGAACCAGGCAGAAAGCAACGAGACATGGCGGTGGCTCTCCCTGCTACTTGTAAATACCATCACACCTAACAGTCAAACAACCTAACACAGCTCCCATGAAGAGTAATTCAATCCCTAGCAGGCCCATGAGATACTTTTACAGCATGAGTAAGTGTAGAGGAATTAATGGCCTGGGTATAATATCCAAAGGAAGCGCTACAGGCACTAAAATAGAGTCAGCATCAGACCCCCCAGCGTCAGGACTCATATGCAAGTGTCCAAAATGCAGGGCCTCAGTCTAGAAACATGTGAATGAAAAAAGGTTTCCGAGAATATCTATGACACAAGGTGTACGGTTCTGCAAGAAGCTCAAGAACATTAGTCTAAGAAGCAAGAACAGAGTCCTCAAAAGAAGTTCACAACCTCCTTGCAAGAGGAAGTCAAAGGATATTTGCTAATCTGAAATATCATTTTAACTGAACAAGGTGGAGGGGGCTATACGAGCGCTCATGCCATGTAGAAATAAAATTGGGGTTCTTTCCCCCACAGGCTCAGCACAACACAGTAAAAATCTCACACTATAGGATCAACCACAAGCTTCACATCTCTGACTGCCATTAACTGCTATGCCTCACTACAGCACCCTTCAGCATCTGCTCCTTCAGGCTACACAGCGCCCCTAACATCACTGCCCAAAGTCCTACAGCCCAAGGGGTTTATACAGACAGATCAAGATGGACAAACTGTTTTCTGTAGAAACACCAGCTAGAAACGAGTGGACACATTCTTTACAGCGCAGACAAGAACCTCAATGGCAACCACGGAACTTTCTTCCTGCAGAACATGCCAGGGAAAGGCGCGCAGTGTCCCAAAGCAGCATGTCTGCTAAAATCAGTCTTATTCCTTGAAAATCCTGCAATCCTCTATCAGAGAATGGAGAAGGATGTTCCCGTTTCCCTATTGCATACAATATTAAGGGAAAACTGCTCCTAATGTTGGCAAAGCAGAATCAGCTCCCCGTCGATGAGCCCTGTCTATGATGGAAAACAGGGCTAGGCATCCATTGAACATCCAGGACAGCGGCATTGAACATTCGGGTCAGCGGCATTGAACATTCGGGTCAGCGGCACTGAACATTCGGCCACCAGCATTAAACATCTGGGTCAGCGGCATTGAACATTCGGCCACCAGCACTAAACATCTGGGTCAGCGGCACTGAACATTTGGGTCAGCGGCACTGAACATTTGGGTCAGCGGCATTGAACATTCGGCCACCGGCATTAAACATTCGGCCACCGGCATTAAACATCTGGGTCAGCGGCATTGAACATTCGGGTCAGCGGCATTGAACATTCGGCCACCGGCATTAAACATCCTGGTCAGCGGCACTGAACATTCGGTCAGTGGCATTGAACATTCGGCCACCGGCATTAAACATCCGGGTCAGCGGCATTAAACATCCGGGTCAGCGGCATTAATCAGCGGCATTAAACATCCGGGTCAGCGGCATTAAACATTCGGCCACCGGCATTAAACATCCGGGTCAGCGGCATTAAACATTCGGCCACCGGCATTAAAAATCCAGGTCAGCGGCATTAAACATCCGGGTCAGCGGCATTAAACATCCGGGTCAGCGGCATTGACCATTCGGCCACCAGCACTAAACATCTGGGTCAGCGGCACTGAACATTCGGTCACCAGCATTAAACATCCGGGTCAGCGGCATTGAACATTCGGCCACCAGCATTAAACATCCGGGTCAGCGGCATTGAACATTCGGCCACCAGCACTAAACATCCGGGTCAGCGGCATTGAACATCCAGCCACCAGCACTAAACATCCGGGTCAGCGGCATTGAACATCCGGGTCAGCGGCACTAAACACCTGGGTCAGCGGCATTGAACATTCGGCCACCAGTACTAAACATCTGGGTCAGCGGCATTGAACATCCGGGTCAGCGGCACTAAACATCTGGGTCAGCGGCATTGAACATTCGGCCACAAGCACTAAACATCCGGGTCAGCGGCACTAAACATCTGGGTCAGCGGCATTGAACATTCGGCCACCAACACTAAACATCTGGGTCAGCGGCATTGAACATTCGGCCACCGGCATTAAACATCCGGGTCAGCAGCAATATTCAGCCACCTCCTGGCAAGCTTCAGCAGTGAACGTTAGGCCAACCTTTAATGTGCCTAACTTTTGCCACTTAGTGATAACCAGGCAGCAGCTGAATATCGTCAGTGCTGCCCCTGGTTCTGAAGCTAGCTGCTGAATATCCTTGCCAAGGCGATTAATGCTGTTAAGCAGGTCTGCCGACCATGTTAATAGCTCTCAATAGAGCCCCATAAGCGCAAGCATGCGTGGGTGTTCCAAGGACTCCCTCCCCACCCCAAGCGGTGCGTGCTGCTTTTAGGTAAGGATGAGTCGGTTCCGTTGTAAGAGAACAGCCACAGTGGAAGGTAGACGGTGGGAATGCTGGAGACCTGGGGGGAGGGGAAGAGGAAATGCCGGACATCTTGGGAGGGGGTGAGGGAAAGAGAGATATCTTGGAGGGCGGGGGAGAATGGAAGGAAGGACATACTGGGGACATGAGCAGGGTTGGGAAGGGACTACATGTGGAGCAGAACATGATGGGGCAGGGGCTCATGGCCAATAGTTCACGTAGGATGTCAGATACTCTTGGGCCGGCCCTGATGGTAAATAGCCTGAGTGCAGGTACAGGCAGGTGCATCCTAGACCACAAAAGATGAGAAGTATTTCATCCTCCAGTCACTCAGAGCATGCTGAATAAAGCCTCTGCAGGGAATCACACATCAGCAGTGAGCAGATGTCAGTGTTGGATTTTATTACTCACTTTTACTAAGAGTTCAAGGTGAGTTACAATTCAAGCACATGAGCTATTCCCCTACCCAAATGAGTTTTCGATCTAAGTTTTACCTGAGGCAAAGAGAGGGTGAAGTGACTTGCTCAAAATCATAAAGAACGTTAATGAGAAGTACGATTTGGACCCTGGCATCCCTCCACCTCACATCAGATTCACCTGAAAGCAGATTGATGTAATAATACTGAACACCTCTAGGGGACCAATAAAGCATTGACCTTTAGTTTTAGCTGAAACCTTGTACAAGGGTGCAAGGAGAGAATCCAAAGTTGCCAATAATATGAGGCTTCTGGAGTTAAGCTTAATAGATCTTTGCACTGACAACAGAATATTCTAGTCTCCTGCAATGAAAACTCAGCGATATTCTCATCATGGTACTTTCCAAGCCTCAAGGGAATGTTTTGCTCATGGGTCATAAGGCCTCAGATAACAATGCTTGGACAATGCAGAAAGCAGAATGAACCAACCGTTCCATCAACCTAAGAATAGAAGATTTGCTATACTGGGTCAAACCAAAGTTCCACTAAGCCCAGTATCCTGTTTCCAACAGGGGCCAATCCAGGTCATGAGTACTTGGCAGGATCCCAAAAAGTAGCAAGATTCCAGGATGCTTCACCCCAAGTCTACCTTAAACTAATGGGCTTGCCCTACAAAATTTATCCAAACCTCTTTTAAACTCAGCTACGCTAACTATTCTTAGCGCATCTTCCGGCAACTCAGCTGAGTGAAAAAATATTTATATGTATTTAACATTTCTTCTATACTGCTTTTCATGGTATCAATGTGGTTTACATCTAACTCAACTATATATACGTGAACAAGTGTATGTGGTAACATGAAACATATTTACATTGGAATTATAAATTTAGATAGGGAGTGTTCAGATTAGATCACAGTAGGGGGCATAACTCATTTGCATGCGGGGGACAGAACGATACGCAATGTATGGTGGTAGAGTTGAGGTGAGGATCTACGTGACAGAGCCGAGGAATTCTTCAAAGAGGTGAGTTTCATTGTTTTCCGAAAGTCAGTTAGGTCCTGGATGATCCGTAAGGCAGATGGCAGGGAGTTCCACAATGTAGGGGCACAGAAAGAGAAAGCTCTTTGGCACGTTGTTTGAGAATTTGTATGTTTTCTGAGCTGGGATAGAGAGAAGATGTAGTCTGTGTCATGGTTCTTCTGAATGAGTGGCTGTAGGCAGAGTGCAGTAAGGTTATGAATCGCTTTGAAGGTGCCCATGATTGTTTTGTGTTTTATTCTTGCTTTTACTGGGACCCGGTAGAGGCTTCTGAGCACTGGAGTTATGTGATCATAACGTGAAGTTTTGGTGATGAGCCAGACTGCCGTATTCTGTGCGGTTTGCAGAGGCCCGAGGGCTAGGTTTGGGAAGCCCTGGAGGACTGAGTTACAATAATCCAGGTGGGGGGTGATTAAGGCCTGGCATACTGTACCAAAATGAATAGGATCTAGTGGTGGCAAAGGTTGTGCAAGATCCTCATCTTACTGTGTGCAGAGTTCACAGTTCTTTTGATGTGTATTTCTCCAATTTGTTTTACATGCATTACTTTGTAACTTTGTGGCGTATCCCCTAGTCTTTCAACTCTGTGAAGGAGTAAATAATATAGATGGACAGTATGACGACCAAGGGGAATCAAACCCTCACCTGATAGTCATCACAGAGCTTGTGAGTGAATTCTGCCACTCAGGGGAAACCAAAGATACTAGTTTCTTCCTTACTGATGTACATTTCTCTTCTTGTGTGCTACTCAAGTCTCCTAACTGTAGCACGATTACGTGATTTCTGAACCACCATGATGTTACAAATAGTGGTATAGTAAGACCCAAAATAAACTAAAGAACTGATGATTCATCCCCGAAAACGCTAATCATGTGTGCTGTGACCTCAGATCTATGTATATACCACCCCCCCCCCCCAAGTCTTGATTGGCTATCCCCAAAGAAGAATCAAACCGCTGCTGATCGCTGGAAGTAGCGGTATATAAGTATGTAGTAAATAAATAAAATAAATAAACTGGAAGGACCTCTGCATGAATTCAGAATCGCCCTCTGCTTGCGACAGGAAAAGAATAATATCAGCTGTGAGAAGATGGTGTCCTCTTGGACTATAATGGATTTCTCTGTCCAGCTTTAAGGACAGCAACTCTCTTGGACTATGCTAGAATCCCCCATACAGTAGTAAGGAAGAGGATCTCTCTTGCCCTCTTGTCCTATGCCAAATTCCCCAAGGAAGGACAAAGGTGGATCTTCCCATCTAACTGCAAAAAGGATGTGTGTGTAGGGGGGGGGGGGGGTTCAGAAAGTAATTTTGGACTCTATTACCACCAGCATCATATAGCGTTAGTAGTAGTAAACATAAGGATTACTCAGTGTGTTGTTCCCTTGTTTGCTGTTCCCTCACAATGTTCCAAACTGTAGCTTAGAGAAGTAGAAGTATCCCCAACTTGAGCCAGTTCAGGAAGGCCTTAAAACACTTCCTCTTCATTAAATACCTCACAGCCTCCCCCGAACCCCAGCCACCATGTACGAGCAACACACAATAACTCCATCTCACATATATACAGTTACCTATTTCAATGTTCCACACATGTAGATAGTTTCCCCTGTTATCCAAGTTGACTGCTCCTGTTCATTGTAATGACCTGACTCTTGTTTACTGTTGGATACTGTTTGTTTTATGTAAACCGCGCTGATCGTAAATAGTGCGGTATATAAGGAAATGTAAATAAATAAATAAATAAATAATAGATGTGGTACAATGGGCTACTGCTAGTACTCGAGACATAACACTAGAGCTCCTTGTACACCTAATCCTTCCTGTAGCACACAGGAAGAGCTGCCTGCACACTAAAAGAGGCACTTCTGATGTCACTAAAGAATATAGTATGCAATAGCCCACCAAAAAAGAAAAACAAAATACTTCTCTAGTGCTTCTTTAGACCTTAATGTTCTCAAACAGCACTGGCTCATCTACAGATATGCAATAAATCTTGCAACCAAATGGCCAGCGAGGCACGGACATTACTTAAAAATACCATCTTGGAAGCCCAGATAAAATGCATTTCCTTAATTAAAAAAGGCTGAAGAAAGACTAAACTACCTACCAGCTTGGATAAATCGTGAGGTAAAAGAGGCAATTAAATCAAAAAATATCTTTCAAAAAATGGAAGACAGATACAAATGAGGAATTTAGGAAACAGTATAATTAGCACTAGCAAGATAAATGTAAAACATTAATAGGCAACCAAGAAAGAACTTAAACTTGCTCGAGAGGCTAAAGCTAATAAAAATGTTTTCAAGTACACTAAAGCAAGAAACCAGTGAAAACGTCGGTTGTCTCATTAGAGGACCAGAGTGTAAAAGGGGCACTGAAGGAGGACAGGGCCATAGCAGAAACGAAAACAATCCAAAAAGCTACTGGAAATAAGTAGGTTACAAGAAAAAAAGAGACTGTCCCTGAATAACTGTTCTTTCCTGTCTGAAATTGCAGTTCTTTTCCTTTCTTGGCGTTGGCCAGCTCGGCTTTGTTTTGTTTAACTGTAAACCGGCCTGATATTGCGAAGGTGCAGTATATCAAATATTCTAATAAAGATCAAGATAAAATTGTCAAATGAACCTGACCAAGTTCTTTAATGAGCTGACAAAGTGGTGGTATAGGTAATTTTAGTGCACATGACCCATCTGTGGTTCAGGAAAGATTTTGCACTATTCCACACAAGTTGACTAGTGGACAATCTAACTAGTGGACAATCTAACCAGTATGCTAGTAGGACAGAAAGCTATCAACACATTGACGATTTTGAAAGCAAAAGAACTCAGCAGTGGTCTATAGAGGTTTGCCCCAGGAGCTGTCTATTCGTTTGCAGAAGATACAAAAATCTGAAACAAAATAAGCACAGCATTAAAGGTGGAAAAAATGAAAGAGAACCTGAAAAATGGGAACAAAAGTCACAAGCTTGGAAAATAAGTGTAAAACCATCCAGCTAGCACATAGAAATCCATAAGTCACTTCTAAACAGGAGCAGGACCTAAGAGTAACCATCGGCATGGGCCGAAGGCTGCCAGTCGAGGAAGAGTTACAAGTGGGATTTCTCATCCTAGGTCTTTATCATTTGGAATTCCAAGTGTTTATTTTGGAGGGAATTAGATGCCTTCACAAAGTTGGAAAAAAAGGGGTTTATCAGAATATCTATGCTGCAAAAAAAAAAAAGTTGCAGTGACTTTTTAGGTGGATTTCATTCGAAGACCCAAAACACATTTCTCCAGCAACAGCATGAGCCCCTCCCCCCCTTCCACCAGCAATAGCATCTGTCCACTCACCCCAATTCCGGCCTCCTCTACCTGATACTGCAACAGGAGCTTCTGCTTTTCTTCCCACTGTTGTCTGCTGCTCGCTCCAGCACCGTTACTGGCCCCCAGGAGCACTTCCTATTGCTCGCAGCAGACCAGAAATGCCTGTTCTCACCCTGCACCCCCCTGCGGGGTCAGCAACACTGCTAGAGCTAGGAGCAACAGCTCACAGCCACTGCGGCACCCACTCAGATACATCTTCCAGCTGACATCATCAAAACACAGGAAGGAAGGACACTTTTTAGGAGATTTTAATTATAACCAGAAATCCCAAATCTCCCATTGGAGGTATTTTATTGGGGTTTTCCATTATTTTTATTTATTTATTTGTTACACTTTTCTATACCGCCCCTTCCAGAGATCAGGGGCGGTTTATATAAAACAAACAGGTTACATATAACACTATCAAGGTGAACACAACAGAAAACTATTTACATCATGGCAAAATCGCTTTCTGAACTCAGGCATAAGAGGGGCATGGTTCTGAAACTATGACCTATGTGTATATGATGAGGTCAGTGTGTGTCAGGAGTGGAGGGGCATGCACTGGAGTTGTCTAGAATGCTACAGTAGTATTCCTTGAAGAGGAGTGTCTTAATCTCTTTTCTAAATGTTTGGAGGTCTTTTATTGAACGGATTGAGTCTGGGAAGGAGTTCCATAGACTGGGAGCAGTGTAAGTGAATGCTCTGGTGCTTGTGTTCTGTTTGGTCTTTCAAATAGAGGAGGGATTGTGAGGATGTGCTGGAAGATTGTCCTTCTAGATCTATTTTCTGTGGGGCTGTGTAGTAGTGCTGTGAGGAAGGACGGGGCGATATTGCTGATCAACTTGAAAGTGGTCATTAAGGTTTTATATTTTATTTGGCTCACAATTGGAAGCCAGTGGAGATCGTATAGTATGGGTGCCATATGATCTTTCAAGTAGGCTTTGCAGATCATTCTTGCTGTGACATTCTGGGCCCTCTGGAGAATAAACAGATTCTTTTTGGTTGTACCCTGTAACAAGCTGTTGCAGTAGTCAAAATGAGGGGTGATAAGAGCTTGTACTATGGATCTAAAGTCATGGTAGTCGAGGTCCGAGATGTTGAATGATCTTGAGTTTGAAAAAGATCGTTCTGGCCATTTGCTTGATGTGTGACAGCATGTTAAGAGAAGTATCAAGTATTATTCCCAGATAATTAACTTCTATTGTTTCACTGGGAGCACAGTGTTGTGAACAGAGAGTGATTTGGAGGGAGTAAAGTTTTGATTTCTTGAAGTGTATAATACTTCTTGAAATTAATGCTGAGGTTGCTGGAGTTAAGCCAGGATTCCGCTTCTTTAATGCAGTCTGCCAGATTGTGGTAGATGGGGTTTGACATATCAATGGGGTGGTATAACATGATGTTGTCTGCGTATATGAAATATCCAACGTTGAATTTTCTGAATATGTTTGGGATTGGTTGAAGGTAAAGACTGAATAATAGGGCATAGAGGGAGGATCCTTGGGGTATTCTTTGCTCTTGAGGGAAGGCAGTAGAAGTCTCTTGACCTATTTGTACTTGTAGCATCCGGTCAGAGATGTATGAGATAAACCTCTGAAGAATTGTTCCCCCTATTCCAATTTGGGCCAGTCTCGAGAGGAGGATATTATGGCTAACATTGTCAAAAGCAGAGGCTCTGTCTATGAAGACCAGAATAAACGCCTGTTTTGTGTCATCCATTCCTTGGATGACAGTGCTGAATAGAGCTATTAAGAGTGTTTTGACACCATGGAATGGGCGGAATCCGTACAAGTGAATGTCAAGGGGAACGTTTATATCAATGAAATCTTGGAGTTGTAATTGGATGACCTCGATAACTTTTGATACAAATGGAATGCTAGCTATGGACCTGTATGAGCTTGGATCATCCCTGTTGAGGGTTTTGTTCTTTAGAATGGGCCTAATAGTTGACAGTGTAAGCTCTTTTAGCATGATTCCTTGGAGGAGGGATTGGTTGACAATATGGAGGAGGTGGGGCGCTAATTCAGATTTGAATGCCTTTATCCAGGTGACGGGACAGGGGTCTAGAGGGGAGGTTGTAGTGTTAAGTTTGGTTATAATGTTTAGTAAATGTTTTTGGTCTATTAGGTGGAATGTGTGCCATGAATTGGGGTTTATAGGAGGGACAGAGGAGAGGAAGGTGAGGGTGGTATTTGTTCTTTTTAGCTTGTTTGCATAGAAGTGTGCTAACGTTTGTGGATTGATGGAGATTTTGTCAGATTCATTTAGGGTAGTTTTGGTTAATGATTTTACAATTTTGAAGAGTTCCCTCGAATGACTAATGGCTTGATTAGTATGGTAGTCTTTCTTTGCCTTCTTAATTGCATCCTTATATGTATTAAGTGAGGTGAGATATAGTTGTCTATTTTCTAGAGTTTTTGAGGTTCTACATTTATGTTCCAATTTTCTTAACTCTTTTTAGTTTTGCTAGTTCATACAAGTACCATTTTCAGACAGTTTCAGTTTAGGTCTTGGATGTTCCTTTGTGGGAGTTGCAACTTTTTGTATAGATGTGTTCCAGACACTCAATGAGACACTGAGGTCTGAAGGATGTGTTTCAAGTTGAGGCAAGACGTGTTCTAGGAAGGTAGCCTTGTTGAAGTAATTGAATTGTCTGGGTTGGGGTGCTGCAGCTGGAGTGTGTGTGGTGGGGGGGGGTGTGTAAAAGGAGGTTGAATGATACTATATAGTGGTCAGACCATGGGACTTGTAATGTATTGGGGGGGGGTATAAAGCAGGTGTCTGGGGTTGAGATGGGGAAGAATACCAGATCTAGAGCATTTCCCTTTATATGTGTGGAAGAATTTATGATTTGTTGAAAGCCCATGTTAGCCATTGAGTCAAGGAAGGCGGTGGCATGTGATATGTGGAAAGAGGGTAAGTTGAAGTCGCCTAAGATGTAGCGTTTCCTTAGGGAGGAGGAGCAGGCTGATTTAAGGATAGAGGGTTAGGTTGTTATTAGGTGAGGGGGGTCTACAGATAAGGTAACGCGCCATGTAATTACATAGTAACATAGTATATGACAGCAGATAAAGACCAGTATGATCCATCTAGTCTGCCCAGCAAAGCGGCAAGAGTAGGTGCATTTGCCGCTCCGTGCAGGTCACCCCTCCTCATGCCTTTGTTTAGGGTTGTACCCACCGCTCCGTGTAGGTCACCCCTATTTGTTCAGATATAAGAGATAGTTATGTTTGTTTTGATTTTATCCTGTTGCTATAAAGGGATCCACTGTGTCTGTCCCATGCCATTTTGAATTCCGTCACCGTGTTTGCCCCCACCACTTCCATCGGGAGGGCATTCCAAGCATCCATCACCCTTTCAGTGGAAAAGTATTTCCTGACTTTGCCTTTCAGTTTACCCCCTTGTAGTTTCATGTTTTACAGCTTCCCCATCTTTGGAAGAGGTTTGTTTGTCCATTAATACTCTAAGTATTTAAAGGTCTGAATCATATCTCCCCTGTCCATCCCATCAGGATTGTTGCAGGGGGTAAAGGTAAATTTAAGCTCTGTTTTACTAAAAATAAGAACGCCGCCTCCTCTCAGAGTCTCTGGGACAGTTGTAGAGGTTGAAATCATTTATGTTTAGTTGGTTCAATAATACATCATCTTTGGGGGATATCCAGGACTCCGTGATACAGAGAATGTCAGGTTTTCATCTCTGACCAAATCTAAGTTAACTGGGATTTTATTTCTTATGGATCTGTCATTAATAATTCATTTTATTTGTGTAAGAGTGTGTGTTATGTGGACAATCTAACGGTAAGGGGTTGATGTGGCAGTTCTTATAATGACTTGTATGGTATCCTTTGAGGAAAGAACTATTATAAAGATGTAGGTTTGCGATATGTCTACTTTGGCTGTGAACGATGGGGATGGGACCAGGAAGGTTGGTGTCTTGCAGTAGTGAGTGGATGTTTGGGAAGAGAAGGGATAGGAGGAGCAGGTTTAGAATGAAGAGGAAAGTCTTGTTGAATTGCTTGGTGGTGAATGGAGCAATTACAGTTGTGACTAAGTTTCAGATGCTATCGAACAGATGTTAGGAGGTAGTGGGTAGTGAGGACATGTGATGCAAGTCGGTGCAGGGTTGTGGAATACAATTGTGAGTATCAAAATAAAGATATAAAAGTGGGTGCATGGTGTGGGGAATATTTGGAAGCCCCAGTATATAATAGGGTGTTGAGCAGTTGCAAGCAATGTCACTGAGGTGCTGGGTTATGTTGTGGAGAGCAACAAAAGATCAAAGATAAAATAAAATGAGTTACAGCAAAACGTAGGCTATATTGTACACATCGGTGATGAAAGCATTTAACAGCTCAGCGTGGTAATTTATACAGACTGATGGACAATCCAGTGTTGTTGGGCAGCTGGCGGGAGCTAGGCTATACCACATAAGAAGGGTAGACTTGGGTTAGAGGATTGTCTAGAGCGGTAATGTGGAGGATTTGTGCTAGCCGAATTCACTTACAGGCACACTGGACTAATCTTGGTTATGGGTCCTCTGATCTCCACCAGCGTTCCCCACCTAAGGGCCACACCAAAAGGCCCTCTGGCGAGGCCCTAGGACACGGGCACGCCCGCTGGTTCTGTGCTTTAAATGCGGTCCTGGGCCTCCAATTGGCTTTGTGCAGGGGAGTGGGGAGGGGTCCTGCTTCCTGTCCCTTGTGTGATGCCGATCGGGGGTTAGAGCAATTGGAAGCCTAGTTATAATACTCAGGTGTGTAAACAAAACCTTTAGTTTCCTGACTGAAGCTCATGATAGAGTCTGTGACAACGCCAAGAACATTCTGCAATTCATTTCTATGTATCTGCGTGCCAATTATACATTTTGGTTTACTTTATGAAACCAACCAGGACAACAACCGGCAGTAAGCGTTTTTTCAAACAGTGTGACTGCTATTTTAAGGAAAAAACAGAAATGCATTTCCAGTGGGAATAGACTTAGGGGTATGTTTACTAAAGGGCGTTAAGGTAGCAAGCGTTACCATGCAGTAACAGCAGCGATAAGGGGTTTCCATGCCAAAAAGGCTCTGGGCGTGTAGGAGGCGTAGGGCACAATGGGCTATTTAACGTGTAATAATGGGACATGGGGGTTAAGGCATCAAGAAGGCACCTTAACGTCTGAAAACGGCTGTAACCCTAACGCTGGGTAAAAGAGCAGCAAGAGAAGACAATCTGAAGGTGATGGATCTGCCAGACCAGTGGGCACCCTAGGTGACAGCCAATGAAGTGGATGAGCATGTGGGAGGCTGGTGTACAGATGCACAGGGGGTGTAATGTAATATGGCGCAATGTCGGTATGTGGCATAGGATGTGGAATACGTGACCCCCAGTGGACTCAGAAGTGGCAGGATGTGTGCAGTGACAGGAGGACAGAGTAGGCGTGGTGATGTGCACATCAGGCACAGGAGAGGTGTGTGTGTGGCCCCAAATTGTGGGAAAGAGCACCAGTGTAAGCCATGGTTTGGCAGCCTGCACGAGAAGCCAGGACTGCACCCAGCTGACAGAGGTGGATGGATGGGCTGAAGGACGGATGGCAGTGGAGGAGAGAGTGGTATGGGCTGGTAGCACCGATGTGTTGTAGGTACCATCCCCAGCGTATCTGTACTGCAGTCGATGCAAATCAGCCTCCCTCCACGTCCCCAACAAGGACAAAATGAAGGACAGAATGCACAATCAAGGCACCGACTTTACACTTCTCCTAACCACCAAGCAATCTGATCATTCCTCGGTGGGGGGAGGTTCCCTCTCTCACTCCCCCTCTCTACCTAGCACAGTTTCTTCTCCCACACACAAACACATGCAGGCATCAAACCTTTTACCCATCTCCATCCCCAACATCCACTTTCACCAATACACAACCCGCTAAAACCAAACTCCCAAAACTGATCCTCTTTATCATACATTCAGCACTTTTTCTCAGCCACTTACCCTATCCCAATCGTGCCTTCTTGCTTTGCTGCCCCAGATAATCCTTCAGCGCTCCTCAACCTCCCTGTCTCTGCCAGTTCCCTCCTGCTAGCTGATCCCTCACCAGATACCAAGTTAGCTAGCAGGAACAAGACAACAATGAATCCTCCTCGTCTTCTGCTCAGGTAAATGGTGAAGGGCACCACCGTGCTAAGCAGCTCAAAGCATGGCTCCAGACAGCAAAGGAACCACCACCAGTATCCTCCTCCTATTGGTAACCAGCAGCAGCACAGTGGGGGACACAAGGGGATCGCATCTACCCCACTGGAACTAGTCAGTTCTACAGCAAGAGCTAGGAGAGCCTGCAGTCCCTACCCCAACATCACAGGGTAAGCGGAAGAAATAAAGAAGGTAATATTTCCCTTGCAAAGATTCCTAGTGAGGCCCCACTTTAAGCACTGTGTTTGGTTCTGGAGTGCCTAACTTTGTAGGAACAATAAGAGAAAGGTTACCAAAATATTACAGAATTTGCAACATACAGAACCAATAGACAGGTTTAAGGACTTCAAAAAATATACTTCCTAGAGAAAAAGGGAAAGGAGAGATATAACAAACATTTGAGCATGTGTCAGGCTTCGGTAAAGTAAAAGATGGCATTTTTCATTAAAAAGGTGAAGAGGACTAACACGATAACCATATTGCTTCTCCAGAAAAATAAACCATTTAAGGGGAAGAGGCCATGAAGGTGGAGGGACGGAAGCTAAGAGGAAATCGGAGAGGATGCTGCAAGCTCGGAATAGCCACACATAGTTCTAGCAATAACCAAAACCAGAGCACATGCAAGAGTGAAAGAAATGAAGCGGCGGTTGCCACCAGGGCCTGAAAGGGAAGGGAGACTCCGTGCACAGAACGAGGTTACAACTGTGTGAAACTCTCAGGAACAGGAAGTATGTTCAACCAGCATGAAAAAGCGGCCAGGGTTTGAACCACGCTAAGAGGTCATGGCCAGGGAGCGGGATAGTGGTTGCAGGATGGGAGATGCTCAGTTTCCTAACTGCTTACACTTCCCAAGTGAGAAGAAGGAGCAATATTTATTTTATTTATCTGAATACTTTTATATACCGCCCCTTCCAAAGATGAGGGGCAGTTTACAATGAACAGTAACCATACATTCAACTTCTGAACATTAAAACATTACAAGAATAGTTGAACATGGTTGAGAAATTAACTATTTACACTACCGCAATAGCCTGAAGACCTACAACTGGGGGTGGGGATATCAAGCAGACAAGCCTTATTACTACTGACAACTCTATAGCACAGATCAGATGTGAAGTATCTTCCTGTCTAAGAGGAGTTGCTACGTGTATAGAGTCTCATCAGTTAGCGGGGGTGAGCTCTTTTGAGGAATAAAGACAAAGGTGTGACTTTGAAATCTGCCAAATTGGGGTAATTTTAGAAAAGATTTTCTTATCTAACTGGTTTTACATGAGGAAAAAAACTTTTATAAAACAGTGCAGATCCAACAAAAGGTCCATCAAGCCTGCGCCCCGTTTCCAGCAGTGGCCAATCCAGATCACAAGTACCTGACATGTCCCAAAAGTAGCCAGTCATACTAACATAGTAAATGACGGCAGATAAAGACCAGCATGGTCCATCTAGTCTGCCCAGTATGATGGCAAGAGTAGGTGCACCTGTCGCTCCGTGCAGGCCATCCCTCCCCACGTCCCTGTTTAGGGGTGAACCCACCACTCCGTGTAGGACACCCCTATTTCTTGAGAATTTAGATGGTTCAGTTTACTTTGATTTTATCCTGTTGCTGTAAAGGGATCCACTGTGTCTGTCCCATGTCGTTTTGAATTCCGTCACCGTGTTTGCCCCCACCATTTCCATCGGGAGGGTATTCCAAGCATCCACCACCCTTTCCGTGAAAAAATATTTCCTGACATTGCCTTTCAATTTACCACCTTGCAGCTTCCTGTTATGCCCTCTAGTTTTACAGCTTCCCCGTCTTTGGAAGAGGTTTGTTTGTTCATTATTTCCCTTTAAGTATTTAAAGATCTGAATCATATCTCCCCTATCCCTCCTCCGCTCCAAAGTGTACATATTTAGGTCTTCGAGTTTCTTCTCATAAGGCTTCTGATGCAGGCTCCGAATAATTTTGGTCGCCTTTCTCTGAACAGTTTCCAGTCTTTTTACATCCTTTGCAAGATATGGTCCAAAACTGAACACAGTATTCCAAGTGAGGCCTCACCAGTGACTTGTACAGTGGCATAAGTACCTCTTCCTTTCTGCTGGTAATCCATCTTTGTATGCAGCCCAACATCCTCCTGGCTTTTGCGACCGCCTTGTCGCACTGTTTTACCACCTTGAGATAATCACACCAAGGTCTTTCTCCTGAACCGTGCATACCAACCTCTCGCCCCCTATCGCGTACATTTCCCTTGGATTTCTGCTACCCAAGTGCATGACACTGCACTTTTTCGCATTAAATCGTAGTTGCCAAGCATTAGACCAGTCTTCCAGCTTTTGTAGATCTTTCCTCATGTTATCCACTCCCTCAGGGGAGTCCACTCTGTTTGAAATTTTTGTGTCATCTGCAAAAAGACAGACTTTTCCATTCAGTCCTTCAGCAATATCACTCACAAATATATTAAACAGTGCCAGGCCCATGACCGAACCCTGGGGCACCCCGCTAATCACCTTTCTCTCATCCGAGTGAGCTCCATGTACCATCACCTTCTGTTGTCTGTCAGTCAACCAATTTCTAATCCAGTTTACCATCTTGGAACCCATCCCCAAGCTACTGAGTTTATTGACAAGCCTCCTATGAGGAACAGTATCAAAGGCTTTGCTGAAATCCAGGTAGATAACATCCATTGCATGCCCCTGATCTAGTTCCTTGGTCACCCAGTCAAAGAACTCAATCAGATTTGTTTGGCAAGACCGTCCTTCGGTAAAACCATGTTGCCTCGGATCTTGCAACTTGTTGGTTTTGAGAAAGTTCACTATTCGCTCTTTCAGGAGTGCCTCCATTACTTTTCCCGCCACCGAGGTAAGGCTCACAGGCCTGTAGTTTGACACTTCTTCCCTGTCACCACTTTTGTGTAAAGGTACAACGTCAGTCATTCTCCAGTCCTGAGGGACTTCTCCTGTTTCGAAGGATCTGTTGAAGACATCCTTTAACAGTCCTGCAAGAACCTCTCTGAGCTCTTTCAGTATCCTGGGATGTATCCCATCCGGTCCCATGGCTTTGTCCACTTTCAGTTTAGCAAGTTATTCTAACACCTCATCTTCTGTGAATGGTGTGGTATCTACTTCATTCCCATTTTTATATTTGGGAGTCACAGCTGGTCCATCTCCAGGATCTTCTTTAGTAAAAACAGAGCAGAAGTATTTATTTAGCAATTCCGCTTTTTTCAGTATCACTTTCCACAAGTCCTTTCCCAGCATTTCTGAGTCCTGCAATTCCAACTCTGATCTTCTTCCTTTCCCGAATATACCTGAAGAAAGTTTTGTCGCCACCCTTAACATCTTTAGCCATCTTTTCCTCTGCCTTTGATTTTGCTATCCTTATTACTCTTTTAGACTCTTTGAGCTTGATCCTGTATTCATGTCTGTGTTCTTCCATTTGCAAGCTTTTGAATTTTGCGAAAGTTGTGTTTTTTGCCTTTATTTGAGCAGCCACTTCTTTGGAAAACCAAATAGGTTTCCTTCTCCTCTTGTTTTTATTTACTTTTCTTACATATTTATCTGTTGCCCCTTTTATTGCCACCTTTAGTTTATCCCATTGCAATTCCACTTCCCTTATCTCCTTCCACCCCGTCATCTCCTCCTTTAGGTACTCGGCCATTTTATTGAAGTCAGTGTTTTTGAAGTTTAGGACTTTGAGCTTGCTATGATTGGACTGCACCTTGGCTTTTATCTCAAACCACACCGTGTGATGATCACTGTTGCTCACAGGGGCACTCACGCAGACATTCGACATGCTATCACCGTTGGTGAGCACTAAATCCAGCGTTGAGCTTTCCCTGGTTGGTTCCATCATCACTTGTCTAAGTAATGCATCTGGGATAGCATCCACGATTTTTTTGCTTCTTTCCAGATGTGCAGAAGGAGTAATCCAATCCACATCAGGTAGATTAAAGTCACCAAAATTGATTGCTTCCCCCTTTGTTGCTATCTTGGCAATATCTATAATCAATTCGTTATCTATTTCTTCAATTTGAGTCGGTCGTCTGTAGACTACAGCAGTATGGATGACAGTGCCGTCTCCTCTTTCCAACACAATCCAGAGCGCTTCTTCTTTTCCCCATACCCCCTGCATTTCAGTAGCTTTAATATTACTTTTGACAGACAAGGCTGCTCCCATGCTCTCTCCCCCTAGGGATCAGCAGTGGATTTCTCTTGGTCTCCCTTAGTAATGGTTTATGAACTTTTCCTCCAGGAATTTATCCAAACCTATTTTAAACCCATTTAACTATTTCCTTTTACCGCATCCTCCAGCAACAAGTTCCAAAGACTAATTATATGTTGAGAGAAAAAACTGTTTTATATAAACTACTTTGTAGATTCATGGCGGGTTCCTCGTCCTTGTGTTTTCTGAAAGAGTAAACAAACCCATTCCACTCTACACAAGATTTTATACTACCACTGATCATTTGTATAGTGCTACAAGGCATACGTAATGCTGTACAGACACCTGTAAAGGACGGTCCCTGCTCATCGGTGATTACAATCTAGTCAAGACAGACAACACAACACAACAGCTAAGGACATGGATATATCTAAAGGGAGTGGTAAGGAAACACATAGGAGACTAAGCGAATCAGGATCCAAAAGCAGCCTCAAAGAAATGAGTTTTCAGCCTGGATTTGAAAAGGGTAAGAGATGAAGCCTGACGCACAGACTCAGGTAGTTTGTTCCAGGCATAAGGAGCAGCAAGGTGGAAGGATCGAAGTCTGGAGTTGGAAGTAGAAGAGAAGGGCGCAGATAGAAGGGATCTGCCAGAAGAGCGGAGTTCCTGAGGAGGGGTGTAGGGAAAGATAATGAGGAGCTGCTGAGTGAAGGCACTTACAGGTCAGCAGGAGAAGCTTGAACTGGATACGGAAACAGATAAAGGAGCCAATGAAGTGACTTGAGAAGAGGGCCAATATGAACAGGACGAGGCTGGAGGAAGATTAGCCACACAGCTGAGTTTTGAACAGATCGAAGGGGAGAGAGATGATTCAGAGGGAGACCAGCAAGGAGGAGGTTGCAATAGTCTAGATGGGAGATGACTAGTGAGTGGATAACATAGTAAATGACGGCAGATAAAGACCAGTATGATCCATCTAGAAGTGTCTTAGTAGTGTGTGTAGATAAGAAGGGATGAATTCTGCCAGTGTTATAGAGAAAGAAGCGACAGGTTTTAGCTACCTAGTGGATGTGTGCAGAGAATCAGAGACTAGAGTCAAAGATGACCCCAAGGTTGCGAGCCCAGGAAACAGAGAGGAGTGCAGCGTTATCCACAGAAATAGAAAATGGAGGAAGGGGGGAGGTGGGTTTAAAGGGAAAGATAAGAAGCTCAGTTTTGAGCATGTTCAGTTTCAGATAGCGGTGAGACAATTAAGCAACACCTTACTCTCACTCCAACACATATGGTGTCCCAAGAAATATCACAGAGCCGTATGGTTCTCCAGGAATCCAAACTAGTGCTCAGAAAGCTTGAACAGAAGTGGTGCCACACAAGACAATCACACAATCGAGACAATTAATGACCAGTCTACAAGAACATCGTAGAATGACTGATCAAAAATGGAAGGAATACCACCAACAGCTCCTAATGTACTCAGTAAATCAACCTCAAGAGCCTTTTGGGATAGTTAAATCCTTGATAAAAGACCCCACCAGAAATGCCGACATCAATACCCCCCAACCCCTTATCTTTGCTACTCACTTTCAAAACAAATACATTGGAAACTCCACCTTTAACGAAAAAATCCGAAACAGTACTTCTAGTCCCAAGCTATCATCGTTCAATCCAGTCACAAGGGATCACATAGTAAAAAAATCATTCAGGATCTCACCACCACCACTTCAGCAACCGATCCGTGCCCTACCAGCTGGATTAAGATATTGCATTCAGAATGAAGTGTGTTCATTGCCATCATTAAGTTATCATTTAACCAGGGAATAGTTCCACCATTTCTCAGAACTGCTTCTATTAGACCTCTATTAAAAATTAAAAAGCTGGACCCTAGCGGCGAAAACCTCCTACACACCCATTTCCAGCCTTCCTCTATCTGCAAAAATCATAGAGAAAACAGCAACTCCAGCATCACAAACTCACATTCTCCACTGGACCCATACTAGCACAGTTTCAGACAGCATCATGGAGTAGAAACTGCTAACCTCCCTCCCGGATAAGCTCATCAGAGGCACTGAGAAATCAAAGCAAGGTTTTATTCTGATATTCACTGATATCACCTCAGCTTTTGACCGTTTGCCACAACACCTTAATATCTCACTTACAGGAGATTAGGGACAGAAAATGCAGCATCAGACTGGTTCTGGTCCTACCTCAAAGGTAAAAAGAGGGTCGAACTCCTATGCCGCATACAGTCAATCACAAGGTAAAAAGAGGGTCGCACTCCTATGCCGCATACGGTCAATCACAAGGTAAAAAGAGGGTCGAACTCCTATGCCGCATAAGGTCAATCACAAGGTAAAAAGAGGGTCGAACTCCTATTTTATTTATTTATTTATTATTTATTTAACATTTGCTTCTATACCGCGCTATTAAAATCAGCGCGGTGTACATCAAACAAGCATACTACAATGTATACAAACAACATTGAGTTTTACAGAGAACAGGAAATTGAACATGGGAAGGAAACCAGGGGAACTAAATACATATTAACTCAAACTATGTACAATACTTTAATTTAAATGGGTGTTGCATTAGTTTTGTGAAGCTATGCCGCATAAGGTCAATCACAAGGTAAAAAGAGGGTCGCACTCCTATGCCGCATACAGTCAATCACAAGGTAAAAAGAGGGTCGCACTCCTATGCCGCATACAGTCAATCACAAGGTAAAAAGAGGGTCGCACTCCTATGCCGCATACAGTCAATCACAAGGTAAAAAGAGGGTCGCACTCCTATGCCGCATACAGTCAATCACAAGGTAAAAGAGGTTCGCTCTCCTATGCCGCATACAGTCAATCACAAGGTAAAAAGAGGGTCGCACTCCTATGCCGCATACAGTCAATCACAAGGTAAAAAGAGGGTCGCACTCCTATGCCGCATACAGTCAATCACAAGGTAAAAAGAGGGTCGCACTCCTATGCCGCATACAGTCAATCACAAGGTGTCCCACAAGGCTCAGCGCTTTCCTCTCTGCTACTGAATCTATACATCTCGCCTATATGGTCTCTAATACAATTCTCTGAAATACACTACCAAATTTATGCAGACAATCAGGACCGGCCCATCCACCAGGCAGTTGCCTAGGGCTGCAGATCTCTGTGGGCAGCAGGCCATGTGCTTTGGCACACATGGCCTGCTGCCCTCCCCCTCCCCATGCTGAGCTGTGTCGCGTTGCCGCAGATTATGGCAGTGGGGGGGGAGGGGGTGGATGGACCGCTAAGCTCAGCAGCAGGCCATGTGCTTCAGCACACATGGCCCGCCACTGAGCTGAGCCCCCCCACTAATCGACCCCACCGCTGAAATCAGTGGTAGCATGGCTCAGCACAGACGACATTACGAATATGCTATATGTACCTTTTCCACAGACAAAACCAATTACAATAAGTTGACTGATAGCTTTAATGCAGTCTCTTTATGGCTCTCCAAGCACAACCTAAAGGTTAACTACAGCAATGCATTCATCCTCCCATCAATATTAAACATAAGGAATGCAGAACTTAAGGTAAAGCAAGAGATTTGCTAGTTAGGAATCACACTTGACCAGCGACTGAGCATGCAACCCCACTAAAGCAATATATCACAAGATGAAAATGCTCCACACACCTGCGCCCACTCCTTGGAAGACATGACTATCATACAGTGTTTCAAGCTCTTATCTTTCCCCCATCAAAGGCTATAAAATATTTCCTACAACCACTTCAATTGGCCCAAAATACTGTACTCTATATGGAGCCTCCAAGGCAGAACATACCACTCCAATATTAAGGCACCTACACTGGTTACCAATCGCGAGCCGAATAAAATATAAAGCCATACTCAAGATATTTAAAATACTACACAATTTATCTGCAATCTGGATCAGAAATTGGTTGACTGACAGACGACAGAAGGTGATGGTAAATGGAGCTCACTCGGATGAAGGGAAGGTGATTAGCGGGGTACCCCAGGGGTCGGTCCTGGACCCGGCACTGTTCAATGTATTTGTGAGTGATATTGCTGAAGGACTGAATAGAAAAGTCTGTCTTTTTGCAGATGACACGAAAATTTGCAACAGAGTGGACTCCCCCGAGGGAGTGGTTAACATGAGGAAAGATCTACAAAAGCTGGAAGAATGGTCTAATGCTTGGCAATTAAGATTTAATGCAAAGAAGTGCAGTCATGCACTTGGGTAGCAGAAATCCAAGGGAAATGTATACGATAGGGGGCAAGAGGTTGGTGTGCACGGTTCAGGAGAAAGACCTTGGTGTGATTATTTCTGAAGATCTCAAGGTGGCAAAACAGTGCGACAAGGCGGTGGCAAAAGCCAGGAGGATGTTGGGTTGCATACAGAGAGGAATCACCAGCAGAAAGGAAGAGGTACTTATGCCACTGTATAAGTCACTGGTGAGGCTTCACTTGGAATACTGTGTTCAGTTTTGGAGACCATATCTTGCAAAGGATGTAAAAAGACTGGAAACTGTTCAGAGGAAGGCGACCAAAATGATTTGGAGCCTGCGTTAGAAGCCTTATGAGAAGAGACTTGAAGACCTAAACATGTACACTTTGGAGGAGAGGAGGGATAGGGGAGATATGATTCAGACCTTTAAATACTTAAAGGGAAATAATGAACAAACAAACCTCTTCCAAAGACGGGGGAAGCTGTAAAACTATAGGACATAACAGGAAGCTGCAAAGTGGTAAACTGAAAGGCAATGTCAGGAAATACTTTTTCACAGAAAGGGTGGTGGATGCTTGGAATGCCCTCCCGATGGAAGTGGTGGGGGCAAACACGATGATGGAATTCAAAATGGCATGGGACAGACAAAGTGGATCCCTTTACAGCAACAGGATAAAATCAAAGTAAAATGAACCATCTAATTTCTCAACAAATAGGGGTGTCCTGCATGGAATGGTTGGTTCACCCCTAAACAGGGACGTGGGGAGGTGTGGCCTGCACGGAGCGGCAGGTGCACCTACACTTGCCATCGTGCTGGGCAGACTAGATGGACCATGCTGGTCTTTATCTGCCGTCATTTACTATGTTAACAGCACACTGACTCCATTAACACCATTTAGTAAACATACCCCTAAAAGTGGGATGGGAGAGAAAAAGAAAACCAGGACAGAAGAGAGCCCCTAAATCCAAGTGAGGACAGGGTATCGAGGAGAAGGTGATCATCAAGAGTGTCAAAGCCAACAGAAAGGTCAAGGAGGTTGAGAATCGAGTGGAGGCCTTTGGATTTGGCAAGGAACAAATCGCTGGAGACTTTGGCAAGAGACATTTCTGTGGAATGTAGAGAACAAAAGCCAGATTGCAGTGGATCCAGAAAGGCCTGAGAGGAAATAAAGTCAAGACAGGGGTGGTGAACCACTTGTTGAAAGTAGTTTTGAAGCAACGAGAAGGAGAGAGAGAGAGGTTGATAACTGGAAGGACAGGTAGGATCTAGTGAAGGCTTTTTGAGGAGGTGTAACCACAGCATGTTTGAAGGCCACAGGAACAGCTGCAGTGGAAAACAATAGGTTAAGAATATGACAGAGGAAGGGACGATGGTGGAAGAGAGAGAGCTTAGTAGATGAGTGGGGCTGGGATCAGAGGAGCAGGCAGTCAGTTTGGAGGAGGAGAGAAGATTTGCTGTTTCCTCTTCAGTGACTTCAGAAAAGGAAGAAAGGGTGACAGAAGGTGAGGGAAGGATTTGGGATTGAAGAAGGGGAAGATGAAGTGGAGGTGAACCTGCAGAGAATTCAAGGCTAATCTTCTGGACTTTGTCACAGAAGTAGCCAGCCAAGGTCTGGGCAGACAGTGAAGGTGGAACTGGGAGAGGAGGAACGTTGAGGAGATGAGGAGAGAGTTGAGTGTAGCAAAGAGAAGGCAGGAGTCAGAGGCAAGAGAGTTAGTCAGATGGATATAGTACTCTTGCTTGGCGAGTGCTACGACTGACTGGAAAGAGGTTAGCATGAATTTAAAATATAGGTAATCAGCAAGGGTATGGGATTTAAGCCAACGGCCCTCAGCAGAGCAGGCACAGGAACAAAGGTAGCGGGTTGTCAAGGACAGCCAGGGTTGAGGTATGGTACGCCTCACAGGGCATGGAATGAGAGGAGCCAGTGCAACCTGAGCAGAGGAGAGTGTAGTGTTATAGGAGAATACTGTCCCGTCAACAGACTCAGATGACATAGTAGAGGACAGAGGTGATAAGACAGCAGTGGAGAGAGCTGAAGGGTCGACGGTGTGAAGATTCCTAAACATGTTGATGGAGTTTGGGCAACACCAAGATGGGGGTGCTTAAGGGTGAAGGTTAGCAGGTGATGGTCAGATAAGGGCAGAACTGAGGTGGAGATGTTTGAGAGTGAGCAGTTGGAGGAGAAGACGAGGTAAAGACAGTGGCCATGCTTGTGAGTAGGAGCAGTAGAGCACAACTGGAGGTTGAATGAGGAGGTTAGGGAAAGGAGCTTTAAAGGGTCATCAACATGAATATTAAAATCCCAAAAAATAAGGGAAGGGGAAGATGCATCCAGAAAGGAGGAGAGCCAGGAGTCAACGTTGGTGAGAAAGGTAGAGGTAGACTTGTTGTTGGGGGAGGGGGAGGGTCAATAAACAGACCTCTATCATATCTCCCCTCAGGGGTCTCTTCCCCGGGTTGAAGAGTCCTATCCTCTTTAGCCTCTCCTAACGAGAGAGTGATCCCATCCCCCTTTATCATTTTCTCTACTTTTCCTAATGCCGCTATATCTCTTTTGAGATGCAGAAACTAGAATTCCACGCAATACTCAGGGTGCAGCTGCCCCGTGCAGCAAGAGAGACGTTATAATATCCTTTGTTTTGTTTTCTGTTCCTTCCCTAATGATTCCTTCCATTTGGTTTGCTTTCCCTGCGCACCGGGAGGCGTTTACCGGATCGTGCGTAGGCTTTCCTAGCACAGTAGTCTGGGCAAAGATGAGCCCAAATTTTTTATCTGCGCATCTATTTTACATGTGTACAGGACATACAGTACACAATTTTACACCTTCACAACCAGTGTGAATATCTGTGTCAGCATTTGCACACTGCTGGGACTAGCTCTGGGAGCCTAATTTTATAAAACACGTAAGAATCTTTCTAGTCGTCTCACATAGTTGTCAACTTATTAAAATACACCCAACATATTTTGTTACTAATTCATAAACACAGAGGATTTTCCTTCTATGCTGGTTCCCAACAAATTATTTGGTCTTGTATAAGAGAGGTTTAGTCAGTTGCACAGCAGTAAAACAAGGGAGAGAGAGTAGTATAACTTGGAAAGGGTTGAGTATACCACCTCTTGTCTGAAATCAACAGGACCAAGTTTTCCTGCACACTGAAGCTGGTACAATGAGAAAGGATTATCCCCAGTCACCGAGACTCTTCTCAAATGTTGTTTCTGTGTAAATCAGGCCCTAAGAAGTGCAGTATCTCATTTCACCTCCTGACAGATTCAGCAAGGTCATACAGAACAAACAAAATAAAATAAAATAACCACCGATGGGGCATATCTCAAACCTATTTCCACACACAGCTTTCATCTGGTAGAACAAGGTTCCTTGTATCAAGCTGATTACCTGAAGTCACTTGCTGATCTCAGATTGCGCTACTGGATATAGGTGGCAGAACGAATAGGTGCTGAAGTGAAACCCCAGTGATGGTCCATGGACAAGGGGCAGGCTGGGGGCCCCTTACCTCCTTCTTCTACCTAGGCGAGGAGGGGTCTGGGACTTACTCTAATGGTTTTATGGGCTGTGGGTCCGTTAGCATTACTTTCTCAGGGCAGACTTTCATCTTTAGCTCCGCAGGCAGCTTAGGGGCCTGCAGACAGGTCTGAGCTGTCAGACATCCTCTCAGGTGCATCAGCTCCTCTTTTGGGCCCTGGGATCTTGGAGCCCATCAAGGCTGAAGTTGTACTATTTATTTATTTATTTAACAATTTTTCTATACCGTCTTATCTTAAAATCAAGGCGGTTCACAATGAAACTTCAATTTACAGAGAACTTGCGAAAGAAACAATTAAAAACTTTATTCCTGTTACAAAATAACTTTCTTAGCAAACATAGGAAGGGGGTGAACTGGGGTGCTAAAGTATAACTTATGTACAATGTGACTATGTCAGATGGGTCAGCACCCAGGGATTTATCCCTGGCAAAGACATATTAAGTTAGTCCAATAAAAAGGTATTACCTACAACAGGTTCGTCATGTAGGCCAGGTATGGGAGGGGGTCCGATAAGGCATTTGATATGTTCTTGGAATGAGGAGCTGGACTGGATTAAGATTTAGAAATCTGCTTTTAAGATTTGCACTTGTGCAAGGTGGGTGGAGTTAATCGATAAACGTTTGCATGGGACATACCGTACCCTCGCATTTCATTCTGGAACCCCTCCTTTATGTTGAAGGGAGTGTGCTGGGGGGGACCCTTCTTGCATGTCTGGTAGTAATGTAGATTTGTTGCATCATTCTGGGGCTGGGTTGAAGGCGAGATACAGTGGCTCAAACGATTCTCATTTCTCTGCATATTACCCCACTGCCTGATTAGCTGGGTAGACTCCAATGTGAATTTTGGGCATAGGCTAGTCTTTACCACTGCAACCTTTTTGTTACCATTCAAAACCCACTGGCTGAAACAGACCAGAAAACCTGTTGAGACGGAACTTCTGACTGCAAGAGTTAAGGGTCAGCTTGCTCAGTCTGAGGTTTTATCACATTATGGAGCTACTCAATTGGCGTCTTTGATGTCTTGGTTGTTTCTTGAGGGATTGCTACGCACAGATGGGACGTGCTCCTGTGTATGCAATGCAATGTAATCATTTTCGTCTTGATGGTTCTCTAAATAAAGATTGCTTAAAAAGCCCCCTTTCCCTTCCAAGACAATTGGACCCATAAGCATTCCTCCACCCTCTCTCCAAGATAATTCCAACCAGCTTTGAAATCCGTGAGATAGAACAAGAGAGTCACAGAAAAACACAGACGTGGAAGCCCTGTGCGTTTTCCAATGTTACAGTCTATTTAACAAAGTTCAGACCTTAAGCACAGAAGCAACCTTGCCTGTTCAGCTCCACACAGACCAAGCCCTAAGAAATACCTGCATGATTATATAGCAGTATTTCCCACTTCCGCTTACAGTCAAGAAAAGTATGGAAGCCCCCAGGCTACACAAATATCTAAAATGTTACCACCCATGTCAGTAAGGCAGGCAAGCAAGAGCTGGAAAAGTCACCAGGAAATTGTTCTATTCGCCTTTGTTGTGAAACACAGAGGTTTCTGAAAGTGGAAGAGACGTCCACTCTGGCACTCCCTCACAGGGCTCCAAGCTGACAGAAACTCGGTTCAGAAATACCACTAATGTTCTGGGCCAATTTAAAGTAATAGAGTTACCCAATCTTCAAGAAATGAAAAGTTAACAATCCAAACTAATTACAGTAAATTCAAACAATCACAAAGAGTGAAAGACTTCACACACATTTCTTTGGCTTACAAAATTATCTTCACATGATCTTAAATGACAGAACTTCTCCAAACCCACACGCTCCAGAAGCCCAGGTCATGCCACTCCCTCACCAAGGAAAATCTCTGCAAGGTCACTGCTAGCATCACCCTTTGAGACACGGACCCAGGCTCATACACAGATACAGACACGCACCCAGACTTATGTACACATATGCAAAGACATGCACCCAGGCTGATACTTATGCACATGCATACACAGATACAGACATGCACTCAGGCTCATAGAGACATACAAACACAGACATAAACACATACCCAGGCTCAGGTACATGCACAGATACAGTACAGACATGCACCCAGGCTCATACACACGTACACAGGTACAGACAAGTACCCGTTCTTCTAATTCATATATACACACAAATGCATCCAGAGGTGCATGCATACATCCAGTCCTACACGTGCACCTATCCCAGACATGAACACAGACCTATGCATTCCTATATACATACACGCTTCCAGTCCTACACGTGCACCTATCCCAGACATGAACACAGACCTATGCATTCCTATATACATACACGCTTCCAGTCCTACACGTGCACCTATCCCAGACATGAACACAGACCTATGCATTCCTATATACATACACGCTTCCAGTCCTACACGTGCAGACACAGCGGCACATACTAAAAGCATGCATCTGGAAGCCGCACGTGCACAGTCCCGGAGCCTCCGGCGCGCGCGCGCTTCCTCTCCGGCCCGGGACCTCTCAGGAGTTGCCTGGAACTTGTTCCGCCCGAGAGTTGCCGCGACAGAACCGGAGCCGGCGGGACCGGGCCGCTCGCCCAGGTGCCCGCAGACACTCACCCAGGTCATCCATGCTGCTCGGGCCGGGCCGCTTCCCTTCCCCCGGAGCCGCACCCCAGACCCGTAACTTTTCCGCCGCTCTGCTGGGAACGGACCGCGCGCTCCCTTGCAACAAAGAACGTGCGCGCACACGCCTCGTTTCCCCAGCACCCCCGCGACGTGCGCGCTCTGGTCAGCTCCCGGCTCAAGGGAAGGCGCGACCCCTACAGGTGACAGCTGGAAGTGCGACGCCCGCGGACAGCAAACGCTGAGCATAGCGCGAGCGCGACCCCGAGCCACCCAGATAATCACAGCAAAGCTGCAAGGGAGCAGAGCCACACGCCCACCCCTCAATGCTGCCACATATCGGGGGGCTCTCAGGGCAGCCACATTCAAGTGCTGGCCACTTAACGGAAGCGCTTAGAAGCACATAAGATATGCCATACTGGGTCAGACCGAGGTCCATCAAGCCCAGTATCCTGTTTCCAACAGTGGCCAATCTAGGTCATACATACCTAGCAGTTTCCCCAAAAGACACAGGTTCCACCATGCTTGTACTGGGTCAAGCATTGATATCTTGGGTCCCTTCTTAATAATGGTTTATGGACCTTTCCTCCAGGAACTTGTCCAAACCTTTTTTAAACCCAGCTACACTAACAGCCTTTACTACATCCTCCGGTAACAAATTCCAGAGTTTGATTACACGTTGAGTGAAAAAATATTTTCTTTTATTAGTCTTAAATAGTTTACCCTGTAGCTTCATTGCATGTCCCCTAGTCTTTCTATATTCTGATAAGGTAAACAATCGATCTACGTTTACCCGTTCCACTCCGCTCATTAATTTATAGACCTCTATCATATCTCCCCTCAGCCGTCTCTTTTCCAGGTTAAAGAGCCCTAACCTTTTTAGCCTTTCTTCATAGGAGTTTCCTTCCATCCCCTTTACCATTTTGGTGGCTCTTCTCTGAACCTTTTCTAATAACGCTATATCCTTTTTAAGATACGGCGACCAGAATTGCACACAATATTCAAGGTGCGGTCGCACCATGGAACGATATAGAGGCATTATAATATCTTTTGTTTTATTTTCCATTCCTTTCCTTATCATACCTAGCATTCTATTTGCTTTTTGGCTGCTGCTGCACACTGGGCCGAGGGTTTCATCGTGTTACTGATGATGACACTTAAAGCTTTTTCCTGGGACTTTAGCAAGTTTAGCTAACCAAAATGCTATTTGGGTATAATGGATATTTCATGCTGGTGGCCAAATATTAGCCCAGCATTGAATAGCAGGGCTTTTTGTGAGGGGTGCACAGTGGTGAGGAGTACCAGCACTTTTTTTTGCCTGCTGTAACTGACCCATCGTCCTCATGTATTAATGAAAGAGACCCACGCATGAGAACCAGCACACGTTTTTTCTAGGAAAAATGCACTGTCCAGGTCTAATTTAAAGCTGCAACAGCCAGCTGCTTTACTTGGGTTGCTGCTGCCATCAAATATCTGCCCTTTCTTTTGTGTCATGACTCCAAATGGTTTAGTTTTGTACCTTAGGTGACAGGCATAAGCCTCATTCATAATGCAAAATATATTGAGTATGATCTCAGTGTCTTCAATTTACTTCTGGCCTTGGGCCTAATACTTGAATTGCGTCAAAGAGAGCCGGGACAACAAGCTCACAGGCTGTGATATATATAGGCAACTATCAAAGCGCACACGGAAGCAGAGCCAGCACTACCGCTAGGCAACTATCAAAGTGCACACGGAAGCAGAGCCAGCACTACCGCTAGGCAAACTATCAAAGTGCACACGGAAGCAGAGCCAGCACTACCGCTAGGCAAACTATCAAAGTGCACATGGAAGCAGAGCCAGCACTACCGCTAGGCAACTATCAAAGCGCACACGGAAGCAGAGCCAGCACTACCGCTAGGCAACTATCAAAGCGCACACGGAAGCAGAGCCAGCACTACCGCTAGGCAACTATCAAAGTGCACACAGAAGCAGAGCCAGCACTACCGCTAGGCAACTATCAAAGTGCACACGGAAGCAGAGCCAGCACTACCGCTAGGCAAACTATGCGATTGCCTATAGAGTCAATGGTCCAAGGGCAGCCCATTGCCACTGCCTCTTTCTGAGATCTGCAGTAATAATGATTACGTAAACCTTTATGGACAAGTTTTGTGCATACCATGGCAGTCATGGACCTCACTTCTAAGGGGGATGTTTACTAAACCGTCCTAATGTTACCGGCGCTAGTTGCAGCGTTAATGTGAAGAATGCCATATAAGGTAGTGGGCGTTCCGGCAGCAAGGTAGCAAGAATCTGTATCGCGCGATAGTGGGCGCCGTGGCACGTTAACGCGCATTAACCCTAAGTTCATGCCAGCACAGTGTTAGAAGCTATAAAGATGTAGCCCACTGGTTGCTGCAATGACTGTGGAGGCAGAGGTCATGGGTTTGATCCCGCAGTGGTGTTATGTAAGAAGGCTGTCTGAGGCATTTCCTTTTAATTTAAATCAGTGCTGCCAGCAAAAACACCCTCACAGTACTGTAACCTAAGGTGCCGCATAAGGCGCCCTATAAGACACTCCATAGGGCACATTATAAAGTACCCTGTCCGCCAAGGCACCTTATAATGTTCTCTATAGTGTGCCTTATGAGGCACCTTAGGCTACGGCACTGTGAGGGTGTTTTTGCTGGCAGCACTGATCTAAATTAAAAGGAAAAGCCTCAGACAGCCTTAATAAATAACACCACTGCAGGATCAAACTCATGACCTCTGCCTCCGCAGTCATTGAAGTAACCAGTGGGCTCCATCTCTAGAGCATCTAACACACCACTGGTTGGCTACAGAAAGACTGCAGGTCACCACACAAACTGTCTGTTGTGGTTACCAGGATAGGGTAAACCCACCCATACCCATGATGCACTGCACATGCAGATCAGCAACCTACATCTGATCACAAGATGGGGTATGTGCCTCTATAGCACCCCGGCCTGGTAGGGGGAACTGACCGTGTGTGTTACTGGCACAGAGTAGCTACAGACCGTGACATTGTGTAGTTCCTGTGCTCACCCTGAGGGTGAGGTGGGCGCCCAGCACCAGGTCCGCAGCACATGGCATGGCTGAGATAGGCTGTGCTGCAGGTCCCCCATCAGTGCTAGTGTGTGATAGGTAGTCCTTGCAGACACACTTAGGATACACCTGTGTCCATCTGTATTTCCCAGTCACGTCTAGCCCTTGTGGATTATGATGCACCCAGAATAGTGGATATCCTGTGTGGTTACCATGGTCACATGTTATAAGAGAAGGGTGGTGTTTTGACCCAAAAGCAGATTATGTAGCATCACCCAACCCACTCTCTGTGGGTCAGGGTGGGGGACAGGATCTACCACCAACAGATCCACATTCTACATCTTTGCAATGGTGGCAGTAGAGGGGACCATCAACCCCAGTCCTGCTGGGGAATAGGCACCCTACAGGGCAGTCAATGCAGATCTGTACACATCACATAGGGCACTGGCAGACAGGCACTAGGCCTGGAAAAGCTCAGCTGTCCCCCACCACTATCTGACACTCACCAGCAGAGGGCACAGCCAGTCTCCACCCACTGCACCCTGCAAGGTGTTCGAGCCATACACATGCTAACTGCAGACTGTCCGCTAGCTAGTACATAGTGCATGTGCCTGTGCCTGGAGAAACTGTGTGCACCCAGAAATGGGATGCAAGCACACACACCAAGCAGGTATGTCAGTGATTGGGCCCCAGAAAAGGGAACCCATAAATATGACTTAAAAAAAATATTGTATAGCCCTATGGGGGAACCTAGCCATGCCGTGGTCACTGCTCAGTCAGGGTGAGAGTGACCTCCCAGCATGACATGCTGTGGCCACCCTGTCTGTGCAGGTGGTGGTCGGGCACTACAATGTCCCAGCCATTGCCCTATGCCCTGTGCAGATGCATCCTGCCCAGACCGCTGTGTCCAGGCCATACCCACAATACCTTGCTCCTCATTATGCACATTGGCAGGCTAACAGTGCAAGCATTGTGGGCTCAGTAAAGTGTAGGCAGCCACAAAACACTGGTTAGACATACACACACTCCCACACCTATTTCAGCATTGTGCAGAGATAGAGGTGGTTGGCAGCCCTAGCCGCCACACCAGTCCTGGGCACAATGCAGGCATTGCTAAGGTATGCAGGTGCTAGTATTAGTACCTGCTACTCTGCGCAGGGCCCAACAGCCTGACTCTCCATGAGGCTTTGGATAGTGGAGCCTGTGGGTGTGGGTTTTTGTGCCCCTGTTGGCAGATGTTATAGGGCAGAGGTTCCCAACTCCAGTCCTGGTGGGCCAAGCACGATTCAGGTTTTCAGGTTGTCCCTAATGAATATGCACGAGATACATTTGCATACAATGTGGGCACTGCATACCAATGCATCTCATGCATATTTATTAGGGACATCCTGACATCCTGAATGGTATTTGGCCCTCCAGGATTGGAGTTGGGAACCTCTGCTCTAGGAAGTGGACATGTTTATGGTGTATGTGCTCTGTAGAGTAAAATATCAGGACATGGTCTGCAGGAGCACCAGCTGGTAATGGAACCTGTGACCTTCTGCCTTTGTGCACACTGGCTGCAGAGGCAGGTCGTTCCCTGGGGATCCCATGACTGTTCCTCAGACAGATCTTATCTGTTGCACTGCACGCCACCCACCTATACAGGGCTTGGCCTTGCTCTGCTGTGACTTGCTAAAAATGTAAACGTTCCTCCAAACTACCGTCTTGGACAAGTTATCCCATAAGATTTAGAAACCTTTCAATTGTTCATATCAAAAATTTTCCTTTTTTAATTGTTTCTTTTCAATTATTCTTTTTTTATTTTTCTTTTTTTAAATATTTCTATTGGAATAGAACCAGGTCTCAGAGAGTTATCAGTACATATCATGGGTTAAAATCCCTTTTGTACTTGCTCAGCATCAATGACCACGGTTCAATTAGTTAGTTCCTAAACTTTAGCATTCTCTTAGGTTAAAAAATCTGATCTGTTAAATATCCAAATCCATAATAATGTAATTGTGCCCAAGAATGCAACAAATAAATGGAACTTAACTTGCAGTTGGTCTCAAAAGTTGGTCTCAAATACGTTGTTATCATTTATGCTTCTCATTAAACTTTCCCTGACGCCACCAGTCGGCACCGCATTTGCGTTTCAAAATTGCTTCTTCAGGGGTCGAGTTTCATCAAAAGCTGGAAATAAACACATTCTTCATGTAATTCCAAGATCTGATAACATATTAGTAACTAAAGTTCAGCAATCCCACATATACCTTGTATAATGGCAACAGAAAATCTTTCAAGCGCTAGACTGCGTGTTCAACATCGAGCTCCTCGGCTCCAAAAAACGCCGCGCATGCGAGATGATGCAACTCACGGCCATTTAAAAGGGATGAATACATGACATACCCAGTCAGCCACTTACAAGCATGCTCCCCATTCTATGCCATTGTTTAGACCGCCAGGGAATACTGTCCCTAGGCGGTATATCCATCGCTGTTCTTTGATGATCAATGCTTGTTCTCTAGTTTTACCATTTTGTCCCACTAGTGTTCTGTCAAAGCAAAAACAGCGCAGATCTTCAAATTGATGTTGATATTGTATACAATGTGCAACTATGGGAGCTTCTTGTACTCTACATCGTAAACGACTACGATGTTCATTCATACGGGTTTTAAACGGCCTAAGAGAATGCTAAAGTTTAGGAACTAACTAATTGAACCGTGGTCATTGATGCTGAGCAAGTACAAAAGGGATTTTAACCCATGATATGTACTGATAACTGTCTGAGACCTGGTTCTATTCCAATAGAAATATTTAAAAAAATAAAAATAAAAAAAGAATAATTGAAAAGAAACAATTAAAAAAGGAAAATTTTTGATATGAACAATTGAAAGGTTTCTACATCTTATGGGATAACTTGTCCAAGACGGTAGTTTGGAGGAACGTTTACATTTTTAGCAAGTGATTGCATCCTCTATGAAATAGACCTATAGTATTGACTTGCTCTGCTGTGGGCAGCTGCCACTGCCCCCTCTGCCACCAGCACCCCTCAACCACTATGCTGACATGCTCTTATGCCAGTAGTGTACAGTCCCATGCCATCCAGTGTGCCGCTAGGCGGCTGCCTATGGTGTGGGATCTGGGGTGAGGGTGCTGACATGGACATCAGCACTTCCCCCTGGCACCGCCTGCCAATGTTCTGTGCCCTTGGGGGTACCTGCTGGGTACTGTCCCCTGGGACACTGTGGGACACACTCTCATGGCCAGATTGGACCCTGGTCAGTTGCTGTCTTGCTGCTTTTCAGTTTCTGCATTCCTATGTGCCAGGTAGGCATCTGCCTAGTCCACGCTGTGCCCCAGCTGGCCCACTGCATGTGCCGCCTGCAGCCCCCTGTACCCCATTTACACCATCACCATAGTGCCCTTTCCTACGTGGCCACTCTACTGTTGCTGCACATGTGAAAGCCACATAAGCAAGCTGCCCAATATACACCACAGCAAACCCTCATCACCACTATCAATGTTGGAACATTCACTTTGTAGGGGGAAATCAGAATTGACCCTTCCAAAAGTGACATCTTCCTTTTTATTCTTTATGGGTAGTGTTGATTACCATTTATCATTGTTTTTTCTATTGGCCAGCTCGGTGTTTTGTATTTCTATTTTGGTTCTGGTCATTATCTCTCTGGTTTTTGCATGTTTTGTTACTGCACATGTATCACTAATATCACTTATCTGGGTCTCCCTGCCTTTGCTGTACATTGCTGACTGAACTGGTTTCTCTCTCCTGCAAATGTGCCTCTAACGCAAGGTTTTCACTGGCGTTAATTTTCAGACCCTGATTTCACAGCGTTAGTGTGCCTGAGGCCTCTCTCCGCCCATTGACCCCTTATCTCCGCCCTCTGGGGAGCCTTACTCCACCCTCTGTGCACCTTAACGCCGCCGGAGACGTTATCGCGCGATACATGATGTTATCACACGGTAATGTGCCATTATCACGCGATAACATCACTTATTGCGCGATATCATCGCCACTGCAATGTTAGCGCTGTTTAGTAAACATACCCCTAAGTCAGGGTATGTGCAGTATGATCTCAGTCTCTCAAAATTACTGCTAATGCTCAGCGTAGGACTTACATCAGGCCAAAGAGAGCTTCCTTCTGTCGTTCATAAGATGTTAATTGTATGGATAATTTATCAAGGTGGGCTTAGAAATTCCTCTTAATTAGGCCTGTGGTACCCGACATGATGGGAAATAACTCTCTATCTTTCTGCCACATTTTCTTGGTCTCCGACTGTATTTCTTGGTGCTTTAATATTTTCTCCCTCTCAACACAATTCACAGAGTAGACACTTGGAACCTGCACCTCTATAATCAATGCCATTTTGGTGTTTTTCTCCATTACCATTATATCTGGCTTCCTCGCATCTAGCTTTTTATTGGTCAGAATGGGAATGTCCCAGGTGATCATAACCTCCTCATTCTCTGTAATTCTCTTAGAGTCATGATCCCAGTGCTTTTCGGGAATAATGATGTTGTAGTGTTTAGAGTTTCCAGTGGATGAGGCGTGCTCATTTATTATGTCGTTCTGTCTAGACATTTTCTGCCATCAGAACTTCACAGCCAGCTATGAGGTGAGTCACTTTTCCAGCACTGTGGGTCTTCTGTGCTTCTGCCCCTGCCTATGCGTGATGCCAACTTCCTGTTTACATCGGGGGGGGGCAGAAGCAGGAACAGCACTGCAGTGCCAGATATTTTGGTAAGATCTGCAGTGCTGTTTCAAGTCTTCCACCGCTGCTGGATGGCGACGGTGACAGGGGCAGGAACAGAGGGGCTCACGGGTAAAGGCTCGCCTAAGATGTCTCCTATCCCTGCACCAGCTGCGTCTAACTTACCATGCAGTAAGTGCAAAACTTTACTATTCTTTAATAAAAGAACCTCTTGGAGTAGAGTCAAGCCAGAGTGATAAAAGTACCACTACTTATCATTTATATAGCACTACAAGGCGTGTGTAAAACACAGTCCCTGCTCATCAGAGCTTACAATCTAATCAAAACACATAGTGAAACTGGGGACTGGAGTATGGTAAGATACATATAAGTAGTGAACAAAGAGTGAGGATTCAAAAGCATTCTGGGAGCAGAGACTGGGCAGAGCTGAGCTGGAGTTGCACTATCTATAATATCCATGCAAACCATAATGCTGTTAGGACCCTTCTGACTGCATCTGTGCTCCACCCACAACCACCAAGATACGATGCAGTCCATGCAGCTTTGCAACACGGCACTACACAGCAGTACTATGCAACAGTAACCTTGTTATCTGTAAACTCATGCATGTTATTGTACTGAGACTTTTTGTTCTATGTGAACCGCGCTGATGCCGAATAGTGCGGTATATAAGAGAATGTAAATAAATAAAATAAATAAATAAATAAAGTAGAAGGCCAACTAGACACCTAGGTATTATTGACACAACCACATGAAATTTGAAGTGGATTGACACTAGTTCACTTCTCCTCCTTCTAATAATCCTAATAAGACCATCCAGAGCTACACAAATATGGAACTCCCAGTCCAATTCTATACAGAGAGAGACACCATCTAGCAACACCACAACTGCACCCTCACCCACAGAGGAGGCCACAACACCTTATCCCAATATACAAAAAGCATTCCCACAAGCAAGCCACGCACTTGCACAATACCCTCAAATAATCAAATGCTCACTAGTAACTGCGCTCCATCCGAAATAAAATCCACATCATATCAGATTATGTACAAGATCAGAAAGCTGAGATAACGTGCATCATTGAATTATGCTTGTCAGACACCGACAATGTCCTAATAAATCAACTTACCTCCTCAAGCATGAACATTCACAACTCTCCCAGACTTCACCGCAAGGGTGGAGGAGCACTCATCTTATCAACAAGCGACTAAACTTTAAGCCCATCAGTACCCTATGAACTCCGACAGTAAATATCATAATACTGGAGAACAAACAAATGACGCTATGCTTGATATATATATACCCAAACTCTGACCCGGATGACCTTTCAACCATAATAGAGCTAGCATGCACTTACTCTAATAAAGAACAATCTCTAATTATGCTAGGCGACTTCAGCTTGAATTCAGACCCTGCAGCACAAGACTCAGCCGTCCTCGATGAATTAAACACAATGAACCTCACCCAAATCATAGACGTTCAAACACACACTGGGGGAAACACACTTGATCTGGTATTTTTACCCTCCACTCTAACATAACTCACATCCCCTACCAGATAACTCCAGTATCTTGGTCTGATCACCACATTATCTCATTTGAACTCAGCACAACTTCCTTTGGCCAAACAATAAAACACAATTAACCAGTGATGCTTCAGAGAATTTGACAAAGACACTATACTTGAATTCATACTACCCAAGCTCAACACCAGCTCTACGGACCTTACATGGAATGACACCATCACTTCAATTGCTCTTGCCCCACAGAAAAAGACATCGCCAAGATCAAACAAGGCACCATCGTACTCATCAGACATAAGGCAAGAAAAGCTCAAGTTAAGACAGCTGGAAAGATGCTGGTGAAGGACTAGAAATCAAACACATCTCCAGGAATACATAGGGGTATGTTTACTAAACCGTCTTAACGTAGCAGCGGTGATGTTATTGCACGATACGTAATGTTATCACGCGATAATGTAACATCATCGCGCAATAACATCACGTATCGCGCGATAATGTCTTCGGCGGCGGTGAGGTGTGCAGAGGGAAGAGAAAGGCGCCCCAGAGGGTGGAGTAAGGCTCCCCAGGGGCAGAGAGAAGGGGTCAATGGGCGGAGAGTGGGCGGGGAGTGGATCCATGCACACTAACGCCGTGAAAGAAAGCTCTGAAAATTAACGCCAGTGAAAACCTTGCGCTAGGCACATTTGCAGGACAGAGAAACCATTTCAGTCAGCAATGTACAGCAAAGGCAGGGAGACCCAGAAAAGTGATAGTAGTGGTACATGTGCAGCAACCAAAAAGGCAAATAAACATATAAAATGACCAGAACCACATTTGAAATCCCAATAACCAAGCTGGCCAATAGTGATATTAATGATAAACATAAAGCAACACTACTGACAAAGCGTAAAAAGGAAGATATCATGTTTGGAAGGGTCTAACATAGTAACATAGTAACATAGTAACATAGTAGTTGACGGCAGATAAAGACCAGCATGGTCCATCCAGTCTGCCCAGCGAGATGGCAAGAGTAGGTGCACCTGTCGCTCCGCGCAGGCCACCCCTCTCCATATCCTTGTTCAGGGGTAAACCCACCACTCCATATAGGACACCCCTATTTGTTAAGACGTTATATGGTTTGGAAGTTAGATGGTACCGTTTATTTTGTTTTTTTTCCTATTTCTGTAAAGGGATCCTCTGTGTTTGTCCCATGCCTTTTTGAATTCCGTCACCGTGTTTGCCCCTACCACTTCCATCGGGAGGGCATTCCAAGCATCCACCACCCTTTCAGTGAAAAAATATTTCCTGACATTGCCTTTCAATTTACCCCCTTGCAGTTTCATGTTATGCCCTCTAGTTTTACAGGTTCCCCGTCTTTGGAAGAGGTTTGTTTGTTCATCATTTCTCTTTAAGTATTTAAAGGTCTGAATCATATCTCCCCTGTGCCTCCTTTCCTCCAAGGTATACATATTTAGGTCTTCAAGTCTCTTCTCATAAGGCTTCTGACGCAGGCTCCAAATCATTTTGGTCGCCTTCCTCTGAACAGTCTCCAGTCTTTTTACATCCTTTGCAAGATATGGTCTCCAAAACTGAACGCAGTATTCCAAGTGAGGCCTCACCAGTGACCTATACAGTGGCATAAGTACCTCTTCTTTTCTGCTGGTAATCCCTCTTTGTATGCAGCCCAACATCCTCCTGGCTTTTGCCACCGTCTTGTCGCACTGTTTTGCCACCTTGAGATCAGCAGAGATAATCACACCAAGGTCTTTTTCCTGAACTGTGCATACCAACCTTTCTCCCCCTATCGCGTACATTTCTCTTGGATTTCTGCTACCCAAGTGCATGACACTGCACTTTTTTGCATTAAATCGTAGTTGCCAAGCTTTAGACCAGTCTTCCAGCTTTTGTATATCTTTCTTCATGTTAACCACTCCCTCAGGGGAGTCCACTCTGTTGCAAATTTTTGTGTCGTCTGCAAAAAGACAGACTTTTCCATTCAGTCCTTCAGCAATATCACGCACAAATACATTGAACAGTGCCGGGCCCAGGACCGAACCCTGGGGCACCCCGCTAATCACCTTCCTCTCATCCGAGTGAGCTCCATGTACAATCACCTTCTGTTGTCTGTCAGTCAGCCAATTTCTAATCCAGTTTACCATCTTGGGACCCATCCCCAAGCTACTGAGTTTGTTGATAAGCCTCCTATGAGGAACAGTATCAAAGGCTTTGCTGAAATCCAGGTAGATGACATCCATTGCATGCCCCTGATCTAGTTCCCTCGTCACGCAGTCAAAGAACTCGATCAGATTTGTCTGGCAAGATCGTCCTTCGGTAAAACCATGTTGCCTCGGGTCTTGCAAGCTGTTGGTTTTCAGAAAGTTCACTATTCGCTCTTTCAGGAGCGCCTCCATTACTTTTCCTGCCACCGAGGTAAGGCTCACGGGTCTGTAGTTTGACACTTCTTCCCTGTCACCACTTTTGTGTAGAGGTACGACATCAGCCATTCTCCAGTCCTGAGGAACCTCTCCTGTTTCCAAGGATCTGTTGAAGACATCCTTTAACGGTCCTGCAAGAACCTCTCTGAGCTCTTTCAGTATCCTGGGATGTATCCCATCCGGTCCCATGGCTTTGTCCACTTTCAGTTTAGCAAGTTGTTCTAACACCTCTTCTGCTGTGAATGGTGTGGTATCTACTTCATTCCCATTTTTATATTTGGGAGTCACAGCTGGTCCATCCCCAGGATCTTCTTTAGTAAACACAGAGCAGAAGTAATTGTTTAGCAATTTTGCTTTTTCAGTGTCACTTTCCACGAGTCCTTTCCCAGCACTTCTGAGTCCTGCAATTCCAACTCTGATCTTTTTCCTTTCCCGAATATACCTGAAGAAATTTTTGTTGCCACCCTTAACATCTTTAGCCATCTTTTCCTCTGCCTTTGATTTTGCTATCCTTATTTCTCGTTTTGTCTCTTTGAGTTTGATCCTGTATTCATTTCTGTGTTCTTCGGTCTGCAAGCTTTTGAATTTTGCAAAAGTTGTGTTTTTTGCCTTTATATGAGCAGCCACCTCTTTGGAAAACCAAATAGGTTTCCTTCTCCTCTTGCTTTTATTTACTTTTCTTACATATTTATCTGTTGCTCCTTTCAATGCCTCCTTTAGTTTAGCCCATTGCAATTCCACTTCCTTTATCTCTTCCCACCCCGTCATCTCCTCCTTTACATACTCTGCCATTTGTCTGTGCTCTGCCATTTGTCTGTGCTCTGTCCTCCTATAAAGTGAATGATCTCACATTGAAATAGCGGTGATCAGGGTTGTTGTCGTTTATATTGGGCAGGTTTGTTATGGCGTGCACATTGCAGCAACAGCAGAGTGGGCACATAGGAAAGGGCAACTGTACTGATGCTCTAAATGGGATACAGGGGGCTGCAGGCAGCACATGCTGTGGTCCAGCTGGGGCACAGTGCGGACTAGGCAGATGCCTAGGTGGCACATAGGAATGCCAAAACCGTAAAGCAGCAAGACAGCAATTGACGAGGGTCCAACATGGGCACGAGTGTGTGTCCCACAGTGTCACAGGGGATATTACCCAGCAGGTACCCCCAAGGGCACATAACATTGGCAGGCATTGCCGGGGGGAAGCATGCATGTCCATGTAGGCACCCCTACCCAACAACCCACACCATAGGCAGCTGCCTACAGGCACACTGGATGGCCTGGGACTGTGCACCACCAGCACCACTGGCATAACGGCATGTCAGCATGGTAGCGGAGGGGTGCTGGTGGCAGAAGGGGCAGTGGCATCTGCCCACACCAGACCATGGTCCATTTAGGTGGGTGCCGTGCACTGCAACAGACAAGATCTGCCTGAAGAAACAGTCATGGTATCCCCAGGGAACAACCTGCCCCTGTGGCAACAGTTTGGTACAGTACACACAGCCAGTGTGGTCAGGGCAGAAGGTCACAGGTTCAAGTCCCAGCTGTGGCTCCTGCCAACCTTGTCCCTATATTTTACCCAGTACTAAACCATGTTAATAAAGACAGAACCTTTATTGCAGATAAAATAAACATGCCTGAAATGCCTATATTTTACCCTACAGAGCACAAACACCATAAACATGTGCAATCCCTAGAGCAGAGTTTCCCAACTCTAGTCCTGGAGGGCCAAACACCATTCAGGTTTCATGCTGTCCCTAATAAATATACCTGTGCTGCATTTTTATGCACCGCCCCCATTGTATGCAAATGTATCTCATGCATATTCATTAGGGACAGCAAGAAAACCTGAACAGTGTTTGGCCCACCAGGACTGGAGTTGGGAGCCTCTGCCCTAGAGCAGTGGCCAACAGGGACACCCACACCCATACCCACAGGCTGCACTATCCAAAGCCTCATGGAGAGTCAGGCTGTTGGACCCTGTGAGGATCAGCATCTCCCAATACTGGCACCTGCATACCTTAGCAATGCCGTCCTAAACTTGGGAACACGTTCCACATATATCAAAAGATTTCTATGATTAATGTCAGATAACAAATCCTAAGTTAAACATGATTTGTCGATAGAGATTCATCATAGCAAACGTTCGGATATCTGTGGAGTGTGTTTCAGTTATTGCCTCTAACAGTGTTTACCACCCTGGGGAGTGACCCCCAACAGTATTGCGTACCATAACAATGCCCGCACTGTGCCCAGGGCTAGTGTGGCGGCCAGGGCTGCCACAAACCTCTATATTTGCACAATGCTGGCATAGGTGTGGGAGTGTGTGTTTGTCTATCCAGTGTGTTGTGGCTGCCTAAACCTTACTGAGCCCACACTGCTTGCACTGTTTCCAGTGTTAGCCTGCCAATGTGCATAATGAGGAGCAAGGTACTGTGGGTATGGCCCGGACAGGGCGTTATGGGCAGGATGCATCTACACAGGGTATAGGGCAATGGCTGGGATATTGTAGCGTGCATCCACCACCTGCAAGGACACAGTGGCCACAGCATGTCATGCTGGGAGGTCAGTCCCACTCTGACTGAGTAGTGACCAGTGTGCATTTTTGTTGAGTGATGGCAAGTTTACCTGAAGCAGGGTGTATGAAATGTAAATACCCGAAACGCAGGACTGTGTTGTGCATACATCACCAATCTCAGCGTCCTCGCCAAAATTTGAAGATAAGTACCAACTTTGCTGTTATTTGCAGATAAAAGATAATTGATAACTTGCAGATTTGTTATTGGGGTCTTTGTCCGGGTGAATTTACCGGCCTATCCCCTCAACTGCATTTTGATTAAAATTGACATTTTTTCTCCTTTGCCATAGCTTCACAGTTGGTAGCTTTGGCGAGAGGAAGTTTGTCCGACAAAAAATCGGGGGCTTTGGGGGTACACATTCCTTAATTTTGGTTCACTTTTTTATTTAATTATATTTTGGAGCTTGGTGAACTGTTTCTTTGGCTCATGAGGTTCATTTTTGATGTTGAGTAGTGACCACGGCATGTCCAGGTTCTCATATAATGCTATGCACAGCTTCTGTAAGTGATATTTCTGGGTTCCAATCACTGACAAACCTGGCCATCTGAGCTTACAATCTAGTCATGACTGATACGCAGAAGATGTGAGCAGGGCACAACAGCGGGTGGAGGTGGATTATGTGTGTCAGGATTAGTAGACTTGGGGGAGGTGGTAAGCTGTCACACCTGATTTGTGGCTGATTGGGAAAGGGGCTGCTGTACAGCCACAGGTAGTTAGTTTGAGGCTTTGGGTGCAGCAAGGTGAAAGGCGTATAGTCTGGGGTCAACAGTAGGAGAGCGGCCCATAGATGGGACCAGTTGCCTAGACGTGTGTTTCACATTTTGTAATATGAGTTGATTGATTGGTTTGTATGCTCTGATGAGCAGGGACTGAGTGTTACTTATTTATTTCATTTATTTTATTCTCTTATATACCGCGCTATTCTGCATCAGTGCGGTTTACATTGAACAAACTGAAATTACATTGAACAGGGCATTATAACTTGGAGATAACTATTTTACAGGGAACATGGGCTGTGGAGGGTTAAGTGGCTTGCCCAAGACCACAAGGAGCATCTGTGGGACTAGAAACCCCAGTCCTTCCGGCCCAAGGTTGCTGTCCTCTAGTGGGATTTGAAGCCCCGACCTTCCGGCCTGAAGTACCTTGCCCCAACCACTAGGCTACTCCTCCACTTGTTTCTGTAGAACGCTACATATGACAAGTACCACTATATACATGCTCAGTAGTAGTTGTATTAGTGGTAGTTGAGATCAGTAAGAGAATTTAATGCAACACCACAGTGTACCTGCATGTATAGGTCAGCAGGAGAACCTTGACATGGATGCAGAGACGGATAGGGAGCCTGCGAGGTGTCCTGACAGGGGAAGTTTTATTGCCATATGTGTGTGGCTGTAGATTGGCCATGCAGTACAGTGTTGCATATTTCAAGGCAGACAGAGATGATTCAAAAGCAGATCAGCAAGGTGTAGGTTATAGTAGGCAAGCCGGGAGCTGATCAGGGAGTGGATTGGGGTTTTAGTTGTGTGTTCAGGGAGGACTGGGGAAATATAGCTGATATCATCTAGAAAGACACCACAAGCCTCAGCTACAAGCTGGGTATGTGTGTTGAGGAGGAGAGTGGAGTCCAAGACAACATCTACGTTGCGGACCCTAGAGAAAGGAAGTTATGGCCACACACACAAGGACACTCTGATGGGAGGGGAGGGTTTAGGTGCACATATAGGACATCCATGCTTTGCCATTGTCATTTTCACACACTGGGATGACATGCAGCCATCAATGTCAGGTGGCAAGCAGACATCGGGGTGTGGTTTGGCAGACATAATTCAGGCATCGAGAGATATATTTGCAACTCATCAGCACACAGCTGGTAATGTAAGTCAGGGGCTGAGATAGCCACACCAAGGAAATGGATATTGACAGAGGATAAGGAAGAAGCCCCTGGATATTTCCCTGTGGTACAGGAACTGACAGCGGGGTAGCAGAGGACTTTGAGACACCAGAACACACACTGAAGGGGCAGTGGGAGCGATATGGGGGGCGCAGGATAGTACTGCGGCCTCAGAACCGAGCAGGGACACGGTAGCAAGGAGACGGTTCTGTTCAACAGTTTTGAAAGCAGCAGAGAGGTGAGGAAGGGGACGGACACAGTACAGGCCCTTGTATTTTGCCACACACACTACAGTGATAACTTTAGCATGAAGTGAGTCTTACAGTGTGATGGGGAACAGTCAGTCTGTAAAGAATCTTGGGGGGTCTGTGAGCTGAGGATGTGAAAGTGCAGTGTGTGTTGCAGAGCTCCAACATGACATATGTTTATGTTTATTTAAAACTTTATATGTCGCCCATTACAGGGTAACAGAGCAGTTTACAAATTAAAAATCACAAAACGTGCTGTAGAAAGAGAGAAGAGAATGCCAATTTAAACATTGCAAAAGGGGGAGAAAGAACAGTCAGAGAAGAAAAAGACAAGACAACCAGTAATAGAAAGAGAAGAGAGAGATGTTAGTTTATTTTATTCTTGCTACTGGGGAAGGAAGAGAAGAAGGGGGAGGAAGATCAAAAGCTGTGCAGAAGAGGTGTGTTTTTAACTGAGTTTTAAATGATTTGAAGGAGGGGTCCAATCGGAGGTTGGGGGGGGGGGGAGCAAGTTCCAGAGTCGCGGTCCAAGCAAGTAGAAGGTGGAGGATCGTGTGGACTCTAAGGGGTATGTTTACTAAAGTGCGGTAAACTTGAATAACGCGCGTTGTATGACGTTAACGATCGTAAGTGCAGTATAACGCACGTAATCACGCGCCAACGACCGTTAACGTCATACTACGCGCGTTAACCGCACGTAACGATCGTAAAGCCCCGCGGCGCGTTAAAACAGCGCAGAAGGTGGAGAGTGGGCGGAGAGAAGGGGGTCAATGGGCGGAGAGTGGGCGGGGAGAGGCTCCCCTCTCACTAACGCGCTGAATTTCTGAGCTCAATTCCAACGCGAATGAAAACCTGCCGTTAAAGGCATATTACAGGGAAGAGAAACCATTTCCGTCAGCAATGTACAGCAAAACCGGGGAAACCTACAAAACGTGAGCAGTGTGATACATGTGCACAGAACAAAAGTTCACATAAAACTTTAAAAATGACCACAAGAAATATTGTAGAAAGTATAATCCTGCTGGGCAACAGTGATAGCAATGGGCAACAATGAAAAACACTCCCAGGAAAGCTCCAAAAAAAATAAATGATGTTTGGAAGGGTCTACGCTCCGTAAAACCTTTCAAAAAGCATTTCATTTTATTGGAGCTTTCCTGGGAGTGTTTTTCATTGTTGCCCAATGATATCATTGTTGCCCAGCTCGGTTATGGGTGTTTGCCCCTTTTTTCGAGGTCTGTTTGAGGTTTATTTGCACTTTTGTCTCCATACAAGGTAAATGAGCCCACAGTAAAATTGTGCAGAGCAGGGTTTCTGACTCGTCAGGCCAGTTTTCCTATCTCCAGGGACTGCACTGTCTCTGTGGCCACAGTGTGGTGCAACGGACACAGCCAGTGCCTGTAAGACCAGAGGGTCACAGGTTCAAATCCCAGCTGGGGCTCCTGCCAACCCAGTCCCCATAGTTTTACCCACCACTAAACAGTGATAGTAAAGACACTCCTTTATTGCAGAGAACATACGCATGGCGTATATTTTACCACACCAAACACAGACACCAGAAACAGGCACATTACCTAAAGCAGAGTCCCGCAAATGCAGTCCTGGAGGGCCCCACACCATTCCGTTTCCATGCTGCCTCTAATAAAGATGCCTGTGCTGCATAGCTATGCACCACCCCCATCGTATGCAGATGTAGCTCATGCATATTTATGAGGGACAGCATGAAAACCCGAACAGTGTTTGGAACACCAGGACTGGAGTTGGGGAACTCTGCCGTAAAGCAGCAGCCAACAGGGCCACACACACACACACAGGCCCCATTGGCCAATGCCTCCTGGAGAGGCAAGACATTGGGCCCTGCCTGTATCTCCCAATACTAGCAGTTGCATACCTTAGCAATGCCACCCTACACCTGGGTATATGGTACACAGCTATCAAACGTTTCCTATGATAACTGGCAGATATCAATTCCTACGTTAAGCACATTTTGCTCATTGAGCTCCACCATAACAATCATTCTGATGTCTGCGGTGTGTGCTGCAGGTCTGGTCTCTGACAGTGTTCACCACCCTGGGAGTGACCCCCCAACAGTCTTGTGTACCATATCCATGCCTGTACTATGCCCAGGACTGGTGTGGTGGGTATGGCTGCTGACCACCTCTATAGTAGCACAATGCTGGCATAGGTGTGGGGGTGGCTGGTGTGTGGTGGCTGCAAACACCTTCCACAGCCCACACTGCCAGCAATGTTGCCAGTATTGGGCTGCCAATGTGCATAATGAGGAGCAAGGTACCATGGGTATAGGCCGGACAGGGTGGCCTGACCAGGGTGCATCTGCACAGGGCATAGGGCAGTGACAGGCACATTGTAGTGCCCAGCCACCACCTACACAGACAGGGTGACCTCAGTATATCCTGCTGAGAGATCACTCTCACCCTGACTGTGAAGTGACCACAGCATGGCTAGGCACTCCCATAGTGCTATCTAGTATCTCTGTCATGTGATAGATATGGGTTTCCTTTTGGGGCCCAGTCACTGATGTATCTGCTTGCTGTGTATGTTGACATCCCAGTTCTGGGTGCAGGTATCTCCACTGGGCACTAGCAGACTGTTTGCAGCTGGTATGTGTGGTGATGGAGTGGTTTGCAGGGTGCAGTGGCTGATGGCTTGCACCAGGGGAATATCAGATAGTGGTGGGGTGCAGCATACCATATCCAGGCCTAATGTCTGTCTGCTATTGTGTTATGGATGTGTACAGAGCTGCATTGACTGCCCTGTGGGGTGTCTGTTCCTCAGCAGGACTGGGGTTGATGTTTCCCTCTACTGCCACCTTTGCAGGGAGGTAGACTGTGGATCTTTTGATGGGAGACCCTGTTTGCCACCCTCAGCCCTGGGGGAGGGGGGTGGTGGTGCATGGGGGCTACACCTGACTGAAACAGACAGAGATGTCCAAGGTGTTCCTGCAGAAACTACCTATCTCACACATTAACACTGCTTTGGACCTGTGCCATGGCCTCTTTCAGCCATGGACGGTGCTGTGGACCTAGTGCTGGGCGCCTCACTGCACCCTCAGGGTGAGCACAGTACCCGCACAATGTGACAGTGTGTAGCTACTCTGTGCCAGTACAACACATGGTCAGTACCCCCTACCAGGCCGAGGTACTGTGGGGGTGCACCTGATCACTTCCCCCCTACCAGGCTGAGGTGCTGTGGGGGTACATTCCCCATGGTGTGTATCTGTGGACGGCTGATTTGCATGTGCAGTGCATCATGGGTGTGACTGGCACAATCCAACCCTGGGTAAATCCAGCACCTGCTCACAGGCTCAGATACACCATAGGCCATCACACGTACATCTGTTAGCATAATGCATAGGTGCAGGACACCCTAAAGAGTCTGTAATATTAGGTGCCCACGCTGGTAAAAACACACGTACCCACGCACAATTGTACGCACGCACCAATGCACGTAGCTACGCACGTACCAACACATGCAGCCACGCACGTGGCTAGGCACACTGCGAGGGTGTGTTTCTGGCACCACTACTCAACGTAAAGAAAAACATGCCTCCTCATTCCCTATGTAATGTACAGGGTGATGCCTGGGCCAGCCTTCTGTGTTAGGCACACTGGGGACTCGAACCCATGCTGCCTGTAACAGCGGTCAGTACACTAACCATTGTGCTACAGCTCTGTTTCAGTGCTTTGTGTCTGTACGCCTTCATACAATTAACGCGCAGTAACGCGCCACGGCACCCTGTAATGCTCGTTAGTTTTTGGAATGCGCGTTAGTGGTTAGGATGTCCCGCCCATGTCCTTTTTTGGCTTTCCTTTCACTAACGCGGCTCCTAACGCGATTTGCACTAACGCAGTTTAGTAAACATACCCCTAAGTGGGCCTGAGACGGGGAGGGAAGGAACATACGGTTAGTGTGAATAGAGCGGAGGGAACGGTGGGGAGTGTGAAGACATACCTGGTCGGCAAGATATAAATAGTTCTGTGCACAAAAATAAGAAGGGTGATGGTACATGGAGCTCACTCGGATGAGAGGAAGGTGATTAGCGGGGTGCCTCAGGGTTCGGTCCTGGGCCCGGCACTGTTCAATATATTTGTGAGTGATATTGCTGAAGGACTGAATGGAAAAGTCTGTCTTTTTGCAGATGACACAAAAATTTGCAACAGAGTGGACTCCCCCGAGGGAGTGGATAACATGAGGAAAGATCTACAAAAGCTGGAAGACTGGTCTAATGCTTGGCAACTACGATTTAATGTGAAAAAGTGCAGTGTCATGCACTTGGGTAGCAGAAATCCAAGGGAAAAATACACAATAGGGGGTGAGAGGTTGGTATGCACGGTTCAGGAGAAAGACCTTGGTGTGATTATCTCTGATGATCTCAAGGTGGCAAAACAGTGCGACAAGGTGGTAGCAAAAGCCAGGAGGATGTTGGGCTGCATACAAAGAGGGATTACCAGCAGAAAGGAAGAGGTACTTATGCCACTGTACAAGTCACTGGTAAGGCCTCACTTGGAATACTGTGTTCAGTTTTGGAGGCCATATCTTGCAAAAGATGTAAAAAGACTGGAAACTGTTCAGAGAAAGGCGACCAAAATGATTTGGAGCCTGCATCAGAAGCCTTATGAGAAGAGACTTGAAGACCTAAATATGTACACTTTGGAGGAGAGGAGGGACAGGGGAGATATGATTCAGACCTTTAAATACTTAAAGAGAAATGATGAACAAACAAACCTCTTCCAAAGACGGGGAAGCTGTAAAACTAGAGGGCATAACATGAAGCTGCAAGGTGGTAAATTGAAAGGCAATGTCAGGAAATATTTCTTCTCTGAAAGGGTGGTGGATGCTTGGAATGCCCTCCCGATGGAAGTGGTGAGGGCAAACACGGTGATGGAATTTAAAACGGCATGGGACAGACACATTGGATCCCTTTACAGCAACAGGATAAAAGCAAAATAAACAGTACCATCTAACGTCTGAACTATCTAGTGTCTGAACAAATAAGGGTGTCCTACATGGAGTGGTGGGTTCACCCCTAAACAGAAACAAAAACATGGGGAGGGGTGGCCTGCACAGAGCGACAGGGGCACCTACTCTTGCCATCTTGCTGGGCAGACTAGATGGACCATGCTGGTCTTTATCTGCCGTCACTTACTATGTTACTATGTTACTATGTTAAACTGTATATGATATGGAATGGGGAGCCAGTGCTGATGTAAGAGAAGAGGGGTAACATGATTGAAGTGGGATTTTTATTTATTTATTTTATTTTATTTATTTATTTTTTATATTGTGCTCTTTAGAATCAGTGCGGTTTACATGTATACTAACAGGTACTTTTTAGTCTCTTGTCCCCAAAGGGCTCACAATCTAAGTGTACCTGAGGCAATGGAAGGTTAAGTGGCTTGCCCAAGGCCACAAGGAGTGGCCATGGGACTAGAGACCCCAGTCCCTCCAGCCAGAGGTTGCTTGTCCCCATGTGGGAATTGAACCCCTGGCCTTCTGGCCTGAGGTAACCTGTCCCAACCACTGAGCCAACTCCTCCCTATGCATGGGTAAGGATGCGGACAGCGATATTCTGAACACGTTGGATGCGAGAAAGCTGAGATTGAGGAAGACCAGCCAAGCAGAAATTGCAGTAATCAGGACGTGAGAGGACTAAAGAGAGAAGTAATGTAACCATAGAAGAAAGGAAAGGACGGACAGCACGAAGTTGTCTTAGATCAGAAAAGGAACGTTGTATGTTTCTCTTGTGTTCCTCAATCCACAGGACGTACTTGGTGACCCTCCTGGTACTGTGGTGCAGTGGCAGCTGACTGTACGTCATCCAACATGCAGTAGTCTGTGGTAGGTGGACCTACAGCTACTTTGTCTGTGACGACAATCAGGGGGAGCACATGTCTGCAGTGATCTGTCATATTGTACATATGTTGTTGTTCACCTCTTTGCCCTGCAGCCCCATACCCCATACGTTGCTGTTGGCACACATATCCACATGTGTTCCTGGCCAGTTTGTCTTATCCAACACTGTCTCTGGGACACGTCCAACAGAGCTGCGTGGGTCTGCAGGTCCTAGGTGTTCGGGTCGTGGGCTGCACGTACACCCTTCCCTGACATTGTAGCATCAGCCAACAGCAGTGTATCAATGCATTTGACAAGCCTTTATCTCCACAAATCTCCAATTGCGCACATACAGGCCATATGCTACTGCTGGCACGCTCACCTTAGCATACTGTGTGGGTGGGTGTTTTTGGATTGGCTGTGTGATGATACAGCATGCAGGCATTTTGCATTTTCATGTGGTGTGAGGGGTCTGTACACCTGTGGAGCGGTGGTGACTGTGCTATCTCTACCTTACTGCTGTTTACCTTGTGAACATTGTGGCCATGTGTTGTGTGTTGTGAGCTGATCTATCTCTTGTGTGCTGACAGACTACTGCGCAACAGCATTTATGTATCACAGATATCGCCATAATGTGGACATGCATCAACAGTGGCTGGACATGGGGACATGGTGATTCTACACATTTCAATGACATCTTTGCCCTTCACTGTGACATGTTGTGGCCTTTGAGAGCCTCAGGGGATCCCGAACAGACACTTGCTGCAAACACACGGTAGGTTGCACCTTGGGTCTTTTGGGAATGACATCAGCCTTTACATGTTAATAATTTACTGTCTGTTTCATGGACCTTTCATGTTGAGTCTCTGTATACCAACATTGATGCACATGGGGTGGAGCTGTGAAACGCCTGTGTAACATGGGCATGGACATGACCATATCCATGTGACACCCTCGTCTGCGGTTCCAATTCCAAATGTCCACAAAATGCACTGTGTTCTGTGTTCTGATCATGTTATGTTTGCCTGTGTGACGTTTCATTACGTACATATTGCTGTTTGAGTCTCTGCAATTTGGGCTGATGTTGCAAGCAGCAAACCAATACATTGTTTATCCTCTTCTGACACAGGGCAGAGCACACACACAGCACATCTACTACAGTGCATCCGACGTCACCATCACCCACCTGTTGGAGGACACAACAAAACCATGGAACTATCCCTGGGAAATGGTGCCACAGGATGTTTGACTTCTGCAAGTGGGACACATGCCTCGGATGGACATTATTGTTGGACTGCTACTTTGTGCATGACAGGCCTGTCCAACACACCATTGGTGCCGTGCTCTGGCTGGGTGTCATGTTTATCACAGGAGACACACATGACCTTTCCAGTACTGTGGCATTTTGAGATGTCACACTTGACTATGCATGCCCAGGGTTTCAAGGACAGTCTTAACGGGACTTGTGGCATTGTAGACACCCTTTGCACTGTGGACACTGTGTACTGGTCCCTATGTATACAGCAGGGACTGACATTGTTGCTGTATGTTGTACATCCTTCTGATATTGTGTTTTTATTTATTTATTTATTTATTACAGGCTCTTATATACCGCTCTATTCAGCATCAGCGCGGTTCACAATATAACAACATACCATAATGAACAAACTGTTTGGTTTTACAGAGAACAAGGTCAGAGAACTTGGATAAAACATGGGAAGTCATTACTGCAACTATTTACAAGAGTATTTACAAGTATACATGACAGGATTTGTTCTTAGTTTGGGTAGTGATCAAGATTGGTTAGTTGGTTAAGTAATATTGGGGGAAGAGGTGGGATTTGAGTGCCTTTCTGAAAAGGGATAGATCAGTGATAGCACGAATTTCTGGGGGTAGAGCGTTCCAGCATTTAGGGGCATAGAATCTGAAAGCCCTGTTGGATGTCACTGATAGGCATTTTGTTGCTGCTTTAGGGATGATTAGAATATTTGTTGATATCGTTCTCCTGGATCTGTTGGGTGGAGCGGCCTGAATGAGGTCTATTAGAGAGGAGGAGGTGATGCTTTTAGTGGCCTTAAAAGTTAGTAATAATGTTTTGAACAATATTCTGCCATGTATGGGGAGCCAGTGGAGTTGCTCTAGGATGGGTGTTACATGGTCCCTTCTTGATGCTCCGTAGAGGACTCTAGCAGCGGTATTCATGGCGAGTTGCAGAGGGTTTAATGTGGAGTGTGGGAGGCCTTGAAGAATGGCATTGGCATAGTCAAGATGTGGTAAGGTTAAGGCTTGAAATATAGTTCTGAAGTCATCAGGATCAAGCAGGGGGCGAAGATGTCGAAGAGTCCGGATCTTGAGGTAGATTGCCCTGACTACGTTGGATATGTGTAGTTTCAGATCCATGCGTTGGTCAAAAGTGACTCCAAGGTAACGAATGGAAGGTTTTGATTGGAGCTCGGCTTCTTTCACCTTTATATGGGATGGGGGGGTGAAAAGTGGGTCCCTGGTGATGAAGAGAACCTCGGTCTTTTTATGTTGAATTCGGAGGTTCTGGGATTGCAGCCATTCGGATACTGCATCAAAACATTTAGCTAGCGGGGAAAGGTCCATGTGAACTGTGGAGAAAGGCATGTATAGGAGGATGTCATCTGCGTATATCAAGCATTCAACCTTGAAGGACTTGATGATATTGCAAACCGGTTGTATGTATATATTGAAAAAGAGTGAGGATAGGGATGATCCTTGCGGTACGCCTTGCTTTTGGTGGTAAGGTGTGGATGTTGCGGTCCCTGAGGTCCCTGAGGTAACGTATTGCCATCTCTGATCGAGGTATGAGGTGTTGTTGTGTTTTGCCCATGTGTGTGATCTGGAACGCAGGATACGCTCATCTGTTTAGTTCAACACGATCATACAGCCATGCGTGTGGCACACGGGGAACATTGGAGAGGTCCTCTTGTCCATGTCCACCTACCCTCCACTTGGACATGACACAGTATTTGCCACGACACCACTTTACTGCACACCAGCATCTTGGATTGATGTTTGCACTTACCAAGAGTGTTACAGTGCATGTGTGGCATCACTGTATCATGTTTCAACGTATACGGTGCATGTTCATGTGACCTACTATGTTAGTGCAACACAGCATGTGGCAATATGGCTTCTGTGTGGGTTACTGTAACATGTTTGGCCTTTATTTCCATCTCTATATACAGGTTATTGTGTTTGTTTACTGTACCGACATGACGCTCTACACTGATTTACAAACCTAGCATTGCATGTCTGCACAGTGCTATTTATCCCCTGAGGTTCCGGCACTCACATTGCCCCCTTATATTTGGTGTGTGGCAGTGTGAGTGTCCGTTGTCTTCCTTCATTTGTGCATTCCATGTACCGTGATATATGTGTACAGACACTGTATCCACACCAACCAGTGCAGGGGGACCTTCTGCATAGTGTTATCTCTGCATGTTTCTGTGGCTTGTTTCATTTGAATTCCCTGTGTTCATGTGCCTCTGCTACCTGTTAGCATATCCTCATTTTGCATTTGACGATTGTTTTGGGTTACATTGGTGCTGCTTTGATTCCTATATCAGGCATTATGTGACAGCTGTAACATATATTTCGATATCTTGATTTACACCTTCTTGCTTTTAACAACATATGCCGTTTCATTTTTGTGCCTCCTGTGTTGGCAGACAGATATATTCTTATGACGAGATCATGAATGATGTGTGTTGGGCCCTCATCATGCACCACCTACTGTCTACATGCACACATATGTAACTAATGCATTTGGGGCGTGCTGCAGCATGTGGGGAGTGGGGGCCTAATGCATAGTGCACACCATGCACCTAATGCACATTATCTCTCCTGTCCATCATCTGTAGATGGGCCAGTGACTTTTCTGTAACATGTGGGTTGCTGCACTGCAAAATGTGTTTTCCCTTTTTTCCCTGTTATCCACTCACCTTGATATTCTGAAAATCAGTATCTACGCTATCTCTGATGATTACACAACATAAAAATATGTGTTGGGCATACATTTGTCTCTGCTGCTGCTTGACCACACTGACACATGTATTTAGTGATCCCCTGGTCATGTACATGGCCCACTTGTGCTCACATCCTTGTACAGTGCCAGCTGTCTATCTGCCATCCATCTGCCACATCACTGGGTGTTACAGGGTCCCATACAAACATTCCCTTTGAGGTAATATCTTTGCATTGTTCTTGCTGTGGTTGTTTGGGATAGTGGCTATGGACATGTGTTGGAACACCACAGGTTGCAGATTTAATCCCCTCATGGGGTTTTACTTTTTTTGGGGGTTGTGCTAACCTGACCATGAGCTACCTGCAGGTTCATCACCTATCCACACACCCTTCCATCTCTTCACTGTACACCAACGTGTGCCCTCTGTGCTGCCTATCCATCACATATTAGCTGTTACATATGTCTCTTTCTTTGTAGTGTTCACATAGGCAGTCCACTCGGGGGACTGGCATTGCTGTGGTTCAGGTGGTCTGGGCCACACCTGTTTGCAGGTTCAATTCTCATATGCTCCTTTTGTGTTCTGTTCCCTATTTTGCCCTGCTCCACAGAGCATCCCCTGATGCCCTTTGGGTTTAGGTTCTTTCCTCTTTTGCATGCTGTATCCACTGCATAACATTTCATTGTGTGTGCATGTAGTTATATGTGGCTCTGGTTCCAATTACAGACTGTGATCTGATCTGTACACACCAGATCTGCATGTGAATTTCATCATGGTTACTGTTGGGGGTTTGCCTATCCTGGCAGCCAGCAGGCTTCATGTGTGATGCCCTGCAGTATTCTTGTATGCAGCCTTTGCTAATGACCTCACGTTGGTGGTGTAGCTACCGGTTTCTGCACTGACATTTGTGCTAATGGTCATAGGTTTGATTCCTCTCTGTTCTCTTTCATTTGTATGCCTGTCCTGCACAGCTACTTTTCATTCCTGTAACAGTCATATCTGTGCAGATCTGTGCTGTTAGCACATTGTACCCTTATCACAGTTGCCAACCATCCTTCTGTCCATCTATGTGTGTCTGGCAGCTGTGTGCCGTCCTACCCTGATGTGCATGCTGCTACCCCACATCCTGCACTGCTACACATTTCTGCATTGCAGCTCTCCCTGGTTGCCTCTCCTGTGTGTGCTCTGCATGGCACTGCTACTCCTCTGTCCTCCTGTCATTACACCTATCCTGCCACCTCTACCTCCTCTGCTGGACACGTCTTCCCATCCTCTGCCACACACTGTCATTGTTGCATGGTACATTACCATCACCCTGTGCATTGCTACAGCTGCCCCGATATGTTTGTCCATTTTTCCAGCTGCCACATGGGCTGGACGCAGATTTGTCTGGTCCATTAGCTCTAATCTACTTCCTTCCATCACTTGTGCATTGTCTTTCCTTGGTGCTCTGTGCAGTGTTAGGGTTACATCTGTGTTTGGCCTTTCTTGCTTTTCAACTTGGGGGATCTTACTGCCCTTGGGCAACATTTCTTGAGTCACCTATACATCCTTGGGGTATCTTTAGCCACACCTTAGATCAGCCAGCTTATGGGGCACCTAATATGGTGCCTTGGGGGTTGCCAACCTTTCGTCATGCCCTATGGGGCACATTATGACTCGCCTTGGCTGACATGGTGGTTTATGATGTGCTTTCTGGTGTGCCCTAAAAGGTGCATTAGGTTATGGCACTGGGGTGTGGGTATTTTTAGCTGGAAGCACCGATTGTTGGAATGTTTCTGACTGTTACAAGCAGGGAAAGGAATTGGCTTGGCCACCCTTATTCATTACACCCACTGAGGGATCAAACTGATAGCCCCTGTCTCAGCAGTCATTGTATTAACCAGTGTGCTACACTTCTGTTGCTGTGATTGCAGGTCAACGCGCAAAGTTAAGGTTAACGCGAGGTAACGTGCACGGCTCCCACTATCGCGTGATAATGGACACGGCGCACTTCATCGCGCGATAACCCGCGATTGCTACCTTAAGACCAGAATGCCCACTACCTTATATGGCATTCCTCACAGTAACGCTGCAAATAGCGCCAGTGACATTAAGATGGTTTAGTAAACATACCCCATAGTAAAACAGAGGGAATATAACGAGCTCATCCTAAATTGCAATAAAGAATCCCACACAAATACCTTCATGAAATCCTTAAACCGCCGCAGAGAGCTCTTTGAGATAGCAAAATCCCTCATTAGATCTCCGCAGAGCCAAGTCACAGGATCATTAACACCAGACGAATTTGCATCTTATCTCCAGAACAAACTCACCTACACAAACTATACAACAAAGCCGGTCCATGCACCCAGGTCAGACTCAGCTAACCCAAACAACTGGTCCTCCTTCCATCTAATCACAGCAGAGCATTGCAGCGAACTCCTGAAGACACTGAACACAGCTACATCGCCACTCGATCCTTGCCCGACCTCCTGGATAAAGATGACTACACAAGAACTAGCACCTATGTTCTGCAAAATAGTAAATCTCTCTCTATCACAAGGATTCATGCCACCCCTGCTAAAAACCTTCTACATAAGACCTTACTTAAAAAGCAATGCACCTGACCCCAACTCACCTTCCTCATACTGGCCTATATCCAGCATACCCCTCCTAGCAAAGATAAAAGAAAAAAACATATAAAGACAATTACAAAATCACATAGACTTATCCGCGCCTCTGGATCCACAACAACATGGGTTCTGACAATATCATGGGGTAGGAACACTTTTAACCTCCCTAACCAATGCAGTACTTAAAGGAATTGAAAACCTCAAACAAGGATACATACTTATGTTCATTGATGTAACAGCTGGCTTTGACTCGATAAACCATACCATACTCCTAGGCAGACTGATGGAGATAGGAATAAATGGTATACTGTTGTCATGGTCTCGCTCTTACTTAATTGGCCAACAGTCTCAAATCAAGACCAAGAACAGAACTTCTAGACCTTTCACACTGCACCAAGGAATACCTCAAGGCTCTGCACTATCTGCCCTTCTATTCAACATATATGTACAACCAGTCTGCAAAATTATACATGAGCAGAATATACACTACCACCTGTACATGGATTACTTGATGATGTATGCTTCATTTGACACCAGAAAAACTGATTACTCTACCATGGCCTTATGTATGACATCAGTTACAAATTGTCTGGAACATCACAATCTCACAATCAATTATAAAAAAGCAGAAGTCCTCACATTTATGAGAGACACCGCCTATACCCCAACAGATCTACTAATAGGTAACCACTCAATCATGAAGAAGGAAGTGAAATATCTAGATGTAACCCTTGACCAAAGGCTCAACTTTCAAGCACATGTTAAGATTACATCCACAGCTTACTTGAAAATGAGGATGCTACAAAACCTATGACCTCTACTAGACCATACTCACTTCTGTACTGTATGTCCTCAACTAGATTACTGCAACCTAATACTTCAAGGACTTCCCAAAAGCACATCTCAAACCATGCAGCTAGTACAAAATACTGCAACCCGACTAATCACCGGATCCAAAAGACAAGAACATATCACCCTAATCTTAAAATCCCTTCATTTGCTACCCTTATAATCCCAAATAAAATACAAATCAATAATGATGACATTCAAGACCTTACACAACCAGTCCGCCGACTGCATAAAGACAAGAACGTATCACCCTAATCTTAAAATCCCTTCATTTGCTACCCTTATAATCCCGAATAAAATACAAATCAATAATGATGACATTCAAGACCTTACACAACCAGTCTGCCGACTGCATAAAGACAAGAATGTATCACCCTAATCTTAAAATCCCTTCATTTGCTACCCTTATAATCCCGAATAAAATACAAATCAATAATGATGACATTCAAGACCTTACAAAACCAGTCCGCCGACTGCATAAAGACAAGAACGCATCACCCTAATCTTAAAATCCCTTCATTTGCTACCCTTATAATCCCGAATAAAATACAAATCAATAATGATGACATTCAAGACCTTACACAACCAGTCCACCGACTGCATAAAGACAAGAACGCATCACCCTAATCTTAAAATCCCTTCATTTGCTACCCTTATAATCCCGAATAAAATACAAATCAATAATGATGACATTCAAGACCTTACACAACCAGTCCACCGACTGCATAAAGCAGCTAATCCAGAAGGTGTCAGATACTTCATCAAACACCTTTTGGACCACATCCAAAACCAATATCTCTCAAACAGCACTCCAAAGAGCGTTCAGATTCTTCAGCCCATCCCTCTGGAACTCACTACCGCATCAATTAAGATCAATTCAGGACACCTCTGACTTCTGGAAAAAAACTAAAACTCACCTGAACACTGAATACTTCGGTACAACACTAGACACACAACCTTAACACTCAAATACTTATGCCAATCACCCCTCCCACATTATCATCTGCTACCCAAACTGAGTACTCTTTATTACAAATGTAAATAGTTGCTATTGGAATGCTACACAGTTCAACCTTGTGATGTTTACAGTTATAATGTTATCTGTTCTATTTAAAATCGTCATCTTCGATGTAAACCGCCTCAATAACAATGAAAGGCGGTATATTCAGAAATGCTAAATAAATACATAAACCTAGGAAGATCATTTATACTTGAGGTTACCTGATTTTTACAGGCAAATCTATGGTGCTTATTCAAAGCTGGGGAGGGGAGGGGTCCCCCTTAGTTTGAAGATGGTGCAATAAGGGGTGGGAAAGGGAAAAGAATCATTCTCCTCTCTGTCTCCCCATCCATCCTGTGACAGCAACAATATCACTTCTAAGCAAACCAATCATCAAACAGAAAAACCGTGAAGCATTTCCTCGCGTACTGTGCAAAGTATAAAAACTGCAGATGTAAGTTCCAAAAACTGACACATTCCAGCCATTTTTTTCAGGGTCTCCTGTCCATATGTCTCCTCCTGTCTTCACTTCCTCCCCTACATCCATCTCGGACATTGATATTTTAGCTTTCTTCATTTATTTTTCTGCTTCTCTGTCCACTCTGATTTTGCCCATCCTCATCATTCAGCCCTCAGTCTCCACATTTTTAACTGTATCTACCTACAGATTTCCAGCTCCCCCACCCCAACCCCGCCTTTCCCCATCTCTCTCCCTTTCCGTCCCCACCTTCTCACTAACTCTGCCTTCTCTCCATTTCCTCTCTCACTGCCTCTTATACCTTCCTTTCCATCTCCCCTTCCCCAACCTCCTGAAGTCCAGCATCTCCTCTCCCCTATCCACCCCCCCCCCCCCCAGCTATATGTGTGCAACATCTTCGCTTCCTTACCACTTACCCCTCGGTGTCCAGCATTTCACTTCCTTACCCCCTTCCAAGTGTCCAACATTTCCTATTCCCATCACTATCCCCCCTACCCCCCCCCCCAACATAACATACACAAAAGGTGTTCAGCATCTCATAAGAACATAAGAAATGCCATACTGGGTCAGACCAAAGGTCCAGCAAGATCAGTATCCTGTTTCCAACAGTGGCCAATCCAGGTCACAAGTACCCGAAAGGTTCCCAAAGGGTACACAGATTCCACAAAGCTTGTCCTGGGGTAAGCAGTGGACTCCTCCAGTCCACTTTAATAATGGTTTATGGACGTTTCCTACAGGAACTTGTCCAAAGCTCTTTTAAACCCAGTTACACTAACAATTTTCACTACATCCTCCGGTAACAAATTCCAGAGTTTGATTACACGTTGAGTGAAAAAATATTTTCTTTTATTCTTAAATAGTTTACCCTGTAGCTTCATTGCATGTCCCCTAGTCTTTCTATATTCTGATAAGGTAAACAATCAATCTACGTTTACCCGTTCCACTCCGCTCATTAATTTATAGACCTCTATCATATCTCCCCTCAGCCGTCTCTTTTCCAGGTTGAAGAGCCCTAACCTTCTTAGCCTCTCTTCATAGGGGTATCCTTCCATCCCCTTTATCATTTTGGTAACTCTTCTCTTTCCCTTTTCTAATTCTGCTCTATCCTTTTTAAGATACGGCGACCAAAATCTCCCCTGCCTTTCCTTGCCTCTCCCAGGTGTCCAGCACTTCCCTACCCTCCTCCCTAAGAATCCAGCATCTCTCCTTCCTTGAAGTTGCTCGCCTCCCTTCCTCCGCAGTCCTGCTGTGCATGTCTTCCTGTCCTTTTGCTAGGCTTACCCCCTTCCCTTATCTGCTGCGGTGTGGTTCTGTTGCCTCCATCCTCTTTACCTGGCCACCCTCCTGCTCTAAAGATGACTGTGCAGGGTGTGAGGCCTTTGCACATGTGAGCACACAAGATCTTCATGTCCCACCCCCTCTGATACAAATTTCCTGTCAGAAGGGTGGGTCACAGCAGGCCCTAAGAGCAAACAGAAGCTCCAAGCCACTTGCCACGCTCAGGACATTTAAATGCCCATTTTGTTCTCCAAACATAGTGCTGCGACAACTACCTCCCCTCAAAATAGCACCTCTCAGCCTCTGCCCCCATTACTGGAATTGGGGAACAGAGGTCAGAAATGAGGGACAATCACTGCAATCCTTAATACATGTGCATGATGCATCTGCTGTCTTCACGAAATAGGCGCAGGAGGTGCATCGATGTGCCATCAAAGTCTAGATGCCTTGCTCTACAATGACCCCTCCCACAAAGCAATTTATTATCCCAGAGTGTAGGATGCCACCAAGCATTTTCTTGTAATCAGTCTCCTCTACACAAAGGTTTTAATTTTTCTTACAGCTGGCCATGGTGGTTTGATTCTAGAGGCTCCTTTTCTCTTGCTTCTGTTGTTAAGTCTACAGGATTCTACATTCTGCCCCCTTCTATTGCAGTGATCAACTTGTAGATTGTAAGTGGGCATGTTACTGGGCGGTGCTTTCTGGAGATGTCACCGAGGCTGCCTTGGAAGAAGCGCTCCTCCTATAAGAATTACATCGTATCTGTTAAAATGTAAATAGTTCTCCCCAGTTTAAGTCCATGTTATGCTCCCTGTTATATGTAAACTTAAGACAGATCCTATTCTGTCTGAGTAAAATTTTGTTGTATGTAAACCGCACTGATAACAAAGAGCGCGGTATATAAGAACTGTTAAATAAATAAATAAATTAATTAATTAATAAAATTAGCCATTATACTGTTAATTCTGCCTGTCTGCTCAATCGATTTTACCAGCTTACCAGGTCTTGATAGAGGGATATTAAATATTTGAGCAAAAAATTGAATCCAGGTTGAATCCAGCAGTAGTTGCAGCACAGATCCCTGGGGTACTCTACTATTCATCGTTCTCCATTAAGAAAAATGGCCATTTAGCCCTACCCTCTGCTTTCTATCTTTCAACCAGTTCCTGATCTGCAATAGTACACTGCCTCTTATACCATGACTTTTTAATTTCCCCAAGAATCTCTCATGAGGGACTTTATCAAAGGCTTTCTTTAAATTGAGATACACTATATCAATCGGCTCACCTTTGTCTACCTGCTTATTCAAACCTTCGAAAAAATATAAGAGATTGGTGAGACAAGACTTTCCTTGGCTAAATCCATGTTGCCTTTCTGCCTTAAAACTATCTGCATGTTAAGTAATTTTTTTTAATAATGGTTTCTATCATTTTGCCCAGTACTGACATCAGGCTCACTGGTCTGTAGTGCCTTCAAGTCAGTGCTGTCTCCAGCTGCCTCTGGGTTTTCTTGGCAATGTATCTTGGCCGCTGCTGCACACCAGGCGGAGGGTTTCAAAATGTTATCCACGATGATGCCTAAATCTTTTTCCTGGGTGGTGGTTCCTAATGTGGAACCTTACATCGTGTAACCATAGTTTGGGATGTTCTTTCCTAGGTGCATAACTTTGCACTTGTCCACATTAAATTTCATCTGCCATTTGGATGCCCAGTCTTCCAATTTATCAAGGTCCTCTTGCAATTTTTGATAATCCTCATTTGATTACCTCACTCGTTATTCCCATTTCAAGGTCATTTATGTATATGTTAAAAAGCAGCAGACCCAGCACAGATCCCTGGGGTACTCCACTATTCACCTTTCTTCATTGGGGAAATTGGCCATTTAGCCCTACCCTTTGCTTTCTCTCTTTTAACCAGTTCCTGATCCACAATAATACACTGCCTCCTATCCCATGACTTTTTAATTTCACCAAAGGTCACTCATGAAGGACCTTGTCGAAGGCTTTCTGAAAATCCAGACACACTAAATCAACTGACTCACCTTTGTCTACCAGTTTATTCACACTTTCAAAAAAACAAAAGATTAGTAAGACAAGATCTTCCTTGGCTAAAGCTATGTTGGCTTTCTCCTATTAAGCCATGACTATCTACATGTTTAATAATTTTGTTCTTTATAATGGTTTCTACTATTTTTCCCGGTACTGATGTCAGGCTCACTGGTCTGTAGTTTCCCAGATCACCCCTGAAACCCTTTTTAAAAATCGGAGTTACATTGGCCATCCTCCAGTCTTCAGGTATTACAGATGATTTGAATGAGAGTTTACATATTACTAATAGTAGGTCTGCAGTCTCATATTTCAGTTCTTTCAACACCCTTGGATGTATACCATCTGGTCCAGGTGATTTGCTACTCTTCAGTTTATCAAATAATTGTAATACATTGTCTCGGTTTATCGATATTTCTTTCAATTCTTCCGCAGCATCACCTTTAAATACCATTTCAGTCATGAGCAGGGGTGACCCAAGGTGGGTGTGGGGCCATGTGTGGAGATTCATTGTGGGGCCTCCTTTGAATAAAGAAGGTTAAATTAGACTTACCTGCTAATTGTTGTTCCTTTAGGAACTCCAGTCCAGTCCCGGAATTTCTGGGATACAGGTCCTCCTGCAGCTTAGAGACTGAACAATGACACTCTTCTGATGTCACCACTATAACCTCCTGAGGGACCGCCCCCTGGCTTCAGTTTTCCTATTGACAAAGCATACTCACCAGAGCAACAATTAAGTACATTCATAGCTACTTTAAGCTAATAAACTACTAAAAAAAATTTTTTCAAATATCTTGCCCCCCCCATCTCTATATAAGGGAATATTGCCTTACCAAGAATATTCAAAAACATCACATCTACATGCTTCAGGCTAATTTCTAAATTCAAATGCATATCAGGGAGGGATGCGGGACTGGACTGGAGTTCCTAAAGGAACAACAATTAGCAGGTAAGTCTAATTTAACCTTCCTTTACATTACTCCAGTCCAGTCCCGGAATTTCTGGGATATAACAGAGCAGTAACACTTAATGGGCGGGACCCGCTAGACCAGCCTGAAGCACTGTCGACCCAAAACAGGTATCAGCCTGTGCCTGCAAAACCAGCCTATAATGCTTTACAAAAGAATTCATCGACGACCAAGTAGCCGCTTTACAAATGTCAACAGGCGGCACTAAATTGTATTCAGCCCAGGACGCAGCCTGCGCCCTTGATGAATGCACTCTAAGCCCCTTCGGAACTATCTTACCTTTTAATAAATATGACGAAGATATCGCCTCTTTGAGCCATCTAGACTTAGAAGCCTTTGTAGCTGCTTGACCCTTCCTTGGGCCTGCAAAGAGAACAAACAACCTATCCGTTTTACGGAAATCCTTTGTTCTTTTCAAATATATTTTCAATGCTCTATGAATATCTAACAAATGCAACCTATTGAGTTGACTCTCATTACTTTTCTTTTCAAATACTGGCAATGAGACCTCTTGATTCATATGAAAAGCCGATACCACTTTGGGTAAAAAAGAAGGCACTGGTCTCAAAACAACCTTCTCTTTAAAGAATATCAGAAAAGGATTCCTACAAGATAACGCTTGTAACTCTGAAATTCTTCTGGCCAATGCAATAGCCACCAGAAACAATACCTTGAGCGAAAGATCCTTTAACGACGCTCGTGATAATGGTTCCAAAGGTTCCCGTACCAAAGCCTCCAAAACTAAATGTAGACCCCAAGACGGAACCTGTGGTCTACATGGTGGTCTTAATAATGTAACCGCTCTCAAAAAACGTTTCACATCTGGGTGAGTTCCAATCGATTCCCCCTTTATCTTCTCTCTATAACAAGACAAACCTGCCAGCTGAACCTTCAATGAAGCTGGAGCTAAACCTTTCTCAAATCCTTCCTGCAAAAAAAGAATTTGAGAAATAGTAGTTTTCAATGCTTCAACAGACTTGTCTTCACACCACGCTTCAAATATTCTCCATGTGCGAATATAAGCTAAAGAAGTAGATTTCCTTTTTGATTTTAACAAAGTAGAAATCACTGATGAAGAGTAACCCCTGGCTCTTAATCTCGCCCTTTCAAGAGCCAAGCCGTAAGCGAGAATCGATCCACTTGAGGCATGTGCAAGGGTCCTTGACTCAACAGATCCTCTCTCATCGGTAAACGCCAAGGACGGTCTACTAATAATCTCATGAGATCCGCATACCATGGCCGCCTTGGCCAATCTGGAGCTATTAATATCACTAGTCCCTTGTAACATTCTATCCTTTGCAGAACTCGACCTATTAACACCCACGGAGGGAAAACATATAACAGCTGTCTTTCCAGCCAACTTTGAACTAGTGCATCCAGACCTTCTGACATTCTTTCTCGTCTTCGACTGAAAAATTGATCGACTTTTGCTGACTGGAATGTCGCCATGAGATCCATTACCGGACTTCCCCATCTCTCTATTATTAACTGAAACACCTGGGGGTGCAAACTCCACTCCCCTGGATCCACCTTCACTCGACTCAAAAAATCGGCTTCCATATTGGTTACTCCCGCAACATGGCTCGCAGACAAAGCATCCAAGTTTTTCTCAGCCCAGACGAACAACTGTTCTGCCTCGTCCTCCAGAGCAACACTGCTTGTGCCCCCCTGACGATTGATGTAAGCTACCGCAGTCACGTTGTCTGACAGGACACGAACAGCCTTTCCTTGAATGTGACTCTGAAATGCTCACAGAGCTAAAGTTACTGCTCTTAACTCTAATCTGTTTATTGACCACACCTTCTCCTGCTTGGTCCATTGACCTTGAACGAATTCTCTTTTGCAATGTGCTCCCCAGCCCACTAGACTGGCATCTGTCATAAGCTGAATCCAAACTGGAGACTCCAGGCGCATTCCCATTTCTAATACTTCCATTCTTAACCACCACAGCAGAGCTTGACGTGTCTCTGGAAGACAGGGTAATCTCTTTGATAACGGACTCTTTTGATGCGACCACCTCCTTAGTAATGCTCTTTGCAACGGATGCATATGAGCTCTCGCCCACAGCACCAAGTCCAAAGTTGCTGCCATGGTCCCTAGTAACTGCAGATAATGCCATGCCGTGGGGTCTTCTCTGGCCAAAAAAATTTCCACTAGATTTTTTAGTGCTATTGCTCAAGAGTGAGGAAGAAAAACTCTTTCCGTCCTTGTATCGAATCGAGCGCCCAAATGTTCCAGATTCTGCAATGGTATTAACTTGCTCTTCCTCATATTGACCACCCAACCTAGACTTTGCAAAAATTCCACTACTCTGTTTGTCGCTAACCTGCTTTCCTCTTCGGACTTTGCCCGAATCAGCCAATCGTCTAGGTAAGGGTGAACTAGAATACCTTCTCTTCTCAATGCTGCCGCCACCAGTATCATTACCTTGGTAAATGTTCTTGGAGCCGTTGCCAACCCGAACGGCAACGCCTGAAACTGGAAATGGCCCATTGGAATCGCAAATCTTAAAAACTTTTGATGTTCCTGCCGAATGGGAATATGAAGATACGCCTCGGTTAAATCTAGTGAGGTAAGAAATTTCCCTTTTCTTACCGCCATTATCACAGATTTTAACGTTTCCATACGAAAATGAGCTACTCAAAGACAATGATTTACTCCGCAAAGATCCAAAAACGGTTAAAACGAGCCCTCCTTTTTTGGAACTACAAAATAAATTGAGTATCGACTGAAACCGCGTTGGTTTAACGGCACCGGTACAATCGCTTTTAGTTTCAAAAGTTTTTGCAAGGTCTCGCGTATCGCAGCCCGCTTGACACGCGCCTTGCAAGGAGATTGGACAAACAAATCGACCAGCGGGCGCTGAAATTCCAGAGCATATCCCTTTAGAACAATCTCCAACACCCACCGATCGGATGTTATTTGAACCCAGGTGGAATAAAAATCCCGGAGCCGGCCCCCTACGGGAATAAAATTCACCTGGGTTTCCCTTATCTCATTGTGTCTTTCTCTGGTTTACAGAGGAAGAGGAGGCTGCAAAACCTCTGCCTGCTCCTCGAAATTGAAACCCCTGACTTCTGAAATACTGACGTCCTCTCTGAAACTGACCAAAACTAACAGAACGGAAATGCCGAAAATCTCTATATTGACCTCTATACGCCTGAACTGAGCGTCCTAACCTTTGCCTATCCTCAGGCAGCCTGCCTCCTTTACAATCTCCCAGATCCTTTACTAACTTATCCAAGTCTTCTCCAAAAAGAAGCTTACCCCTAAAAGGAAGCTTAGAAAGTCTTGCCTTTGAGGAAGCATCTGCAGCCCAGGTACGCAGCCACACATACTTTCTAGCTGTGATCACTGAGCCCATACCTTTTGATAATGCTCTAATAAGATCATAATGAATGTCAGCTAAATAAGCTGCTCCAGTCTCTAACTTAGATGCCTCCTCTGCAGAGCTGCCCTCAATGCTAGTATGTAATCCCTGTGACCAACGCAAACATGCTCTAGCTACCCATGCTCCGCAAATGAATGCCTGAATGGACAATGCATTTATATCAAATACTTGTTTCAACAAAGTGTCTAACTTTCTATCATAACTATCCCTAAGAGCTGCTCCACCCTCTACTGGAATAGTAGTCTTCTTGGTAACAGCGGAGACTGCTGCATCTATCTTCGACGGATTAAATAATTCACGGTCCCGATCTCGTAATGGATACAAACGAACCATAATTCTGGATCCTCTTAATCCAGCCTCAGGAACATTCCACTCTTGCTGAATCATTTCTTTTACCACTCTATGAAGCGGAAAAGCTTTCTGCGTTCTCCTGACTGCCTGTAACAAAGGATCTTCTAATTCCAAGTCTTCCTCTGGCTCTGACACTGGCATATTCAAAGTTTTAAGAGTTTCCATAATTAATGCTGGTAACTCTTCCCTACAAAAAACACGTACTATTCTAGACTGGTCCTCCTGTTCTACAAGTTCTCCCTCTTCTAATTCTTCCTCTACATCTTCATTTGAATCTGAATGTATTTCTTCAGATGCTATTGAAAAATCCTTTGAATCCCTTCCACTCCTAGTCTTTTTACCAGGTAGGAGAGCTCCATCAATGTTCAAAGGAACAGCCGAACGCTTCCTCCCACGACCAGATACAAGAGGCGGTTCAGATACTTTATGATCCTCCTTAAAAGTTTGCTGAAGTAGAGAAACAAACTCTCTCAAAAATAATGCTGCTAAACCTGAAGAAAAGGTTGTAGGCATCATAGGCACGTCCGGCCTGGAAGAAGGACCTGGAACAGGCTCAGGCAAGAGCTGAGGAGGAGAATCAACCTCTCTCAATGGTGAAGTAAGCTGCTTAACGCCTTCTGCAGTAGCTTCTAAAACATCTTGAACATTTGCATTTTCCTGGACACAAGATTTGCAAACCCCTGAGTCTAAATGTATGCCTCTCCTAGGGGTATGTTTACTAAACCGTCCTAATGCGTGCCCGGCGCTAGTGTGCAGGATGCCATATAAGGAGTGGGCATGTCAGTCTTAACCTAGCAAACCGGGATTATCGCGCGCTCGTGTGCGCTGCGCGCTCGTGTGCACTGCGCGCTCGTGTGCACTGCGCACATTAGCGCACGAGAAACGCATGCAGGAAGCATAAGCAGGCGTGCTGATGTGCAGAGGAACAGGGCTGTAGCACAATGGTGAAGACACTGACAGATGGTGCCGGGGTCATGGGTTCAATCCCCCACTGTGTCTAATGAATAAGGCTGGCAGAGGCACTACCTGGTATGTGTAATATTGCATTTTGAGGCATTTTAATTTTATTTTAATTACTGCTGCTAGCAAACGCACTCTCAAAGCACTGTAATATAAGGTGCTGCATAAGGTGCCCCATAAGGTACCCCAGAGGGCACATTTTAAAGTGCACTGTCCGCCAAGGCACCATACAATGTTGTGTAAAGGGTGGCCTATAGGGCGCCATATAGGGTGCCCTATGAGGCACGGCAAGGTTACTCTGATGGCAGCACTGCACATGTGAACGTGTGGTAAGCTGAAGTAGGTGTGCTGACATACAAACAGCAGCAGCAGTGTAGCATAATGGTTAAGACACTGACTGATGGTGCAGGAGTCATGGGTTCAATCCCCCACTGTGCCCAATGAACAAGGTTGCCTGAGGCACTACCTGGTATGTGTAATATTGCATTATGAGGCATTTTAATTTTATTTTAATTACTGCTGCTAGCAAATGCACTCTCAAAGCACTGTAATATAAGGTGCTGCATAAGGCGCCCCATAAGGTACCCCAGAGGGCACATTTTAAAGTGCACTGTCCGCCACGGCACCCTACAATGTTGCTTAAAGGGTGGCCTATAGGGCGCCATATAGGGTGCCCTATGAGGCAGGGCAAGGTCATAGCACTGTTTTTGATGGCAGCACTGTGCATTTTAACGCATGGAAATCCTAAGTAGGTGCGCTGACATGCAAGGAGAAACAGCAGTGTAGTACAATGGTTAAGACACTGACCGATGGTGCAGGGGTCATGGGTTCAATCCCCCACTGTGCCCAATGAATAAGGCTGGCTGCCTGTTAAAAATTGCATTATGAGGCAATTTAATATTGTTTTAATTAGTGCTGCTAGCAAACACACTCTCAAAGCGCTGTAACATAAGGTGCCACATCAGCCGCCCTATAAGGCACTCCAGAGGGCATACTATAAAGTGCACTGTCCGCCCAGGCACCCTAGAATGTTCCTTATAGTGCGCTATATAGGGTGCCGTATGAGGCGCCGCAAGGTCATAGCACTGTTTTTGATGGCAGCACTGTGCATTTTAACGCATGAAAATGTTAAGTAGGTGCGCTGACATGCAAGGAGGAACAGCAGTGTAGCACAATGGTTAAGACACTCACTGATGGTGCAGGGGCCATGAGTTCAAATCCCCAGTGTACCTAATGAATAAGGATGACTGAGGTAATTCTTTTTTCTGCTTGCAACTGTACAACAATCTGTGCTGCCATCTACAAAGAACCCCACCCCAGTGCCATAAATCATAACAGGAACGGCAAGACAGGAGCACATCACACCCACCTTAAAGGACTTACACTGGCTTCCAATCGGTGCACGCATCAAATACAAAACTATCATAAACATATTCAAGATCAAACACCACACATCAGCCAACAGCCTACACACACTCATACAATCAGACACCAGTACGCGTCCCAGAAGGAAACAAACCCACAACAGAGTCAGCACCCCCAGTGAATACAAACACACACGCAAGGACACAACAGACAGAGCACTCTCAATGGCCGCTCCAACAATATGGAACAAACTCCCGGACGACTTGAGGGCCGCTACAGACCTAAAAGACTTCAGAAAACAGCTAAAAACCATACTGTTCATAGAACACTATGGACACATCACATAACTTCAGAGAATGAACAACAGCACATGATCCCGCCTAACCAATGTATGCATGGAATTTGTTTTTGCACCACTGTATATAGCCCACTCTGTAAATAGCTCATACCAATCTAGCACACAACACGACACACACTCGATTTCCCCCCACTGCATGTATAACACACTCACCTGACCTGATTGTTTGCCGTGATACCACCTTGATTATTAAGATAAGGCGGTTTAGAAATACTGTTAAATAAATAAATAAATAAAATAAATTAATGCACCCTTTAGGGTGCACCAGAAGGCACATCCTAAACAACCACGTCAGAAAAGGCGAGTTATAATGTTCCCCAGAGGCCATGTTGAAAGGTTGCCAACTCCCAAGATACCATAGTAGGCACCCCATAAGCTGCCTGAATAAAAGGTGTGGCGTAAGATGCCCCAAGGATGTATAGGTGAACCCAAAAACGTTGGCCAAGAGCAGTAAGGTCCCCCAATTTGAAGGGCAAGAGAGGTATGTGGCAAACACACACGTAACCCAAACACTGCACAGAGCAGAAAGGAAAGACAATGCATAAGTAAAAGAAGGACGTAGATCAGAGCTGATGGACCACACAAATCAGCTGCAGCCCATGTGGCAGCTAGAAAAATGGACAAACATATCGGGGGCAGCTGTAGCTATGCACAGAGTGATGGTAATGTACCATGCTATAATGACAGTGTGTGACAGAGGATGGGAAGATGTGTGCAGCAGAGGAGCCAGAAATGGCAGGATAGGTGACATATCAGGATGACAGTGGAGTAGCAGTGCTATGCAGAGCACACACAGGAGAGGCAACCAGGGAGAGCTGCAATGCAGGAATGTGTAGGAGTGCAGGACGTGGGGTAGCAGCATGCACATCAGGGTAGGACGGCACACAGCTGGAAGACACACTTAGATGGACAGAAGGATGGTTCACAACTGCGATGAGGGTACAATGTGCTCACAGCACAGATCTGCACAGATATGACTGTCACACGAATGAAAACTAATTCTGCATGACAAGCATACAAATGAAAGAGAACAGAGATGAATCACACCTATGACCACTACTACAAATGGCAATGCACAAACCGGTAGGCCACACTACCAATGTGAGCCCATTAGCAAAGGCTGCATACAAAAATAGTGCAGGGCATCACACAAGACGCCTGCTGGCTGTCAGGACAGGCAAACCCCCAACAGTAACCATGACCAAATGCACATGCAGATCTGCTGTGTACAGATCAGATCACAGTCTGTAATTGGGACCAGAGACACATGCGCACACACAATGAAATGTTATGCAGTGGATACAGCATGCAAAAGAGGAAAGAAACTAAACCCCAAGGGCAGCAGAGGATGCTCTGTGGAGCTGGTGCAAAATCTGGAACAGGACAGGAGAGAATTCAACATGCAAACAGGTGTACCACACAGCAGCTGAACCACAGCAATACAAAACCCCCAAGTGCACTGCCATGTAAACACCATAAAGAAAGAGACCTATCTAACAGATAATATCTGATGGCTAGGCAGCACAGAGGGCACACCTTGGTGCACAGTGAAGAGAGGGAAGGGTGTGTGTAGAGGTGATGAACCTGCTGGTACCTAATGGTCCAGTTAGCACAACAGAAAAGAAAAAGATAAAACACATGTGGAGATCAAACCTGCAAACTAGGGACTTATAACACATGCCTCTAACCACTACCCCAAACAGCACACTGAGCACAATGCAAAAAAAATACCCCAAAGGGAAAGTGTGTATGGGAACCTGTAATACCCAGTGATGTGGCAAATGGCTGGCAGATACACAGCTGCCACCGTACAAGGATGTGAGCACAGGTGGGCCATGTACATGACCAGCAAATCAGTAGATACAAGTGTCAATGTGATTAAAGAGTGGAGGAGTAGCCTAGTGTTTAGAAAACTGGCTTGGACACCAAGCAACCAGGGCTCAATTTACACTAGCATGCCATGTGGCCTTGGGCAAGTCACGCAACCCTCCATTAGTTTGGAAGAAAGATCTGACAATCTATTTCCTGTGACACTGACAAGAAAACCCTGGAGTCTCTGGATCACAAGGAGTCAGGATTGACTCAAAGGCACACATTGTATTGCAAGTTTGTCACCATGATCAAGCAGCAGCAGAGACAAATGTATATCAAACACATATGTTTATTTGGGTTCATCTTCACAGATAGTGTAGATCCCGCCATCATAATATCAAGGTGAGTGGATCCAAGGTGAAAGACAGAAAGGTCACTAGACCGTCTACAAATGAGGGGCAGGAGACATAATGTGCAGCACTATGCATTAGGCCCTCACCCCCCACATGCTGACGCACGCCTCAAATGTGTTACTCACATATGAGTGCATGTAGACAGTAGGCGGTGCATGATGAGGGACCAACACACATCAATCCTGATCTGTTCCCTAAAATATATCTATCTGGCAACACAGGAGGCACACAAATGAAAACAGCATATGTTGTTGAAACATTGTAACTTTAGAACCACAGATTGAAAATAATGTTACAGCTATCAGATAATGCCTGATATAGGAATCCAAGCTGCAACAATGTAACCCTAAACAATCATCAAATGCACAATGAGTATATGCTAACAGGTAGCAGAGGAGCATGAACACAGACAGAATTCAAATGAAAACTACCTGCAGCAACATGCAGAGATAACACCATGCAGGAGGACCCCTGCACCGGTTGGTGTGTAGACAGTGTCTGTACACATATATCACCGTACATGGAATGCACAATTGAAGGAAGACAACGGACACTCACACTGTGACACTCAAAATATAACGTGGCAATGTGAGTGTTGTTACCTCAGGGGATAAATAGGACTGTGCAGACATGCAATGCAAGGTTTGTAAATCAATGCAGAGCGTCACGTCTGTACAGTAAACAAACACAAGAAACAGCATATAGAGAGCGAAATTAAGGGCAAACATGTTACAGTAAACCACACAGAAGCCATATTGCCACGTGCTGTGTTTTCCCAACATAGTCAGTCATATGCACATGCACCATTGATATTTCAACATGATTCAGTGATGCCACACATGCACCCAAAGACCCTTGTTGATTGAAAACATCAATCCAGGATGCTGGCGTGCATTAAAGCGGTGTTGTTGCAAAACCTGTATCAGCTCCAGGTGGAGATTAGGTGGACATAGACAACATGACCTCTCCATCGCTACCCCTATGCCACACGTATGGCTGTATGCTTGTGTTGAAACAAACAGAAGAGCATATCCTGTGTTCCATGTCACACACATGGCCAAACGAAACAACTGTGGAGGAATGTGCAACATACAGTGACAATGGCAGTCCCGGATTCACATGTGGGGACCAGTACACAGTGTGCAAAGTCCAAAGCGTATCTGCAATCCAACACATCAGGTTAAGACTATCCTGGCAACCCTGGGCATGCATAGTCAAGTGACACATCCCAATATGCCACAGTACATGAAAGGTCCTGTGTGTCTCCTGCGATGAGCACGACTCCCAACCAGAGCACGGCAGCAACAGTGTGTTGGACAGGTCTGTCATGGGCAAAGTAGCAATCCAAAATTAATAGTGTCCATCCTAGGCATGTGTCGCACTTGCACAGGTCAAACATCCTATGGCACCATTTTCCAGGGAAAGTTCCATGGTGTTCTGTCCCCCAACAGGTGGGTGATGGCGATGCCACATGCACTGTAATAGATGTGTCTGGTTTGTTCTCTGCCCTGTGTCAGAAGAGGAGAAATATTGTATTGGTATGCGCCTTGCAACATCAGCACAAATTGCATAGAGTCAATCATTAAGAAGCACATAATGAAGGGACACACAGGCAAACATGACATGATCACAACACGATAAACATTGCATGTTGGGGACATTTAGAATTGGAAGCATACACACGGATGTCACATGGATATGTTTCTGTCCATGCCCATGTGACACAGGCATTTCAGAGCTCCATCCTATGTGCATCAGCGTTCGTGAACACAGAGCCAACATGAAATGTATATGACACAAACAGTAAATCATTAACATGTAAAGGCTGATGTCATTACCAAAAGAACAAAGGTGCAAACTACCTTGTGCTTGCATCAGGTGTATGTCTTGGATCCTCTGAGCCACTCAAAGGCCATAACAGGTCACAGTGAAGGGACACAATGTCAGCAAAATATGTAGAATCTCCATGTCACCATGTCACGCCGATATCTGTGATACAAAAAGCAGGTCAACAGTGGTATGTCAGAACACAACACATGTCCACAATGGTTACATGGTAAACACCTGTAAGGTAGAGATAGCACAGTCACCACCGCCCCCCAGGTATACAGACCCCTCACAACACATGATAATGTAAAAAGCCTGAACACTGTATCATCACACAGCCAACACAAGAACACACACACAGTATGCTAAGGGCAGCGTGCCAGCAGTAGCATCTGGCCTGTATGTCCACAAGTGGAGATTTGTACACATAAAGGCCCTGTGAAATGCAATGATACCCTGGTGTTGGCTCATGGTACAATGTCAGGGAAGGGTGCACGTGTAGGCCACCACCCATATACCTACAACCTCCACACACATGCAGCTCTGTTGGACATGTCCCAGAGACAGTGTTGCTGAAGACATACTGGAATAGGAACACATGGGGATATGTGTGGCAACAGCAAAATATGGTTTAGGCAGGTGCAGGGAAAAGAGGTGAACCACAACATCTGGACAACAGGAAAGATCACCGAGAACATGTGTTCCCCCTGACTGCTGGCACAGACAATATAGCTGTAGTTCCACCTACCCCAGCCCACAGCATGTTGGCTGATGCACCACAGCACCAGGAGCTTCAACAACTATGTCCTGTGCATTGGGAAACACAAGGGAAACATACATATGTCATGTTCTAGCTGTGCAACACACAATGCACATTCCTGCCCCCAGCTTCCACACCCCCCAACATCCTTTACAGACTCACTGTTCACCATCACACTGTACACATCTCTCCCATGTGAGAAGCATCAAGGACATGTCTTTGCCAAACTACAGGGGTCCGTACTCTGTCTGCCCCCTCCCTCACCTCCCTGTTGTCGCACACACTGGTGAACATGAGTGTTTTTTTCCTACCGTGTTCCAAACTCACTCCAAGGCTGCAGTATTATCCTGGGTCCCCCATGCTGCTCCCAATGGCCCTTCACTGTGTGTACTGGTGTCCCAATGTCGTCTGCTACCCCGCTGTCAATTGCTGTAACACATGGAAATATGCAGGGGCACCTCCGGGATCCTCTGTCCAAACATATTTCCTGGTGTGTATATCTCATACCTTGACTAACATTAACAGCTGTGTGCTACTGAGTTGCTAAACATACATCTCAATGTCTGCGTAATGTCCGCTAAACCGCACCCCGATGTCTGCTTTTGACGTGACCCTGATGGCTGCATGTCAGCACACTGTGTGAAAGTGATAATGGCAAAGCATGGATAGCCTATATGTGCACCTAATAACCCCCCTCCCATCAGAGCCTCTTTGTATATTGTGAGACTATGCCAGTCTTAGGCGGTTGCCTAGACCCGGGTATAGCCTTGAGTTGTGGAAATAAGGACACTGCAGTCGTGACCAGAGTGAAAATTAAGGTTGGGTTTTATTCCCTTTCCCTTGAGGATGTCATAGAATAAGGACAACATAAAAGAACGGTTGCTTCACCGGTGTAGAGGATTCTTAACAAAATAATAATTATGCTTCTTTCCAGCAAATAAAGTCCATCACATTTCCAATGTGCAAAAATACAGTTTCTTTCTTGCTCCTTTTCTTAACAGAGAGACTCTATGTTATCAGCCACACATAAAGCACATTCCATGGGCTCAGGGATGTTTTCTGGGCTATAGTTCTCCCACTGCATAGGGCCAGGACCGGGTCCTGTGTATGGACACTGAGCCCCTGTGAAGCTGCTCTCTGAGCCTTGCCCTGGGGAAACCTCAGTTGCTGTGAGTTGGAGCTGCTTTTGGGTGTCCCAGATAGCAGGAGCTGTGCTGGGGATTTCTTCCCACGGCTTAGGCCAATAAGAGTTCACTAGCCTGTTGTAAGCCCGGCTTTTCCCACGGAGACCCCCTTCTCCCCCTTTACCAAAGATAGGGTACTTATCTCTTCCTGTGGAGAAGATGGTTTCACACTCCTCTGCTTCTAGCCAAGGCTTTCTCTCTGCCCTGCAGCCTGCTCTTCTTTGGGAACACCGGTTACTGTGCTTAGCTGAAGGAAACTCACTTCCTGCCTTCAGTGAGCTTCTCTGGACTTGACCTCCGCCCTCTGTTGGCTTGGCTGTTTGCCTCGGTACGAGGACCCCTCTGGCTGGGAAGACTTTGCTACTGTCTTTCTTAGCTCTCCTGGGTTTATCAGCCTGCCTTTCTTCAGTCCTGGTTCTCCAAGGCAACGTGTCTTTCTGTAACTGCTTTGGAGTTCTGGTCTCACCTTCTCTCCAAGCCTGCCTGGAACTGCAGTCAGACTTCCTTTGGTCTCTGCTTTCCTCCTCAAACTCAAACTCCTGCTCCAGCCCAAGTCCAGGCTCCAGCTTCCTTCCTTCCCTCCTTCCTAGTTCCAGCTCGCCTCCTCTCTGTGGGATTTCCCACCTGTTTTTATCTCTCTGCTCATCTAACGTACAACGTGAGTCTGGGTCCAGGTGAGCCTGATTGGAACCCTCAATTCTTACTGCGCCACTAAAACCATGTGGAAAGTTTGTTTTCCTTTTCCCTGCCTCTCTGCATTGTGAATGCTGTAACTGCCCATGTGGCTGTAAGGTAAGCTCTTCTTTCTTTTTACTTTCTAATCTCTCAGGGTCTGTGCTATCTAACTCATGACAGGTAGGCTCTTCCCTTGCATTGTTCTTTAATGTTTCAGGCTTAGTGCTGTCTAGCTCATGACAAGTAAGCTCTTCCTCTTCACTACTCTTTAATATTCCAGGTTTTGTGCTGTCTACCTCCTGACATATCCCCCCTCTTAAGCTATTTCGGGCTGGGGGACATATGTCCATACAGCACGAAATACAGGTTACCGCATCCGCCTTGACCGGACGCTGTACCTTCAACTGCCCAACTGCTGCTGTCCACTCCTGCCAGGGTTTAAGGACATTGACGTGATACACCTGACGGTGTCCCTTGTCCATTTCTACAACGTAAGAGACTGGTCCCTTGCGATCTATTACCGTGTAGGGCCCTCTCCACTGAGCTTCAAATTTCGGACCAGGGTCCGCTACCATCACGACTACCTTATCCCCAATTGTGAGCTGACGGGGCTTTTTCCCCCGGTCGTAATATTTTTTCTGCAGCCGTTGACTACCCTGTAAATGTTGTTCAGCAGCTTGTGAGGCCCTCTGCAATCGCGATCTAAGTTCCAGTAGGAACTGCGGTATTCCTACTTCCTCTTGTTTTGGCTCCACCCACTGATCCCTTAAAATGTCAAGGATGCCCCTTGGAGCTCGGCCGAACATTAACTCGTATGGGGAAACTCCTAATGAGGCCTGTGTGCGCTCCCTGCTTGCATACAAAATAAATGGGAGCATAATGTCCCAATCGGCCATTTTCCCGTCCAATCCCTGCCTTAACAATTGTTTGAGGGTCTGATTAAACCGTTCTACCATCCCGTTAGACTGGGGATGGTATGCTGATGTTTTCAAGTGACGGATCCCGAAGGCATCCCAGACTTGGGTCAAGTATCGGGATAGGAAATTGCTCCCCCTATCCGTTAGCATTTCCTTCGGGAACCCTACTTCACAAAATATCTTAATTAATTCCCCCGCTATTGTTCTTGCTGAAATGTTCCTCAGCGGTATAGCCCAGGGGAACCGGGTGGCCTGATCCATTATGACTAGGATATATTGGAACCCTCTAGGGGTCTTTACCAAGGGACCTACGATGTCCATCGCCATCCGGCGTATCGGTTCGGATATAGTGGGTATTGGTATCAAGGGCACCCCCTTAGGTTTTTGCGGCAGAGACCCTCTGACACGCAGGGCATGCATCACAGAAATGCTTGGTTTCCTGGAACACACCTGGCCAATAGAAACGGGCCAGCACCTGGTCTAGGGTACCTACAACCCCTTTATGCACTCCTACCGGGTGGTCATGGGCCAACCTCATTACCGTTGCCTTAAAAGCGGTGGGTACTACTAGTTGTTTCCTCACAGCCCCAGTCTGTGGATCGTTACTCTCCCTATACAGTAACGCCTCTTCTAGAAAAAATCTGGGAAGAGCATCTCCCTTGGACTGGGCATATTCAAAAGCGCGCCTTAATGCGGGATCCGCTTTTTGTTCCTTCGCAAATGAGGGAAACGTTTGTAGTAGCTCTTCGGGTACCCAGGGAAAACCTATTCCTTCTCCTGCCCCTGACCTTAGCTGGGCCCTATTGTGGCGCTCACGCCTCTTATCACCCTTACTTTTCTTACCTGCTTTCTTTGGATAGTTGATCAAACCTTCATGGCTGGGTAGTTCTCCTAGCCCTTCCTCTAGGAGTTTACCCTCTTCTTCTCCCTGAGGTGCAGTTTCTTCCTCCGAAGGAGGATCAATATCTTCCTCGGGTTCAAAGCTCTCCCGTGAACTGTGGGCCTGGGACCTTGTGGACACTAGTCCCCTTTTCTCTTGCCTGCCCTCCCCTATGCCCCTATAGAAATGTGGCCAATCTTGACCTAAAACTATGTCATAGGGTAAACGGGGAATTACTGCTACTAGGACCTTCCTATGTGTGCCTAGCGCTTTTACTAACACTCTATATTGAGGATAAGAGGTGGATGACCCGTGTATACAACGGATCTTGCTACTGCCTTCTGGCTGACTCAGGGGAACTGCCTCACTATCCTGTAGAAGGTCCTGCCTCACTATTCTGTAGAAGGCTATCCTGTAGCTGGTATGCTTAATCCCGGATCTTTCGTTACTCTACCAACGTTTGCCATGCCACGCGAGTCGCTAGCTCCTCCGTATGATCCATGGGCTACCTGAGCCTCCATGAATCTTTCCGTTAGGAGAGCAGCCTCGTCTGTTGTCTGGCAATTCTGTAGAGTGAGGAATGACCTTACCTCAGCTGGCACAGCTTCAAAGAACTGCTCTAACACAAGCATATCTAGAATGCTTTTTATGGTCTTCCCTTCTGGCATGAGCCACTTCCATACTAGGCTACGAATCCATTGGCCTAGTGCCTTCGGAGTTTCACCTTGATGGATTTTTGTAGCTCTCAACATTCTACGGTATACCATAGGTGACAGGCCTAGCCTATCCCGTATGGCTGCTTTCACATTAGTATACTCATTAGCCTGGGCGGCTGGCATAACCTTGTATGCCGCCAGGGCTTCTCCCATCAGGGAGGTAGATAGGCGGACCGCCCATTGTTGCTCGGGCCAGCCTGCACCACGAGCTACACGCTCAAAGGCTTCAAGAAAATCGTCAATATTGTCTTTTCCTGACCACTGTCCAAAAGACAAAATTCCACATGTCTGTGGGCCTACCCCACCAAAGTGTCCTTCGGTTTTCTTCTCGGCTTGCCGCTCCTGCAGTACCACCTGCAACAAGTTCGTCAGCGGCTTTTGCTGCATCTGCATGGCGGCTAGGGCTTGTTCTTGGCACTGCTGGGCAAGTTCGCGTTGCTTCTCGAACTGGAGCCCCATCCACTTCAGGATATCCGCTGGAGTCTCCATGCTGACAGCCTGCAATAATCAGAGAAGAAAAAAAAACCCCAAGTGCGGAACCTCTCTTTTTTTTTTTTTTTTTTAATGCTACCAGACTAGGATTTTCAGTCCCTCAGATACCTCCTCAGAATCCCACCCTGGCTGCACCCAGATACGATTACCTGAGTCAGGTGGTGATTCTGGCCTTGAGAAGGTCCTTGACTGCTCCTGATCCTGGAAATTGTCTGAGCGTGGTTCACCGCCGTCCTGGTTGCGTCCTCTGGCGCTGGTAACTCCGTCCTTCTTGTACGGTGTCCTCTTTTCCAGGCATCCAAGAACTACGCCATTTGTGAGACTATGCCGGTCTTAGGCGGTTGCCTAGACCCAGGTATAGCCTTGAGTTGTGGAAATAAGGACACTGCAGTCGTGACCAGAGTGAAAATTAAGGTTGGGTTTTATTCCCTTTCCCTTGAGGATGTCATAGAATAAGGACAACATAAAAGAACGGTTGCTTCACCGGTGTAGAGGATTCTTAACAAAATAATAATTATGCTTCTTTCCAGCAAATAAAGTCCATCACATTTCCAATGTGCAAAAATACACTTTCTTTCTTGCTCCTTTTCTTAACAGAGAGAGTCTATGTTATCAGCCACACATAAAGCACATTCCATGGGCTCAGGGATGTTTTCTGGGCTATAGTTCTCCCACTGCATAGGGCCAGGACCTGGTCCTGTGTATGGACACTGAGCCCCTGTGAAGCTGCTCTCCGAGCCATGCCCTGGGGAAACCTCAGTTGCTGTGAGTTGGAGCTGCTTTTGGGTGTCCCAGATAGCAGGAGCTGTGCTGGGGATTTCTTCACACAGCTTAGGCCAATAAGAGTTCACTAGCCTGTTGTAAGCCCGGCTTTTCCCACGGAGACCCCCTTCTCCCCCTTTACCAAAGATAGGGTACTTATCTCTTCCTGTGGAGAAGATGGTTTCAAACTCTTCTGCTTCTAGCCAAGGCTTTCTCTCTGCCCTGCAGCCTGCTCTTCTTTGGGAACACCGGTTACTGTGCTTAGCTGAAGGAAACTCACTTCCTGCCTTCAGTGAGCTTCTCTGGACGTGACCTCCGCCCTCTGTTGGCTTGGCTGTTTGCCTCGGTACGAGGACCCCTCTGGCTGGGAAGACTTTGCTACTGTCTTTCTTAGCTCTCCCGGGTTGATCAGCCTGCCTTTCTTCAGCCCTGGTTCTCCAAGGCAACGTGTCTTTCTGTAACTGCTTTGAAGTTCTGGTCTCACCTTCTCTCCAAACCTGCCTGGAACTGCAGTCAGACTTCCTTTGGTCTCTGCTTTCCTCCTCAAACTCACTCCTGCTCCAGCCCTAGTCCAGGCTCCAGCTTCCTTCCTTCCCTCCTTCCTATTTCCAGCTCGCCTCCTCTCTGTGGGATTTCCCACCTGTTTTTATCTCTCTGCTCATCTAATGTAGAACGTGAGTCTGGGTCCAGGTGAGCCTGATTGGAACCCTCAATTCTTACTGCGTCACTAAAACCATGTGGAAAGTTTGTTTTCCTTTTCCCTGCCTCTCTGCATTGTGAATGCTGTAACTGCCCATGTGGCTGTAAGGTAAGCTCTTCTTTCTTTTTACTTTCTAATCTCTCAGGGTCTGTGCTATCTAACTCATGACAGGTAGGCTCTTCCCTTGCATTGTTCTTTAATGTTTCAGGCTTAGTGCTGTCTAGCTCATGACAAGTAAGCTCTTCCTCTTCACTACTCTTTAATATTCCAGGTTTTGTGCTGTCTACCTCATGACAGTATGTGGCCATTACGTTCCTTCTCTAGGGTATGCAATGTAGTTGGTGTCTTGGCATGCACTGTCCTCCTCTATGCACTTATACAGCCTTTAGTTGAGTCATGGGGTTATGTTGACATGTCATCAGGTAGATTTTCTTAAAAAAAGGTGTTGAAAAAAAATATGTCATTTCCCTGAAAGCAACCTTAAAACCCAATCCACCCCCACATTGATCTCTCAGCTTGCCTACTGTAACCTACACCTTGTTGATCTTGCCTGAATCACTTCTGTTTGTGTGTACATATGCAACACTGCACTGCATGTCTATTCTGCAATTGAAAATTAAAAACAAAAAAACCCTGGCTGGACAATGCACACTTTCCCTATCCTTCTCCGCATCCATGTTAGGGCTACGCGATGACTTATACAGTCTGCCACACTGTGTTGTGCCACTAACTCCCCGTAAGGGTTTCAATTACCATTATGACAGATAGTACTGAGCATGTATATAGTACTACATAGCACATGTAGCGCTATACAAAAATTACAGACCAACACATCCAGCTTACAAGAGCATACCACACACACAATCAGCTCAAAATACCAAATGAAAACCACACACAGCTGCACAAATGACCCCAAACATGGTCCTCTCTCCCAGTGTGAAACCCACACAAAATGCCTCTCACCTTGCTGCACCCAAAGCATAACCAAATATAATAATTACTCCATTAGCAACATATAAAAGATGAAGATTCTTGAGAAAGGAACTAAGACTTAGGGGCATGTTTACTAAAAGCCGTACAATTGCGTGCCGCACAATAGCGCACGGAAACGCGGCACTCAAACGCTCAGAAACGCACTTAAACGCCCCGCACAAGTGCGCTTGGGCCCCGCACAATTGCGCGCCGCACTAACGTGCCCTGCACAAGTACCCGGCCCGCAAATGTCCGATAGAGGCGTGGAAAGGCATTCTGAGGGCGGAGGAAGGCTCCCGAGGGGCGGAGAGACGGGGTCAATGGGCGGGGAAGGGGAGGGGAGAGGCTCCCCGCACAGTATCGGGGACGAATTTGCAGGTTAAAAATAGCGCGAGTGAAACACTCACGGTAGAGGGCATTTAAAGGGAAGAGAAACCATTTCCGTCAGCAATGTACAGGGAAACCGGGGAAACCTGCAAAACGTGAGCAGTGTGATACATGTGCACAGAACAAAAGTGCAAATAAAGATAGAATAAGATCCAAACAAACATATTACAAATAGGAAGTCAGCTGGGGAACCCTGATATTAATGGGCAAACATAAGAAACACACCCAGGAAAGCTCCAAAGAAATGAAATGAAGTATGGAAGGGGCTACGGAGCGGAGACCCTTCCAAAAACCATTTCCTTTTTTCTGAGCCTTCCTGGGAGTGTTTGCTATGGTTGCCCATTAATATCACTGTTGCCCAGCTTGGTTATATTTATCCCCAGTTCGTCGTGGTCGGTTGAGGGGTTTATTTGCACCTTTGTCACCAGACAAGGTGACTGAGCCCACAGTACAAATGTGCAGAGCAGGGTTTTTGACTCCTTTGGTCAGGTTTCCCACCCCCAAGGACTGCATTATCACTGTGGCCACAGTGTGGTGCAGTAGACAGAGGCAGTACCTCTAGGACCAGAGGGTCACAGGTTCAAATCCAAGCTGGGGCTCCTGCCAACCCAGTCCCCATATTTTACCCACCACTAAACAGAGATAGTAAAGACACTCCTTTATTGCAGAGAACATAAGCATGGTTCACACACCCATTTTGTACCCAACACCGCACACACACCATAACAATGGGCATTACCAACAGCCGAGTCCCCCAAATGCAGTCCTGGAGTGCCACAACTCAAGCAGGTCATATGCTTTTCCAAGATACGGACATGCCAGCATGTTGGCGGTAGGGTACAGGTGGTGGAGGGGGCAGTGGCTGCTAGCCACAGAAGACAGTGGCCGAGCCATGTGCAGGCTGGCACGTCCACTGCAACATAGGCCCTGTCGGATGTACAGTCATGGACTTCCCAGGGAATTCAGCACATCTGTGGCAACACAGTGGTGCAGTGCACACAGACAGTGTGTGCAGGAGCAAAAGGTCACAGGTTCAAAGCCCAGCTGGGGCTACTGCCATTCCTGTCCACATATTTTCCCCACAACTAAACCATGTTAGTAAGGGCAATCCTTTATTGCTGGGGATATACGCATTGGTCATACGCCTATCGTTTACACCACCAAGCACAGACACCATGACCAGGGGCATTACCTAGAGCAGAGTCTCACAAATGCAGTCCTGGAGGACCACACACCATTCAGGTTCCATGCTGCCACTCATACAAATAACCGTGCTGTATATCTATGCACCACCCCCATGGCATGTAGATGTAGCTCATGCATATTCATGAGGGACAGCAGGAAACCCCAACCAGTGTATTGCAAACCTGGACTGGATTTGGGAACCTCTGCCGTACAGCAGCAGCCAACAGGGACAGACACACCCACACCCACACCCACAGGCCCCATTGGCCAATGCCTCCTGGTGAGGCAGGACATTGGGCCCTGCGTGCATCTCCCAATACCAGCACTTGCATACCTTAGCAATGTCACCCTACACCAGGGTATATGGTACACAGCTCTCAAACGTTTGCTATGAGTACTGGCAGATAGATATCCCTACGTTACGCACAGTCTGCTCTATGAGCTCCATCATACTAATCTATCTGATGTTTGCGGTGTGTGCGTCAGGTCTGGCCCCTGACAGTGTTTACCACCCTAGGGAGGGACCCCCAACGGTATTGCATACCATACCCATGCCTGTACTGTGCCCAGGACTGGTGTGGTGGGCAAGGATTCTGAACCCCTCTATAGTAGCACAATGCTGGCATACGTGTGGGAGTGTGTGTCTGTCTATACAGTGTGTGTTGGCTGCAAACACTGTCCACAGTTTTGGCCTGATGATGTGCATAATGAGCAGCAAGGTACCATGGGTATAGCTCAGACAGGGTGGGCTGGCCAGGATGCATCTGCACAGGGCATAGGGCACTGGCAGGGACATTGTAGTGGCCGTCTACCACCTCCACAGACAGGGTGACCTCTGTATGTGCTGCTGGGCTTTCACTCCACCCTGACTGTGCAGTGATGGCAGCATGGCTAGGCACCCCCATAGTGCTTCATAGCACTTCCCTCATGTGATATATATGGGTCACCTGTTGGGGCCTAGTCACTGATGTATCTGCTTGTGTGTGCTGCCATCCCAGTTGTGGGTGCATGCATTTCCAGTGGGACTAACCAGCAGACTGTTCACAGCTGGTATGTGCCCTGCTGGAGTGCCTTGCAGGGTGCAGTGGCTGATGGCTTGATGCAGGGGAATATCAGATAGTGGTGGGGTGCATCTTAGCATATCCAGGCCTACTGTCTGGCTGATATTGTGGGGCTGCTTGGACTGCCCTGTAGGGTGTCTGTTCCCAACAGGACTGGGGTTGATGGTCCACTCTACTGCCATCATTGCAAGGGGGGGGTTGTATAATGGGGATCTGTTGATAGGAGACCCTGCCTGTTTGCCACCCTCAGCTGGGGGGGGGGGGGGGTTGGTGGTACAAAGCCCACCAAGGGGTCCATGGGGGGTTCCCCTGACTGAGACAGACAGAGATATCCAAGGTGTTCCTGCAGAAACTACCTATCTCACAGATTACGACTGTTTTGGAGCTCTGCCATGGAGGGTGCTGTGGACCTGGTCCAGGGCGCCTCATCGCACACTCAGGGTGAGCACAGTTCCCGCACAGTGTGACTGTGTGTAGCTACTCTGTGCAAATTAAACACCCGGTCAGTACCTCCTACCAGGCCAAGGTGCTGTGTGGGTGCACACGGACACGTCCCCCTACCAGGCCGGGGAGCTGTTGGGGTGCATTCCCCATCTTGTGTTCATCTGTGGACAGCTGATTTGCATGTGCAGTGCATCATGGGTATGGGTGGCCTAACCCTATCCTGGTTCCCACAGCAGACTGTCTGTGTGGTGACATGCAGGCTCTCTGCAGCCAGCCAGGGGCTTACTGGCAGCTATATAGCTGTAGCCCAATGGTTACTTCACTGCCTGTGGAGCCAGCGGTAATGGGTTTGAGCCCACAGTGGGGTTATTTGATAGGGTTGTCCAAAGCTTTTTTTAGATTTAATGTACATATGTTGCTGCCATCAAACACACCCTCAGTGTACTGTACCCATAAGGTGCCTCTGAGGGTGCTTTATAGGGCACCCTATAGGGCACCTTATGGTTGCTGTCCATATAAGGTGCACTATACATTATCCTGTGACGCAACATATATGGTGCCCTATAGGGGACATTCAAGGGTGCCTTGGCGGACAGTGAACTTTAACATGTGCCTTATGGGCCGCCTTATGTTAACACGCTTTGTGAGTGCGTTTGCTAGTAGTGATAACTGAAATAAAAATAGATTGCCCCCTACAGCACTCATCCCCATAATACACACTGCCTCAGTGAGCCTTCTTCATTGGGCACTGTGGGGGATTGAACCCCTGATCTCTGCACCATTGGTCAGTGTCTTAACCATTGTACTATGGCTCTGCTCCTTTATGTGTGCACATCAGGGCGCCACTTAGCCTTCCCACGCACTATTGTGCACGGCGCACAATAGCGCCCCGCGCAAATGTGCGATCGCTTACTCCCGTTTTTTTTCTTTTCTCTGCCTGAACCGCCCACTCCTTATATGGCACAGGCACACTACCGCGGCCCCGCACATTAGGAATGTTTAGTAAACAGACCCCTAAGTCTTAGTTCCTTTCTCAAGAATCTTCATCTTTTATATATTGCTAATGGAGTAATTATTATATTTGGGATCACTTTTGATTGCTCTATAATTTGACCCATATATATTTTTGTATGATTGCACCCAAAGCATAACACAAACTAACAGTGGTTGCACAGCATCTACTATCACAATCATCCACAAACCACGAATGTCACCCTAAATCCTCCCAGAAGCCTAAAAGCACCCACCCACATCATCCACCTCAGCTCTCAGTTCTGCCCTGCCCACATGGTTTGGTTCACAGTCATGCTGATATTTAACGTTGGGATGGCCAGCCAGTGTCTGTCACATGTCAGTGCAGTGTTGCATCCTACTGATATTGGTCTACAAATGTTAATCTGTATTAGCACTACACACATATAGGAAAAAATGTGGGAAATATGCAGTACGCACATGAGAAGAGCTGTGCAATCACCTGCCGCCTGATTGCTGTGCCCTCACGTGTGTGCTCACGGGCATGTACAGGGGGGCACGTCGGATCATCCTCCAGACCCTCATTAATCTCTGCAGGGATATTGTGCCTGAGAGCAATGTTGTGCAGGATGCAACAGGCTATGATGATCTCTGCCACAGTCTGTGGAGTATATTGTAAGGCGCCGCCTGTCCTATCCAGACACCTGAAGCGACTCTTTAAAACGCCAAAGGTGCGCTCAATGACAGAGCGGCTGGTGGCATGGGCCTCATTGTACCTCCGCTCTGCACGTGTCCGTGGTTGATGCACAGGGGTCAGCAACCAGGGGCGACACCCATATCCTGCATCACCTGTAGAAAGAAATGAGGTAAGTTAAAGCATGAGCTCATGTCCCCTCAAATGGACACAGGTATATATGTACAAAACAAATGCATTACGCATTCTGTAAGAAACATATGACATCACAGCTATGCAGTATTGCAACATTGAAATATGATGACACAAAAAGACCACATGGCCTATCTAGTCTGTCCGTCCATATCAACAGGTACAATAGTCCCCTTTTTATCCTTTATAGATCCTCTGTGTTTGTCCTTTGCTGTTTGGAATGCAGTTACTGTCCTCGTCTCTACCACCTACACTGTGAGAGTATTCCATGGATCCACCACCTCTTCATTAAAAAAATATGGTGGCATATCACCCCTGAATCTATCTCCCTCCACCCTCATCCCATGTTCCCTCGTAGCTGAACTTGCGTACAATTTATATTAATATTTTTAGTTCATTGTAATTTAATACATTTTCCACTCACTTGTAATTTTTAAGACCTTCTTCACTGCATGAATTACACTCTTACTTCTTTTGTTTGTTTTGTTTTTTCACCGCTTTGATTGTACGATAAGGCGGTATATAAATACTGATAAATAAATAAATAAATAAATTTGCAGAGGCTCTCTCCCGCAACATATATGCCACGGAGGTATTTCTATATCTCCATCATATCACCTCTATCCCTCCTTTCCCCAAGGCATACATCCTAAGATCCTTCGGTCTGTCTTCATATGCTGTATAATGAAGACCACTAATCCTTTTAGTAGACACCCTCTGCTCCGACCCCATCCTGTGCACATCCTTTTGAAGGTTCAGTCTCCAGAATTGCACACTCTACTCCAAATGAGGTCTCACAAAAGACATATACAGAGGAATTCTCCCTTCCTGTTTTATGCTAGCCATTCATCTCTGTATGCACCCAGCCAGCCTTCTAGCTTTTTCCCTCACCTATTCAACCTGGTTAGCTACTTTGACATCAGCAGAAACAACCACATCTAAGTCCTGCTCTTCTGTAGTGCAAAAGAGTACTTCACCCCCTATACAATAGTGCTCCCTTGGATTGTTTAAGGCCAACAGCCTGACCTCACATTTCCTACCATCACATCCCAGCTGGCCAATTTAAGACCATTCATCAAGCTTAGCTAGATCACTCCTCATGTTTTTTACAGCTTCCTGGGTGTCTACCCTATTACAGATTGAGTGTGTGAACCTAAGAAACACCAGACAAGGAGTAGCTGTATGGAGTGGCAACAACATAATATGTAACAAACACATAAATGCTTGCATCCAATCAACCAGCATCACACAGCAACATAGCAGGGCGCATTTGGAGGGCAACCACCCCCCCTTCCCCCTATATCCCACACAGGCAGATGAGACACATACACAATGAGTGATCTACTGCAAGACACACATTTGCACATACGCCTAGTCACATGAGCACCATGTACATGTCAGAAATGGGAAACACCCACCCAGCAATATGCAGTCCTCATACTGTCCTGCCTCAAATTGTCTGAATAGTGCCGAGTAATGCAGGATATAGGAGTCATGGGTGGACCCTGCAAACCTGGGGACCACATTCAGAATATGCATATTTGCATCACATACAACCTGAACATTCAGGGAATGATAGTGTTTGCGGTTGCGGAACACTACCTCCCTGTCTCTAGGCGGGACCAGGGCAACATGTGTGCAATCAATAGCTCCCATCACGTGTGGAATCCCGGCTAACGCCTCAAAGGCCTGGTTCAGGATCCACTACTGTTGCCTAGTGTGTGGAATGGAAATATAATTCCGCACCCAGCTGACCATGGCACACAGTACTTGGTGGAGACAGCGTGAGAAGGTGGGGCGGCTCATGCCACCCACTGCGGCCACAGATGACTGGAAACAGCCAGAGGCAAAGAAATGTAGGGCAGCAAGGAGCTTGACCAAACCCGGTATGGCATGTGACCGATCAGTCAGGGGCTCGAGGTCAAGTCTTAGATCCTCATAGAGCTCCCTAATAGCCCCTGTGCTCAGTCTGTACAGGGAGATGACCTGGTCCTCTCGCATGCCCTGGAGCTGGGCCCTGGGCCTGTAGAGGCGTGGCTGGCGAGCCTGCACCTCAGCACGCCTCCTGCGCCGTGCGGGCACAGCCCCTGCCTGCCCTGCCCCCACAGCTGCAGGTCTGATTTGCTGCGGGACGACACCCATGCCCTGTGCCTCAGCCCCATAGACACCATCTCCCCTGTCACGCAACCGCACAACCTGCCCACCTCCCGCTGCAGCTGCAGCAACCACAAAGGCCACCATAAGCTCCACCCATCCTGCTCCTCTAACCCACTCAAACACAGACACCACTTCACTAACCAAGACACACACCTTACACACCACACAGAAACACAGCCACACAATACAACCAACAACAATCACAAACCCAGTCACGCTCCACAAGACACCTGATTCAGACTCGCTCCTTCTGTCACTGCCAATGCACACCTTCTTTCTCCCTCGCCTACAAAAAAACCCTCAACGTGCAACATGTGCTGAGGACAATTATAGAGTTTTTTTACGTTATGCGTGTTGCGTGTGCGCATTTGCGTGAGCGTGACCACTGTGCATGCGCAGGTGGCTGTGCGTGTGTGCTGTGCAACGCAGCACTGCGCATGCACCGTGCACACGCAGCGCTGCGCATGTACCATGGCTCATGTGCTACGTACACATCCACGTTCTGCGTGGCAAATGCGCACAGCAAACTGCGCATGCACAGCGTGAACGGCAGCAGAGGTGCACACACGCTCTGCATAGTATACTGCGCAACACACAAGCACCCATTTCCCACCTCTGGCCGGCGCATGCGCAATGCGCACAGCCAACTGCGCATGCGCACCTACACAGCCAACGTGCACACGTAACTGTGCACGCGCAACGTAAAAAACACTATAAATACACCTCTACACGTGCTGCATGTTGAGGGGTTGTTGGTAGGCGAGGGAGAGAGAAGGTGTTAGTGAGAGAGATAGAGATAGAGAGAAGCAGGTTTCTAGGAGAGCTAAGGTTTTGTGGTGAGGGTCAGAGTGTTAGAGGCTTGGTTGTGGAGGATAGGTGTGAGGTACAGCAGGGGATACAGAGAGGAGGGGAGTCAAGGAGCAGGTGAGTGAGAAAGGAGGTGAGGTAAAGAGCAGATAGCAGAGAGAGGAGGGAGGTGTGAGGTGGAGCTGAGAAGGGCAATAGAAGGAAGGTCTGACAGGGAGGGAGAGGACAGGGAGATGGAGCCACAGGACAGGGCAGGAGTGGAGAGGGAGAGGGAGAGGGAGGTGGGCCCACCTATTGGGGACGAGACAGATATGGCAGGGAGTGTGGTGGAGGCTGCAGGGCCATCGGCCCAGCCCACACAGGGTCCTCTCACTACAAAACGTAAACGCATACCGGTGCCAGCTCTGCAAAGGAAGAGGGCCCAGAAATTCTCACCACAGGAAAATCACATCCTGCTGGCATCTGTTCTAGAAAATTATGATGTCCTATACGGACGACTAAGCAACACCACCACTGTTGCAACACTCACCCAGGTGTGGGAGGAGGTGCAGGAGGCGGTGGCACAAGGAGGGGGCCCAAGCAGAGACCTCGACAGCCTCAGAAAGAGGTTTAATGACATAAAGAGGGGTGTGCGTGCACACATGATGGCAGAGCGGCGGCATGTTGTGGGCAATGGAGGGGGAGGCCCCTTTACACCCTCCCTAACACCCCTGGAGCAGGAGTTGGCAGAGCGGCTAGGGCCAATATACCTCTATGGACTGCCAGAGGCACTGGACACTGCCCATCCCCAGGCAGGTAGGTACCCAAATCACACCTTGCTGCTCCCAACCCATTGAGTACCTGCCCTTTGGATGGTGCATCAGGCTTCTTATTAACACCTCCTCATACCTGCTCCCCTGGATCATCTCCCACCCTCTGCCTTTGGCTCATTAGTGTGCTGTCCCCCATTCCACCCCTTTTACTCTGTGTTTTGCTGCCCTCAAAACACATGTTTCATTTGCATCATCCCTTTTTATATCTGCCCTGCACATGTGGCTACATGTCTGCTACAAGCCCCCTCTCAGACCTGTACGTGTTTTGTCTTTGTCTAATCTAAGCACTGCTGAGCAGGGATGGTCCTTCTGTGGGATAATGCACACCAGGGGTCCTCAAACATTCTAAACAGGGGGCCAGTTCACTGTCCCTCAGACCATTGGAGGCCTGGAATATAGTTTTAAAAAAACATTATGAACAAAGCCCAAAGAACACTGCAGAAGTACAAAAAACACAGAACATTTCAAAACATTTCATATTTTTTTTTCCACTGGCAATTGTTCTTGTCACATTACTCTGGTTTCTTTGGGTCTTCTGCTAACTCCCCATCATCTGCTTTCCATTTGTCCTTTTGTCACACGTCTAGTATTGTTTCCATTCTCTGTCTACATCTGCTTTAACATGGTAATCTCTCTCCTTGTGCACCTTCCGCATTCCTAGGTCATCCACTCAAATGTTAGACCCCCATCCTCAATCCCCACTATCTGTCCAATTGTAGATATCTCTTACCTCCCTCAAAATGTTTTTTTTCTCTCACCATTTCATTTGTCCAGCTCCATCCCATTCTGATCCTCGCACAACCTCACCTCTCGTATATTTCAAGCCACACCCAGCATCCGCTCCTCTCTAGTCCGTGCATCAGCCCATTTGCAGTCCTAGCCCCCCATCAGCCCATTTTCAATCCTATCCCTGGCCCAATATCAGACCAGTACCAGTCCTAGCTCCACACCCAGGTCGAGTCCTATCCAAGTTCCTCCAAAAGTGCATTTCCAAACCCCAGCCCCCACAAAAGCTTACTGATAGCCCTCTCCTGGCCCCACCATCAGCCCATTTGCAATCGTAGCACCCTCAGCAGCACATATTGACCCCTATCCTAGGCCACCCATCATCCCGCTGCCAATCTTACCACCACCCATAGGCCATGACCTGTCCTAAACCCCTCCCCCACATCAGCACACTTCCAGTCTTATCTCTCCCCCCCAAAGCCATTTACCACTCCAAACCTCCCCCACCCCCATCAGGCAAGATAGGGTACGAAATAACCCAACCACGCCTGCTGCTGCTGCTTCCACCGTTGCAGCAGGAGATTCAAGCATCCCGTGGGGCCCCCCCCTGCTCTGCAGCATCCTCCATGCGGCTTCAGTGTGGGCTTGTCAGAGCCGTGTGAGGGGAGAGTATCCCTTTCTCACGGCCATGTCAATGCCACCATGGGCCCTATGTAAAATACCATCAGGCCCATGGCGGCATTAACTGATCCACGAGAGGAGAGGCTCTTTCTGTTTGCGTGGGTCTGACAGCCAACACTGAGGCTACATGGAGGACACTGCAGAGCAGGGGGAGGCCAGTGGGATGCTGGATCATTCCGCTAGCATGGCGGCAGCGGCAGCGGCAGGTTTGTGAGGTGTTAACTTAGCTGGGCTGTTGCTAAATGAATGTTGCGGTCCTGTGTAGAGCTGCCCCTGAGGACTGGCAGCGGCAGCATAAACACCCATCGGGCTGCATACATCTCCTTGGCGGACCACATGTGGCCCTCGTCCCGTAGTTTGAGGACCCCTGATGTACACATCGATGTGTCTGCTAGGTACTGGCCTAAATATGACTAATTGTGTTAGCAGGAGCTGTAGTGGTAGCTATTTAGCACATGTACAGGCCACGGCCAAACACACATTGATTGTGGGGTGGATGTGTTAAACAGTTGTATGTAGTTGAACCATGCAAACCAATCTGTGCTGTGTATGGTTTCCACAACCCAGGTGACTACACAACCATGGTCCCAGCTGAGGAGGAGGAGGTGCAATTGGGCGAGGATGTGGCAGAGCCCCAGCCCACAATGTCTGGGGGCAGCACCAGCAATGGTGATGGGACCCCAACCATACACGTGCAGCCTGAACCAGAGGATCACACCCCAGACGTCACTGACACAGAGGGCTGGGAGGACATAAGAAGACAACACCCCAGTCATGCACCAGCGCCAGATGAGAACCCTCCACCAGAATTGGACCCAATTGTTCAAGAACTGCGCACACACTCTGCTGCAGCACGGCGCAATGCAGAAGGTGGGTAACAGCATACCCCACGATCCCGACGGGGTTGTCCTAACATCCACAAAATTATTGTATATTGCCCACATAGCATAGAGTTCTGATTTTGGGGGGTTGTCTTTTGTGCTCTGTGATTCTACCTCCTGTAGCATTTCTTGTCAGGTGTCAGCATTTGTGAGGGCCTCACACACATGCACACTGTGCTTGCCCATATACCCCACATAAGCCCAAAGAGAAGAGCAATGATCACAGGTCACCCAGACACCCTATGTGACAGAGACCTCGTCATGGGTATTGTCACACAGTATCGTTTAACAACATAATCTGCAGTGTGCGCCAGCATCATAGAAATTGGGCCACCCCAGATATGTGTATGTGTGTCTTAGGCCCCCTCAGATCATCTGACCAATCCCAGACAAGCAGTGTGCAGACCTGGAATAGTCATATTAAACTGTGGCAATGTGCCATGTGTGAGATCTGTGTTTCTCACGACCCCACATCCAGACCCCTTCCAGACATGGGGATGGCTCATGGGAGACACAGATGTAAACGTTGGTAGGTTTGGCAGGCATGACTGTTCTGCAGACTGCTCTTCTGGGATATGCGTGACATGTATATGTGTGACAGCTGGTAATGGAGAGGAAGCTCACATATCACCCTCTGTCTCACCCACAGGCACTCATCAGGCACTGCAACGTGTGTGCATGGCTATTGCAGAAAACACAAGGGAGCTGAGGATGATCCTGGAGGAGATGCGGTCGGGGGCGATTGGATGCACTGCGGATGCAATGGAGGACATTGTGGGGCTAATGCGCCAGCAAGCACCAGCACCAGCACCAGCACCGGCACCTGAGGCACCAGGACAAGGTGCAGTTCCGCGGGGGGTGGTGTGCCGTGGGAGGCGTGGGCGGCCATGCAGGAGGTGACTCCGGGACCAATAAAAAGCTGTTAACCAGTACATACGTGTGTTTTCCTGTGCTCCCCTTAGGTAGTGTGCAAATGTATGTTGTGTCATACACACACGCCCCTCGATGGTAGGGTGTCTGTACTGGCAGGTATCACTGCACAGACACCATCACATGCCATCACAGACACCATCACAGACACCATCACATGTTATTCTAGATAAACATCTTACATTGGATACCCATATTAGAAATACAACAAAGAAAATCTATTTCAAGCTTAAAATCCTTAAACAACTAAGACCCCTGGTATACATACAAGATTTTATCAGCATAATTCAAGCCACCATAACCCCCCACTTTGACTTCGCTAATCTAATTTTATTAGGTACTACAAAACAAAACATTAAAAGAATTCAACTTGCGCAGAATGCAGCAGCTCGGATAATAACGAAAGTACACTCACATCAACATATAACACCAATACTAGCATCCCTTCACTGGCCGCCAATACAAAGTAGGATAGTATACAAAACATTAATAACTGCATTTAAAACTCTAAATGATATGGCCCCAATCACCCTAAGTAACTTAATCAGTAAAGAACATTCAAAATCTACTCAAAGAAAAGGACAAGTAAATAAACTAAAAACTCCCAAAGACTTCATAAAAGCAAACAAACTTACAAACAACAAAGCTTTTTCACATGCAGCTCCAACAATCTGGAATTCCCTCCCAGATGATCTAAGAATGTTAACCGAGATCATTGAATTTCACAAAAAATTGAAAACCCATCTATTTACTAAGCATTACAACAATACAGATCATCCCTCAATAGATTTAGATAAAGGCTAACCAGTTTTTTGTCTAATATGTCCCAATGACCTAAACATATAGATCTATATAGCTGAAACTGTACTTTGCACAATGCTTAAGCCCTACATAATGTGTATCTGTATATAATGTATATAGTTTGCACTGTTCCACGCTGTCCAGTTTTAACATTTGTTGTTTACTTATACTATTGCTTTTGGTTATATGTTACATGTAAAACAAACTCTGCTTTGTTGATTGTTGTTTATTGTGAACCGCAACTGATCTATGGAAGATGCGGTATATAAGTGATTGTTAAATAAATAAATAAATAAAATAAATGCCATGTGTGCCATGCACTGTGTCAGATCTCAGACCATGGGCTGCAATGTGGCGGTTTACATATCCTCCCGGGTTGCAAAGGGGGAATGTCCTTGAGCTACATGTCCAGTGTTGGGAGCCGTCACAGTTAAAATCCTGTCATACCCCCTACATTGGAAGCACATGTGGGACCCTTGTCCCTGCCTGCAGCACTGCCTATTTGCCTGCCCCCCACAAACGTATATGGTTACTCACCAACCATCCCTGTGACATGTATTGTCCCAGGACACACTCAACAGCTTTACACCTGAGTAGCTCCTGGGCTCATCATCACATCTTACCCTGCAAGCACAGACGTACTGGTTTGCAAGTTGTACTATTGGCACACGGGCATGTTGCATCAGAAACGGTTCCGACACATTGCACACAGCATGCACGTGCCTCAGTATACTGGGCCGTCGTCTAAATTTCTGCATCTCAGGGTCGACGCTGGTCTCACACACCTACACACATGGTCATCCCCCACGACTGCATGTGGAGCCAGTCCACGCATGATATCCATGTCTACCTTTACAGCACATACCTGTCTACACACATATCCCATGCTTGCATCCATAGTGTGTTGCTAAGGGAGACACGTGACTGTTTTTCAATAAACAGTGTGTATATTAGTAAAAACATATGATACAAAAACATAAAATACATATAATACAAATATAATAAAACGTTGGGAAGGGGAATAATACCCATCACCCTCCCCCCCAAACACCCCCCTCCCCCCCAAACACCCCCACCCGCCCTATACACCCTCCTCCACCCCTCCCCTCACCCCCACATTAGATACACCCTCTCCCTGCATTATGCATGCCCAGTGATGGAACACAGGACAGCACAGGGCACATGTGTGGAGGTCACAGGAGCCATCAATGAATCCTGTGATGCTCCTCAGGGGATGGCCGCCGACATGGCAGCCGCTCCACCTCGGCGGCCTCCCGCTGAATGGCTGCCGCCAGCCACTGGTGCGAGTGCACAAGGAGGTGCACACGCTGCTCCAACGCATCCAGGGCCACATACAGGTCCGCCACACACCTGCCACCACACACACACATGGTCCCAGGGGTCTGGGTGGTGGCATGTGCATGCGACCTATGTGTGGCCCTGGATGGTGAAGCAACATGCAATGGCTGGCGGGAGCCCACAGTGCCCTGTGCTGCACTGTGCTCGCCATCACTCTCCCACCCCCACACATCCCCCTCCTCCCCCCCTTCCACCTCCCACCCACCCTCCACACCCTCCTCCACCCCTCCCCCCACACCCACATCAGACAAACCCTCTCCCTCCCCTGACACGCCGCCACCCACCCCTTCCATGCCCCCATCAGCCCCCTCCTCCGCTGCACTCTGCACCGGCTCAGACTCCTCATCCTTCGCCTCCACCTCTGTTTCCTCCTCCACCACCACCACCTCCACCTCTGGGCCATGGTGGGCAGGGGGGCGCCTCAGGGCATATGCCGATGTTGTTGGCTCTGCATCGTTGTCATGACCCTCTGTGGAAGATGACAGTCATCAGCACATTATCAAGTGTGTCACATAACACATGTACATATGCAGGCAACACACAGGCTGGTGGGCCAATGTGACATTTGTTACTCGTCAGCAAGGTTGTCAATACTCACCATCACCCTCTACCTGCACCGCCCTCTGGAGGTGGGCTAGATACTCATGGTGGTGGAGACGCAACTTACGCCCCTTCTTCTGGAGATCCTCTACCTGTGGATGTGAAAACAATGTGTGGGGGCATCAGTGACTGCTTACCTCTGGTGGGTGGGCAACATAAACAAACATCTGTGTGGCCAGCATCCTGCTGCTCATGCTCCACTGCTGTGTGTGTAATGTACAGCATAGTTAGTCACGGATAACAGGTGATCTCCAGGAACACCAGGAATAAGTCTTCACATGTGGGTGGCGTTGGTACCAACTGAGCCTGTGTGGGAACGCTCCCCAACGTCCTATATTCAAGCTTTTGTGAGCATACCACACTGCGTGCGTGCTGCCTTCCCGCCTTTCCAAAATGCCTCTCTCCAGTTGAGTTTAAAGCTGACACAAGGAGAGAGAGAGACACACACACACAACCCGCTAGGGGAGATGGGTGGGTTGTGATTACCTCATCCTGCTGTTCCCGGAGATCACCTGTTACAGGTGATTAACTATGCTATCACCAGGAACAAGCAGGACGTGGTCGTCACATGTGAGGAAACCCTAGATGTAGAGGCCAGGGAAGGATCCCCAGAGTGCTGAGGGCCTGTGGAGGGCTTCCACTTCCTCCCATGGATCTCTGGCATCCTGTAAGAGAGGCAGCTAGGAGTGCATTACGTATGGAAGAGGTTTTTCAGAGCAGCCTGACCAACCATAGCATGCCTGCAGGAGCCTCTTTCCAAGCAGTAGTGGCCCGTGAACCGAGGACCAGGTAGCTGCTCCACAAATGTCGTTCATATAGACGGAATGGAGGTGAGCCCGTGAGGCTGCCATGACTCTCACATTGTGAGCGGGAACATGGGCCACCAGTGAATGGTGTTAGCTATGATAGATAAAAGGTAATACATTGAGCAATTGAGTTTGCTTAAGATCATTTTTTAACTGGTGTACCGAAATGCAAGGGATCAGCAACTCAGAATAGCTATGGGGACCTTCTGTGTTGCTGGGTCCACGGCAGATGAAAAGCCACAGCTCTTTCACAGTCCAAGGTATGAAGATTCTTCTCTGCATTTGAAGCATGCGGCTGTTGAAAGACTACAGGTAACTACACCTCTTGTTTCAAAAGATAGGAGGAATCCACCTTAGGCATGAAGTGTGGATGTGTCCTTAGCATTACCCTATCATGGTGAAACGGTGTGTAAGGTGGATCAGCCACTAGAACTTGAAATTCACTGATACAACTTGCTGATGTGATTGCAAGAAGGTATTTTACTTTCCAGGTCAGAGACTTTAAGGAAGTAGTGTCTAAGGGCTCAGAAGGTGGAAGCATACGCTGCTCTAGAAGCAGATTGGGATCCCATGCCTCTGGAGGTGGTCCAAGGGCAGGTTTTGGTAGATGCAGGCCTCTCATGATTCCAGATATGAGAGGATGGGATGAAATGGGTTGTCCATTGATGGGTTCAGAAGGAGCAGCAATGGCACTTAAATGGACTCTGACTGACTCAGTTTGGAGACCTTTGTTTGATAAGTTATGGAGTTTGTCAAAAACATGTTTATATACGGATGACAAGAGGGTTGCAGGCCTTTTGTTATCACCAAATGAACTGTCACGTCCACCTGATGGCATAGGACTGCCTTGTGGAAGGTTTCCTGGAAGCATAACAGACACCATGCAGTTCCTGAGTGAGGGGAGGGCCAAAGCAGTTAGAGCCGTCAGTAGCGAGGCTCTGAGGTGCAGAGACGGGGGGTTTGTATGCCATACATTCCCCTCCTCCTGCGACAGTAAGTCTGGAGCTGATCCTACGTACAGGGGTGCAACCTCGGACAGATGTAGAAGCAGAGGGTATCACACCTGCTGTTGCCAGCGTGGGGCTATGAGGATCATGTTGCCTCTGTCCCTCAGGAATTGCAATAGGGTCTTGGCAATCAAGGGAATGGCAGGACAGGCATAAAGGCATTCCTGCCCCCAGTTGAGGAGGACACCATCCCTCGCTTGGTAGCTCTGAGCTGGGATTCGTGAACAGAACTGGGTAGGTTTGGCATATGATGGACTTGCGAAGAGCTATGAATCTTGAGTTCCCCAGAGTTGCAATACTCTACAGAGTTAGTCCATGTGTAGAGACCATTTGTGTGGAAGCAGAACATGACAGAGTTTGTATGGCTAAGAGTTCTGATTGCCAGGGAGATGGACTGGCAGGAGATGGATCTGCTGCTGTCTGGCAAACGACCACAGTTGAAGAGGTTCGTTGCAAAGGGACAGAGCCTGTTCCTCCTTGTTTGTTCACATAGACCATGGCTACCTGATTGTCTGCGTAAAGTAGTATTCCATTGGCCTGTAGAAGGGAATGGTAGACATGAAGAGCCAGGCAAATTGCTCAGAGCTCAAACAGATTGATGTGGAAATGACTCTCCTGACAATTCCAGGTGTCTTGGGTGGAGGTGTCCAGTACATGTGCAGCCCACCCCACTTTGGAGGCAGCTGTTGTTAGTGGGATCTGAGGAGGGGTTTGCAGGAAAGGTGACCCCTCCAACAGGTTTTGTGCTGACCGCCATCAGTCCAGGGACAGGGTATGGTGGTTTGAGTTTACTATCACATCTGAGAGACAGCCTGTTGCTTGCGTCCACTGGGAAGAGAGGGCCCAATGGGCTGGTGTCATGTGGAGACAAATGTAGGGGACCACATGCACCGTAGCTGCCAGGTGACCCAGCAGCTGATGCATCTCTCGAGGCGAGAGGTGAGTTTTTTGTAGTGCTGTCCAAACACGTTGCACAATGCACGGACAGCAAGGCAGAGCCAGGTAGTTCTTTGGCAGTCTGGTCTCTAGCCTTGCTCCTATGAGCTCCAGCGTTTACATGGGAGTCAGAAAGGATTCCACAAGATCTCTGACAGGGCCTAGATATTGGAGTCCACGCATTGTGTAAGAGAGAGAGGCCTGGGCATGTATATGTGACTGTGCCTGGATGAGGCAGTCGTCCAAGTAGGGCCACAAACAAATTCCCCTGGTACGGACCAAACCGGCTACCACAGACATGCACTTTGTGAATACTTTGTGAATACACTTTGTGAATACACGGCTGAAGGGGAAACATTTTCTGGATAGTGGTTTCCTTGATGGGGGGACCAAAGGAACGTTCGCTGTGTTTGTTGGCAGAGAAGATGGGTGTACGCATCCTTGTGATCTCGAGAACAAAGGCAGTTCTGCCTGTGTAGGTCAGGAAGTACTTTTCCTAGTGAAATCATTTTGAATGTCTTTTGGAACAGGAACTTGTTCAGTTCTCTGAAATGTCAGATGTGTCTGTGACCTCCTTTTTCCGTTGGTATGAGGGAATTGGGGGGGGGGGGGAAACCCAGAACCCTGATGGAGATGAGGTAACTCTTCCATTGCTCCTTGAGGTATAAGATGTTTTACCTCAGGATTCATTTGGGGGGATGTTTGCTAACTGAATGTCCTTGCTATTGTAGGAGGTGGCAGGTTATGTGAAGGACGCCTGTACCCTCTTCTATGATGGACACAGTCCAGGGTTCTGATGTTATTTGCCTCCATCTGTGGATGAGGTGACCTAATCTTCCTGGGATTGTTGACAGTTGCTTTCCCGGGAGGGCCAGTAAGGGCAGGTACTCCATCATGGAGTGAAAGGCCCTGTGGGGGCTGAGGCTGCTGGGTCTGATGAGCCAGAGTAGCTCTCAATTTCCTCTGCTTAGTAGTTTGTTGACCCTTTCTAGAAGCTTGTACTGCAGGTTGTCCTTGCTGAGCATAGGACTGATAGTATCCTTTATTTTTGGAGAGGAAGCGCTTTTCTGAGGCTCTCATCTTTGTAGGATCAACAATATTTGAAAGCCTTGTCAAGGTATACTTGTCCTGCCGCTTTTTAAACACCAGTTTTTAACACTACAGGGGTTGTTGGCCAGTTTATCCAGTACCCAGTGTTCCAGGTGAGAGGCTTGCAGCCACCCAGGTTTCCTTGCCCCAATAGAAATGGCAGAGACTCTGCCTTTGCATGAAAACAGTCAAAAGCTGCCCTGTTCACAACTCTTGAAATGTTCTGGGCATGCTTGACAGGTGCTACATAGTAGTGACCTCTGTGATCTGCGAGATGTGGACTTACCAGTTGTAGATCTCGTGTGACCTCGGTCAGGAACATTCCATGTACATGATATAGGAACCTGTCCTGCCTGAGAGCATGGATGTTTGGACAACACAGCGACCAAAGGCATCTGATGTCTTACACTCCCTACCAGGAGGGTTGGTGGCATGTTGTTTGTAACGCTTAATTCTCCTCCTAGCACACTCCACCATGCTGGAGTGATCAGGGAGGTGTCCTTTCTGCAAACCAGGCAACGGAGACACACGATACATAGTAGGCACATGTGAGAATGTGGAGAGGTGGTAAGAGAAATCTTCCACATTCTCCAAAGAGGATTCCTTAAGATCTGATGTATTGGCAGGATGTCTGCCTCCTATGACGTTTGGTGATATTGGTGAATCTCTGTCTCCAGTGGCCTGTGCTCACATTGAGTTACTAATGAAATGGAGAGGGCCTTGACTACATGGGTGTGGAGATACAGGAAGGACATATCCTGAGGAGGGGACATTCTCCTCTTGGGAGAGGCAGGCTTGTCCTGGAGAGGTACATTATTACCCTCTGAGCTGTCAGAGTCATCACACCCCTCAGGAGATTGGATGTATCTTCTCTATGGAGGCTCAGGTAAAGTGAGGTATCAGTACCAATTGGCCTCAGTATTAGAGTGACACGGTACCGCTGTGTGTATAGAGGTACTCATCAGCACCAATGGTGCATTTGCCAATGCCGGTCCTGCAATTGCTGCACATACCGGTGTTGCACTTTGCAGGGTCTGGGGTGGAACCAAGGTCTGTGATGCTGCAAGGAGAGCAGCCAGACTGGGCTCGATGGCCATGATCCTCTGGTCAATCAACACTGATGATGTCTGTGTATGAGTACTGGCCAAAGTCAGGATCCCAGAGCATAGCACCAGGTGGTCGGACCAGGTTGAGGCCTCCAGAACTTCATGGAGTCCCAAAGTGGCTTTGGAGGCCAGGGACTCCCACTGGGGCTGTTTGCCTGGAGCGTGCTCCTCAAAGGCAATGCCAGTGCCAGTCTGATATTTTGAGGTGGATGTACCCTTTCAGGAACGGACAGATTTGTGTTTGATTACCTGAGATCCACGGGAGGAAGAGGAAGCCCTTGACGACATGGCTGCCACTAAGGCCACGTTGGAGGGAAGGAGGGTAGCGAGCTTGGCTGCTCTGTTCTGCCAAACACTCATGGATAACTTCCCACAGGCCAAACATTCAGACATGCATTGATCTGGCCATTAGCATTTGCGACACCAATCATGGTTGTCAGTGACTGAGAAGGTACCAGCACATTATCAGCATATCTCCTTAAAACACACCTCATTTGTCAAGCTTTTGATCTCCCCCCCCCTGACGATGGTGCCTTGTCCCCCAGTTGTCCCCCCCACTCCCGTCCATTATCCCCTCACTAGGCCGCTTCCCTTTCCCCTTCCTTTCCTCTTTCCCCCTCCCGCCCTACTGTCCCCCTGCCCTCTTGGGCTCTTACCCCTTTCTATCTTTCTTCTGTATCTCTCTATCCTATCAATTTTTGGCGTTCTTTTCTGACTGTATTTCCAGTAGCCTGCTGTTATATTGTACACCGCCCTGATGCTTCGGCCTGGGCGGTTCATCAAACGATGCTAATAAAGATAAAGATAAAGATGTTCTGCAGCCGAGGAGTGCTTTTCCATGATGGAGGAGGGATTAGGGCCTAATGCCAAACCGGGGGGAGACCTACAAAGGGGATTGTTGCTCTTTTTTTAAAAAGGTTTCATTGTGTGGGGGAATCTGACCTTTTAGAAAATTAAATTAGAAGACCAGTGGTACCAGTAAAGAAAAACAGGCAGACACTGACACAGGAGTGGCACTACAATAGCTGTTTTTCAGCAATGACAGGAACAATGACCTGCTGGCTCTGTGGAAAACAATGAACTTGATAGAGCCATTTAGGAAAGGCAAGATGGCAGCACACAGGCGCTGTGGGGTGCTTCCAATAGCTTTCCTATTGGACACTGGAGACCGTTCCCACGCAGGCTCCGTCGGTAACGATGATACCCACATGTAAGGACTACTTCCTGCTTGTTCCAGCCGATGACCTGTTCCCAGTGCCACCTGCATGCGTAGCTGTGTCTCTGGACATGTGTGCAGTGACACCTATGTGCAGTGTGCCTGGCACCCTGAACACATCAGTCCAGTCCCCTGTGGCCCCCTTGCATGACATTGCATGACCACGCCACATTTTGATTGCCAATGATGGTGTCCATGGTAACCCCGCTAACCCCGTATGTGGTCTGTTTAACACATTTGTGTTGTCATGATCTACGCACATCCTGGGACCCAACCCCACTGGCAACATGATATCCTAACAATCATGGGTGCTGTGTCCATACATGGAACATTGTGTGGGTGGCCCTATTCACCTTGCCAGGGGCCACTACCATGACATTTGGGTTTGTACAAGGCTCAGGATAGCAATGCTTGACACACTACAAGCATTGTGTAACGTGTCTCTCTTGGGGATACTGCTAGGTGTTGCACAGACCATACTGGGCGTGGAGGAAGAGGGAATGACCCAGTATGGGCTATCTTATGTTGTTATGTTCCTATGACCTGGGCCTTGTATGCTTACGGCAGGTGTGGTTGCCAACACCAGGGGCAGGGGCCATTGCACCAGAATAGGCTATTGCCACCTATGCTCATGTCAGGGTTTCTGTCTGTGCTGTGCAACCACAACAGGTGCATGTATCCTTCCAACACCATCTGTAATGTTCATCTGCAACAAGGTTTGGGATTTGTAGCAAGTGGCCAGATGTGTGACCTGACTCAGCATACATTTCTGGGGACATAGCTCTGTTACAGGCCTTTGTAATCACATCTCATAGCTCATGGGGGTGGGGTGCTGTTACACACATCCACTTCTGCACCTAGCATACCATCTGGATACATCACAGACGAGTGTGATGAGTTGCTGACCTCACAGACTACAGGAGATGTGCAACCTACCTGCCATAACCTAACACAATATCTGAATGACATACCCACCATTGCAATCAGGTCTCTGGCCCCCTGGGGGATGGGTGTCCTAGCACACATCATCAGCTGCATACACCATAGCAACAGGGTGACTGACAGTACACCTTACGCAGGTCTCAGGACTCCTGGGGATAGGGAGAATGTATTCAACTCTTTAGGCACACAGAACCATATCACCAGGGTGAGTGACAGCCCACTTTGATGGGCTCTCAGGACCCCTGGGGATAGGGAGAATGTATTCAACTGTTAAGGCACACAGAACCATATCACCAGGGTGAGTGATAGCCCACTTTTATGGGCTCTCAGGACTCCTGGGGATAGGGGGAATGTATTCAACTGTTTAGGCACACAGAACCATATCACCAGGGTGAGTGATAGCCCACTTTGATGGGCTCTCAGGACTCCTGGGGATAGGGAGAATGTATTCAACTGTTTAGGCACACAGAACCATATCACCAGGGTGAGTGATAGCCCACTTTGATGGGCTCTCAGGACTCCTGGGGATAGGGGGAATGTATAGAACTGTCTTTGCACACACAACCATATCACCAGGGTGAGTGATAGCCCACTTTGATGGGCTCTCAGGACCCCTGGGGATAGGGGGAATGTATACAACTGTTTAGGCACACAGAACCATATCACCAGGGTGAGTGATAGCCCACTTTGATGGGCTCTCAGGACTCCTGGGGATAGGGAGAATGTATTCAACTGTTTAGGCACACAGAACCATATCACCAGGGTGAGTGATAGCCCACTTTGATGGGCTCTCAGGACTCCTGGGGATAGGGGGAATGTATAGAACTGTCTTTGCACACACAACCATATCACCAGGGTGAGTGATAGCCCACTTTGATGGGCTCTCAGGACCCCTGGGGATAGGGGGAATGTATTCAACTGTTTAGGCACACAGAACCATATCACCAGGGTGAGTGATAGCCCACTTTGATGGGCTCTCAGGACTCCTGGGGATAGGGGGAATGTATTCAACTGTTTAGGCACACAGAACCATATCACCAGGGTGAGTGATAGCCCACTTTGATGGGCTCTCAGGAACCCTGGGGATAGGGAGAATGTATAGAACTGTCTTTGCACACACAACCATATCAGCAGTGTGAGTGATAGCCCACTTTGATGGGCTCTCAGGACTCCTGGGGATAGGGAGAATGTATAGAACTGTCTTTGCACTCTCCACCCATTGACCCCTTCTCTCTGCCCCTGGGGAGCCTTCCTCCGCCCTCTGGGAGCCTTTGCCCACCTTCATCGCTCGTTTTCGCCGCGGCACGCATTATCGCGCGATAACATAGCTGCGCGCCGCAAGATGCGACATTATCACGCGATAAGGTACCTTATCACGTGATAAAGTCACGCAGCACACTTTAAGACGGTTTAGTAAACATACCCCCTAGAGCCACATACCAAACATTGTGGCTTAGAAGGCATTTTGTAGTAAAGTGCCAAAAATATAAACTCCTTACTACTTACTCTCTTTCTCTTTTCTTTTCTTTTTTTTTTAAATGAAAAGTAAATAAACACTAAGAAACAGCCTTAGAACATAAGAACATAAGATATGCCATACTGGGTCAGACCAAGGTCCATCAAGCCCAGTATCCTGTTTCCAACAGTGGCCAATCTAGGTCATACATACCTAGCAGTTTCCCCAAAAGACACAGGTTCCACAATGCTTGTACTGGGTCAAGCATTGATATCCTGGGTCCCTTCTTAATAATGGTTTATGGACTTTTCCTCCAGGAACTTGTCCAAACCTTTTTTAAACCCAGCTACACTAACAGCCTTAACTACATCCTCCGGTAACAAATTCCAGAGTTTGATTACACGTTGAGTGAAAAAATATTTTTTTTTCTTAGTCTTAAATAGTTTACCCTGTAGCTTCATTGCATGTCCCCTAGTCTTTCTATATTCTGATAACATAAACAATCGATCTACATTTACCCGTTCCACTCCATTCATTAATTTATAGACTTCTATCATATCTCCCCTCAGCTGTCTCTTTTCCAGGTTAAAGAGCCCTAACCTTTTTAGCCTTTCTTCCTAGGAGTATCCTTCCATCCCCTTTACCATTTTGGTGGCTCTTCTCTGAACCTTTTCTAATAACGCTATATCCTTTTTAAGATACGGCGACCAGAATTGCACACAATATTCAAGGTGTGGTCTCACCATGGAACGATATAGAGGCATTATAATATCTTTTGTTTTATTTTCCATTCCTTTCCTTATGATACCTAGCATTCTATTTGCTCTCTTGGCCGCCGCTGCACACTGGGCCGAGGGTTTTAACATGTTATTCACAATGACGCCTAAATCTTTTTCTTGTGTGGTGGTTCCTAAAGTGGAACCTTGCATCTTGTAACCATAGTTTGGGTTGTTCTTCCCTAGGTGCATAACTTTGCACTTGTCCACATTAAATTTCATCTGTCATTTTGATGCCCAGTCTTCCAATTTGTCAAGATCCTCTTGCAATTTTCCACAATCCTCTTGGGTTTTAACAACTTTAAATAGTTTTGTGTCATCTGCAAATTTGATAACCTCACTCGTTATTCCACTTTCCAGGTCATTTATGAATATGTCAAAAAGCAGAGGACCCAGCACAGATCCCTGGGGTACACCACTATTCACCTTTCTCCATTGAGAAAATTGGCCATTTAGCCCTACTCTCTGCTTTCTATCTTTTAACCAGTTTCTGATGCACAGTAGTACACTGCCTCCTATCCCATGACTCTTTAGTTTTGCCAAAAGTCTCTGATGAGGGACCTTGTCAAAGGCTTTCTGAAAGTCCAGATACACTATATCAACCGACTCACCTTTGTCCACCTGTTTATTCACACCTTCAAAAAAACATAACAGATTAGTAAGGCAAGATCTTCCTTGTCTAAAGCCATGTTGGCTGTCTCCCATTAGGCCATGACTATCTCAATGCTGAATAATTTTATTCTTTATGATGGTTTCTACCATTTTTCCCGGTACTGACATCAAGCTCACCGGTCTGTAGTTTCCCGGATCACCTCTGGAACCCTTTTTAAAAATTGGTGTTACATTGGCTATCCTCCAATCTTCAGGAATTAGAGATGATTTTAATGATAGTTCACAGATTACTAATAGCAGGTCTGCAATCTAATATTTCAGTTCTTCAACACCCTTGGATGTATACCATCCGGCCCAGGTGATTTGCTACTCTTTAGTTTATCTAATAGTTGTAATACATCTTCCCGATGTATCGATATTTCCTTCAATTCTTCCGCACCTTTAAATACCACTTCAGTCATGGGTAACATCCCTATATCTTCCTCAGTAAAGACCGAAGCAAAGAATTCATTCAGTCTCTCTGCTATCGCCTTGTCACTTCTTAGTGCCCCTTTAACGCCTCTATCATCTAATGGACCAACTGACTCTCTCACAGGTTTTTTGCTGAGAATGTACTTGAAAAAATCTTTATTTCGCGTTTTTGCTTCCGCAGCAAGCTTCTTCTCAAATTCTCCCTTTGCCTGCTTTATCAATGCCTTGCATTTGACTTGCCAGTGCTTGTGCTGTTTCCAGGTTTCGTCGTTTCGCTCTTTTTTCCATTTCCCGAAAGATGCTTTTTTGGCAACAACAGCCTCTCTGACCTCACCTTTAAACCATGCTGGCAGTTTTTTTGACTTCCTTCCACTTTTCTTAAAGCGTGGAATTAAGCAGGCTTGGGCTTCCAAGATAGTATTTTTAAACAACACCCAAGCTTGATGTAAGTCTTTAACCTTTGCAACTGCTCCTTTTAGTTTTTTCTTAACTGTTTTCCTCATTTTATCATAGTCTCCCTTTCGAAAGTTAAAAGGTAGTACTGTGGATTTCCTTACTATCCCTCCTCCACTAATTAAATCAAAGGCGATCATGCTATGATCACTATTGCCAAGTGGCCCCAGCACCCTTATCTCTTGCACTACATCTGGTGTTCCACTAAGGACTAGGTCTAATATTGCTTCCCCTCTGGTCGGTTCATGAACCAGCTGCTCCAAGAAGCAGTCATTTATTTCATCTAGGAACTTTATCTCCCTAGCATGTCCTGCCGTGACACTGACCCAGTCGATACCGGGGTAATTGAAATCACCCATTATTATTACTGCACTGTAACTTTTGCTAGCTTCCTTGATTTCTTTGAGCATTTCATCATCCATTTGTTCATTCTGGCCAGGCGGACGATAGTACACCCCCACTGCCATCACCTTCACCTTTTTACATGGAATTTCAATCCATAGAGATTCTACAGCAAATTTTGTTTCTTGCAAAACTTTAATCCTTTCTGACTCAATGCCCTCTCTAACATAGAGCGCAACCCCTCCACCAATTTGATCAGCTCTATCATTACGATATAGTTTGTACCCAGGTATCACAGTGTCCCACTGGTTGTCCTCCTTCCACCATGTCTCTGATATTCCAATCATATCTAACCTCTTGTTTAGTGCTATATATTCTAACTCTCCCATCTTGTTTTTTAGACTTCTAGCATTTGCATACAAGCATTTTAGAGACTGTATTTTATTCATATTAATTTGGCTATTGGTAGACATGGATAATTTGGGATCTTTAAGCTCTGCCTGCTCCATACTCGAGGGCATTTGGGCTACTTTACTCTTTTTTGGAACCTCTCTGCTTTTGGTAGTATCCTTCAAGGATACATTCTTCCGAACCATCTGCTCTTGGGCGACTGTCGGCTTTCCCCTATTATCTAGTTTAAAAGCTGCTCTATCTCCTTTTTAAAGGTTAATGCCAGCAGCCTGGTTCCATCCCGGTTAAGGTGAAGCCCATCCCTTCGGAAGAGCCCCTCCTTTCCCCAGAATGTTCCCCAGTTCCTAACAAATCCAAACCCCTCATCTCTGCACCATTGTCTCATCCACGCATTGAGACTCCAGAGCTCTGCCTGCCTTTTGGGTCCTGCGCGTGGAACGGGAAGCATTTCGGAGAACGCTACCCTGGAGGTTCTGGATTTCAACTTCCTACCTAAAAGCCTAAATTTAGCTTCCAGAACCTCCCTACCACATTTTCCTATGTCATTGGTACCGACATGTACCAAGACAGCAGACTCCTCCCCAGCACTATCTAAGACCTTATCTAGGTGGCGCGTGAGGTCTGCTACCTTCGCACCAGGCAGGCATGTTACCAGGCGATCCTCACGTCCACCAGCCACCCAGCTATCTACATGCCTAATGATAGAATCACCAACTATAACTGCTGTCCTAACCCTTCCCTCATGGGCACATGGCCCTGGAGAAACTTCCTCGGTGTGAGAGGGGTTTACATCACCTGGAGGACAGGTCCTAGTTACAGGATCACTTCCTGCCACACCAGGGTGATGCTCTCCTGTCACGTGACCTCTCTCTTCCATGGCAACAGGGATGCTGCCAGACTGGAGGTGGGACTCCAGGACTATATCCCTGTAGGTCTCGTCTATGTACCTCTCTGTCTGTCTTATGTTTTCCAAGTCTGCTACTCTAGCCTCTAGAGAACGGACTCGTTCCCTGAGAGCAAAGAGCTCCTTGCACCTAGTGCACACGTAAGACCTCTCACCAGCTGGGAGAAAATCATACATGTGACACTCAATGCAAAAGACTGGAAAGCCCACATCCCGCTGCTGGTCTGCTGTCTGCATCTTAGTTTTAAGTTTGTGTTTAGATCTTTAAGTTCTTTACATACTAAAGGATGCTATAGATATTTATACCACTAAAACTGTACCTAATAAGCTTAATATACCTTGTTCACCTGAAGCTTAATTAATCTCAGGTCCCTAGTGTATGACTGATTTGGGTAACGAGCTTCACCTGAGAGCACCTCCTGTCTTTTAAGATGTGCAAATACCTATAAAGCTGTGATTAACCCAGGGGTGGGTGGGTGTGGGGAGGGAGGGAGGGATATAACACTTATTAAAAGAGGGCTGCTACACAGTACCCTGTCCTGTGCTGCTGAGGTAAGCTATATTGTGATATGATTTAAATTATAGCTCTTTGCTGCTGCTAGGCTCTAACCTATTATGAAATTTAAACTACAAGCTCTCTGCTGGATTCTAAATTTAACCAGAAAACTCTTTTCTGTGTTTTAAATTGAAACTATAAGTACTTTGCTGCTGCTAGGCCCTAACCTATTATGAAATTTAAACTACAAGCTCTCTGCTGGATTCTAAATTTAACCAGAAAGCTCTCTTCTGTGTTTTAAATTGAAACTAAAAGTACTTTGCTGCTGCTAGGCCCGAACCTATTATGAAATTTAAACTACAAGCTCTCTGCTGGATTCTAAGGTTAACCAGAAAGCTCTCTTCTGTGTTTTAATTTGAAACTAAAAGTACTTTGCTGATGCTAGGCCCTGAGTGACTATGAAATTTAAAGTACAAGCTCTCTGCTGGATTCTAAAGTTAACCAGAAAGCTCTCTTCTGTGTTTTAAATTGAAACTAAAAGTACTTTGCTGATGCTAGGCCCTGAGTGACTATGAAATTTAAACTACAAGCTCTCTGCTGGATTCTAAATTTAACCAGAAAGCTCTCTTCTGTGTTTTAAATTGAAACTAAAAGTACTTTGCTGATGCTAGGCCCTGAGTAACTATGAAATTTAAACTACAGCTCTCTACTGGGTATGAAAGGTAACCAGAAAGTTCTCTTCTGTGTTTTAAATTGAATCTTAAACTGCTGCTACTAGGCCCTGACTGATCTAACAAAAAATGGGGTTCACAGATTAATTAGCTTTAAAAGAAAAAAAAATCCTTTCAGAAAAATTCCCAGAAGTATATACTCACAATTGCAGATTTCTCTCCAGAAGCAACAGTCCCCCCTTCTAGTCCTTCAAGACTTAGCAACACTTTCTAAGAAGAAACTTAATAAAAACGCTTAAAAATAACTCACAACTATCTTTTTTATAGTGCCCTCGCTGCTAAACACTGCCCCGTGCACGCGCATCAACGGCGCGGCCTTCAAAGAATCTAAACCGCCACTCTAATCTCGCAGCAATCAATCTATCATAGCTGCAGCGCTTTAAAAGAAAAAATACTTAAATTGCCTTCTTTCACCCCTGGGTCTCCGTTAATAAGTTTCCGTACACTTCGGATGAACCCGGAAGTGCCGATAAAAGAAATCAGCCAGAATAAAAACCGGCAGCCTAAACAGTTCTCCGTAGAGACAAAAATCTATTTTCAAAGGCAGGACCTTACCCTCGGTGAAATAAACCAGGTAAATACGTCTTATTTCTTCACAGTGCTCCTCTCCTAACCAAGGTAGGATCAGGAGACTGAACGCAGGCTCAAACACCGCAGCTTCCCAGCGGTAGAGTAAACTCGCCTTGATTTAACGATAAGGGGGTATACTAAATCCTTCTAAAACCCCTCTAAACAGAGAGAGGGAGGCATCAGCTAGCTCTTAAAGCTACAATACCATTTTTCTTGGTATCTCTCTCTTTTTTTTAAACAAAATCAAAGATTAATCAAGAAGAAATAAAATACTTAATTGTCCCTCTATAGAGCCCAGAGTCCCTAGGCTCTACAACCTCCAGCTGCTTGGACACTGAACAAACTGAAGCCAGGGGGCGGTCCCTCAGGAGGTTATAGTGGTGACATCAGAAGAGTGTCATTGTTCAGTCTCCAAGCTGCAGGAGGATCTGTATCCCAGAAATTCCGGGACTGGACTGGAGTAACGTAAAGGAACCTAACTGTCATAAATATTTGCATAATGTTAACATGTGCTTTTAGTAAATGTAATACTTACTCAGGGCCTAGTATCAGCAAAGTACTTTTAGGGGTATGTTTACTAAACCTTCTTAGCGTGCGCGCTGTGCAATTATCGTGTGCTAAGGTACCTTAGCGCACGATAATGGCGCTTTACGGGGCACAAATGTGCCTTAGCGCGCGCTAACGTGCGCTAACACGCGCAGCGGCGCAAATGAGCGCTGAAGGCGGGGAAAGGCTCCCGGAGGGCGGAGGAAGGCTCCCCAGGGGCGGAGAGAAGGGGTCAATGGGTGGAGAGTGGGAAGGGAGAGGCTCCCGCACACTAACGATGTGAAATCCGAGGCCAAAACTAACGCAAGTGAAAACCTCGCGTTAGAGCTGATTTAAAGGGAAAAGAAACCATTTCTGTCAGCAATGTACAGCAAAACCAGGGAAACCTACAAAAAAGTGATAAGTGTGATACATGTGCACGGAACAAAAGTACAAATAAACATTGAAAAGGACCCCAACAAAATATACAAAAAACATAACCAAGCTGGGCAATAGTGATAGTAATGGGAAACATCAAAAAACACTCCCAAGAAAGCCCCAAAAAAAAGAAATGAATTTTGGAAGGGTCTACGCTCCGTCCCCATACAAGGTGAATGATCCCACAGTGAAATAGCACTGATCAGGGTTTCCCTCTCCATTGGACAGTTCCTATGGCATGCACATGTTCCACAACAGCAGGGCGGGCATGTCGGAATGGGCAACTGGACAAATGCTGGGAAAGGGGATACAGAGGGCTGCAGGCGGCACATGCTGTGGTGCAGCTGGGGCACAGTGTGGACTAGGCAGATACCTAGGTGGCACTTAGGAATGCTGAAACTGAACAGCAGCCAGACAGCAACTGATGAGGGCCCAACATGGGCACGAAAGTATTTATCACAGTGTCACAGGGGATAGTACCCAGCAGGTACCTCCAAGGGCACAGAACATTGGCAGGCGGTGTTGGGGGGAAGCGTGGACGTCTATGCAGGCACCCCTACCCCAGAACACGCACCATAGGCAGCCGCCTACCTGCACACTGGATGGCTTGAGACTGCACACCACTAGCACCACCAGCAGAAGGGCATGTCAGCATGGTGGCAGAGGGGTACTGGTGGTGGAGGGGGGGCAGTGGCAGCTGCCCAGAGCAGACCATGGCCTAGCCCTGTGTAGGTGGGTGCCATGCACTGCAACAGACAGGCCCTGCCGGACAAACAGTCATGGTATCACCAGGGAATGCACTGTCTCCGTGGCAACACGGTGGTGCAGTGCACACAACCAGTGTGTTTGGCGGTAGAAAGTCACAGGTTCAAGTCCCAGCTATGGTGCCTGCCAACCCAGTCCCCATATTTTACCCACTACTACAAAGTGCTAATACAGACAGAACATTTATTGCAGATGACGTAAACATGCCCAAAACACCTACATTTTACCCTACAGAGAAAAGACACCATAAACAGGCGCATTACCTAGAGCAGAGTCTCCCAAATGCAGTCCTGGAGGGCCAAACACCATTCAGGTTCCATGCTGCCTCTAATAAAGATGGTTGTGCTGCATTTCTATGCACCACCCCCATGGTATGCAGATGTATCTCATGCATATTCATGAGGGACAGCATGAAAACCCGAACAGTGTTTGGCACACCAGGACTGGAGTTGGGACCTCTGCCATAAAGCAGCAGCCAACAGGGGCAGACACACCTACACCCACAGGCTCCATTAGCCATTGCCTCCTGGAGAGGAAGGACATTGGGCCCTGCGTGCATCTCCCAATACTAGCACTTGCATAACTTAGCAATGCCACCCTAAACCTGGATATACGGTACACAGCTATCAAACGGTTGCTATGATTACTGGCAGATAGCAATTCCTACGTTAAGCACAGTTTGCTGATTGAGCTCCATCATAGCAACCTTTCTGATGTCTGTGGAGTGTGCTTCAGGTCTGGTCTCTGACAGTGTTTACCACCCTGGGGAGTGACCCCCCCAACAGTATTGCGCACCATATCCATGCCTGCACTGTGCCCAGGACTGGTGTGGTTGCCAGGGCTGCTAAACACCTCTTTAGTAGCACAATGCTCCTCGGAGTGGAGGAGTGGCCTAGTGGTTGGGGCAAGGTACTTCAGGCCGGAAGGTCGGTGGTTCAAATCCCACTAGAGGACAGCAACCTTGGGCCGGAAGGACTGGGGTTTCTAGTCCCACAGGTGCTCCTTGTGGTCTTGGGCAAGCCACTTAACCCTCCATAGCCCATGTTCCCTGTAAAATAGTTATCTCCAAGTTATAATGCCCTGTTCAATGTAATTTCAGTTTGTTCAATGTAAACCGCACTGATGCAGAATAGCGCGGTATATAAGAGAATGTAAATAAATAAATAAATAAACAATGCTGGCATAGGTGTGGGAGTGTGTGTCTGTCTCCAGTGTGTGGTGGCTGCAAACACCCTCCACAGCCCACACTGCCAGCACTGTTGCCAGTATTGGCCTGCCAATGTGCATAATGAGGAGCAAGGTACCATGTGTATAGCCCGGACAGGGTGGCCTGGCCAGGATGCATCTGCACAGGGCATAGGGCACTGGCTGGCTGGGACATTGTAGTGCCCAGCCACCACCTGCACAGACAGGGTGGCCACAGCATGTTCTGCTGGGAGATCACTCTCACCCTGACTGAGCAGTGACCACGGCATGGCTAGGCTCCCCCATAGTGCTATATAGTATTTCTCTCATGTGATATTTATGGGTTCCCTTTTGGGGTCCAGTCACTGACTTATCTGCTTGGTGTGTATGCTGACATCCCAGTTCTGGGTGCATGCATTTCCACCAGGAACATGCACTATGGACTAGCTAGCAGACTGTCTGCAGCTGGTATCTGTCTTGATGGAACTGCACCCTGCAAGGCGTGCTGCAGGAGAATATCAGATAGTGGGGGGGGGGGTTCAGCTTAGCATATCCAGCCCTAATGTCTGTCTGTTATTGCGTTGTGGATGTGTACAGAGCTGCATTGACTGCCCTGTAGAGCGTCTGTTTCCCAGCAGGACTGGGGTTGATGGTCCCCTCTATTGCCACCATTGCAGGGAGGTAGAATGTGGATCTGTTGGTGGGAGACCCTGTTTACCACCCTCAGCCCTGGAGGAGGAGGGTGGTGGTACATAATCCTCCTAGGGGTCCATAGGGGCTAAACCTGACTGAGACATACAGATATATCCAAGGTGTGTCTGCAGAAACTACCTATCTCACACATTAGCACTGCTGGGGACCTGGTGCTGGGCGCCCCACCTCACCCTCAGGGTGAGTGCAGTACCTGCACAATGTGACGGTGTGTAGCTACTCTGTGCCAGTACCACACACGGTCAGTTCCCCCTACCAGGCCGAGGTGCTGTGGGGGTGCATACCCCATCTTGTGATCATCTGTAGACTGCTGAGTTGCATGTGCAGTGCATCATGGGTATGGGTGGGTTAACCCTATCCTGGTGACCACAGCAGACTGTTTGTGTGGTGACGTGCAGTCCTTCTGCAGCCAGCCAGGGGTTTGCTAGCAAGGCGCCCGATAAGGTGCCTTCTGAAGCACCTTATGGTTACAGTCCGTATAAGGTGCCTTATAAGGTGTCCTATGGAGCACCTTATAGCAGGGGTCTCAAACATGCGGCCCGTGGGCCGCATGCGGCCCGCGAGAGATCCTTGTGCGGCCCGCGATGCATAGGGGGGAAAAAAAAAACCGGCTTCTGCTGCTGCTGCCGCCGCTGCCGTGGCCGGCAATAGCAGCAATATCGCAAGTCCCGCGGGCTCCCCCCCACCCGGCAGATCCCTTCCTGCTTGCTTGCCAATGCTGCCAGTTCTCCGCTTCGGCTTTCAGAGCCGCGAAGGGAGAACTTCTCCCTCGCGACTCTGTTAAGCTCGCCGGGGCAGATGGGAAATTTCCCATCTGCCCCAGCGGGCTTAACAGAGTCACGAGGGAGAAGCTCTCCCTTCGCGGCTCTGAAAGCCGAAGCGGAGAACTGGCAGGCAAGCAGGAAGGGATCTGCCGGGTGGGGGGGAGCCCGCGGGACTTGCAATATTGCTGCTATTGCCGGCCACGGCAGCGGCGGCAGCAGCAGCAGAAGCCGGGTTTTTTTTAAAGTTTAATTTTCCCGGGGGGGGGGGAACAGGACTTGATGGGGGGGGAGCAGGACTTGATGTGTGGGTGGGGGGGAGCAGGACTTGATGGTGGGGGGGAGCAGGACTTGATGTGGGGGGGGAGCAGGACTTGATGGGGGGAGCAGGATTTGATGTGGGGGGGGAGCAGGACTTGTGTGGGGGGGGAGCAGGACTTGATGTAGGGGGGGAGCAGGACTTGATGGGGGGGAGCAGGACTTGATGTGGGCTGGGGGGGGGGTAGTACTGAAAATGGGGTGATGGGGGTTAGGACTGGTAATGGACAGATGGGGGTTAGGACTGGAGGTGGTCTGACTGGGGGCCTAAGACTGAAAATGGGGTTATGGGGGGGCTAAGAATGAAGATGGGGCGATGGAAGGGTTAGGCCTGGAAGTGGGCTGTTGGGGGGCTTAGGACCGATAATGGGCTGGGGGGGCCTAGAACTGGTAATGGCCTGGGGGGGGTGCTATGACTGGAAATGGGCCGAGTAGAAGGGGGAGCTTGAACTGCAAATAGCTGATGGGGACAGGGTCTTGGAATGGTAATGGGCTGAGTGGAAGGGGGCTTGGAATGGAAATGGGCTGATGGGGAGGGGGGCTTGGAAAGGAAATGGGCTGTGAGGGGAGGGAGCTAGGACTGGAAATGGGCTGATGATGCGGGGACTAGAAGGGAGCGGATGCTGGGTTGGGCAGGAGCTAGAAGGGAGTTGATGTTGGGGGACGATTAGAATGGGATGGGGCTGGGAGAGTGAAATGGAGAGGGGAAATATATTTTGTGTGGGAGGGAAGAAAAATCTACAATTGGCCGGGTATTGGGAGAGTAAGTGGGGATTGAGGATGGAGGGGTAAAATTTGAGTGGATGAAATAGGAATGAGGAAAGAGCAAAAGGAGAATGATTAGTATGTTAAAGCAGATGTAGAGAGAATGGAAAAAAACTAGGAAAGAAGAAAGGACAAATGGACAGCAGACGATGGAGAGTTAGCAGAAGACACAAAGAAACCAGAAGAAAGTGACTGGAACAATTGCAACTGAAAAAAAAATGCACAAAAGGTAGAAAAATATCTCTTTATTTTGAATTTATTAACTGAAATATGTCAGCTCTTGGAAATGTGCATCTTTAACGTCTGCACTTTATTTAATACAAGAGGAAATCAATGTATAGTTTTATTTCTACAGTGTTGTACATTCTAAGTTTGGCTTTTGGGGTTCCCAGTTTAATTGTCTTCCTGTTTCTAAATTGTGATTCCTTGTTTGGTGATGGTGTATGTTCTGCATGTGTAACTGAGCTGAGGTATTCTGTTTATGTAATTCCTATTTGACATTGCCACTTGTTCTCTTTCCCGAGTAGGTCATGTATTGTTATTCTCTGAAATGTGTTGATTTAATATTTGCAGTGTTGCCTTTTGATAGTTAGGGTATGGTGCTTTGTGAGTCCTGGTAGTGCTGTTAGGACACGGCAGGTTTGCTATGGGTTCTAAATGGGCAGTGTTTCTAGTAGTTCCTAATGTGCCTGGCGGTTGGCACTGGATTATAGTAATGTAGAAATCTTTTAGTCTTTCTTTATCCATACACTCATTAAGAGGCATGTTTACTAAAAGTTAGTGTATGGTAACATTATGCAAATATTTATGCAAATGATGCCCTTATGCAAATGATGCCCTTATGCAAATGAGGCCTGCGTCTTGTGCGGCCCCTGGGTTACTCTACAAGTCCTCATTTGGCCCTCAAAGCAATTTGAGTTTGAGACCCCTGCCTTATAGGGTGCTCTATAGGGGACATTATAGGGTGCCGTGGTGGACAGTGCACTTTATAATGTGCCCTATGGGGTGCCTTATGCGGCACCTTAGGTTACGGCACGTGAGGGTGTGTTTGCTGGCAGCAATAATTAAAATACAAATAAAATGCCTCAGGAAACAATACTTACATGTCAAAGCTGATGCCTCAGTCAGCCTTATGCACTAGGCACACTGGGGGATTGAACTCATGACCCCTGTATCATTAGTCAGTGTATTAACCATTGTGCTACACTTCTGTTTCTATGTTTGAATGTCTGTGCGCCTACTTAAGATTACCGCGCGGTAATGCGCTTAGCGGCCTTTGCCCGATAATGTGCGCAGTAGCGCGCGTTATCGCACACTAATCCCGTTTTGCTACTTTAAACTGAAACGCCCACTCCTTATATGGCATCCTGCACACTAACTCTGGGCGCACATTAAGAAGGTTTAGTAAACATACCCCTTAGTTTAAGTTTAAAACACAGAAGAGAGCGTTCTGGTTAAATTTAGAACCCAGCAGAGAGCTTCTAGTTTAAATTTCATAATAAGTCAGAGCCTAGCAGCAGCAAAGAGCTTTAATTTAAATCAAATCAGAATATAACTTAGCATAAAAGGCAAAACAGGGTCAGTATTCTTTGAGCAACAAATAAAGTCTTCTAGAGACCTTTACAAAGAGGTCTTCTACCTAGGGGGCAAGAGACCTGTGAAACATTTTCAATAGGTGTTAACGCCAGGTGGCAGGTCAAAAAGCCATTTTCAAAGACTCCTTCTATCCAAGCAAGGACTGTTAATCACCCAGGAAGTTGGTCACAGCTTACCTCAGAAGCACAGCACAGGGTACTGTGTAGCAGCCCTCTTTTAATAAGTGTTATTTCCCTCCCTCCCTCCCCAACGCCCACCCACCCCTGGGATAATCGTAGCTTTATAGGTACTTACACATCTTAAAGGAAAGGAGGTGCTCTCAGGTGCAGCTCGTTATCCAAATCAGTCATACACTAAGGACCTGAGATTAATTAAGCTTCAGGTTAACAAGGTATATTAAACATATTAGGTACAATTTTATTAGTATAAGTATCCATAGCAACCCTTAGTAAGTAAAGAACTTAAAGATCTAAACACAAGCTTTAAGATGCAGACAGCAGTCCAGCAGCAAGATGGGGGCTTTCCAGTCTATTGCATTGAGTGTCACATGTATAATTTTCTCCCAGTTGGTGAGAGGTCTTACATGTGTACCAGGTGCAAGGAGCCCTTTGCTCTCAGGGAACGAGTCCGTTCTCTAGAGGCTAGAGTAGCAGACTTGGAAGACATAAGAAAGACAGAGAGGTACATAGACGAGACCTACAGGGATATAGTCCTGAAGTTCCACCTCCAGTTTGGCAGCATCCCTGCTGCCATGGAGGAGAGAGGTCACGTGACAGGAGAGCATCACCCTGGTGTGGCAGAAAGTGATCCTGTAACTAGGACCTGTCCTCCAGGTGATGTAAAACCCTCTCGCACCAAGGAAGTTGGTGCCCATGAGGGAAGGGTTAGGACAGCCGTTATAGTTGGTGATTTGATCATTAGGCATGCCGATAGCTGGGTGGCTGGTGGACATGAGGATCGCCTGGTAACATGCCTGCCTGGTGCGAAGGTAGCGGGCCCCACGCACCACCTAGATAAGGTCTTAGATAGTGCTGGGGAGGGGTCTGCTGTCTTGGTACATGTCGGTACCAATGACATAGGAAAATGTGGTAGGGAGGTTCTGGAGGCTAAATTTAGGCTTTTAGGTAGGAAGTTGAAATCCAGAACTTCCAGGGTATTGTTTTCAGAAATGCTTCCCGTTCCATGCGCAGGACCCAAAAGGCAGGCAGAGCTCCAGAGTCTCAATGCGTGGATGAGACAATGGTGCAAGGATGAGGGTTTTGGATGTGTTAGGAACTGGGGAACATTCTGGGTAAAGGAGGGACTCTTCCGAAGGGATGGGCTACACCTTAACCGGGATGGAACCAGGCTCCTGGCATTAACCTTTAAAAAGGAGATAGAGCAGCTTTTAAACTAGATAATAGGGGAAAGCAGACAGACACCCAAGAGCGCATGGTTCGGAGGAATGTATCCTTGAAGGATACTACAAAAAGCAGAGAGGTTCCAAAAAAGAGTAAAGTAGCCCAAATGCCCTCGAGTATGGAGCAGACAGAGCTTAAAGATCCCAAATTACCCATGCCTACCAATAGCTAAATTAATATGAATAAAATACAGTCTCTAAAATGCTTGTATGCAAATGCTAGAAGTCTAAAAATAAGATGGGAGAGTTAGAATATATAGCACTAAATGAGAGGTTAGATATGATTGGAATCTCAGAGTCATGGTGGAAGGAGGACAACCAGTGGGACACTGTGATACCTGGGTACAAACTATATCGTAATGACAGAGCTGATCAAATTGGTGGAGGAGTTGCGCTCTATGTTAGAGAGGGCACTGAGTCAGAAAGGATTAAAGTTTTGCAGGAAACAAAATTTGCTGTAGAATCTCTATGGATTGAAATTCCATGTAAAAAGGGGAAGGCGATGGCAGTGGGGGTGTACTATCGACCGCCTGGCCAGAATGAACAAATGGATAATGAAATGCTCAAAGAAATCAAGTAAGTTAACAAATGTTACAGCGCAGTAATAATGGGTGATTTAAATTACCCCGGTATCGGATGGGTCAGTGTCACGGCAGGACATGCTAGAGAGATAAAGTTCCTAGATGAAATAAATGACTGCTTCTTGGAGCAGCTGGTTCATGAACCGACCAGAGGGGAAGCCATATTGGACCTAGTCCTTAGTGGAACACCAGATCTGGCACAAGAGATAAGGGTGTTGGTGCCACTTGGCAATAGTGATCATGGCATGATCGTGTTTGATTTAATTAGTGGAGGAGGGATAGTAAGGAAATCCACAGTACTACCTTTTAACTTTTGAAAGGGAGACTATGATAAAATGAGGAAAATAGTTAAGAAAAAACTAAAAGGAGCAGTTGCAAAGGTTAAAGACTTACATCAAGCTTGGGTGTTGTTGAAAAATACTATCTTGGAAGCCCAGACCAACTGCATTCGATGCTTTAAGAAAAGTGGAAGGAAGTCCAAAAAGCTTTAAGAAAAGTGGAAGGAACAGCACAAGCATTGGCAAGTTAAATGCCAGGCATTGATAAAGCAGGCAAAGTGAGAATTTGAGAAGAAGCTTGCTGCGGAAGCAAAAACGCAAAATAAAGACTTTTTCAAGTACATTCGTAGCAAAAAAACCTGTGAGAGAGTCAGTTGGTCCATTAGATGATAGAGGGGTTAAAGGGGCACTAAGAGGCGACAAGGCAGAGAGACTGAATGAATTCTTTGCTTCGGTCTTTGCTGAGGAAGATGTAGGGATGTTACCCATGACTGAAGTGGTATTTAAAGGTGCTGAAGAATTGAAGGAAATATCAATACATCGGGAAGATGTTATACAACTATTAGATAAACTGAAGAGTAGCAAATCACCTGGGCTGGATGATATACCTCAAAGGGTGTTGAAAGAACTGAAATGTAAGATTGCAGACCTGCTATTAGTAATCTGTGAACTATCATTAAAATCATCTGCAATACCTGAAGATTGGAAGATGGCAAACGTAACACCAATTTTTAAAAAGGGTTTCAGGGTTGATCCGGGAAACTACAGACCGGTGAGCCTCATGTCAGTACCGGGAAAAATGGTAGAAACCATCATAAAGAACAAAATTGCTGAACATGTAGATAGTCATGGCTTAATGGGAAACAGCCAACATGGCTTTAGACAAGGAAGATCTTGTCTTACTAATCTATGTTTTTTTGAAGGTGTGAATAAACAGGTAGACAAAGGTGAGTCGGTTGATATAGTGTATTTGGACATTAAGAAAGCCTTTGACAAGGTCCCTCATGAGAGACTTTTGGCAAAACTAAAGAGTCATGGGATAGGAGGCAGTGTACTATTGTGGATCAGGAACTGGTTAAAAGATAGAAAGCAGAGGGTAAGGCTAAATGGCCAATTTTCCCAATGGAGAAAGGTAAATGGTGGTGTACCCCAGGGATCTGTGCTGGGTCTGCTGCTTTTTGACATATTCATAAATGACCTGGAAAAGGGAATAACAAGTGAGGTTATCAAATTTGCAGATGACACAAAACTATTTAAAGTTGTTAAAACCCAAGAGGATTGTGGAAAATTGCAAGAGGACCTTGATAAATTGGAAGACTGGGCATCAAAATGGCAGATGAAATTTAATGTGGACAAGTGCAAAGTTATGCACCTAGGGAAGAACAACCCAAACTATGGTTACACAATGCAAGGTTCCACATTAGGAACCATCACCCATGAAAAAGATTTAGGCGTCATTGTGGATAACATGTTAAAACCCTCAGCCCAGTGTGCAGCGGCAGCCAAGAGAGCAAATAGAATGCTAGGTATCATAAGGAAAGGAATGGAAAATAAAACAAAGGATATTATAATACCTCTATATCGTCCCATGGTGAGACCGCACCTTGAATATTGTGTGCAATTCTGGTCGCCGTATCTTAAAAAGGATATAGCATTATTAGAAAAGGTACAGAGAAGAGCCACCAAATTGGTAAAGGGGATGGAAGGATACCCCTATGAAGAAAGGCTAAAATGTTTAGGGCTCTTTAACCTGGAAAAGAGACGGCTGAGGGGAAATATGATAGAGGTCTATAAATTAATGAATGGAGTGGAAAGGGTAAACATAGATCGATTGTTTACGCCATCAAAATATAGAAAGACTAGGGAACATGCAATGAAGCTACAGGGTAAACTATTTAAGTCTAATGAGAGAAAATATTTTTTCACTCAACGTGTAATCAAACTCTGGAGTTTGTTACCAGAGGATGTAGTAAAGGCTGTTAGTGTAGCTGGGTTTAAAAAAGTTTTGGACAAGTTCCTGGAGGAAAGGTCCATAAATCATTATTAAGAAGGGACCCAGGATATCAATGCTTGACCCAGTACAAGCATTGTGTAACCTGTGTCTTTTGGGGAAACTGCTAGGTACGTATGACCTAGATTGGCCACTGTTGGAAACAGGATACTGGGCTTGATGGACCTTGGCCTGACTCAGTATGGCATATCTTATTATTCTTATTAGTAAACATACCTCTTAATGAATGTCTAGATAAAGAAGGACTACCAGATTTCTACATTACTATATCCCAATGTCAACCGCCAGGCCCATTAGGAAGTATTATAAACACTGACCATTTAGAACCCATAGAAAACCCACCGTATCATAACAGCACTACCAGGACTCATAAATATTAGAATAATATTAACATGCCTCTTAATGAGTGTCTGGATAAAGAAAGGCTACCAGATTTCTACATTACTATACTCCAGTGCCAACCGCCAGGCACGTTAGAACGTACTATAAACACTGCCCATTTAGAACCCATAGCAAACCCACCATATCATAACAGCACTACCAGGACTCAGAAAGCAGCAAACCCTACCTATCAAAAAGGCAACACTGCAAATATTAAACCAATTCATCTCAGAGAATACCAATACATCTCACTGGTGGAAAGAGAACAAGTGGGACTGTCAAATTGAAACTATATGAATAGAATACCTCAGCTTGGTTACACATGCAGAACATAGACCGTCACCACACAAAGAACAAGGGATCACAATTTAGAAATAGAAAGTTAATAATTAAATTGGCAACCTCAAAAGCCATAATATTACGTTCAAAACAACAAATACACACAAAAAATATATATTTGCTCTGTTTTCTATTTTCTCTTATTGCGCACCGAACTTTAATAAAATATCGCAGGGTGGTCTCAGCCTAGTACCCGTCCTGTGTATGAAACTTCAACTCAGGAACCGTCGTACTATATCACATCAACGACCTCCACTGCGATCATCAGCACATGCGGCTGCGGCTATTACAGAACTATGGTATCACGGAATCACCCGTTAATATATGGTTATCAAATTGCAACATGTATGGGTGATCACTCGTTCCTAAAATTCAATGCCACTATCCACAATGTACAGCATTCTAGTGCTATTTCAGTGATCCTGAAATAGCACTAGAAATAGCACTAGAAATAGCACTAGAGAAATAGCAATAGCGTTGGGATCAGGATCACTGAAATAGCACTAGAATGCTGTACGTTGTGGATAGTGGCATTGAATTTTAGGAATGAGTGATCACCCATACATGTTGCAATTTGATAACCATATATTAACGGGTGATTCCGTGATACCATAGTTCTGTAATAGCCGCAGCCGCATGTGCTGATGATCGCAGTGGAGGTCGTTGATGTGATATAGTACGACGGTTCCTGAGTTGAAGTTTCATACACAGGACGGGTACTAGGCTGAGACCACCCTGCGATATTTTATTAAAGTTCTGTGCGCAATAAGAGAAAATAGAAAACAGAGCAAATATATATTTTTTGTGTGTATTTGTTGTTTTGAACGTAATATCATTATTTTTACCGTGAGGATACGTTCAGGAAGAGACCAATATTGACGTGAACCTCAAAAGCCAAACATGAAATGTACAACAACACTGAAGAAATAAAACTATAAATTAATTTCCTCTTGCACTAAACAAAAACGCAAAGATGTTAGCAATACACATTTCCCAGACCTGACATATTCCATTTAATAAGTTCAAAATAAAAAGTATTTTTCTACCTTTTGTTTGTGCATTTTATTTTTCAGTTGCAATCGCTCCAGTCACTTTCTTCTGGTTTCTTCTGTCTTCTGTTAGCTGTCCATTTGTCCTTTCTTCTCTCTTCTAGATTTTTTCCACTCTCTCTATATATCTGCTTTAATATACTGATCTTTCCCCTTTTGCACTTTCCCCTATTTATTTCTTTATTCCTTTATCATCTACTCAAATTTCACCCTTCCATCCTCAGTCCCCACTTACTTTCCCAGTACCCGGCCAATCATAGATTTTTGTTCCCTCCCACACAAAATATATTTTCTCCTCTTCACCCTCATTCCCCATCCCCATCCCCTTCTAGTCCTCCCCCAAAATTAGCTCCCTTCTAGTTCTAGACCCATCCAGCATTCGCTCCCTTCTAGTCCCATTCTCCCATGCACCCACATCAGCCCATTTCCAGTCCAAGTTCCCCCATCAGCCAATTTCCAATCCTAGCCCCTCCAACAGCCCATTTCCATTCCTATTCCAGCACCCATCAGCCCATTTCCAGTCCTAATCCAACCCCATCAGATCATTTCCAGTCAAAGCTCCTCCAGATCAGCCCATTTCCAGTCCTAGACCCTTGTCAGCCATTTCCAGTCCTATTCCAGCCCTCATCAGACCATTTCCAGTCCATGCTTTACACGATCATCCCATTTCCAATCCTAGCCCCCCATCAGCCCATTTCCAGCTCTCATCAGCCCATTTTCAGTCCAAGCTCCCCCCATCAGCCCATTTCCAATCCTAGCCCCCATTAGCCAATTTCCAGTCCTATTCCAGCCCATCAGCCCATTTCCACTCCAAGCTCCTCCCATCAACCCATTTATAATCCAGTCCCCCATTAGCCAATTTCCAGTCCTATTCCAGCTGCCCCCATTTCAAGTCCAAGCTCCCCATCAGACAATTTCCAGTCCTAGCCCCCCATCAGACAATTTCCAGTCCTAGCCTCCCATCAGCGCATTTCCTGTCCTATTCCAGCCCCCATCAGCCCATTTCCAGTCCATGCTTCCCCCATCAGCCCATTTCCAATCCTAGTTCCTCATCAGCCAATTTCCAGTCCTATTCCAGCCCTCCATCAGTCCATTTCCAGTCCAAGCTCCCCCATCAGCCAATTTCCTGTCCTAGCCCCCTATCAGTGCATTTCCAGTCCTATTCCAGCCCCCATCAGCCCATTTCCAGTCCATGCTTCCCCCATCAGCCCATTTCCAATCCTAGTTCCCCATCAGCCAATTTCCAGTCCTATACCAGCCCTCCATCAGTCCATTTCCAGTCCAAGCTCCCGCCATCAGCCAATTTCCAATCCTAGCTCCCCCCATCAGCCCATTTCCAGTTCTATTCCAGCTCCCATCAGCCCATTTCCAGTCCAAGCTCCCCCGATCATCCCATTTCCAGTCCTAGACCCCCATCAGCCATTTCCAGTCCTATTCCAGCTCCCCATTAGCCCATTTGCAGTCCAAGCTCCCCATCAGCCATTTCCAGTCTTATTCCAGCCACCCATCAGCCGATTTCCAGTCCAAGCTTCCCCTTCCCATCAGCCCATTTCCAGTCCCAACTTACCCTCCCATCAGCTCATTTCCAGTCCTAGCCCTCCCTCAGCCCATTTCCAGTCCCAGCTTACCTTCCCATCAGCTCATTTCAAGTCCTAGCATCCCAATCAGCCCATTTCCAGTCCAAGATTCCCCCTCCCATCAACTCATTTCCAGTCCTAGCCCCACCCTATGCTAGATCCCTCCCCTGCCCGCTGAAGAGCCCTGTGGCCATCTAAGGTTGAGCTGGGTAAGCCCACAAGAGGCCCTGGCTCCCTCTGCATAGCCACCAGTGTGAAGAGTATTTTCCCTCACACTGGTGGCTGTTACTGTGAAGCACGCTGAATGCCGGGAAAGATTAAAGGGCATTTCCCGGCACTCATGCACTTCACAATAATAGCTGCCTGCGTGAGGGAAAACACTCTCCAGGCTGGCAGCTGTGCAGAGGGAGCCGGGGCCTCGCACGGGCTTTCCTGGCTCCCTCTGAAGCCATCCATTTATGTGAGAATTAAGTTTGCATGAGCCCCCCTGAAGTGCGGGGCCCTGTGTAAACAACATTCTCGCACAATGGATGGGCCAACCCTGGTCATGGGTAACATTCCTACATCTTCCTCAGTAAAAACTGAAGCAAAGAAATAATTCAGTCTCTCCACTATGGCCTTGTCCTCTCTTAGAGCCCCTTTTACTCCTCTGTCATCTAAAGATCCAACTGACTCTCTCACAGGTTTTTTGCTAGGAATGTACTTGAAAAAGTCTTTATTACGCGTTTTTGCTTCCGCAGCAAGCTTCTTCTCAAATTCTCTCTTTGCCTGCCTTATCAATGCCTTGCATCTAATTTGCGAGTGGTTATGTTGTTTCTAATTTTGATAATTTGGCTCCTTTTTCCATTTCCTGAAAGATGCTTTTTTGGCAACAACAGCCTCTCTGACCTCACCTTTAAACCATGCTGGCAGTTTTTTGGACTTCCTTCCACTTTTCTTAAAATGTGGAATACAGTTGGTCTGAGCTTCCAAGATAGTATGTTTAAGAAGGCTTATCAAAAACTGGCTGCTATACAGTACCCTGCCTTGTGCTTCCAAGGTAATATGTGACCAATTTCCTGGGTGATTCACACAGCACTTGCTTGGATAGAGGGAGTCTTTCAAAATGCCCCTTTGACCTATCCCTTGGCTTTAACACCTATTTAAAACAGTTTCACAGGTCTCTTGCCCTCTATCTAGAAGGTCTCTTTGTAAAGGTCTCTAGAAACAATTAATTGCTCAAAGAATACAGACCCTGTGTTTCCTTTTATTCTAAGTTATACTCTGAGTTGATTTAAATTAAAGCTCTTTGCTGATACTAGGTCCTGACTGAGTATTAAATTTAAACTAGAAGCTCTCTGCTGGGTTTTAGATTTAACCAGAAAGCTCTCTGCTGTGTTCTGATTTTAAACTGAAAGCCCTCTGCTGGGTTTTAAACTTAAACTGAAAGCTACCTGTTGAGTTTTCAATTTAACCAGAAGCTGTTTGCTGATATTAGACCATGACTGATTTAACAAATACACTGGATTCTAATTTACACATATTAATCAGCTTTAATCTAAAGAATTTCTTTTCCCCCAAAATTTAGAAAAAAATCCCAGAAGTAAATACTTACAATTGCAGATCTCTCTCCAGAAGAAGCAGTCCCTTTTTGTAGTCCTTTATCTTTAAATATCATTTCAGGTATGGGTAAGTTTTTTACATCTTTTTCAGTAAAGACTGAAGCAAAAAATGAATTCAGTCTCTCCGCTATGGCCTTGTCCTCTCAGTGTACCTTTTTCCCCTCCATCATCTATCTACTACTACTATTTAGCACTTATATAGCGCCGCGCACACAGCGCTGTACAGGTATACATACAAGCTGTATTGTCTCAACTAGATTGTAAGCTCTGCTTGTCAGAGCTTACAATCTAGTTGAGGCAATACAGAGCAACTGATTCACTGAAGGTGTTCACTGATTCACTAAAGGTCGAACTGATTCACTCACAGGTGTTTTGCTTTGAATAGTTTTTCTTATGTGCTTTTGCTTCCATGGTAATCTTCTTTTCAGATTTTCTCTTTGCCTGCCTTATCAATGCTTTGCATTTCACTTGCCAGTATTTATGTTGTTTCCTGTTTTCATCATTTAGCGCTTTTTTTCCATTTTCTGAAAGATTCTGTCTAAGCTATAATAGCCTCTTTGACCTCACCTTTAAGCCATGCTGGCTGTCTTTTGGCCTTCCTTTCACCTTTTTTTAAGCATGGAATACATCTGGTCTGGGCTTCCAAGATAGTATTTTGATATAATGCCTGATCTTGATTACATCTCCTTTTGCTACAGCCAGGCTCAACAGCAGTCTCCCAGCCATGTTGGACCTCATTGTCTATGTGCTACAGCAGTTAGCATGGCCTACCCATCCTCAATCTCTGTTCAAGAGATCTGCTGAACAGTGACTTGGACTTCAATTTACACTTTCACTAAACACTACAAGTTGGACAGATCTTCAACCCAGGACTTTGCCTTCAGTCAGGCGGGCCTCAGGAACCTTTTTGCATCTTGAACAGCCCTTGCAGTAACAATCCTTCCACCCAAGACTCATGAAATCGGGCCACAATCCTAACACTCTATGAAGCGTCTCTCAGCTCTGGACTCACCTATCAAGTGTAGCTGCAACCTCCTGCTTGTCTGCAGAGAAAGTGGATTTGCTTACCTGTAACAGGGATTCTCTGTAGACAGCAGGGGCATGCAGCCGCACTTCCCCTCTCGCCTTTCCTGCAACCACAAAATCCCCCCAAAAACAAGAACAGTAGACAACTATTGCAACCACAGCCCTCTACAATGCATGGCTATATCCAATTCCTCAGCATCAGGGCTGCTCAGCTCCATGATGAACTAGAGCAGTGGTTCTCAACCTTTTTTGTACCGTGACCCCTTTTACCATTGGTCAACTTGTGATGACCCCCAATGATAAAATCAAATGCGTCTCTCTTCCTTTACCGTTAACGCATTGTCGCTGTAATCATTTGTTGAATTATTAATATATTATAGGCCTTTGCATTATGTTTTTATTTATAAAATTTACTTATTTAAACCACAATAATTAATCCCAATAACAAGTAACAATATTTGATTTCAAAATTATTATGATTTTGTAGTCAAATCACTAATATGAAATAAAAATATTTTTTCTACCTTTGTTGTCTGACCAATTTATTCTCTGATCATGCTGGTCCCGATCTGAGGCTTCTGCTTTCCTGTCTTCTCTTAGCTCTCTTTCTGTGGTCTATGGTCCATCTGCCATTTCTTATCTCTTCTTTCGTTTTCTTCACTTCTTTCCATCAGCCTATTTCCAGTCCCAGTAACCATCCCCAGTATCAGCCCCTTTCCAGTCCTCACTCTCAGTACCTTCCAATGCCAACTTGCATTCCCATGACTGCCACTGGTGTCCATTCCCTTCCAGTCCCCCTCCTTCCCCACTGACCAGTCTCTTCTAGTACAAATACCATAGCAGCCCCTCTCAGATCCACTCTCTTCCAGTTCCATTCTCCTATCCCCTCGTATCAGCCCATTTGTAGCCTTAGCCCCCAGTTTTCTTCCAGGGCCAGCAGCTCTATCCTCCCTCCCCATAATCAGCCCATTCCCAGTCGAAGCCCCCCAATCAGCTCACTTCCAGTGCTAGTCCCCCCTCAACCCCATTACCAGTGCTAGCCTCCCCTAATCAACCCAATACCAGTCCTACCCCCCATAAGCTCATTACCAGTCCTAGCCTCCACTAATCAGCCCATTTTCAGTAATAGCCCCCCCGATCAGCTCATTTCCAATGATAGCCCCCCATCAGTCCATTACCAGTCCTACCCCACCCCATCAGCCCATTACCAGTCCTAGCCTCCCCTAATCAGCTCATTTCCAGTGCTAGTCCCCCCCTCAACCCCATTACCAGTGCTAGGCTCCCCTAATCAGCCCATTATCAGTCCTACCTCCCCATCAGCCCCAGTCCTAGCCTCCTCTAATCAGCCCATTTCCAGTCCTAACCTCACCGATCAGCTCATTTCCAATGCTAGCCCCTCATCAATCCATTACCAGTCCCAACCCCCCCTTGATCAGTCCATTCCCAGTCCTAATCAACCCATTACCAGTCCTAGCTCCCATCTGCCCATTACCAGTGCTATCTCCCCCATCAGCCCATTATAATCCTAACCTGCACTGTCTCTCCCCTCTGTCCAGCATTTATCCCCTGTCTGTCCAGTATGTCCCCCTGTCTCTCCCCTTTGTCCATGTCAGCCCCCTCCCTCCATGCTGCATGGAGCCTGTCGAGAGACAGGAAGGCTCCACAACGGTTTTACAGGCATAGCTGCGGTTCCCTAAGAGGCAGGGAGCCACGGCTGCATTAGAAGGGAGGTGGTGAGTTTGCCGCTGCCGAGAAGTGGACTCAACAGCAGCAGCAACTTGTACACTTTTTTAATTTTTTTTTTAAATTTGGCGGAGGTGACCCCTGCTAAATCCTGTGGTGACTCCCATGGGGGTTGCGACCCACAGGTTAAGAACCGTTGAACAAGTATCTGAGTATCAAGGCAATGGCAGGGTGGGAAGGACCGCGTGTGCATGCTCAGAGAGAGGTCAAAAGACTTCTCTGAGCTGGGGAGACCCTACATTGTAGGAGACATCAGACATCATTACCTATCAAGTGCAGCTGCATACCCCTGCTGTCTTCAGAGAACCCCTGTTACAGGAAAGCAACTCCACTTTCTTAACCCCATTTCCTTTCTTCTGGTCATTCCATCTTTTTGATGAGGTTTTGTTCATGTTCTTCTGTATGCTGGGTAACCATTCCACTTCTACTACCGACGTAGCTGGTTCTCTCTTGTGTGTTCTGTCGGATCTTAATACGAAGGCATAACCTGATGAAATTTCTATTTTATAAATCTTTCCAGAAGTCTTGAATGAGAATCTTAAAAAAATTCTACGGTTTAAGATCCTCCACGTACCTACAACCTATAAGAAATATTTGCTTGCTGCTCTATTATTGAATAACTATTACAATCAGTCTCCGTAGAGACTGTCAAAAATTGCCAGTGCCGACTATATTGCAAGTCGTCACGGCGGGGTATTGGGAAAAGTTTTCAATTAGCAATAATCGCGCCTCGGATAAACCTCATTGGCTACGATACTGCCACTGCGCAAAGCTAGCGATGGTTTCCTGCCTCTGCCACCCCCTTACACTGGAACGCTTTATAAGTTAGGGAGAGCTCTAAAATGGGCTCGTAGCCATCGCACTATAGCCGATCGCCCACACTAGAGAGCACCGATGTTGCACAGTCACTGTAAAATTAGAGGAATCTCGCAGAGGACGGAGGATCCCACATCAGCGGCTATCCAAAAACTGCAAAGCATGCTGGGAGTGATTATTCTAATTCCTTGAATAATACCCTGGGGTAGGCGGAGTCTCCGCCGACAGTAATGGGAGCTGAAGTACAGAAACGCGAGATAGGGGAGGAGTCTTCGTCCTGCCACTCATCGGTCTTGGCGTTAAATTTAGCGCTTGTTTCTTTTATTTTGGGCAATCCTGCAAAGCGCCGGCAGCCAGTGGTTTTTTTTTTTCTGTTTCCTTTCCTTCTGATTCGGGATTTCCTCTTGCACTATAATAGAAGGGAAGCGGAGCTGCATGTCAGAGGCTTCGGGGGTTTTTGGATGCATCTTTAAACCCTGTGCAGAGACTTTGAAACGTAAAAGTAAATCCGAATGAGCTAGCGCGCTACTGAAGACGATGCAGCGCTCACAGCTGCACAGGGCATCGCGCCTACTAAGGAAGCCTGGGGTGGACGCGCTGCGCACCCTGCACTCACTAACACCCCCCCCCCCCATGTGCTGTCTCTGCCCCCCATCGCTTACAGGACTGTGCACTCTCAGCGCCAGAAACAACAGGGACAGAGCGTGCAGGTGGGTGAGACACTTGAACAAAGGCTGGTAAATGGCATGTGTGGTTTGGGATTCTGTGTGCAGGGTGTGCTCTCATTCAGTAGTGTATTATATGGTGGCTGGTGGGTGGAAAGTACAAAAGGCAGGGTCGGCGTGACCACTAGGCAACTAGGGGCGGCCTAGAGTGCCAGTGGTCAGAAGGAGGCCAATGCTGCTCTCTCCGGGATGTGCAGTGGCAGCGATACATTTAAAAAGGCAGTGTGTCACTGGAAAGGAGTGGAGGAGTGGCTTAGTGGTTGGGGCAAGGTACTTCAGGCCGGAAGGTCAGGGGTTCAAATCCCACTAGAGGACAGCAACCTTGGGCTGGAAGGACTGGGGTTTCTAGTCCCACAGGTGCTCCTTGTGGTCTTGGGCAAGCCACTTAACCCTCCATAGCCCATGTTCCCTGTAAAATAGTTATCTCAAAGTTATAATGCCCTGTTCAATGTAATTTCAGTTTGTTCAATGTAAACCACCTTGATATCATAAAAGGCAGTATATAAGAAATGTTAAATAAACTGCTTTCTCTTCCGGGCTGTGGTGCTCTTTTGACTTCTGCCCCCTCCAATTCCACTTCCTGTTGAAGAAGCTGAATCGGAAGGGAAGGGAAGGGAAGGGAAGGGAAGGGGGGGGGGATGACTGTGCCAATGGCCCAGAAGAGAAGGTAATTCCGTTGCCTCTACACATTCCGGAGAGGGCCGCAGGGGTTATAGATGGGATGGCGCTGGGAATGAGGATGGTGGGTACAGCCTGCCCCAGGTATCGGCCGGGGGGTGGGGGGGTTTGCATCCCGGCCAGGCCCGCACTTTGGAAGCAGCATGGCAAACATACCTTCAAGATGAGCAGCTTGCCACACTGTCTCCAGTCTGCAAACAGGACGTCATCATCGAGCATTGGAGAGGAATGAAAGCAGACAGCCCCGTGGTGCCGAAATTGAAAGATAAGCGCCGAGGGGCTGTTTGTGCTCATTGGCACTGCTGCACATCCCAGAGAGGGGCGGCAGTGGGCGCCAGAGGGGGAAGCGCAAGGGATGAGCTTCGCCTGTTCTCATTTTCTATGTTGCAGAAGCTGAAACTGCTTCTCCGTGGAAATTCATTGGGCCAATTTCTTGGGGAACTCAGTGTCTATGGAATCTTCTTGGCCTGATGCGGTGGATTTTCAGTGGCCATGACCAGCAGAATTAAAGCGGTTGGCCGTTGCCACTTTAACTTTGCCTTGGATATTCAGTGCTGGGGACCATATCCCGGATTGCGATCTTGCAGTGCAGTCAGTGATGACATTCAGTAAGAGGGCAGCAGCTGAATATCAGCACTGCATTGTTAACCCGCTCTGCCTCTGAAACGCCTGGATGCTAGTTCCACTGGGACACTGCACTGGGGAATTCAGCGGCACCACAGTTAACGTGCTTAGCAGGTCGGTTAACTGCATTCATCGTATTGAATCCCCCCCCCCCATACACACACCTGATATGTTTTCACAGTTTATTCTCACATTCCAAATTTGGTCCCATTCTGCTAAATTGTTAAGAGAAATATTTTGCCTCAGACAAACATTCTTAACCCCTTATGTATCATTTCCTTCCAATATCCCTTGAGTTGGAAAGAATGACATTTGAAATAGAAACCAAGAAAATTGTGAATACATCATAGAGAACTTCTTCCGAAAGTAGCATTTAAATTAATGTCTCACTTTAAAGAAGGCTTAGGAATAACCTGGCAGGTACAACCCTTATGAGCCTACTGGGTAGGTTAGATTGGCTGTTAATGCTTGTCTATCATATAGCATTAGAGAAAGTTGGAGGATCTAAGTATACAAGTAGCTGAGCCAATTTCATCACTGGTCCCATGGTGTAATGGTTAGCACTCTGGACTTTGAATCCAGCGATCCGAGTTCAAATCTCGGTGGGACCTCATTTTTTTTTCTCCCCCACTTTTATTTTATTGATGGAGGTAATTCTGTTTGGTGTGCTCACAGTACAAATATTTTATATTCATCTAATTTTTAGTGTTCAGGTCCTTTTTTCTCTGCCTTTATAAATATGATCTGCACATGCAAGAACAGGACACACTCCTGAGTTCCCCGGTGTCTTAGGTGACATCCAAGATGCAACTGATCAGTGAAGGAAATCCTCCTTTTGGTGCTTCTCAGGTACGTTCTGGGATAAAAAAGGCAAGAGATGGACTGGGGTTGGTTTTTTTGCTATGGTTGGGTCATGCATCTCTTTAGCCCCCAGGGGACTCTCAGCCAGTCTGTAGCATGACACCCTTCCAGGAGCAGTGCGCCAGTAAATCTCCCACTCATGATGATATGCTGAGCTACCTGCCACTGTCCTCTCCCTCTCCCTCTCCCATCCCCATTCTCCCCTCACCTTCAACACTGACTATGGAATAACTCCTGTCCTGGATTGCAGGTGCGGCATTAAGTAGAGGCCTTGCTAAATGCACCATATGGAAAAAAGAACACGAAGTAACTAATATGGGAACACAAATTATTCCTATGATTTATTACCCAAGTGAAGGTTCTTCGTTATATCTTTGCCTGTGGAGAAATCAGTTCTTAAAGGCACAGTGATTTTTTTGTAGATATGATACATACTGTTCATGTAAAACTTCATTAGTTTGCTTCCTGTGAAGATAAGCTTTATAATGCTTTCTGGGGCTCTAGATGTTAAAGATTCTGATTTTGACTTGTAATAATCTGGATTGTTTTAATGCTTTGCAAACTTCAAAGATATTCCGAAGTCTTAGTTTTAAAAACTTTGCAAACACGCCTACAATTTAGCCGCTTCAGGTAGCTTTTGTGGCAGTTACAAAACATGAGAAACATTCCTAAGATGTTTAAAAGGGTGGTAAATACCCAGTTGCCTACAAAAACCATGACAGATGCTAAATTTTCTTGGGACAGTCACAGACTGCAGTGGTGAGAAAAGGTGGGAAGATAGTATATAGAAGAAATGAGAGACAGGACTTGATTATGGAACTATCAAACAGCTGAGTCAAAGGTCAAAACTGGTAAAATATATGCAGTGGACTGAGGGTGGGGGCTTCTAGTTCCGCAGGTGCTCCTTGTGGCCTTGGGGAAGCCACTCAACCCTCTGTTGCCTCAGGTATAACACGTAGATTGTGAGCCCTTCAGGGACAAGGGAAACATATACTGTACCTGAATGTATACTGCTTTGACCCAGTGAAAAGCAGTGTATACTGTGGTACCGAAAGCATGCCTGAGCAGATGGAATGAACAAAAAAACCCCAAACTTCAGTGACAAATAATACTACAAACACAAAATCACCGAACAAACCCCCAGAAAAATCAAATCAAGATTCTCTTCTTTTTGTCGGATGTGTCCAGGAAAGGAACATAGTAGCAAAACTATGCCCACCACACAGTTACATCCATTTTATTATAAAACCAGAAAAAAACTTTACTTAGCTGGAAATTATTGAATCGCAGGCTATTCAAGCACGCTTGGGCACACGCATAGGCACGACGTGCACGTTTCGGGTTATTTAAACCCTGTCTCAAGTGCTGCCATGCTCAAGTTCAACTGTCTTTGAAACGCCGAAATCAGCTGCTTCATTCAAAAAGGGTCCGATACTCTTCCAAATGGCTGTGTCTTGCTGTCAATCAATGATATCCACCTATGAAACTCCAGGATCTCCCCACCAACCAGGGGAAGCCCTGGGATCATCGGTGACCTCAGGATACACTAAGCCAATCAATCTCTTTATTTAGACCCGTAGGGGATACCGTCTGTAGCAGGAACAACGCTGGATTTTCCTGCTACAGACGGTATCCCCTACGGGTCTAAATAAAGAGATTGATTGGCTTAGTGTATCCTGAGGTCACCGATGATCCCAGGGCTTCCCCTGGTTGGTGGGGAGATCCTGGAGTTTCATAGGTGGATATAATTGATTGACAGCAAGACACAGCCATTTGGAAGAGTATCGGACCCTTTTTGAATGAAGCAGCTGATTTCGGCGTTTCAAAGACAGTTGAACTTGAGCATGGCAGCACTTGAGACAGGGTTTAAATAACCCGAAACGTGCACGTCGTGCCTATGCGTGTGCCCAAGCGTGCTTGAATAGCCTGCGATTCAATAATTTCCAGCTAAGTAAAGTTTTTTTTCTGGTTTTATAATAAAATGGATGTAACTGTGTGGTGGGCATAGTTTTGCTACTATGTTCCTTTCCTGGACACATCCGACAAAAAGAAGAGAATCTTGATTTGATTTTTCTGGGGGTTTGTTCGGTGATTTTGTGTGAGCAGATGGAATGGCAAAATAGCGAGCACTGCACCTTTAAAAGCCAGAGCAAGCCAGGTTTCCATGACAGCAGGAAGCTTTCAGAGAGAATGCAGCTCAGTCAGATTCATGACCTAAGAGCTGGAAGCAGCCCTAACAAGGTGCACCTGGATAGTCAGAAGGGCGTGCCTGAACAAGGAAGCCGTTTTAAACCAGCTTCAGGGCTAGTCTTTCAGAACAGCACGCAGTACCAGAACAGCCGTCAGGATTGTCAGCAGAGAAGGAAACTGGACAGATAAGAAGGCAGGGAAAAGCCTTTACAAGTGTCTAAACCACTTCAACAAGGAAGGCAGCAACTGAGGAAGTCTTGGAACCCAGCTCCAGGCAAGAGGGATTCTGGTGGCTCCAATCCCAGTTACCTTAAAGCTAAGTCAATGCCGTCATGGGAGCTACCTGAAGATAGGGACAAGCATTTTACCTGTAGAAGGGAAGAGAGCTCCAAGCACAGACCGGGCAGTGATAGCAGACAAGTTACGTTGGATTTTCTGCCTAATCAGAGTCTTGTTGAAGACATTGTAAAACAACTAAAAGCCAGTGCTAACAAGTGCCACGATAGCACGGCTGTAAGACCACCTAGCAGAAACACTTGGAATAAATGGTTTAATGCAGATGTAGAAACCATAAAGAGAAGCTTACATACTAACCAAACTCCTGAGCTAGAGGACGTCACGGCTAGTAGAGGAGGGAATCTTCTAGAGCAGCTGCAAAAGGCTATTCCAGAATGCCAGCCTAGAAGTTCTCCTAGGCAGAGCTGTGAGAATGAAAGCGAGGACATGATCATTGACGCAGCAGATGTTCCTGAGTCCTCTGGTTCTTTTGAGATGGACTGTTCTATGTGTAATAGAGTGGACATGAACTTATGTTAAACAAGCTTTGGTAAGAAGAATTACAAAGTTGTTTGGAAGTTTTGTGCTGCTGTGAAGAAACAGTTTTTCACTTTTATTTGATGCTTTTCATTTGCTCCTGTTTTTCTGTTTATTCTGGAAAAGAATTATATTGCTTTGCTTATTTGCCTGAGAACCTCTGTGAGGGGAAAAACCCAACAATAATAATAAATTTATCTGTTCCAAAAGACCCTTGTGCCACAACACATTTTTGTGAGAGTGAAACCTAAGAAACTACAGATCCCAGCAACCCTTGCTGCTAGATAGTACAAAGGACACTCAGAAGCAAAACAGCGGTCACCCCTACTATAAAGCCTTCGGCCAGTAGCAGGGGAGCGTGACAATACGCATTGCTAAATAAATGTACTTCTTTTCTGAACCCTCCTCTCATATAATTACATTTCCTCTTTCTCCCCCAAGGATCTTTGTTCACAGTCTTCCCCTCTCCAGAAGTAGTGTGGGAAAACTACAGGCCCAGTTCAAGGTGAGTTAGGGAATGAGCCTAGGAAGTATATGCATAGAGAAGCAGACTAAGGGGTATGTTACTAAAGCACGGTAATGTTACCATCGATAAGTGCTGTGCTACTGTTACGAATGCCCATATAAAGAAGTGGGCGGTGTGGCATTAAGGCAAGCCTGGAACAGTAACGCACGGTACAGGGCGCCCTGGATTACCGCACGTTATAGTCACAGCCGATGGGAAGCAGCAGCGCGTCCAAATGGGTTGCAGTCAAAGGCGCGCAGACAGTAGAAGACGCGCTGAGGGATGTGCAGACATGGTGCCACATAAGAACGGAGCCGTAGGTGTAAGGCCGTAGACCACAGGCAGCTGATATCGCAGTCTGTAAGTGGGACGTGAGCCACATAGAAATACATGCACACACACCATGAAATAGTGTGCAGTGAAAACAGCATGCAGAAGAGGAAACATATTAAACTGAAAGGACATCAGGGGCCGGTCTGAAGGGCCAGCCCTGTGGATGGTGTGTGTACAAGGGCAATATGGGGAAGTGATCCAAAAAGGAGTATGTGAGAATTGAATTGGTGCACTGAAGAGTCAAAACACAGCTCACCAACACCAAACCACTGAGCCAACTGCCCTCCCAGACAGCCCAAAGGGACCATATGTAACAGCTAATCTGTGATGGATAGGCTGCATGGAGGGCACACTGTAGTGCACAGTGAAGAGAGGGAAGGGCGTGTGGAGAAGTGACGAAGCTGCCGCCATTGTATGGTAAGGTGAGCAGAACACAAGAAAAGAAAGGAAAAGGAACTCGTGGGAATCAAACCCACAACCTATGTTGGCTCCACACACGTCTCCAACCACTATCCCAGACATCCACAACAAGCACAATGCAAATATGTTCCACCAAGTGGCCATCGTGTCTGCTATATTATGATGCAGTATTGCAGTGTACGCGCATTGCGGAGCACGCCCGTACACCACAACACGTGTTTCAGAGGTGCTGACATGCAGCATGCACAATAATGCATGTGGCTCAGTGGTTGGGACAGGTTACCTCAGGCTGGAGGGCTGGGGGTTCAATTCCCGCATGGGGACAAGCAACCTCAGGCTGGAGGTTCAATTCCCGCATGGGGACAAGCAACCTCAGGCTGGAGTGACTGGGGTCTCTAGTCCCATGGCCACTCCTTGTGGCCTTGGGGAAGCCACTTAACCTTCCATTGCCTCAGGTACACTTAGATTGTGAGCCCCTTTGGGGACAAGGGAATAAAAAGTACCTGTTAGTATACATGTAAACTGCACTGATTCTAAAGAGCGCGGTATAATAAATAAATTACAGACATTCTTACATGCCATATGAGATATGCTTACAGTACTGCACACACTACATTAGATAAGATAAACAGGGGGTCAGATCAGCAGGAGTACTAGGAGCCTCTACAACCCCCATCCATGGTCTGACATTCACCAGCAGCAGGCACAGTCAGACTGTACCTGCTGCATCCCACCAAATGTTCCCACCATGCACAAACTAACTGCAGACTGTCCACTAACCAGTCTATATTGCATGTTCACAGAGAAACTATGTGTACCCAGACCTGGGTTGTATGGCACAGACACCAGCAGGTGCCCCAGTGATTGGCCCTCCAGAAAAGAGAGCACACATATATCACTTGAAACAAACATTGTGTAGCACTATGTGGGAACATAGCCATGCCATGGTCACTGTTCGGTCAGTGTGAGTGTGTCCTAACAGCAAGATGTGCTGTGACCACCTTGTCCGTGCAGGTGGTGGTTGGACACTACAATGTCCCATCCATTGCCCTAATACCACTGCAGTCGCATCCTGCCTAGTTTGTCCTCTCTAGGACATACCCACAATACCTTGCTCCTCAGTATGCAGATTTGCAGGCTGGCACTGGCAACAGTGTACATTTTGTGAGCCCAGTGCAGAGTAGGACGCCACACCACAATGGATGGACATGCACTCACCCACTCCTATTGCGGCATTGTGCAAAGATAGGGGTGGTTGGCAAACCTGACTGCCACACTGGTTCCGATCACAGTGCAGGCATTGCTAAGGGGTGCAAGAGCTAGTTGTGGGCTCTGCTGATAACTGCTGCTCTGAGCCGGTGCAAACAGCCAAATTCTCCATGGCGTTTTGGTTAGTGGGGCCTGTGTGTGTAGATGTTTGTACTCCTGTTGGCTGATGCTTTTGGGATTGCACATGTTGATGTTGTATCTGCAATGTGGGTAAAATGTAGGGACATGCATTGCAAGATCCACAGTTGGGACCTGAAGCTGTGACCCTCTGCTCCAGGACACACTGGCTATGTGTACTGCACTACACTGTTACCACAGAGGCAGTACAGTCCTTGGGGCTACATTTGCTCTTTCTTAGACAGACCTTGTTTCTTGCACTGCACACGGCACCCTGGGGCAGGTCATGACCTTGGTCCGCTGCAGGCAGGTGCCACCGCCGCCGGTGCCCCCCCTGCCATGCTGACATGCCCATATACTGTCGGTGCTGGTTGTGTGCAGTCCAGGGCCATCCACTGTGCAGGTAGGCGAGTGCCTAGGTTCAGGGTCTGGGGCGCGGTGGCATACATGGACATCCAAACATCCTCCCCATCACCGCCTGCCACTGTTCTGTCACGTCCACATGAGGGTGAGATGGCTATGGGGTGTGCGGTGTGTGATCTGGCAACAATTGGCTAGGGTGGACCTGGTTGATTATGTTCTGCCGGCAGACTGTGGTCAGGCTGGGGCATGCAATACAGGTCCGGTGTCTCCATTATGGACTATTGGGTCTTTACATATTTCACCCAATGTGTGGTCACACCCTGTACTGCCTTGCTAGGGGCTGTGCTAATGGGTGTATGATAAAATGAGGAAAATAGGAAAATAGTTAAGAAAAAACTAAAAGGAGCAGTTGCAAAGGTTAAAGACTTACATCAAGCTTGGATGTTGTTGAAAAATACTAGCTTGGAAGCCCAGACCAGCTGTATTCCACACTTTAAGAAAAGTGGAAGAAAGTCCAAAAAACTGCCAGCATGGTTTAAAGGGGAGGTCAGAGAGGCTGTTGTTGCCAAAAAAGCATCTTTCAGGAAATGGAAAAAAGAGCCAAACGACGAAACCTGGAAACAGCACAAGCACTGGCAAGTCAAATGCAAGGCTTTGATAAAGCAGGCAAAAGGAGAATTTGAGAAGAAGCTTGCTGCGGAAGCAAAAATGCGAAATAAAGATTTTTTTCAAGTACATTCGTAGCAAAAAACCTGTGAGAGAGTCGGTTGGTCCATTAGATGATAGAGGAGTTAAAGGGGCACTAAGAGGCGACAAGGCGATAGTGGAGAGACTGAATGAATTTTTTGCTTCGGTCTTTACTGAGGAAGATGTAGGGATGTTCCCCATGACTGAAGTGGTATTTAAAGGTGCGGAAGAATTGAAGGAAATATCGATACATCGGGAAGATGTATTACAACTATTAGATAAACTGCAGAGTAGCAAATCACCTGGGCCGGATGGTATACATCCAAGGGTATTGAAAGAACTGAAATATGAGATTGGAGACCTGATATTAGTAATCTGTGAACTATCTCATTAAAATCATCTCTAATACCTGAAGATTGGAGGATCGCCAATGTAACACCAATTTTTAAAAAGGGTTCCAGGGGTGATCCGGGAAACTACAGACCGGTGAACCTCACGTCAGTACTGGGAAAAATGGTAGAAACCATCATAAAGAATAAAATTACTGAACATGTAGATAGTCATGGCCTAATGGGAGACAGCCAACATGGCTTTAGACAAGGAAGATCTTGTCTTACTAATCTATTATGTATTTTTGAAAGTGTGAATAAACAGGTGGACAAACGTGAGTCGGTTAATATAATGTATCTGGACTTTCAGAAAGCCTTTGACAAGGTCCCTCATCAGAGACTTTTGGCAAAACTAAAGAGTCATGGGATAGGAGGCAGTGTACTACTGTGGATCAGGAACTGGTTAAAAGATAGAAAGCAGAGGGTAGGGCTAAATGGCCAATTTTCCCAATGGAGAAAGGGGAATAGTGGTGTACCCCAGGGATCTGTGCTGGGTCCTCTGCTTTTTGACATATTCATAAATGACCTAGAAAGTGGAATAACGAGTGAGGTTATCAGATTTGCAGATGACACAAAACTATTTAAAGTTGTTAAAACCCAAGAGGATTGTGGAAAATTGCAAGAGGATCTTGATAAATTGGAAGACTGGGCATCCAAATGGCAGATGAAATTTAATGTGGACAAGTGCAAAGTTATGCACCTAGGGAAGAACAACTCAAAGTATGGTTACACGATGCAAGGTTCCACATTAGGAACCACCACCCAGGAAAAAGATTTAGGCGTCATTGTGGATAACATGTTTTTTTTTTTTTTTTTTAAATCTTTTATTTAAGGTTTTTCTTCCTTGAATACACACAACAAAAGGGAAAACACCAAGAATTTCAAGATACAATTCAAAAATAAGAATATGAAAAGGAAATGGTTCAAACACATTATGGAGAAACAATCAATAATTTTAGAAAGTAATAATTAATCTTGGTAATAAGGAGTTAAACAAACTCCACATTAGGGAGCACATATAATACAATTATCCCGCCCCTTTATCCTCAACCAGTTCCCTATCAATCAGAAATTTCTGTAATTGCTCAACATCAGTAAAGGCAAAATTCTGTCCCTGGTAAACTACCAGGCAGCGACAAGGAAATTTAAAAAAAAAGGTAGCACCCAAAGCTACTACTCTGGTTCTAAATCCCAAGAACTGTTTGCGCCTAAGCTGCGTCACTCGACCAACATCAGGAAACACTTGAAGCATAAAACCACAAAATAAAGCTTCTCTGTGCTTGAAGTATGCCTTCAGCACAGATAATTTAACAGATTCAGACTCAAACGTCGCCACTAAAGTGCAACGTTTGGGAATTGAATCTGTAGAATCCTCTAGGAATGCTATTAAGTCTTGACCTACCGACTGGACTGAAGGAGCAGAAGCCCCTTCTGTAACCTACGTCGGCAGACCATTAGAGGAAAAAGAATACACCTGGACTACTTCCACAGGACCTTTCAATTGTAATATTTCAGAGAAATACTTCTGAAGAAGAGTTCTATGAACAAGTACAAGCTGAAATTGACAGAACATGCAAACAGGATATCCTGATAGTCATGGGTGACTGGAACGCAAACGTTGGCAACAAAGAAGAAGGCAAAGTAGTTGGAAAATATGGACTTGGCAACAGAAATGAAGCTGGAGAAAGATTGATAGAATTCTGCAAGACCAATGATCTATTCATCTCAAACACCTTCTTCCAGCAACACAAGCGGCGACTGCACACATGGACTTCACCCAATGGATTGTATAAAAATCAAATTGACTACATCTGTGGAAGTCAACGATGGAAAAGCTCTGTAACATCAACAAAGACAAAACCTGGAGCTGACTGTGGTACAGATCATCAACTACTAGTATGCAAACTCAATCTAAAGTTGAAAAAGAGCAAACCACTCATGAATGCAGCAAAATATGACCTTGAGAATATACCACTGGAATTTAAAGACTGCCTGCAAAATCGATTTGCTGCTTTAGATACAAATGACAGAACTCCGGAAGAGTTATGGAATGACGTCAAGAAGGTTGTGCTGGAAGAAAGCGAGAAGTCTCTACAAAAGGTGAAAAAGCAAAAACGGCCAAAATGGATGACGGAAGAAACTCTGAAAATTGCCCAGAAACGCAGAGAAGCTAAAGCCAAAGGAGAAAGAAAGACAATCTCAGAACTCAACAGAGATTTCCAACGTGCAGCAAGACAGGACAAGGAAAAGTACTACAATGACACTTGCAAGGAAATAGAAGCAGAAACTATTAGAGGAAGAACAAGATCGGCTTTCCTAAAGCTGCGAGAGCTAAAGAAAAAGTTCCAGCCTCGAATTGGAATGTTACAAGATGCTCAAGGTTCTATGTTGAATGATGCTGAGAAGATCAAGAAAAGGTGGAAGGAATATACAGAGTTTTTATATGATAAAGATCAAGTGGACCAACAGCCGTTTCAACCTATACCTTATGATCAGGAACCATTGGTGATGAAAGAAGAAGTTGAAGCAGCATTGAAAGCCTTATCAAAGAACAAAGCACCAGGCATTGATGGCATTCCCATAGAGGTATTGCAGCAATCTGATGCAGCTGTTACCGTACTTACAAGGCTCTGCCAAGAAATATGGAAGACAACATCATGGCCAACTGACTGGAAAAGATCTGTGTTTATACCAATACTAAAGAAAGGTGATCCAACTGACTGTGGAAATTATCGCACAATCGCTCTGATCCCACATGCCAGCAAGATTCTACTGAAGATTATTCAAAAGAGACTACAGCCATACCTAGAACAAGAACTACCTGAAGTGCAAGCAGGGTTCAGGAAAGGACGAGGAACGAGAGACATCATTGCGGATGTGAGATGGATCCTTGAAAAGACTAAAGAATACCAAAAGGATATCTATTTGTGCTTTATCGACTATAGCAAGGCTTTTGACTGTGTAAACCATGAGAAACTCTGGGCCACGTTAAGAAGCATGGGTATACCAGAACACCTGATCGTTCTCTTGCGCAATCTGTACATTGATCAAGAAGCAACAGTTCGAACGGAACAAGGAGAAACAGAATGGTTTAAAATAAGCAAAGGTGTAAGACAAGGCTGCATACTTTCCCCCTACCTGTTTAATTTATATGCAGAACAAATCATCAGAGAAGCAGGACTGTATGAAGACCACAGAGGTGTGAAGATTGGTGGAAGACTCATCAACAACCTTCGCTATGCTGATGATACCACATTACTGGCTGAAAGTGAAGATGATCTGAAACATTTGCTTCTCACAATCAAAGAACATAGTCTCAAAATGGGCCTGCACCTTAATGTAAAGAAGACAAAGATCATGACAACTGGCATAATCAACAGGTTCATCGTTGAAAGAGAAGAAATTGAAATCGTGAACAACTTTAACCTACTTGGATCAACTATCAATAAAGAAGCAACAAGCAGTCAAGAAATCAGACGACGCATTGCTCTTGGCAGAATGGCTATGAAAGACCTAGATAAGATTCTCAAGAGCAGAGATGTCTCTCTCCATACAAAGATTCGACTTGTTCAAGCCATGGTATTTTCAATAACATCATATGGATGTGAAAGCTGGACAGTGAAAAAGACAGACAGGAAGAAAATTGATGCCTTTGAGTTATGGTGCTGGCGGCGAATACTGTGTATACCATGGACTGCCCGAAGAACAAACCAGTCGGTACTAGAGGAGATCAAACCTAAGCTTTCTTTAGAAGCTCAGATGACAAGACTTCGACTTTCATACTTCGGACACATCATGCGAAGAGAGAGATCATTAGAGAAAGACATCATGCTTGGCAAGATAGAAGGTCAACGCAAAAGAGGAAGGCCAGCAATGAGATGGATCGCTACAATAACAGCAGCTACGGGTACCAGTCTGTCAACAATGAGCCGCCTGACTGAAGACCGAACACAATTTAGGATAGCTATCCAGAGGGTCGCCATGAGTCGACTCCGACTCGACGGCACTTAACAACAACAACTTCTGAAGTAACATTTTAGGAGCCAGAAGATGAGTAGAGGGAAAATTAAGAAAACGAAGATTCCTAGCCCGTTGTTGGTTTTCCAATAATTCTACCCGATGAGAAACTGCAGAAATATCTTTAAGTAGCGGGAGAGGAGAATCAACCCGGGCAGGAGTCTGAATCAAAGCATTCAACTGTTGATCAACAATATTAAATCTATCAACAACTTTGCCTGTAAAACAGCATAATGATGCAACAGTGGTGGACAAGCGTGTATCAATCTGCTGTATAGCAGTCCAGATGTCAGTCAATGTCACCTCCCCGGAAATAAGAGGAGGATTCTGGTCAGAACCAGCTGGACACACCGGTCTTAGAGGTGAAACCAGAGACGCAGTAGGAGCTTCTAAAAAAGTGGAAGACGAGAGGGGCTGGGGGAGGGGGGGCGGCAGCCGGAACTCCGGGCTTAAAGAAGCACGGTCCGACGAAATATTTGCAGGCTGCAGCGAAGAGACATGCCTATCCATAGGGCCAATCACTTTACCTCCTCCATCCTGCTCACCGGCTCCAGATTTACCTCCTGCTTTCCCTTTACGTTTCCCCATGGACACAGCAGGCGACGTCAAGCGCTTGGTCAAACTTCTCCGGAGCGCCGAAGGAGCGCAAAAGGGGCGTGTCCTACCCCTTGTGACACACCCCTTAGGACACGACCCCGCAAGCCGCGACTCGCAAGCCGCGAGTAGCGCTCACTGATCTTTATGGGGATCGCAGGGGGGGTCCTCCACGGCAGGAACGTCCGCCCAGGTGCCTGCGGCTGTACCTCCGGGTCTCCTCTCCTTCCTGCAGCCCTGCTCCGCGATGGTAGAAGCCGCGGGTGCTCCCAGGTAAGATGACGTCTCCCCTGGATAACATGTTAAAACCCTCAGCCCAGTGTGCAGCGGCAGCCAAGAGAGCAAATAGAATGCTAGGTATCATAAGGAAAGGAATGGAAAATAAAACAAAAGATATTATAATGCCTCTATACCGTTCCATGGTGATACCGCACCTTGAATATTGTGTGCAATTCTGGTCACCGTATCTTAAAAAGGATATAGTGTTATTAGAAAAGGTTCAGAGAAGAGCCACCAAAATGGTAAAGGGGATGGAAGGATACTCCTATGAAGAAAGGCTAAAAAGGCTCTTCAACCTGGAAAAGAGACGGCTGAGGGGAGATATGATAGAAGTCTATAAATTAATGAACGGAGTGGAACGGGTAAACGTAGATCGATTGTTTACGTTATCAGAATATAGAAAGACTAGGGGGCATGCAATGAAGCTACAGGGTAAACTATTTAAGACTAATAGAAGAAAATATTTTTTCACTCAACGTGTAATCAAACTCTGGAATTTGTTACCAGAGGATGTAGTAAAGGCTGTTAGTGTAGCTGGGTTTAAAAAAGGTTTGGACAAGTTCCTGGAGGAAAGGTCCATAAACCATTATTAAGAAGGGACTCAGGATATCAATGCTTGACCCAGTACAAGCATTGCGGAACCTGTGTCTCTTGGGGAAACTGCTAGGTACATATGACCTAGACTGGCCACTGTTGGAAACAGGATACTGGGCTTGATGGACCTTGGTCTGACCCAGTATGGCATGTCTTATGTTCTTATGTGTTCATTTTGCTGGGATTACAGACAGTTTGGGACTTATCCTGGGGAAGGTCCGTAGATTCTTGTTAGAGTGGTCCCCAGATGTGCACTGCTTGCCCCATTACGGGCATTGTGGTTCCTGTGTGATGTTTGGGGTACCTGCTGGATACATGTTCCCTGGATGTGACACTGTGGTACACAGCGTACTGGGCATATTGACCTTGCTCAGACACTGTCATGCTGATTTCCGGTTTCTGTGTTCCTATGTGCCACCTGGGCGACAGCCTTGTCCACCCTGTGCCCCAGTTGCCACCACTGCATGTCCCGCCTGCAGCCCCATTTGCACCATCACCATAGTGGCCTTTCATATCTGGGCACTATGCTGTTGCTGCAAACGGAGCACTACTATCACTTTTCGTGGGCTCCCTGCCTGTGCTGAACTTTGCTGACACTGAAATGGTTTCTCTCTCCTGCAAATGTGCATCTTCTGACGGGTTTTCACTCGCGGTAATGTTTGGCCCTTCATGTCCCCGTGTTGGTGTAGCAGGATCCTCTCCCTGCCCACTCCCGCCCATTGACTTCTTCTCTCCACCCTCTGAGGGAGTTACCGCGGCCGGAGACGTTACCGCGCGTTAATGTTGCACCTGGTAACGTTACCGCGCTTTAGTAAACATACCCCTAAGCGTCAGGAAAGCTGGGCAAGTAATTTTCACCCTCTGTTGTCTCTGGTACAAGTAGAGATGCCAAACGTGAAGGGCCCCAAGGAGTGAAATTGAAGGTCAAAGCACAAGTCTCACAGATGATATATCCAGGGATAAATGTAGAAAGCCTTAAATGTCACAAGTAGGGAAAGTTGCACAATATGGCTTGTGAAATTATTTCCAGTCCCTCTATGTGTACATCTGTGTGTATTTGGGGGGAGTGTGTGTGTTTCTGTTTACTTTGTCTGTGTGTGTGTGTATTTGGGGGGAATGTGTCTGTTTCTGTTTACTTTGTCTGTGTGTGCGTGTATTTGGGGGGAGTGTGTGAGTTTCTGTTTACTTTGTCTGTGTGTGCCTTTTTTGTATTGCCTCTCATATCTATCTTGAGCCCACCTTTGAAAGGATTAAAGTCTCTGGTAAAATCTTTTCTTTTGTCAACAACCGTTTGAAATGGATTTGGGGCCTGGGATTGTTCTTCCCTTGGTCATTGAACCTGTTTTTACTCTCTCTGTCCTGTCAGCAATGGAGTTCTTTTAACAGTTTTAATATATTTATTGTATTTTATGTTATCTTCTTTTTTGTTATATGTAAACCGCTTTGGATGTTCAAGTATATTATGTATAGTAAACCATAACCCATAAACTGTATTGGGATGAATTTGTTCAAGGTAGACAGTCATACAAACATAACACCACTAGGCGTCAGCACACATAGCAAAGAGCAACAAACTAGACATCTGAATCACTAAGGGCTAGTCCAACAGGGCTAGGGGACTGGCAGTGTGGGGGGGGGGATGTACTGAAGGAACTGGCAGGGGAGGGGGGGTGTACTGAGGAGACTGGGAGAGGAAGCAGAGGGGGAGGGGGTGTACTAAGGGACTGGGAGAGGAAGCAGAGGGGGAGGGGGTGTACTAAGGGGACTGGCAGAGGAAGCAGAGGGGGAGGGGGGTGTACTGAGGGGACTGGGAGCGGACGCAAAGGGGGAGGGGGGTGTACTGAGGGGACTGGGAGAGGAAGAGGGGGAGGGGTGTACTGAGGGTACTGGGAGAGGAAGCAGAGGGTGAGGGGGGTGTACTAAGGGGACTGGCAGAGGAAGCAGAGGGGGAGGGGGGTGTACTCAGGGGACTGGCAGAGGAAGCAGAGGGGGTGGGGGTGTACTGAGGGGACTGGGAGAGGAAGAGGTGGAGGGGTGTACTGAGGGGACTAGGAGAGGAAGCAGAGGGGGAGGGATGTACTGAGGGGACTGGGAGAGGAAGCAGAGGGGGAGGGGTGTACTGAGGGTACTGGGAGAGGAAGCAGAGGGGGAGGGGGGTGTACTGAGGGGACTGGCAGAGGAAGCAAAGGGGGAGGGGTGCACTGAGGGGATTGGAAAGAGGGGGAGGGGTACACTGAAGGGGCTGGCAGAGGAAGCGGGAAGTATAGGGGATGGGGATGTACTGAAGGAGCGGACAGAGGAAGGGGAAGCCGAGGTGCACTGAGGGGATTGGCAGCGGAAGCAGGGTAGGGGGTGTACTGAGGAGACTGGTAGAGAAAGGAAAGAGTGCATTGAGGGGGCTGATAGAAAGCGTGAGGCAGAAAGGGTGCATTGAGAGGCTAGCAGTTGTTGTTGTTAAGTGCCGTTGAGTCAGAGTCAACTCATGGCGACCCTCTGGATAGCTATCCTAAATTGTGTTCGGTCTTTAGTCAGGCGGCTCATTGTTGACAGACTGGTACCCGTAGCTGCTGTTATTGTATCGATCCATCTCACTGCTGGCCTTCCTCTTTTGCGTTGACCTTCTATCTTGCCAAGTATGATGTCTTTCTCTAATGATCTCTCTCTTCGCATGATGTGTCCAAAGTATGAAAGTCGAAGTCTTGTCATCTGAGCTTCTAAAGAAAGCTTAGGTTTGATCTCCTCTAGTACCGACTGGTTTGTTCTTTGGGCAGTCCACGGTATACACAGTATTTGCCGCCAGCACCATAATTCAAAGGCATCAATTTTCTTCCGGTCTGTCTTTTTCACTGTCCAGCTTTCACATCCATATGATGTTATTGAAAATACCATGGCTTGAACAAGTCGAATCTTTATATGGAGAGTCACATCTCTGCTCGAGAATCTTATCTAGGTCTTTCATAGCCATTCTGCCAAGAGCAATGTGTCATCTGATTTCTTGACTGCTTGTTGCTTCTTTAATGATAGTTGATCCAAGTAGGTTAAAGTTGTTCACGATTTCAATTTCTTCTCCTTCAACGATGAACCTGTTGATTATGCCAATTATGATGATCTTTGTCTTCTTTATATTAAGATGTAGGCCTATTTTGAGACTATGTTCTTTGATTGTGAGAAGCAAATGTTTCAGATCATCTTCACTTTCAGCCAGTAATGTGGTATCATCAGCATAGCGAAGGTTGTTGATGAATCTTCCACTAATCTTCACACCTCTGTTGTCTTCATACAATTCTGCTTCTCTGATGATTTATTCTGCATATAAATTAACAACAGGGGGAAAGTATGCAGCCTTGTCTTACACCTTTGCTTATTATAAACCATTCTGTTTCTCCATGTTCCGTTCGAACTGTTGCTTCTTGATCAATGTACAGATTGTGCAAGAGAACGATCAGGTGTTCTGGTATACCCATGCTTCTTAATGTGGCCCAGAGTTTCTCATGGTTTACACAGTCAAAAGCCTTGCTATAGTTGATAAAGCACAAATAGATATCCTTTTGGTATTCTTTAGTCTTTTCAAGGATCCATCTCACATCCGCAATGATGTCTCTCGTTCCTCGCCCTTTCCTGAACCCTGCTTGCACTTCAGGTAGTTCTTGTTCCAGATATGGTTGTAGTCTCTTTTGAATAATCTTCAGTAGAATCTTGCTGGCATGTGGGATCAGAGTGATTGTTCGATAATTTCCACAGTCAGTTGGATCACCTTTCTTTAGTATTGGTATAAACACAGATCTTTTCCAGTCAGTTGGCCATGATGTTGTCTTCCATATTTCTTGGCAGAGCCTTGTAAGTACGGTAACAGCTGCATCAGATTGCTGTAATACTTCTATAGGAATGCTATCAATGCCTGGTGCTTTGTTCTTTGACAAGGCTTTCAATGCTGCTTCAACTTCTTCTTTCATCACCAATGGTTCCAAATCATAAGGTACAGGTTGAAACGGCTGTTGGTCCACTTGATCTTTATCATATAAAAACTCTGTATATTACTTCCACCTTTTCTTGATCTTCTCAGCATCATTCAACATAGAACCTTGAGCATCTTGTAACATTCCAATTCTAGGCTGGAACTTTTTCTTTAACTCTCGTAGCTTTAGGAAAGCCAATCTTGTTCTTCCTCTATAGTTTCTTCTTCTATTACCTTGCATGCGTCATTGTAGTACTTTTCCTTGTCCTATCTTGCTGCCCGTTGGAAATCTCTATTGAATTCTCTGATTGTCTTTCTTTCTCCTCTGGCTTTAGCTTCTCTGCATTTCTGGGCAATTTTCAGAGTTTCTTCTGTCATCCATTCTGGCCGTTTTTGCTTTTTCACCTTTTGTAGAGACTTCTCGCTTTCTTCCAACACAACCTGCTTGATGTCTTTCCATAACTCTTCTGGAGATCTGTCATTTGTATCTAAAGCAGCAAATCGATTTTGCAGGCAGTCTTTAAATTCCAGTGGTATATTCTCAAGGTCATATTTTCAACTTTAGCTTGAGTTTGCATACTAGTAGTTGATGATCTGTACCACAGTCAGCTCCAGGTTTTGTCTTTGTTGATGTTACAGAGCTTTTCCATCGTTGACTTCCACAGATGTAGTCAATTTGATTTTTATACAATCCATTGTGTGAAGTCCATTTGTACAGTCGCCACTTGTGTTGCTGGAAGAAGGTGTTTGAGATGAATAGATCGTTGGTCTTGCAGAATTCTATCAGTCTTTCTCCAGCTTCATTTCTGTTGCCAAGTCCATATTTTCCAACTACTTTGTCTTCTTCTTTGTTGCCAATTTTTGCGTTTCAGTCACCCATGACTATCAGGATATCCTGTTTGCATGTTCTGTCAATTTCAGCTTGTACTTGTTCCTAGAACTCTTCAATTTCATTCTCTTCTGCATCTGTTGTTGGGGCATATACTTGAATTATATTTGTGTTGATAGGCATTCCTCGTAGACGAATAGAGATTAAGCGTTCGCTGACTGCATTGTATTTCATTACAGTTCTTGCAAGTTTCTTCTTTATTATAAATGCAACACCATTTCTTCTTTGTCTTTCATTTCCAGCATAGTAGACTAGGTGATCATCTGATGCAAAGTGCCCAATGCCTGTCCATTTCAGTTCGCTGACACACAACAGATCAAGTTGTACACGTTCCATTTCATTCTTGACCACCTCCAACTTCCCTTGCTTTATGCTTCGTACCAATTTTTGTTCCAGATTCCAATGTGTAAGAGATCTTTACAGCTTCTGACTCTCATTTCATGCGCAGCTACATCAGCAGTCAGACTTCCCGAGGGCTTTGATCCAACCACATCATAAATGCTGGCTTTACTCTGAAAAGTCTTCAGCTCTTCCCCAGTAGCTAGATGAGTACCTTCTGACCTGGGGGGGTCTTATCATCCAGCACTATAAGGCAATTTGTGTAGATTGCCGGGCCTTTCCTCTGAGCAGTTTAAGTTTGGGGTTGTTGCCGTTGTTGTTACATTGTGACCCTCCGCTATCAACACTATCCCATTCTGCTGCTGTCCAGATGGGTGGTTTGTCTTGATTTGCCACCTCTGCTGACACCTGCCCATCTTGGGAGACCCTGTCAGTAGTTAAACTAGCTTCTTAGCATCCCTGATGCCCAAAAACTTCCACAGCACAACCTACAAAGCGAGTTAAAGAAAGCAAGATTTACTGGAGAAACTAAGTGAAAATAAAAAGCAAGTTTCATTATCACCATCCCATCTTATTTTGAACAACAGATATCAGTCTCCGTAGAGACTGTCAAAAATTGCCAGTGCCGACTATATTGCAAGTCGTCACGGCGGGGTATTGGGAAAAGTTTTCAATTAGCAATAATCGCGCCTCGGATAAACCTCATTGGCTACGATACTGCCACTGCGCAAAGCTAGCGATGGTTTCCTGCCTCTGCCACCCCCTTACACTGGAACGCTTTATAACTTAGGGAGAGCTCTAAAATGGGCTCGTAGCCATCGCACTATAGCCGATCGCCCACACTAGAGAGCACTGATGTTGCGCAGTCACTGTAAAGCTAGAGGAATCTCGCAGAGGACGGAGGATTTTCTCCATTTCTGTACTGCGAAATAAAAATGTTTGTAGAGCATTCTGGGAAAACACATACTAATGAAGCCCCGCTGCAGCTTTGTTTGTGGGAAGCGTCACAGAAGGGACGGGTTTGTGGCGTCATAGAAGGGACGGGCATGTTGGCGTCACGGGGGCGTGTCTGCCCAGGCTTCGGCTTGGAAATGCGAGCAGCCGCGGGTTCTTTGCGGTCCATATAAGCACATCCGGCTGGCTTGCAGCAGTAGGTGCTGTCTCGGTGCGAAAGCATTTCCTAAGGTAACGCACGCAACAGCTCTCGCTGCCCCAGCATGAATTTAACAGTTTGTTCAACGCATGCATTAGAGCACAGGGATAAATGTGCGCCACTGAGGTCCTGTCCAGGCACAGCGCTTCAAAGACTGGCACTGGGGTCTGAGCAAATCATCAGTCAGCTCAAATGTCCTGGAACAGCTGCTCTAGGGTCACTGCTGTGACTGCTCAGACCCCGGGAGCTACGTTGACGCCATCAGGGCCAGCTCGTCCACTAGGCGAATCTAAGCAGTCACCCAGGGCGCCGACCTTGGTGGGCAGCATTACTACCCCAACACCATAAGCTGCAGCTGAATTGCTTCAGCACTCTGGCAGCTTTTAAAATGCCAGTGCAGGTAGTTCCGGCTTGCTCTCCAAGACGATTACATGGGGGGGGGGGGGGGGCATGTGCAGTGAGAGCACCAGAGCATGGGCCCTTTAAGGCCTGACGCAGCGCTGACCTGACAGTTTAGCTGCCTACAGCTTCTGAAAGGGGGCGGAAGCAAGGGGCAGGGTCAGAATCCCTAGTGCCACCACTGCCCTTCAATGACCTTTACTGTGGTGTAAAGGGAGCCTTCGGTGGTCTTCAGCAGGGTTCTGCCCCCACCCCCTTTTCTAGTGGACAGCTTCTCTCCAGTGGATGCTCCTGCCCTGGAGCCATAGTCTCACTCATCAGGGCAAGGGGAGGGGAGAGGTAGCCAGTCTCCAGCAGCCCCACCAGTTTGTCAGGTGGGGAAGAAGAGTGTACAAAGAGCACATACAGCTGATAGGGGTAGAAAGAGGGGAGGGGGCAGTGTCCTGCTTTTCATTTTCTGGGATTTTAATCTTAATCCAACCCTAAGAGAGCAGCAGCAACTTTGTTTGGCTGGTAGCATCTGAAGCAAAAACCATGGATGGTGCTGTGCTGCTCCGAGTGTTGGCATTGGCTATGGGTCACAGTTCCTTGGGCTTCACATTTTGCCAAATTAAAATCTCTGAAAACCAAGAGTCTTGGGAATTCTGCTCCGAAAGCTTTGCATCTTTGAGTAAGAATTATTTTCTATATTGTATTTTAAATTAGTACTCAAAAACAGTGATTATGTTTCATTATTATGACAAGAGTGCAAAATATAATTTGGGGGCACAGAATTCCCCCAGGAGTGTATAGCTAGGTGGAAAGATGAATATTTAGAGAGCATTTTGGTTGGATTTGGATGCATGGGTCATGGAGGGTCTGTGTTTAGTCGGTGGAGGGTGAGACAGGAAAACGGGGTTACTTACCTGTAACAGGAGTTCTCCGTGGACAGCAGGATAAGTCAGCCACACCTGGTGACGTCCCCCGGGCGGCGCCATAGGTACGGAAGTGCTCTTTCTAGAGCTCAGAAAGGTGAACCTTTCTGAGCATGCCCAGGTAGCCCACCTTACCGGCCCGCCCCCTAGCCCGGCCAGTATGTTCCTAGCTAGATTTTGCGGCTAGGGGGCGGTCTCTGAGCTGTGCTCCTCCAGGGGAGGTGGGTGGGATTGTGTGGCTGACTTATCCTGCTGTCCACGGAGAACTCCTGTTACAGGTAAGTAACCCCGTTTTCTCCATGGACTAGCAGGATTGCGTCAGCCACACCTGGTGTCTCCCTAGCTGTAGCAGTCTGCTGTGGTGGAGGAGGCCAGCGCACAATGACCGAAGGAGACCAGGTTAGCTGTAAATCGTTTACTCAACAGCAACGTAAGAGGTTCAATGACAGGCAAAAAGCAGCTTGTTAATATACAAAAATCCTTTTTTTTTTTTACAATGTGCGATTCAAATGAAACGTGCAATACCTTGCAATACTGTGCAAACAGTGAAAGAAGTGGTGCAACAGAGCAGTAACAGTGAAAACAACAATGCATACAAGTCATGACTTAATATCAGCACATGCTTAGGGACTCTTAGAAAGCTGCATGCTTAGGGTCTCTTGGATGTCCCTGACAGGCGGTCCGTTACGGTGGAGAGGACAGCCGTGGCGAGGGCGCCTCCCTCCTGAGACCTAAGGTCAAGGCAGTAGTGCTTCTGGAACGTGTGCGGAGAAGACCAAGTGGCAGCTTTGCAGACATCGCTCAGAGGGACAGCGCGAAGGTTGGCAATTGAGGTGGAGAGCGCTTTGAGCTGGTGCGGGCCAACACTCAGACGCTCCTGGGTGCCTGAAGGGTCAAGGCAGAAAGCAACCAGGCGGTGACCCAATGGGAGAGTGTTCTCTTGTTGACAGGCCTTCCGGGCCTGTTTGGGTCGAAGGACACGAATAGTTGCTCGCCCTTCCGGATGGGTTGTGTTCTGTGCAGATAGATCCGGAGGGCTCGTAGACAGTCCAGGGTGTGCAAGCATCGTTCTTCGTCTGACGCATGTGGTTCGGGAAAGAACGAGGGAAGCTCAATGGACTGGTTGACGTGGAAAGCAGAAGGCACTTTCGGTACGAACCTGGGGTTACAGTTGTCTGCTGAGCTTGTCTGCCAAGCTGTTCTGGTTCCCCGGGAGATAGGAGGCTCGTAAACTGCATCTGTTTTCTGAGGCCAGGGACCATATTCGTAGCGCTTCCCGGCAGAGGGAGCGCGAGGCCGTACCCCCCTGTTTGTTGATGTAATACATGGTGACTTGGCTGTCGGTCTGAATGAGGATGGTGTTGCCGCGCACTTGTTGGAGGAAGGCTTTGAGAGCGTATCTGATGGCTCTTAACTCGAGCAGGTTGATGTGAATGATCCTCTCCTGTGGAGACCACGCTCCCTGGGTGCTGAACCGCCGAAGGTGAGCACCCCAGCCAGCGGTGGATGCGTCCGTGGTGAGGATCATTTGATGCTCGGGCGGGTGGATGTCCTTGCCCCCTGAGAGGTTGTTCGACTGCGTCCACCAGCGAAGCTGAGCTCTGATCTGTGAGGTCATTGGGATGCGCTTGGAGAGGGGTTGCGAGTGTTGATTCCAGTGCGTACGTAGGTGCCACTGGAGCGGGTGCATCCTCAACCTCGCCATGGGAAGGACTGATGTGGTCGCGGACATGTGGCCCAGCAGACATAGTACTGACTTCGCTGAAGAGGTCTCCTTCGCTGTCGTCTTGGATGCCAGGGAGGTGATGGCAGTCTGCGTTTGGGAAGGTAGGCTTTCGAGGTCTTGGTGTTGATCTCAGCTCCAATGAACTCCAATCTCTGGGAGGGCGTGAGATACGACTTGTGGAAGTTGATGACGAACCCCAGAGATGTGATCAGTGACGTGGTTTTTCGCGAGGATTCCAGAAGTTCCGGGACCGATGGGGCCATGAGGAGCCAGTCGTCCAGGTACGGAAAAATTGAAACGTTCTGCTTGCGGAGGTGTGTTGTTGCCACGGCCACACACTTCGTGAAGACTCGTGGAGCAGGAGACAGTCCGAAGGGAAGGACTTTGTATTGGTAGTGTTGTCCCAATACGTGGAAGCGGAGGTACCTCCTGTGTGATTTGTGGATGCTGATGTGGGTGTAGGCATCCTGCAGATTCAGGGATACCATCCAGTCGTCTGTTTGGATCAGGGGGAGGATGGAGTTGAGGGAGTACATCCTGAATTTCTCCTTGACTATAAACTTGTTGAGTTTGCGGAGGTCCAGGATGGGGCGGAAGCCGCCCGTCCTCTTGGGAATCAGGAAGTATCTGGAGTAGAACCCACAGTTTCTTTTGCCAGGAGGTACCTCCTCTATGGCGCGGGTGGCTAGCAGGCTTAGCAACTCTGCAGCCATCGTTAGGCGCAAGTGTGGGGGTGTGTCGCTGACGGGATGATTGCGCTGACTTGGTGGTGCTGCAAAGCGCAGGCGGTAGCCTTCTTGGATGATCCGTAGAACCCAGGAGTCTGAGGAGATCTGCTGCCAACCTCGGAGGAAATGTGTCAGGCGACCCCCAATGCGGGTGGTTGCCCGAGGCTCGCCGTCAAAAGGAGGGCCCACTTTTGTTCGCGGGTGTGTTGTTGGTCTTCTTCTGTTTTTGGTCCCTCTGGGAGTTGCGCTGATGTGGGGGGCCATGGTAAGAGTTATACTTGTATTTGTTGTTCTGCCATCTCTGATTGGAGGGGGTACCTTTTGTTGGAGTTGTAGTATGGCTTCTTCTGGGAATTGCTTCTCAGAGTGCCACTGTGGCGCTCAAAGCCGTCCTCAGCTAGGGTTTGTAGAGTGGTACAATGGTCTTTCATATCGTTGACCGTGTCTTTGACTTTGTCACCGAAGAGGGAATCACCCATGCAGGGTGCATCCGCGATCCTGTCATGGGTGTCGTCACGCAATCCGGATGCCCTCAGCCATGCCCACCGCCTCGCGGAGATCGCTGTACCAGCCGTTCTCAGTGCTGTGTCGAAAGCGTCGAAGGTTGCACTGGCCATATGTTTGCTGCATTCGGAGATCACAGAGAGAGGAAGACAGGCATCTGTATTTGGAAAAACTTAGAGAAGCTAGCAAAGTAGTCAAGAAGGCAAAGATTCAAAAGGAGGAGGAAATAGTCAATGCAATAAAATGGGGGATAAGACATTTTTCAGATATATTAGTGAGAAGAGGAAGGGCAAAAGTGGTATTGTCAGACTCAAGGGTGCAGGGGAGGAATATGTAGAAGCTGATAAGGATAAAGCGGAATTGCTTAACAAATATTTTTGTTCTGTGTTCACAGATGAAGAATCAGGAGCAGGACCTCAGAAAACACCCACAAATAGGAACAGAAGCAAGGGACATCTTGAACAATTTTCAGAAGACTGTGTTCGTGAGAAACTAGCTCAACTTAAAGTAGACAAAGTGATGGGACCGGATGGGATACACCCTAGAATACTGAGGGAACTTGGGGACGTTCTAGCAACTCCACTGACTGACCTTTTCAATGCCTCGTTGGAGTCGGGAGTGGTGCCAAAGGACTGGAGAGAGGCTCATGTGGTGCCTTTACACAAAAGCGGAAGTAAGGATGTGGTTGAAAACTACAGGCCGGTTAGTTTAACTTCGGTGGTGAATAAATTATTGGAAACGCTGCTGAAAGAGAAAATAGTGAGGTTTCTGGAGTCCAGCGGATTACAGGATCCGAGGCAGCATGGATTCACCAGAGGCAGGTCTTGTCAGACAAATCTGATTGATTTCTTTGACTGGGTGACCAGGGAGTTGGACCAAGGGAGAGCTCTAGATGTGGTGTATTTAGATTTCAGTAAAGCCTTTGACACTGTTCCTCACAGGCGACTTATAAACAAACTGAGCACCCTAGGGATGGACCCTAAAGTTACTGCTTGGGTTAGAAATTGGTTGGGTGGGAGGCGACAAAGAGTACAAGTAAATGGAGCTCACTCTGAGGAGAAGGATGTTACCAGTGGTGTGCCCCAGGGATCTGTCCTTGGTCCGATTCTTTTTAACATCTTTGTTAGTGATATAGCGGAAGGGCTGTCGGGTAAGGTTTGCCTCTTTGCAGATGATACCAAAATCTGCAATAGAGTAGACACCCAGGAAGGTGTAGATAACATGAGGAGGGATCTAGCTAAGCTTGAAGAATGGTCTGGAATTTGGCAGCTGGGATTTAATGTTAAAAAATGTAAGGTCATGCATTTGGGCTGCAGCAATCCAAGGGAACCATACAGTATAAGAGGTGAAGTACTTTTGTCCACTAAAGAAGAGCGGGACCTAGGTGTGGTTGTGTCTGACGATCTTAAAGTAGCTAAACAGGTAGAAAAGGCGACGGCAAACGCTAGAAGGATGCTTGGGTGCATACGGAGAGGAATGGCTAGCAGAAAAAAGGAGGTGATAATGCCTCTGTATAAGTCTTTGGTGCGACCTCATTTGGAGTATAGTGTGCAATTCTGGAGACCGCACCTTCAAAAGGATGTGAACAGGATGGAGTCGGTGCAGAGGGTGGCTACTAAAATGATTAGTGGGCTTCATTATAAAGCATATGAGGACAGACTTAAGGATCTTAATATGTACACCTTAGAGGAAAGGCGGGATAGAGGTGATATGATTGAGATGTTTAAATACCTCCGTGGCATAAATGTTCAGGGAGAGAGCCTCTTTCAATTGAAAGCAAGTTCTGCTATGAGGGGACATGGGATGAGGGTGAAGGGAGATAGATTCAGGAGTGATATGCGGAAATATTTCTTTACGGAAAGAGTAGTGGATCCATGGAATAGTCTCCCAGTGGAGGTGGTAGAGATGAGGACAGTAACTGAATTCAAAAAAGCATGGGACCAACACAGAGGATCTCTAAAGGTAAAAAGTGGACTGTTGTAGTTGTTGATATGGAAGGACAGACTAGATAGGCCATGTGGTCTTTTTCTGTCATCATGTTTCTATGTTTCTATATCCGTGAGCGCTCTGGATGGTGCAGCTTGAGATTCTTTTGTCAGTGAAGCGATGGAGGCTTTGAAGTCCGCCATGCATGCGTCCTGGAAGAGGACTTGCTGGAACTGATGTGCTGCAATCTTTGCGTTGAGCATGGCTCCTTGGAAGACTTTCTTCCCGATGTCATCAAGGAGTTTGATCTCTACCGGGCGGGCTGTTGGCATGAGTGCGCGAGGATTTTATGCGTTTGAGGGCTGAAGATACCACAATAGATTGGTGAGGCAGTTGGGTAGTTGCGAAACCGGGAACAGGTTGTACCTGATATTTTGACTCCAGCCTCCTGGGAAAGGGTCGGCCAGAAGCTGGGGTCAGCCAGAGCCTCAAGTGATTGTCGCGCAATGTCTGGTGTATAGGCAGTGCAAAGGTAGGTTTCGGGGTAGCGAGGTATTTCAGAACCTCCGGTACCGGTTCGCTGTCGTCAGCTGTGCCCTTCAGGGACAAGGTTGAGGCAAGCTTGCTTAGGATATGTGAGGTCCTCTGGGGGGGGGGTCCTCCGCCTCCATGGTGTGTCTGTTGTCCGAGGTTGAGTGCTCGTTGGACGCAGAGCCCACAACCGCCTCCTCCACGTCATGCTCCTCAGCGGTACTGTCCGGGGAGGGGTCTATTGCGGACCGAATGTCTGACCGCTTCTCTGGGGTGGAAGTCCTGATATCCGTGATAGCCGGATCTGCCTCCTGAAGCTCCAACGGTTTAACCACAGAGGGAGCCATAGGATCGGGAGATGGAGGGATGATCAGGGAGGAAGGCTGTCTTAGAAGCTGGGACAACAAGTTCATGATGCTGGTGAGGCTTGATCTGCCGCTTGACTTACTTCTGCTGCTATGAGCAGGGCTGGAGGAGTCAGAGAGCCTCCGGTGTGCACTCCGAGGTGTCCGGCGTGAGGTTTCTCTGCTTCGGCGGTGCGGGGAGCGGTGGTGGCGCTTTGAGCGCTTGCTCTTGCACCTCCTGTAGCTGGAAGTGCTACTACTGCCGCTACTGCTAGAGACCTGATGTCTTGTGCCCCTGCTCCTCCTCCGATGTTTGGATCTGCCCGATCTGCCTCCGTGCGGCCGGCGTGGGGGTGAGTCGGCTCCGATGGGACTCCCGGCGCCGATGCGCATGTCCTGGGTTGCTGGGCAGGGGCTGTGTGTGGTGCTTGAGCGTCGGCGCCGATGGCCGCGCTCCCTGCTGTGCTCCGTTGATGCTTCCGTGGCTAAGGTCCCGGCCCTAGGATGGGCGGAGCTGGAGGACTGCAACGCAGGAGTGGAGGACTGCAGGCGGCCGCCATCTTGGAGGGCCGCATGGATTCTTGTGGCGGCAAAAGCGGAGCTGGACGCCCCCGCCGCATTGAAGAGGCCAGAGGACTCCACCGCAGCCGTGGATGGCCTCGGAGACGTCAGGGGGGCGGAGAGAGAACCCTCGGCTGCACGACGGGATGGAGGCCGCAGCAGGCACATCCGGAGCCGGAGCCAGTAGCGAGGAAACAGCAGGAGCAGGAGCAGGAGCTGGAGCCGAGGCAGGTAGAAAATTAGCAGAGGTACTTGCATTTTCGTTTAGGAAGTCTTGCAAAGCGTGCCATCTGGACCTCAGAGCACTGGGAGACATCTTTGCAATTGTCCACGTTGTGTTCAGGCCCCAGGCAGCGCAAACAGATGTTATGCGTATCGGTGCTGCTCATTTTCCTCTTGCAGTGGTGGCATTTTTTAAATCCGGGTTTCGGCATTTCTTGGATGTTTCGTCTGTTCTTGGATGTAGTTAAAGTTGGAGAGAGAGCAGAGTCCGTCTTGCAGGCAAGGCGGAAGGAAGAATACTGGCCGGGCTAGGGGGCGGGCCGGTAAGGTGGGCTACCTGGGCATGCTCAGAAAGGTTCACCTTTCTGAGCTCTAGAGAGAGCACTTCCGTACCTATGGTGCCGCCCGGAGGACGTCACCAGGTGTGGCTGACGCAATCCTGCTAGTCCATGGAGAAGCCACATATCCAGGGAGGGAGAGACAGAGGATCCAGCAGGGCTGAAGGCGTGGGGGTTGGGGGATTGACTCCTTTCTTCTAGTCCTCTCTTGCACCCTCTGAAGGCTCCCACGCCCTCTGTTGATTGCATTTGTAGTCCGCACTATACAAAGATCCAGGTCGCAAAGAACATACATCATAAAAATGGAAGTTCTTTTCTAAAATTATTTTAAATTTCCTACACTGCTTTGCTATATTGTTAATGAGTTTTAAATACACATAAAATAATTACATAGCCTTAAATGCTACCCTGGAGTAGCCTAGTGGTTTGAGCAACTGCCTAGTACCCAGAAGATCAAGGGTTCAATTCCCACTGGCACACCTTGTGACCTTAGGAAGTCACCCTCCATTGCCTCAGAAGAAAAGGCTGGCAATCTACTTCCAGTGATACATTGCCAAGAAAACCCAGAGGTAGCTGGGTCACTATGAGTCAGCACTGACTTGATGGCACAAAAAAAAAGCACCCTGCATCTTAGGGCCCCTTTTACTAAACACCTAGCATGTGCTATGTGCTGCTGGCCCATTTTATTTCTCTGGGCGCTCTGATAGTAACACATGCATCTCCAGGACCAAGCAAGAATGTAGTCTTCACACATGGGTGACATTGGCACCAACGGAGCCCGTGCAGGAATGCTTCTCAGCATCCAATAGGAAAGCCTCTGGGAGCACACCACTGCCCCTGCGTGCCTGCCTTCCCAACTCCTTTCCTCAGTTCTTCGTTTTCCACAGAGCCAGCAGGACGCATCGTTCCTGTCACTCCCGAAAAATGTTTCTTCTTTTGATATAGCATCATGCTCCCATCGATACTGCTCCCGATAAATCTTTCTTTTTCATTTTTTCTTTTTCTGTCCTTTTTCTTTGCGATTTTCACTACCATACTAGGCCTCCATAGCTTCTCTTCAACTCGAAGATGATGTTTTGAAGGCATGGTACATTTCTTAAAACCAGTGACTGCTTTGTCCAAGTATGCTGGCACTATTTTAGCCACTGGTAAACATGACTGGTATTTGGGCCTTGACCATCAGCCCAGCTCTTGTCTTTTGTGTCAGCAAATGGCAGAGAGAGGCCTCAAGTACGGATCGTTGTTCGTCTCAGACTTGGTTTCAGTAGCTTTAACTTCATTGAGGGCATCAGCTTCCTCTCAAGGATCTCAGGTTTCTTCTGTTCAAACGCAACAGTAAGTCACAATCTCTGGCTGCGCCCCAATCCTCGGCATCAACATCGAGAATTGATACCAAGGCCAGAGAGCATAGGCATCCTCTAGAGATGCTTCTGATGCAGTCCAGCCAGCCAAACAGCCCCATTGGGAGGATCTCTCCTCCAAAGCACATGTGCGGCTCCGGGATGCTTCCGAGGCATTAACCTCCGGAGAGCTACTGGTGCCATGTTCTGGGATGGTGGCACACAGCCCCATAGGTGACTCTACCAGACCTCGGCAATCTCCCTGGACCAGTGCTGGCTGGTTTTCGAGAAGAGTTTGGCAGCCCTCCTAGCAGCCTCGGTACTGATAACATCGAGAACTCTGTGAGTGCAGGCTTTGGTACTGGGCTTACAGCCAGGCCTACTAGGGCCGATGCCAGCACTCGAAACGGCATCATCCATACCCTCAGAACTGATTGATATCTCCGGTGTTCAACAGGCACTTGTTTCCGATACCTCCAAGTATCGGTATTGACCTTCGACATCCATGAAGCATCGCTGTCGAACCAAGTAGCACCGATACTTTGATTTCTTACCAGACCCAGATTTTAGTTCTTCAGAATCTGATGGGGGCTCACTTGGTTCCCAAGAGCTTCCAGACATCCCTTCGGACCCTTCACCCCCCCCCCCCTCAAGAGCGGCGTTGGTTCTCACCAGAGGATATGTCCTTTCAGGGCTCCATCCGGGATATGGCAGCAGCGCTCGCTATTACAGTAGCCTCAGAGAAAGAACTGAGGGCAGAGGACTTACAGATACTGCAGTACCCTCCAACGCTCACAGAGGACCTTACATTACAAGTACATTGTATCCTGCATGATCTTATGCTCTGCCTGTCAGCAAGAGACTTGATACCATGTACCAGAGTGCTCAGGCTTTCAAAAACCTCAGCTCCCCCACCACTCAATGGTGGTGGAATTGGCGATGCGCTACATAAAGATTTCTAAGAACCATTCATCCATGCCACCTGGCAGAGATTCCAGGACACTTGATGCCTTTGAGCGTAAATGCTTCCAGGTATGCATGCTAGCCTCCAGAATAAACTCGTACATGCTATACATGGGCATGTTTCTGAAGGATGTCATCAGGGATCTGGAAACTTTCACCCCTCTACTTCCTGAGGACAAGAGGAGTCCTTTTCAGATACTCATCAAGCAAGGCCAGAACACTTCCAAGTTTCTCACTAGGGCCGGTTTTAATCTTTCGAATCAACAAGCAGAGCTTCAGCAATCTGCATTGGGGCTTGTAAGATGGCCTGGTTACAGGCTTCCAACCTTGAATGATGGGTCCAAGATAAACTAACCAATATCCCATGTACTGGGGAAAACCTTTTTGGCAAAGAATGGAGGGAAAAGGCAGGGGAGATTGAAATAGATTCTCACCCTAAAACGCCTTTCCAGAAAACAGCTGACCCCTCCAAAATAAAGGCTTTTCCTAAGAAATCTTTTTATTCTAAAAATAAGATATACTATCCTTCTTCCCCACCTTCTGCTGCCTATCAGTGACTTCCACAGCAGAGACAGCAGGACCCTCGCTAGCCCAAGATGCCCAGCTGCATAGTGACAACCTGCGTCTGGTTTTTGACTCTTTCCTGGAGAGCATTGCCAGTCTGCTTCTAGAAGGCCCCCAGCCCCTCCACATAGCAGGCAGAATTTGCCATTATGCCCACAGGTGGCACCTCATAACATCAGAGCAATGGATGCTCCAGATTGTCAAAAGGGGTTATCAGCTTCATTTTGAAACCTTACCCATACTATCTTCACAGGGGATTATCCCACACAACCCCTTCAAAGCTTTCTCTTAAGAGAAGAGGTGACCAACCTGTTGTCCCAAGGTGCCATAGAAAGAGTTCTTCCATGCAAGAAAAGATGGCTTCTACTCTTCATATTTTCTAATTCCAAAGAAAACAGGAGGATTCAGGCCCATCTTAGATCTCAAAGACCTAAACACATTTCTGGTTCGAGAAAAATTCAAAATGATTTCCCTAGGAACTCTTCTACCATACCTCCAGAGACACGATTGGCTATGTTCTCTAGACCTCAAAGATGCATAAACACATCTACTGATACATCCTTCGCACAGACAGTATCTGCGCTTCATGTTTCAGGGGAGCCACTATCAATACCGGGTTCCACCCCAATCTAGCCTCTGCCCCAAGAGTCTTCACAAAATGTATGGCAGTAGTCGTCTTGGGAGTATTCGTCTTCCCTTACTTAGGCAACTGGCTGATCAGGGAAAACTCTCCTCAGGAAGCAACACTCACCCTTCATTGCACCATCACGGTGATTTAACACATCGGCTTTGTCATAAACTTCCCAAAGTCTCACCTCGCTCCAACCTAACGACTGGAGTTCATAGAAGCATTCTTAGATACCCAACTGGCTTGGGCTTTCCATCCACAGGGCTGCTGTGCCCACCTCATCAATCTGGCAGAGCACATGCAAAGGCAGAGCCACATCATAGCTTGAGAGATGCTATGGTTCCTGGGTCACAGGGCCTCCACAGTCCATGTGATCCCCTATATACGATTACATATGTGACAAGCTCAGTGTACCCTGTCTTCCCAACGGATGCAAGCGAAGGTTCAACTCGGAGGCAAGATCCAAATCACCCCTTAACTGATCAAGTCCCTTCAATGGTGGTGTTCTCCTCAAAACCTACTCGTAGGGTCACCTATTCAGATGCCTCCACCTCGATGCTCCCTGATGACGGATGCTTCCAAGCTGGGGTGGGGAGCACATCTGAATGACTTGTGGACACAACAGGAATCTGTCATGCAGATCAACTTGTTGAAAGTACGAGCAATGACAAATGCTCTTTAGGTTTTTCAACCCCAAACATTTGGAGCAACCTGTTCTAGTCAACGGACAATCAAGTTTCCATGTTCTATGTGAACAAGCAAGGAGGAACGGGGTCCCGTCCACTATGCGAGGAAGTGCTTCACCTGTGGCCATTTGGCATCTCACACCGCAATCACCTCAGAGTGATGTACCTCCCGGGCAAACTCAATGTCCTTGCGGACAGGCTAAGCTATATCCCTCGGATCTTCTAGAAGTGGAAAACCCCATTCATAGATCTTTTTGCCACTCCACACAACATACAGCTTCCTCTTTTCTGCTCTAGAGTTCCGTCTCTGCACCAACAGGCTCCGGATGCCTTCCTTCTACACTGGGGACAGGGTCTGCTCTATGCATTCCCTCCCATCCCCTTGATTCCCAAGGCGCTGTTCAAGCTACAGGCCAGCAGGGGTTCCATGATCTTCATAGCCCCCTTTTGGCCTTGTCAACTGTAGTTTCTTCTGCTTCTTCACCTGATGCAGACTCAGCCACTCAACCTGGGATGTGCGCTTAACCTCCTTTCTCAGGACAACGGGATGCTCCTCCATCCCAACATCCACTCCTTATGCTTGGCAGCATGGCTGCTGAAGGCCTAGTGCTCACTAATTTTGACCTGCCACAAGACGTTAACGACATATTCCTTGCATTATGCAAAGACTCTACCAGACGATCTTATGCATTCAAGTGGCATAGGATTGCACTCTTGTGCTCCCCAAAGGACATTGACCCCTTTTCTTGCCCAGTAGACATTGACCCCTTTTCTTGCCCAGTTCCTCTTACAATATCTCCTCCACCAATTTTTAACAAGCCTTAAAACTAACTCGGTCAGAGTGCACCTTAGTGCCACTGCGGCTCATTACAAACCACTACAGGGACAGCCTATTTCCACACATCCACGAGTAGCACGCTTCATGCGGGGTCTCTTGCCATCTAAACCACCCATTAAGCCACCTCCGGTGGCCTGGGATCTCAATGTGATTCTTGTGCCACTACTAAAGCCTCCCTTCCAGCCTTTGGCCACTACTTCACTGAACTTTCTATCATGGAAGGTACTCTTCCTCATTGTTGTCATGTCAGCTCGCTGCATCATTGAACTGCAGGCTCTGGTGGCGGACCTGCCTTATACCCGGTTCCACTATGTCAAGGTGGTTCTGCATGCCCATCTGCATTTCCTTTCAAAGGTAGTCTCCTCCTTCCATCTGAACTAGTCAGTAATCCTACCGATTTTCTTCCCTAGACCACATACTTCTCGAGCAGAAGCAATGTTGCACATTTTAGGCTGCAAGTGAGCGCTAGCTTACTACTTGAGTAGAACTAAGGTTCACAGAAGATCCTCACAATTATTTATCTCTTTTGATCCTAGTCACCTAGGCCTCCCAGTGACAAAACAGACTCTATCTAGATGGATAGTAGATTGCATTTCTTTTGCCTATGCACAGGCAAGACTCTCTTTGGAGGGTCATGTCACTGCCCATAATGTACAGGCTATGGCCATCTCCGTAGCCAATCTCTGTTCAGTATTCATTCATGAGATCTGCTGGGCAGCTACCTGGTCCTCCATTCATACTTTTGCTGCCCACTATTGTCTCAACGGAGATGCCCATCTGGAAGCTGTCTTTGGCCAAGCTTTACTCCAGCATCTCTTTGGGACTTAAACTCAACTCCTACCCTCTGTCCCGGACTTTTACAAGAAAGCAGACTACCTTTAGGGAGGTTTTTGCCTTCTGGAATCATCAAGTCCAAGGTCCACAACTCTGTTCCAGACTCTTCAGCTGTAATCGTTTGGCCTCAGGGATTGCGCTGCTCTACCCCCATATCTGTCTGGTTCTGAGAAGCTAGTGAGTCCCATTTGTGAAGACTGCATTCCTACTTGTTCCTGGAGATAGCGCAGTTACTCGCCTGTAACAGGTGATCTCCGGGAACTGCAGGAATCGGTCTTCAGAACCCACCCTCCTCCCCTAGGAGTTGCAGGGTCTTTGTTTTATTCTTCTTCTCAGCTAGAAACTCAACTGAGGAAAGGAGTTGGGAAGGCAGGCACACAGGCGCAATGGAGTGCTCCCAAAGGCTTTCCTATTGAATGCTGGGGAGTGTTCCCGTATGGGCTACATTGGTGCTGATGTCACCCACATATGAAGACTGATTCCTGCTATTCCCAGAGATCACCTGTTACAGGTGAGTAACTACTCTTTAGTGTAGTAATCAGGTCTGCTTTTTGATGAGTGTGCGCTTTTGAGTGGCTATGCTAATCCTTTGGCAGATATCCCTCATTTACTGCAGTGTAAGTTTCATAAACATTAGCTTCTGATGTGTGTTATAGTAGCTGATTTTCAGCACAGATTAGTAAACCATTGTCCAGGTCGTTTGTGACAGTTTTAACGCATACTCAATTGTATTTTTGCATGGCCTTTAGTGCGCGGACTCCATTTTTAAATGCAAGCTTTATGAAGTGTGGTGGAAACTTACCTGCCATTAGGGAGGGTAATTTTATGGCAGCAAAGGCACACAGTAGCATATGCATGCTTATAGAAGAGCCGACTCGGAACCGCGAGTAACTTGATGTGTGTATGTACCTCAGCACATAGCCACATTTTTCGAATGCCTGCAAGAGTACTTACCCATCCCCCACCCAGGGAGGCTTGTGTGTATACTGCACGAATGTAGATGCTACTAATTTTATAAAGCATCTTTTATATGTAGAAATGGTTCTTATAAAATGCACGTGTACGCACAGAAAAAGTAGCGCCTGTTTTTAAGTAATCGGTGTGGTCATTCTTGGGGATGGAGCTTTTTAAAATACACACGTACACACAGAGTACATGCCCGCATTTTCGCTCACCGTGGAACAGGCATACATTTGTGCATTTCTGAAGATAAGGCATAAAGACGCTTACGTTGCTTTTATAAAATAGGCACCTTTTTGAGAATTTGTTTAGGCTCCGTGTTATAAAATGACCCTCCTTATTTTCCAAGCACCTATTGTTTGCACTGCTGTTCTCCAGACTCAGCTCACTTATAACATTACCCCAGAAAGGGGCTGAATTAGTGCAGGTCTGACCTTGATTGTCAAGTCCTCAATTAACCCTGGCTGATGCCCATTTGTACATCTCCAATGAGCATTCATAATTCCGTTACTTTAGATTAAAGTGTACAACAATCAATCAAAAATAAAGATCTTTCATTCATTCACCCCATATTTGGATCAATAATGGGAGCTCTACAGCTCAGAGGAGAAGGGAGAGAAGTTGGGGTCCCAGTCCAGGGGGATGGGGAAGAAAGATAAGAATGAGAATAATAGACTCACTAGAAGCTGGTTCCAAAAAAATCAGGCGGAAATTGCTGGGTCAGAGAAGGCTTCCCACTGCACCAGCATCAGTAATGGAAATGGCTTATTCAGACGTGAAATTATTTTGAAAATTATTCCTTTTAGGTTTCAGTCATGTTTTTTTTGTGTGTGTCCCAGATGAGAACAGCAGGATTCAGGGCATGGTGGCTTCAGCTGCATAGACTCAGCTCCACAGCGTCACAGACTGACCCAAGCCTGCCTTTGGTCCCAAGCAGCCGACCGCTAGATTCTGCACAACTGGAGCAGCTGCAAGAATTTATCGACAGGTCCCAACAGCTGTTTGTAATGACTGGAGCTGGAATTTCCACAGAATCGGGGATCCCGGATTACCGTTCAGAAGGGGTAGGCCTCTATGCCAGAACAGATCGGCGACCCATCCAACACAGAGAGTTTGTCCAGAGTGCCAGTGCAAGGCAGCGGTACTGGGCACGCAACTTTCTAGGCTGGTCCCAGTTTTCTTCCCATGAGCCAAATGCAGCCCACTGGGCCCTGAATTACTGGGAAAAACTGGGAAGATTGCATTGGTTGGTGACACAGAACGTGGATGCCTTGCACACAAAAGCTGGAAGTCAGTGCCTGACAGAACTACATGGCTGCACACACAGGTATTTAGCTATTCCAGCCTCAAGATGCTCTACAGATCACTGACCCGGAACGGTAATCAATTAGAGGCTTGATTAATAGTGTAACTTCAGAAGTAATCAAATGGCACGTGTTCAAGAGGCATGTGAAGAGCAGTCTTCCTATAACCAGGCAGATTAGGAGAGCATCCAGTCGAGAACTAAATCCACAATCCCTTTCCTTCCACCCCACAAGTCACTCCTGCTGGAAAAACGTTAGCAAATAACTACTGTCAAATTATAGAGGAAGTAAGAAATGGAACTACAGGCCACTCTCCTAGCATCATAGTCCAGAAATGGTCTTTGCAGGGCCGGCAGGGATGCATCAAGTTTGGGATGGGAAAGAAGCGGACGCTGGTGCCGCAATGACCTCCAGCAGATGTGGTGCTGAGGGATTGTGTTGTGGGAGAGACTGGTTAGAGAAGGAAGCTAAAGTTACCTGCATGCCATCGGAGTGTAAAACTAGGAGAAAGGAATGCCGTTATTGTATATTAGATGAACCTTTAATCAAAGTCCAATTTCATGTTTAAATTATTTTCTTACTGTTGCATGTCCTTTATCCAGAAAAGTATTTACTAACTGAATAATCTTGCCTTTCCCTCTCTGTTTTGTTCTAATACAGTTTATATTTTGTAGAGCAGTGGAAGGTGTGTTGCTTTTGTTGTAATCACAGTTGGGTTTTAAGCGCTGTGTGTGAATCCTGTATCAGTGCGGCAGCAGTAGGGACTGTGAGGATCAGCCCTGCTTGGGGAAGGATAGACTTGACCTTGAGGATTCTTGAAGGAGCTTTTCTGCTGGATGAGGCTTCACTGTCCCTTCACTAGAATGAAGAGATGGGGGTGAGGGTTAAGAGGAAAAAAGTTCTAAACTGCACATTAAGGATCTATGGTGCTCATTTGAGGCCCCTTTGGTAACAGAGTTTGGGCTTCAGATGACCCCCGTTCAGATCCAGAACAAAGGGATTAGAGATCAGCCCTAGAGCTACCAGCTAAATCCAGTCTTCCCAAATCTGTCATGACGAGGCTTCACAGACAGTCAGGTTTTCAAGATCATCCCCAATGAACATGCATGAGTGAAATTAACATGTATGTTTCCAGTGCAGGACTATTCTTTGGGGAGTTCCTGAAAAACGGATTAGTTGTGGGTGTTTATGAAGCATGTTTGTGATTTCTGCATTGTAAGATCTGTCTGTTGGCAGGAGACTGATAGGGAAGGGGGGGTTATAGTATACCTCAGCGGCTGCTTTCATCTGGGCTGATGCAGAGTGCAGACTCAGTGCCTCCATAACAGCATAATATATACCATACTGGGTCAGACAAGGGTCCATCAAGCCCTCTATCCTTTTATCTTTATCAAGACATTTGATATACCGCCCAGGCGATTGCATCAGAGCGGTGTACAATCCAAAATAAAAGGCTGCAGAGAGAGACAAAGAGTGAAAGAAGATCGCCATTAATCGGCTAGGACAGCAGCAGCACACAGACAAGAGGAGCGGGAGTGGAACAGCTGACGGGGGACTCGGGGGTGAGATCAAATGCCAGATGAAATAAGTGAGTCTTTAACAGCAATTTAAATCGAGGAAATGAGGCCTCAGTTCGCAAAACTGATGGGGAGTGAGTTCAAGGTGAGCAGGGGCAGGGGAGGGAAGGAAAAGTCGATTCCCACAAGAGGAACGGAGGGGTCATGGAGAGGGCTGGTGGTGAATAAGATCAGCAAGGTATTTAGGAACGCCAGTGTGCAAAACCCTATGAGTGGTGCTGAGGATCTTGTGAGCAAAACAGTATGTAATGGCCAGTGGCCAATCCAGGTCTCAAGCACCTGTCGGATTCCCAAAGGTATAACATGCCATGCTGCTTGTCCCAGGGTAAACGGCGGATTTCCCCAGTCTTCTTTAATAATGCTTTATAGACTTTTCTTTAAGGAACTTGTCCAAACCTGTTTTGAACCCAGTTACACTAACAGCTTTTACTACATCCTTTGCTAATGAATTTCAGAATTTCATTAGACGCTGAGAAAAAAAATATTTTAGCCGATTAGTCTTAAATGTGCCACATTGTAGCTTCATCGTCTTTCTACTTTTTGAAGGAGTAAACAACCGATCTACATTGATCTGTTCCACTCCATTCATTATTTTGTAGACCTCTATCATTTCTCCCCTCAGCTGTATTTTTTCTGAGTTGAAGAGCAATAACCTTTGTAGCCTCTCTTCATAGGAGTATCCTTCCATCCCCTTTACCATTTTGGTGGCTCTTCTTTGTACCTTTTCTAATAACGCTTTATCCTTTTTTAGATACAATGACCAGAATTGCACACAACATTCAAGGTGCGGTCGCACTATGATACAGAGGCATTATAATATCCTTTGTTTTATTTTCCATTCCTTTCCTTATGATTCCTAGCATTCTATTTGCTCTCTTGGTTGTGGCTGCACACTGGGCGGAAGGTTTCAACATCCAAGATGACACCCAAATACTTTTCCTGAGTAGTAGTTCCTAATGTGAAGCCTTGCATCATGTAACCATAGTTTGGGTTGTTCTTCCGTAAGTGTATAACCTTTGCACCTCTCTACATTAAATCGCATCTGCCATTTGGACACCCAGTCTCGCAATTTTTCAAGATCCTTTTGCGGTTTTTCACAGTCCTCTTGGATTTTAACAACTTTCAATGATATTTTGTTATCTGCAAATTTGATCACTACACTTGTTATTCCTATTTCCAGGTCATTTACAGATATGTTAAAAAGCAGTGGACCCAGCACAGATCCCTGGGGTACTCCACTATTCACCGTTCTCCATTGGGAAAATGCTTTCTATCTTTTAACCAGTTCCTGATCCACAATATTACACTGCCTCCTATCCCATGACTTTTTAATTTTGCCAAGAGTCTCTCATGAGGGACCTTGTCAAAGGCTTTCTGAAAATCCAGATACACTATATCAACCAGCTCTCCTTTGTCTTCCTGTTTATTCACACCTCCAAAAAATATAACAGATTAGTAAGACAGAACCTTCCTTGGCTAAAGTCATGTTGGTTTTCTCCCATTAAACCATGGCTATCTACATGTTCACTAACTTTGTTCTTTATAATGGTGTCTACCATTTTGTCCAGTACTGATGTCAAATAAATATAGGCCTAGACCAGAGGTTAATAATGATACTTCATAATACAAAAAAAACAACAAAAACCAGCTCTACTAATTAACTATAATGTAGCATTAAATTATTTGCACTTGTTAGTCTCTAGTACTATGACAATGGAGAGCACAGACCTCAGAACAAACCTCAGATCACCATTGAACACTTAAAGCCAAAAAATGGCGTAAGCATTTCAAATCGAGGCAAATTACATCAATGGTCTGTGAACAGCCCATCCGTCCGCCAATAGTGCTATAATACTGGAAACATAGTAACTGATAGAATTTAACAACAGTAACTTTAACCTCTCACTTGGTTTGCAGCTTGTCGTGCTGTGAGGGCTTGCGTGCATCAGTGATGCTGAGAGCTAAACTATCAGTAGTTTAATTACTGGCAGGGTCTCCCAAGATGGACAGGTCTCAGCTGAGGTGCCAGACCAAGACAAACCACCCATCTGGGCAGCAACAGAATGGGATAGTGTTGACGGCGGAGGATCACATTTTTGTGACAACGGCAACAACACCAAACTTAAACTGCGCGGAAGAAAGGCCCGGCAATCTACTTCTGTATCTTGCCATGAAAACCCAATGGATAGTTACAACAAAACAAATTGTGCTATGGTGCTGGAAGATGAGACCCCCAGGTTGGAAGGCACTCAACTAGCTACTGGGGAAGAGCTGAAGACTTGTCAGAGTAAAGCCAGCATTTATGATGTGGTTGGATCAAAGCCCTCGGGAAGTCTGACTGCTGATGTAGCTGCACATGAAATGAGAGTCAGAAGCTGTAAAGATGTCTTACACATTGGAACATGGAATGTACGAAGCATGAACCAAGGGAAGTTGGAGGTGGTCAAGAATGAAATGGAACGTGTACAACTTGATCTGTTGGGTGTCAGCGAACTAAAATGGACTGGCATTGGGCACTTTGCATCAGATGATCACATGGTCTACTATGCTGGAAATGAAAGATAAAGAAGAAATGGTGTTGCATTTATAATAAAGAAGAAACTTGCAAGAACTGTAATGAAATACAATGCAGTCAGCGAACGCTTAATCTCTATTCGTCTACGAGGAATGCCTATCAACACAACTATAATTCAAGTATATGCTCCAACAACAGCTGCAGAAGAGAATGAAATTGAAGAGTTCTATGAACAAGTACAAGCTGAAATTGACAGAACATGCAAACAGGATATCCTGATAGTCATGGGTGACTGAAACGCAAAGGTTGGCAACAAAGAAGAAGGCAAAGTAGTTGGAAAATATGGACTTGGCAACAGAAATGAAGCTGGAGAAAGACTGATAGAATTCTGCAAGACCAATGATCTATTCATCTCAAACACCTTCTTCCAGCAACACAAGCGGCGACTGTACACATGGACTTCACACAATGAATTGTATAAAAATCAAATTGACTACATTTGTGGAAGTCAACGATGGAAAAGCTCTATAACATCAACAAAGACAAAACCTGGAGCTGACTGTGGTACAGATCATCAACTACTAGTATGCAAACTCAAGCTAAAGTTGAAAAAGAGCAAACCACTCATGAATGCAGCAAAATATGACCTTGAGAATATACCGCTGGAATTTAAAGACTGCCTGCAAAATCGATTTGCTCTTTTAGATACAAATGACAGAGCTCCGGAAGAGTTATGGAATGACATCAAGAAGGTTGTGTTGGAAGAAAGCGAGAAGTCTCTACAAAAGGTGAAAAAGCAAAAACGGCCAAAATGGATGACGGAAGAAACTCTGAAAATTGCCCAGAAACGCAGAGAAGCTAAAGCAGAGGAGAAAGAAAGACAATCGCAGAACTCAACAGAGATTTCCAACGTGCAGCAAGACAGGACAAGGAAAAGTACTACAATGACACTTGCAAGGAAATAGAAGCAGAAACTATTAGAGGAAGAACAAGATCGGCTTTCCTGAAGCTACGAGAGTTAAAGAAAAAGTTCCAGCCTCGAATTGGAATGTTACAAGATGCTCAAGGTTCTATGTTGAATGATGCTGAGAAGATCAAGAAAAGGTGGAAGGAATATACAGTGTTTTTATATGATAAAGATCAAGTGGACCAATAGCCGTTTCAACCTGTACCTTATGATCGGGAACCATTGGTGATGAAAGAAGAAGTTGAAGCAGCATTGAAAGCCTTATCAAAGAACAAAGCACCAGGCATTGATAGCATTCCTATAGAAGTATTGCAACAATCTGATGCAGCTGTTACTGTACTTACAAGGCTCTGCTAATAAATATGGAAGATAACATCATGGCCAACTGACTGGAAAAGATCTGTGTTTATACCAATACTAAAGAAAGGTGATCCAGCTGACTGTAGAAATTATAGAACAATCGCTCTGATCCCACATGCCAGCAAGATTCTACTGAAGATTATTCAAAAGAGACTACAACCATACCTGGAACAAGAACTACCTGAAGTGCAAGCAGGGTTCAGGAAAGGGCGAGGAACGAGAGACATCATTGTGGATGTGAGATGGATCCTTGAAAAGACTAAAGAATACCAAAAGGATATCTATTTGTGCTTTATCGACTATAGCAAGGCTTTTGACTGTGTAAACCATGAGAAACTCTGGGCCACATTAAGAAGCATGGGTATACCAGAACACCTGATCATTGTCTTGCGCAATCTGTACATTGATCAAGAAGCAACAGTTCGAACCGAACAAGGAGAAACAGAATGGTTTAAAATAAGCAAAGGTGTAAGACAAGGCTGCATACTTTCCCCCTACCTGTTTAATTTATATGCAGAACCGGGCAGATTGTTTAGTACTCGTACTCGCTGCATCTCCAATCTTCGCCTTATTCCTTCCTCTCCCTCGGCACCCTCTTTTTCTCCTGACCCGGGTAATCTTTCATCTTCCCCTCTTTCTATCGGTCTTCTAAACTGTCGCTCCCTGCGTAACAAGTCCCTCCTTGTCCAGGATCTCGTCATCTGCTCTTCTCTTAAACTTACCCTCCTCACTGAGACTTGGCTCAGGGACGGAGAGGATGCTCTACTCGCTCGATGTCTTCCTCCTGGATACTCTGCAGTGTCTCTTCCCCGTAGTGGACGATCGGGTGGGGGTGTAGCTGCCTTACTTCACCCCACCATTTCTTTCACACAAATTTCCTCCCCTCTGTTGCATTACCCCGAGTCTCTTCTCCTCCTTCTCCATACCTCACCGCCTGTCCATGTGCTTCTTATGTATTCCCCACCTGCCCTTCGCTCTGAGCTTTGGGACGCTCTACTTCTAACCCTTACTGACATCTCCTTAGCTTTCCCCCACATTCTCATAGCAGGGGGTTTTAATATCCATGTAGACTCTCCTTCCTCCCCCCGTGAACACTCTTTTCTTTCCCTTCTTAACGACCTATCCCTTGTTCAACATGTCTCTATTCCCACCCACCAGGCAGGTCATATTCTCGACCTTCTTTTAACATCATCCTCTTCCTCCCTCACACTTTCTAGTATCAGCTCCACTTGTCTTCCATGGTCGGACCATGTTTGCCTCACCTTTTCCTGCTCTTGGTCCGGAGTTCTTCCTGTCGCTTCCTCCCCTCCGCAATCCTCTTCTCCCTCCATCCATTACACTCGGCCCCTTACCTCCCTCACCCTTACACAATTTCCTCCAGCAGCTGAGATTTTTCCTTCAGACTTCCCCCTTTTGTCACCCAACTCCCAGGCTGCCCTTTGGTCTTCCACTCTTTCTTCCACCCTTGATCAGATTGCCCCTCTGCGTCCCCGTCCCACCCGTCGCCGTCCATCACACCCTTGGTACCATAGTGGTCTACGGCTGCTCCGTTCCCAACTCCGAAGAGCGGAGCGGCTGTGGCGTAAGGCCCCCTCTCCTACTTCTCTAGCAGTCTTCAACTCTCACCACTCTTATTATCGGTCACAGGTCCATTCTGCTAAGCGCTCCTTTTTCTCTAATGCTATCACCACTGCTCCAAACCAGACTCGGCACTTGTATTCTACTTTTCAATCTCTCATATCCCTACACACTTCCACATCAATCCCTTCATCTTCCCCAGCCCCCCCCCCCTTCGCAACTAGCCTCTTTTTTTACTAATAAGGTCAAATCTCTGAGAGCATCTTTACCGTCCTGTCCTGACCCTCTCACCTCCCCTCCTCCTGTTCCCTCCCCCCCACCCATCTCACAACTTTCTCACTCTTGGGCTTCCTTTGAACCTATTTCCACTCCTGAGCTCCATCATCTTATCTCTTCTTCAAAAAAAACTTTCTGTGCTCTAGACCCCATCCCCTCGTCTTGGCTTCTCACACCCTCCCTGGGTCTCCTTCCTTACATTCTAGTAATATTTAATTCTAGCCTGTCCACTGGGATTTTCCCGAATTCTTGGAAGCACGCTCTCATACGTCCTATTCTAAAAAATCCATCACTTGATCCCTTGGTCCCTGCCCACTTCCGTCCTGTCTCTAATCTTCCTTTCATATCTAAACTGCTTGAGAAATTCGTTTTTGCTCAACTCTCCCATCACCTTGATTCTATTAATTTCCTTCACCCCCGTCAGTCTGGTTTTCGTCAAGGTCACAGCGTCGAAACTGTTCTTTTGGCTTTCACAAATGCTCTACACACTGCACACGACCGTGGTGATATATCGGTGGCGGTTGCTCTTGATCTTTCTGCAGCTTTTGATCTGGTTGACCACTCTCTTCTTCTTCAACGTTTGCGGGATGCGGGCCTTTGTAGCACTGTTCACCACTGGTTCCACTCTTTCCTCTCTTCTAGATCTTGTGCAGTCCTCTCATCTTCAGCTTCCATCCCCCCCTCTGAACCACATCACCTTTCTTGTGGGGTCCCTCAGGGATCTGTCCTTGCCCCACTTCTTTTCAACCTTTTCCTCGCCCCTCTTGCCTCCCTGATCCAACAGTTTGGTCTGTCTGCTTTTCTTTACGCCGACGATATCCTCCTGTTACATCACACCTCGCCCACTTGTCCCGATCTCACCATTCTCGACTCCTGTCTCTCAGCTGTGTCACAATGGTTAACTCTTAACTGTCTCCACCTAAATCTTACTAAGACTCTCGCTATTTGGTTCTCCCACAACAGCCCTCCTCCCACAATGGCTCCTTCCTTTTCTGGTGCTCCCGTCCCTCTCGTCTCCACATTCCGCTATCTGGGTGTATATTTCGACTCTGATCTATCTTTTCGTTCGCATATTTCTCACATCACTAAAACCTCTTTCTTCTCCCTTCGTCAAATTCGCTCTATTCGTCCCTTCCTCTCCCCCTCTGCCCTCACTACTCTGGTTCTATCTCTGGTTATGTCTCGTGTGGATTTTTCTAACTCCCTATTTATCGGTCTTCCTAAATACCAACTCTCTCGTCTTCAACGTATTCAAAACACTGCGGCACGCCTCCTCACCCACTCATCACCTCGGGACCATATCACTCCCCTTCTTTTTCGTCTCCACTGGATGCCTGTCCCCTTTCGTACCATCTTTAAACTTCTCATCCTGGTACATAAAGCATTTCACACTAGCACTCCACAGTATCTCACGGATCTCATTTACTTTCACTCCCCCAGGCACACCCCTCGATCCTTTCATCTTAACCGCCTTACCTTGCCTTCCCCTTCCCGTGCTCACCTGCAATCCACACGCTCCTCCGCCTTCTTTTTTGCTGGACCCGCTGCTTGGAATGCCCTCCCCCCTCCCCTCCGTTTGGAACCACACTTCAACATATTCAAAAAGAATCTGAAGACCCACCTGTTTTCCCTAGCGTTTGATGTTCCTTCCCCTTTCGTGTAACCTCCTTCCTCCTCTCCCCTCCCCCTATTATCTTCTCCCTATGTCTCGTCTTACTTTTACTATCTCTGTCCTTTTGAAGAATTGTACATTTCCTTTCTTTTTAATTGGCCATTGGCCTCCTTTTACGAATTATTTTAATTGTGCACCGCCTTGACTGTATATGAAAGGCGGTTTTTATCAAATGCAATAAAACATAAACATAAAACATAACAAATCATCAGAGAAGCAGGATTGTATGAAGACAACAGAGGTGTGAAGATTGGTGGAAGACTCATCAACAACCTTCGCTATGCTGATGATACTACATTACTGGCTGAAAGTGAAGATGATCTGAAACATTTGCTTCTCACAATCAAAGAACATAGGGGTATGTTTACTAAACTGCGGTAATCGTGAATAACACGCGTTGTATGATGTTAACGCTCGTTAGCACATTATAACATGTGTTATCACGCGCTAACGAGCGTTAACCTTATACAACGCGCGTTAATCGTAGTTAACGATCGTAAACTCCCGCGGCGCGGTAAAACAACGCAGAAGGTGGAGAGAGGATGGAGAGAAGGGGTCAATGGGTGGAGAGTGGGCGGGGAGAGGCTCCCTTCACACTAACGTGCTGATTTTCAGAGCTCAATTCCAACGCGAATGAAAACCTGCCGTTAAAGGCATATTAAAGGGGAGAGAAACCATTTAAGTGTCAGCAATGTACAGCCCAGGCAGGGAAACAAAAAAAAAAGTGATAAGTGTGATACATGTGCACAGAACAAAAGGGCACAGAAACACTGAAAATGACCCCAACAAACTGGAAAAAAACAATAACCAAGCTGGTCAATAGTGGTATCAATGAGAAACATCAACCCCTCCCCCCCCCCCGAGTAAGTTCCATAGAACAGATATAAATCGTGGAAGGGTCTATACGTCCCCATACAAGGTGAATGGGCCCACAGTGAAATAGCGCTGCTCAGGGTTTTCCCCACCATCAGACAGGGTTCCTATGGTGTGCACATGTCCCGCAACAGCAGGGCGGGCATGTCGGAACGGCAACTGGATAGATGCCGGAGAAGGGGATACAGAGGGCCGCAGGCGGCACAAGCTGTGGTGCAGCTGGGCCACAGTGTGGACTAGGGCGATGCCTAGGTGGCCCATACGAATGCTGAAACAGCAGAGCAGCCAGACAGCAACTGCTGAAGGCCCAACATGGGCACGAGTGTGTTTCCCAAAGTGTCACAGGGGATAGTACCCAACAGCAACTCCCAAGGGCACGGAACATTGGCAGAGGGGGCTGGGGGAGAGCGTGGACGTCTATGCAGGCACCCTTACCCCAGAACCCGCACCATAGGCAGCCGCCTACCTGCACACTGGATTGCCTGAAACTGCGCACCACCAGCTCCACCAGCAGAAGGGCATGTCAGCATGGTGGCTGAGGGACGCTGGTGGAGGGGGCAGTGGCAGCTGCCCAGAGCAGACCGTGGCCTAGCCCTGTGTAGGTGGGTGCCATGCACTGCAACAGACAGGCCCTGTCTGACCAACAGTCATGGTATCACCAGGGAATGCACCATCTCCGTGTTAACATGGTGGTGCAGTGCACAAAACCAGTGCATTCAGAAGCAGAAGGTCACAGGTTCAAGTCCCAGCAGTGGCTTCCGCCAACCCAGTCCTCATATTTTACCCACTACTATAACGTGCTAATACACACAGAACCGTTCTTGCAGATGACGTAAACATGCCCAAAACACCTGCATTGTACCCTACAGAGCACAGACACCATAAACATGCACATTACCTAGAGCAGAGTCTCCCAAATGCAGTCCTGGAGGGCCAAACACCATTCTGGTTCCATGCTGCCTCTGATAAAGATGCCTGTGCTTCATTTCTATGCGCCACCCCCATGGTATGCAGATGTATCTCATGCATATTCATGAGGGACAGCATGAAAACCTGAACAGTGTTTGGCACCGCAGGACTGGAATTGGGAACCTCTGCCGTAAAGTAGCAGCCAACAGGGGCAGACACACTCGCACCCACAGGCCCCATGATCCAAAGCCTCCTGGAAAGGCAGGACTTCGGGCTCTGCGTGCATCTCCCAATACTAGCACCTGCATACCTTAGTAATGCCACCCTAAACCTGGGAATATGGTACACAGCTATCAAAAGGTTGCTATGATTACTGGCAGATAGCAATTCCTAGGTTAAGTACAAATTTCTGAGTGAGCTGCATCATAGCAACCTTTCTGATGTCTCTGGAATGTGCTACAGGTCTTGTGTCTGACAGTGTTTACCAACCTGGGGAGTGACTCCTACAGTATTGTGTACCATAGCCATGCCTGCACTGTGCCCAGGACTGGTGTGGTGGCCAGGGCTGCCCAACACCTCTATAGCTGCACAATGCTGGCATAGGTGTGGGGAGTGTGTGTCTGTCTATCAAGTGTGTGGTGGCTGCCAACACCCTCCACAGCCCTCAGTGTTAGTACTGTTGCCAGTATTGGCCTGCCAATGTGCATAATGAGGAGCAAGGTACCGTGGGAATAGCCTGGATAGGGTGGCCTGACCTGGCTGCATCTGCACAAGGCATAGGGCAATGGCTCGGACATTGTAGTGCCCGGCCACCACCTGCACGGACAGGGTGGCCATAGCATGTCCTGCTGTGAGGTCACTCTCACCCTGACTGAGCAGTGACCATTGCATGGCTAGGTTCCCCCATAGTGCTATATGGCATTTCTCTCATGTGATATCTATGGGTTCACTTTTGGGGCCCAATCACTGACTTATCTGCTTGGTGTGTATGCTGACATCCCTGTTCTGGGTGCCTGCATCTCCTCCAGGACCATGCACTATGGACTAGCTGGCGGACTGTCTGCAGCTAGTATGTGTCTTGCTGGAACACCTTGCAGGGTGCAGTAGCTGGAGGCGTGCTGCTGGAGAATGTCAGATAATGTTGGGGGGCAGCTGTGCATTTCCAAGCCTGCCATTTGTCGACCATTGCCCTATGGATGTGTAGCGCTCTGTCTGTTCCCCAACAGGACTGGGGATGATGGTCCCCTCTACTGCTACCATTGCAGGGAGGTAGACTGTGGATCTATTGGTGGGTGCTCCTGTTCTGCACGCTGAGCCCCAGAGGGGGTGGGTTGTGTGGTGGTACATAATCTGCCTATGGGTCCATAAACACCCCCCCCCCTCCTACAGCAGGTAACCATGGCACCAACACCGGATATGCACTATTCTGGGTGCATCATCGCCCATAGGAACTAGACATGACCGAGACATACAGCAGGACACAAATGTATCCGAGGTGTGTCTAATGGAACTACCTACAACACACTGATGGGGACCTGCAGCATGGCGTATGTCAGCCATGAAAGGTGCTGTGGACCTGGTGCTGGGCGCCCCACCTCAACCTCAGGGTGGGCACAGTGTGACTGTCTGTGGCTACTCTGTGGCAGTGCCACACACTGTCTGTTCCCCCTACCATGCTGAGGTGCTGTAGGGCTGCACATGGTCAGGACCCCCACCAGTCCTAGGTGATGGGGGGAGGGGGGCACACCTCAACATATGACCATCTGTACACAGCTGATCTTCATGTGCAGTGCACCATGGGTATGGTTGCGTTGACCCAGATCCTGGCCAACACAGCAGGCGGTTTGGGTGGTGGCCTGACACCCTTCAGTAGGCAGCCAGGGGGTTGTTAGCAGCTATGGGGCTGCAGCCCAGTGGTTCCTTCACTACCTGTGGGACCAGTGGTCATGGGTTCAAACCCACAGTGGGCTTATTTTATAGGGCTGTCTGCAGCATTGTATATTTTTAATGTACATTAGTGCTGCCGGTGACAACCCCTCAGCATACTGTAACCTTACAGTGCCTCATAAGGCGCCCCATGCGGCACCTTATATGGCGCCCTATAAGGTGCCTTATAGGGTGTTCTATAGGGGACATTATGGGGTGCCTCAGCAGACAGTGCACTTTATAATGTAGCCTATGGAGTGCGTTATGGGGTGCCTTCTGTGGCACCTTAGGGTACGCCACTGTGAGGGTGTGTTTGCTGGCAACACTACTGAAAATAAATGTAAAATGCCTCCTCATTCACTATGTAATGTACAGGGTGATGCCTCAGCCAGCCTTATGCATACTGGGGAATCGAACCCATGATGCCTGTATCAGCAGTCAGTGCAGTAACCATTGTGCTACGGCTCTGTTTCAGTGATTTGTGTCTGTGCGCCTTCTTAAGATTAACACGCGGTAACGCGCCACGGCGCCCTGTAACGCTCGTTAGATTTTGGAAAGCGCGTTAGCGGTAACGATGTACCGCCCATGTCCTTATTTGGGATTTCTGTCTCTACCGCGGCTCCTAACGTGAATTGCACTAACGCAGTTTAGTAAACATACCCCATAGTCTCAAAATGGGCCTGCACCTTAATGTAAAGAAGACAAAGATCATGACAACTGGCATAATCAACAGGTTCATCGTTGAAGGAGAAGAAATTGTGAACAACTTTAACCTACTTGGATCAACTATCAATAAAGAAGCAACAAGCAGTCAAGAAATCAAACGACGCATTGCTCTTGGCAGAATGGCTATGAAAGACCTAGATAAGATTCTCAAGAGCAGAGATGTCTCTCTCCATAGAAAGATTCGACTTGTTCAAGCCATGGTATTTTCAATAACATCATATGGATGTGAAAGCTGGACAGTGAAAAAGACAGACAGGAAGAAAATTGATGCCTTTGAATTATGGTGCTGACGGCGAATACTGTGTATACCATGGACTGCCCGAAGAACAAACCAGTCGGTACTAGAGGAGATCAAACCTAAGCTTTCTTTAGTAGCTCAGTTGACAAGACTTCGACTTTCATACTTTGGACACATCATGCGAAGAGAGAGATCATTAGAGAAAGACATCATGCTTGGCAAGATAGAAGGTTAACGCAAAAGAGGAAGGCCAGCAATGAGATGGATCGATACAATAACAGCAGCTACGGGTACCAGTCTGTCAACAATGAGCCGCCTGACTGAAGACCGAACACAATTTAGGATAGCTATCCAGAGGGTCGCCATGAGTCGACTCCGACTCGACGGCACTTAACAACAACAACTGCTTTAACAAATAGTATACAGTATTCTACAATAGTGTACAACCTCAAAACAGTAACTGCTTTAGCAAATAATATACAATATTCTACAGAAGTGTATAAATTTGTCAAAACCACTTATACTATGAAAAGCCCATCAGTTCGTATCCACCATCTCCAACCAGATCTCCAGATCTTCAAGGAAATCATTCCAGTATCAATAACAGGTTTCCAGGATAATCGTGTCAATATCAACCCCTCCAGGATAAGCGTGCCAGTATCAACACCGACGCCACTTCAGATGTCCCTTTTAGCGTTTCTCAGACGCTGCTTCAGGGGGATGTACTATAAAACAATTAAAAACAAATAAAAAACTGTGCTATCCTACCTTGCTACAAATAACATATGCGCTCACATTACTAAACAGGCAGAACCCAATCAACTTACCCACCCGGTGCCACATCGCGCCGCTCCATCGCGCCGCTCAGCAAAAGATGTAAAAATCACTAAACTTCATTAACAACCATAGTCACCAGTAAGCATACCACCCACGCACCGGGTTTTTAAACATCTCAGCGTCTGATGTCACATCCCCACCAAGGCCGGGGCCGCCTCCTTCTTAATCAACTTCCTGCATCCTATCCAATGCAAGCTTTCCAATCAGTATTAAAATTCAAACCTCCCGGAACTACTGTCTTAAGCATGAAAATCCAACGCTGTTCTCGATACACCAAAAACTGCTCACACGACATATCTTTAAAACCATGAATGACCTGCTCTATCCCAAAACACCGCAAATCATCAAAAACATGCCCCAACTCCAAACAATGACTAACCAGCGGTGCCTCCTGTCGCTTACAACGTATCCGGCTCCGGCCTATATTTATTTGTTAGTGTACAATGGAAGGCCCCAATGTATGGGTGGACACTCTGAGTTTTTCAGAGGCGCATATTGAAAAGTTTTTAACTGAGCGCATTCCATTTTCCGGGCAGAACTCATCTGAGCCTATTGATGATATTAGCTGGGATTCTTTGTTGGTTCTCCAGAAAAGGAAAATTAGATTGGAGCTACATCGTGCTTCATTAGTTGAGTACATCAAACGTAAGCATATCCCAAGAGGTTTACGTATCTACAAAGAGCATCGGATGTTTGCTTCAAATGGGGATTTTTTTTGAATGTTGGGACAAAATCCTTAATAAGTGCTCTCTAGATTTGATGGTTTTGACTGTGGATACATTGAAAGTTCAACTGGAGGAGCTGCAAGTGGATATCGATAAGCAGCTTGAGAGTTTGCGGTCTGCAGAAATAGTTGAGACGTTCCAGCAACACTCCCTCGACATGTCTAAACAACTTGATCAACTGCGAACGGAGATTATGAAGACCAAATTGAAAAAACTTAAACGAGACTATGATGATTTCACTACGGGGTATGTTTACCCATGGCGGAATCCCAATCGTATAAAGATTCAAAGAGCGCAGAGGAAGATTGTATTTGAAGGTTCTTCAGATGAATCTGTTTGTTCTAGGTCCTCAAAAGAGGGTTTTTTGGAAGAGGGTCGTCAGAAAAAAGAAAAGAAGAAAGTTCGGTAGGGGAGGTGGTGAGAAAGGTGAAGAATTCTTCTTTGATTGTTAATATTTCTGATGTTAGCTTGACGGAGACTGAGCTGAATTTGTTAGCAAAGGGATTTTTATTTGTTCCTATGATTAGGTTTGATTCTTTCCAGTTTAGGATTGACTTTGAGAAATTTATGAGAAAGTTGAACTTAAAGCATTTTTTTGTGAATTCTGTGAGTGATATAGGTAGTTTAGAGACTAAGGCAGATGATGTCTCTGTCTCTTCTTCCCTACAGCGGGTTCCTCTTCCTTTAAAATCCACTTGGAGCCCCCCCCCGGATCTTTACATCCCAATTTGGTAGTATTTCGGGAATTGGTACTGCATGATATAGAAGGTCTGGAGGCTACCACGAAGTGGAGATCTGAATGTGTTTTATCATCACAAGAAAAGTCCGCCTTGGGCAGTTTAGCTGCACGGTTTGATATAGTTATTAAACGTGCAGATAAGGGAGGGGCGATAGTGGTTCTTAATAGAAGAGATTATTTGAATGAAGCTTACCGCCAATTGTCTGATTTGGCGGTGTATGTTAAATTGGAGAAGGACCCCACTGCAGTTTTACAGTCTAAGATAAAGGAACTAACATCTCAAACTTTGGAAAAGCATTGTATCTCTAAGGAGATGGCATTTTTGAATGTGAAATCTCCCTCTATACCACAATTATATCTGCTCCCTAAAATACATAAAGATTTGAGACATCCCCCGGGTAGACCGATAGTGTCAACAAAGGGTTCGGTTTTGGAGCCCCTGTCCATACTGATTGATTCTTTTTTGCGACCGCTATTGAGGGCTATTCCCTCTTTTGTTTGAGATACCATGCATTTCTTGGATATTTTACGGGCAGCTGCAGAATGGGCAAAAAATGAGTCTATATTGTTAGTAACTCTTGATGTGAAAGCCCTATATACCAGTATTCCTCAGGGGGCAGCTCTAGAAGCGATCCACTCAGGGCTACAACAACGTGGAGATGTGGGGTGTGAGCAGTTGGAGTTTTTGATGCAATGTGCGCGACTGGCTTTATGTAAAAATTATTTTCAGTTCAATGATGATATTTTTCAGCAAAATATGGGCGTAGCTATGGGGGCCTCGTTTGCCCCATCAGTTGCGAATCTTTTCATGGGTTTGTATGAAGAGCGTTGGTTGAATGGTTCACCTTATTTATCTCAGATTAAGGTTTGGCGACTCTATATTGATGATATTTTCATGTTATGGGAGGGTACAGTGGAGTCTTTAATGCTGTTTTATGATTGGTTAAACAGTGTTGACTCTAACATACAGTTTACAATTAACTATGATACTCAAACAATTGTGTTTTTGGATGTTCAGATTCAGAGACAGGAAGAAGGGTGGGGTACTGTCTATAGGAAAATGACTGATAAAAATACTTTTTTGCATTTTTCGAGTGCTCACCCTAAGGGTTTGCATAGAGGGTTACCTTTTTCGCAGTTCATTCGCTGTCAACGAAATTGTTCATCCAGGGCGGACTTTAAGATTCAGGCTTGCTCTTTGAAAAAAGATTTTTTGGATAGATAGTTGAAGGGCATATAAGCGAGCGCTTTATAACGATCGGAATTGGTTATTGTCTCCGAAAGGGAAATCTGGTAATGCAGGTGAATATGTTAATTTTGTCTCTAGGTATTCCCCTTTTAGCATGCAGATTCAGCGGATTTTGCATAGGTATAGTAATGTGGTGCGCACAGTCCCTGGCCTTGAGGATAAAAGTTTTAGATGTGTTTGGCAGAGGGATCGAAATCTCAAAGAGATTTTGAGTCCTGCTAGGTTGAGGCGTGAGGAAGGATCTAAGCAGTTTGTTGGGCATGTTAGATGTGGACAATGTGCTTGTTGTGCTGTTGGCTGGGAAACTGATCGTTTCACTTATAACGGCAAGGAGTTTTTGTTACGATCGTATATTTCATGTAAATCTAATTATATAGTTTATGGGATTTTTTGCCCTTGTCGATTATTGTACATAGGAAAGACAATCTGTCCTTTATATATATGGTTGGGTGAACATCGGAGCCGATTACGTTGTAAGCGACGGGAGGCACCGCTGGTTAGTCATTGTTTGGAGTTGGGGCATGTTTTTGATGATTTGCGGTGTTTTGGGATAGAGCAGGTCATTCATGGTTTTAAAGATATGTCGCATGAGCAGTTTTTGGTGTATCGAGAACAGCGTTGGATTTTCATGCTTAAGACAGTTGTTCCGGGAGGTTTGAATTTTAATACTGATTGGAAAGCTTGCATTGGATAGGATGCAGGAAGTTGATTAAGAAGGAGGCGGCCTCGGCCTTGGCCTTTGTGGGGATGTGACGTCAGACGCTGAGATGTTTAAAAACCCGGTGCGTGGGTGGTATGCTTACTGGTGACTATGGTTGTTAATGAAGTTTAGTGATTTTTACATCTTTTGCTGAGCGGTGCGATGTGGCACCGGGTGGGTAAGTTGATTGGGTTCTGCCTGTTTAGTAATGTGAGCGCATATGTTATTTGTAGCAAGGTAGGATAGCACAGTTTTTTATTTGTTTTTAATTGTTTTATAGTACATCCCCCTGAAGCAGCGTCTGCGAAACGCTAAAAGGGACGTCTGAAGTGGCGTCGGGGTTGATACTGGCACGCTTATCCTGGAGGGGTTGTTATTGGCACGATTATCCTGGAAACCTGTTGTTGATACTGGAATGATTTCCTTGAAGATCTGGAGATCTGGTTGGAGATGGTGGATACGAACTGATGGGCTTTTCATAATATAAGTGGTTTTGACAGATTTATACACTTCTGTAGAATATTGTATATTATTTGCTAAAGCGGTTACTGTTTTGAGGTTGTACACTATTGTAGAATACTGTATACTATTTGTTAAAACAGTTACTGTTGTTAAATTCTATCAGTTACTATGTTTCCAGTATTATAGCACTATTGGCGGACGAATGGGCTGTTCACAGACCATTGATGTAATTTGCCTCGATTTGAAATGCTTACGCCATTTTTTGACTTTAAGTGTTCAATGGTGATCTGAAGTTTGTTCTGAGGTCTGTGCTCTCCGTTGTCATAGTACTAGAGACTAACAAGTGCAAATAATTTAATGCTACATTATGGTTAATTAGCAGTACCGATGTCAGGCACATTGGTCTGTAGTTTCCCAGATCACCCCTGGAACCCTTTTTAAAAATTGGCGTTACACTGGCCATTCGCCAATCTTCAGGTACTACAGATGATTTTAATGATATTTCACAGATTACTAATAGCAGGTCTGCAATCTTATATTTCAATTCTCTCAAATAGTTGTAATACATCTTCCCCGTTTATCAATATTTCTTTCAATTCTTCCGATGCATCACCTTTAAATACCATTTCAGGCATGGGTAACTTCCCTACATCTTCAATAAAGACCGAAGCCAAGAATTCATTCAGTCTCTCTGTTATGGCCTTTTACCCCTCTATCACCTAATGGTCTATATGACTCTCTCATAGGAGTTTTGCTACAAATGTACTTGAAAAAGTTTTTATTTCCATGGCAAGCTTTTTTCCAAATTCTCTCTTTGCCTGCCTTATCAATGCCTTGCATCTACAGTGGTGTGCAAAAGTCTGGAATCACTTGTAAATGTGACGTTTTTTTCAACTTCGTGACCTTATATCTTAATTTCTTTTTCCTCCCAGTGGCTTTTTCTGTGTATCTCATGATAAGTGATAGATTTGGCTATTAGGGCCAACTTTTAGTATTGGTTTGGCCCTTATTTTCTGAGTTTGTTCCCCATAGTTGTCCTGTTGATAGATTTTCTGTGAAAATCGCGTAATGTACATCATTGGCCAACGATATATTATTGTAAGTATGCTTTAAAATATTATGGATGCATGCCAGGTTTCCTTCAAATTAAGGTATGTGGCCTTGAAAAAGGCCATTTTTATGTGTCAGTGATGGCTCAGTATTTGATGGGTCACCCTTTGTTCTTGATCACCTGACTGCACCTTGTCGGCATTGAATGAACCAGTCTGACAAGGTGATCGTTGGTGACAATGCGGTTCCAAGCTGCAATGAGTGACTCAATCAGCTCACGCTTTGATGTCGGATGCCTCTTAGATATTTCCAAGGCCACCTTGTGCCACAGGTTCTCGACTAGATTCAGATCTGGAGACTGGGCAGGCCAGTCCATTGACTTGATGTGGTTCCGCTGCTTCCAGCTGATCACCTGTCTGGAGCGATGGCAGGGTGTATTGTCATCTTGGAACAGGAACTGGCCATAAAACAGCTGGTGTGCTGATGGCACCATGCACTTTTGCAGTATGGTGATGTACTTGGCCCCGTTGACCATTCCATCGACGATGTGAAGACGTCCAACGCCACTGGCAGCCATGCAGCTCCAGACCATGACCTTCAAAGGATGCTTCACAGTGAGGTTGAGACACTCAGGCTTGAATTCCTCTCCAGGAAATCTCCTCACATAGGTGTGGGCCTGGTTACCAAACAGGCAGAAGGTGCTTTCATCGCTGAATAGCACCTTTCCCACATTTCAGTCGACCAGGTTGAGTGCTTTCTCGCCCACACGATCTGGTTGCGCCTTTGTATGTCAGTCATCAGTGGCTTATTCCGTGCTTTGTAGCCCCGGAGACCAAACTGCAGGCACCGGCGACGAACTGTTGATGAGCTGACACTGACCTCACTCTTGTCTGACAACTCTCAAAGTAGCTGAGGAGAGGTCAACTTGCGATTAGTCAGTGAAATGCGTTGTAGTGCATGGTCCTGGCATGATGTTGATGCATGTGGATGACCTGAACGAGGCTTGTCCACCACTGAACCTGTTTCTTTCTTCTTCTGTACAATCTTAACAACAGCGCTCTGACTGCAGCCAACTTTCCTGGCTATTTGACAGCTTGAAAATCCTTCCTCGCTCATAAAGGACACACGAGCAGGCTCCTCCAACGTCAGGGTCAGAGTCATCTTCATGGTCGATCCAGAAAGCGTATGAAATTCAAAAATTCTGCATGTTTTTATAGCTGCACTGTTGGCATGTTTTTATAGCTGCATTGTGATTGGTTAGTGAAACCAGCCTCCTGATTGGTCAGAAATAACATGTGCATATTGGATAATCTCAATCCAGTTTTGGTCAGAAATAACATGTGCATACTGGATAATCTCAATCCAGTTTTGACGCAGGATCCACAAAAATCGCAGTAGCTATCTCCCAGTGTCTGTAAAGTATTTAAATTTGAAGCAAGGAATGCAAAAATGTCAACTCTAATAGCCAAATGTATCCCTTTTAACGTGGTAGAAAGATGAATATGCTGGGCTAACGCAAAATTAAAAAAACCCAAAACGTTAGAAAGTACGAAAAATGCAAAGCTCACAAGTGATTCCAGACTTTTGCACACCACTGTAACTTGCCAGTGCTTGTGCTCTTTCCAGTTTTTGTCATTTGGCTCTTTTTTTCCATTTCCTGAAAGATGCTTTTTGGCAACAACAGCCTCTCAATCTCACCTTTAAACCATGCTGGCAGTTTTTTGGACTTCCTTCCACTTTACTTAAAGCATGGAATACAACTGGTCTGGGCTTCCAAGATAGTATTTTTAAACAACATCCATGCTTAATGTAAATCTTTAACCATTGCAACTGCTCCTTTTGTTTTTTTCTTAACTAATCTCCTCATTTTATCATAGTCTCCCTTTTAAAGGATTTCCTTACCGTTCTTCTTCCATTTATTAAATCAAACGCGATCATGCTATGATCACTGTTGCTAAGTGGTCCCAACACCCTTATCTCTTGCACCAGATTCTGTGTTCCACTAAGGACTAGGTCCAAAATGGCACCCTCTCTTGTCAATTCATAAACCAGCTTGTCCAAGAAACAGTCATTTATTTTATCTGGAAACTTTATCTGGCTAGCATGTCCTGCCGTGACACTGACCCAGTCGATACCAGCGTAATTGAAATCACCCATTATTATTACTGTGTTTTAAGGTTAAATTAGGCCTTACCTGCTAATTGGCATTCCTTGAGTAATTCCAGTCCAGTCCAGCACCTCTAGGTAGTTAACAACCTCCAGCAGCTTGGAGAGAGAGCATTTCATCTTTTGATGACATCAGTATACTTAGGCAGCTGGCTCCACCTACCAGCCCCAGTAATCTATTGACAAAGCAGACTTACAGGAGCAACAAATAAATAGTCAAACATTATAAACAACTATATAACTATGGGTCCCTAACCCTAGTAGGTCCCTATTTCCCTCCCTGGAATGAGGAGGCTTACCTGTTTACTGCGTTGTTGAGAAGACCCGGAGGCCCTATATCCTGCCACCTAACTGGCAAAAAACGACAGACAGTACTTTTGTCCTTCCCCCTTTGCCTCTATGCCATCCCTGAGCTATAGCAATTTCCCATAGTAACCTTTTTCAAGCCTGGGATCGCCTAACTGAAAACTGTAATTGAAGACCTACGCAGCATTGCTAGGAAAGGGGAAGTGCTACTGATAGGGGATTTCAATATGCCAGATGTTCATTGGCACATTCCTGCTGTGGTGTCATCTAGAAGTAAGGTGATCATAGATTCTCTACAGGGAGAACTTTGGTAACAGAACCCACACGTGAAGTGGCCATACTGCACTTGGTGCTTACCAATGGTGAAAGTGTTTCTGATGTTATAGTGGGAGATCATCTCGCATCCAGTGATCACCAGATGGTGTCGTTCAGTATTAGGACTATGGCTGATAAAATCCATTCAAAAGCGAAGGTCTTAGACTTTAGGAAAACTAACTTTGCCAAGATGGGCCAATACCTAAAGGAGTCATTAGCGGGGTGGGAACAACGGGGATGTAGAAAAGTGGGCAAAATTGAAAGGGGATATTTTAAGGGCAACCAACCTTTTTGTTAGAATGGTAAATAAAGGTAAAAGGAAAAGGAGACCGCTATGGTTTTCAAAAGAAGTAGCTGAAAGGGTGAAGAAGAAGAGGGAGGCCTTCATGAAATTCTAGAGATCACAGAGAGAGGAAGACAGGCATCTATATTTGGAAAAACTTAGAGAAGCTAGCAAAGTAGTCAGGAAAGCAAAGATTCAAAAAGAGGAGGAAATAACCAATGCAATAAAATGGGGGGATAAGACATTTTTCAGATATGTTAGTGAGAAGAGGAAGGGCAAAAGTTGTATTGTCAGACTCAAGGGTGAAGGGGAGGAATCTGTAGAAGCAGATGAGGATAAAGCAGAATTGCTTAACAAATATTTCTGCTCTGGGTTCATAGATGAAGAACCAGGAGCAGGACCTCAGAAAACACACACAAACAGGAACAGAAATGAGGGGCATCTTGAATGATTTTCAGAAGACTATGTTCATGAGGAGCTAGCTAATCCTAAAGTAGACAAAACGATGGGACCAGATGGGATACATCCAAGAATACTGAAGGAACTTGGGGACATTCTAGCAGCTCCACTGACTGACCTTTTCAATGCTTCTTTGGAGTCAGGAGTGGTGCCAGAGGAATGGAGAGAGGCACATGTGGTTCCTTTCCACAAAAGTGGAAGTAAGGATGTGGTTGAAAACTAGAGGCAGGTTAATTTAACCTCTGTGGTGAGTAAATTATCGGAAGCGTTGCTGAAAGAGAAAATAATGAGGTTTCTGGAGTCCAACAGATTACCAGATCCGAGGCAGCATGGATTCACCAGAGGCAGGTCTTGTCAGACAAATCTGATTTATTTCTTTGACTGGGTGACCAGGGAGTTGGACCAAGGGAGAGCCCTAGATGTGGTGTATTTAGATTTCAGTAAAGCCTTTGACACTGTTCCGCACAGGAGACTTATAAACAAACTGAGCACCCTAGGGATGGATCATAAAGTTACTGCTTGGGTTAGAAATTGGTTGAGTGGGAGGCGGCAGAGTACAAGTAAATGGAGCTCACTCTGAGGAGGAGGAGGTTACCAGTGGTGTGCCCCAGGGATCTGTACTTTGTCCAATTCTTTTTAACATCTTTGTTAGTGATATTGCAGAAGGACTGTCGGGTAAGGTTTGCCTCTGCGGATGATACCAAAATCTGCAATAGAGTAGACATCCAACAAGGTGTAAATGACATGAGGAGGGATCTAGTTAAGCTTGAAGAATGGTCTAGAATTTGGCAGCTGGGATTTAATGTTAAAAAAATGCAAGGTCATGCATTTGGGCTAAAGCAATCCAAGGGAGTGATATGGTATAAGGTGTGAAGTACTTCTGTGCACAAAAGAAGAGCGGGACCTAGGTGTGATTGTGTCTGATGATCTTAAAGTAGCCAAACAGATAGAAAAGGCGACGGTGAAAGCTAGAAGGATGCTTGGGTGCATAGGAAGAGGAATAGCCAGCAGAAGAAAGGAGGTGATAGTACCTCTAAATAAGTCTTTGGTGCGACCTCATTTGGAGTATTGTGTGCAATTTTGGAGACCGCACATTCAAAAGGATATAAACAGGTTGGAATCGGTGCAGAGGGTTGCTACTAAAATGGTTAATGGTCTTTGTTGTAAAGCATATGAGGACAGACTTAAAAAGATTAATATGTTTACTTTAGAGGAAAGGCAGGATAGAGGTGATATGACTGAGACGTTTAAATACCTCCATGACATAAATGCACAGGAGAGCCTCTTTCAAGTGAAAGCAAGCTCTGCTATGAGGGGACATAGGATGAGGGTGAAAGGGGATAGACTCAGGAGTAATATGCAGAAATATTTCTTTACAGAAAGAGTAGTAGGTGCATGGAATAGTCTCCCAGTGGAGCTGGTAGAGCTGAGGACAGTATCTGAATTCAAAAAAACATTGGACAAACACAGAGGATCTCTTAAGGAAAAAGAGTGATCTGTTGCAGTGGTTGATATGGAAGGGCAGACTAGATAGGCCATGTGGTCTTTTTCTGCCATCATGTTTCTACGTTTCTGTGATCTGGGAGGGTTCTGAGACGGGACTGGAGTTACTCAAGGAACACCAGTTAGCAGGTAAGGCCTAATTTAACCTTCCTTATCATTGCTCCAGTCCAGTTCTGCAGTACCAACTACGGGCAGGACCCGCAATTCTGGCTTGGAGCACTGCCGCACCAAAGCTGGCATCCCCTGCTGCCTGCACATCCAGACAATAATGCTTTGCAAAAGTGTGAAGGGAGGACCAAGTGGCTGGTCTACAAATCTCGTCTAGTGGAACCATACTATATGCTCCACTCACGAAACTGCCTGTGTCCTAGTTGAATGCGCCCATAGTCCCGCTGGCACTGACCTTCCCCTCAACACATAAGCCGACGCGATAGCCTGCCTAATCCACTTGGAGATGGAGGCCTTGGCCACTGCTTCCCCCTTGTGCGTTCCCCCAGTCAGTACAAACAAATGATCTTATTTACGAAACGGAGCCATTCTCTTCAAGTACTTCTGCAACACTCTCTGTACATCCAACCGATGCAATTGCGGATCGGTGAGTCCCCCAGCTCCTCCAAGAGCGCTGGTAGGAACACCGGCTGATTCAAGTGAAAATGCAACACGACCTTGGGCAAGAAAGAAGGCACCGGCGTTTTTTTTCGAGATGGAAAGGAAGGGCTCCCTGCATGAGAGAGCCTGAAGGTCTGAAATCCTTTGAGCTGAGCAAATTGCCACCAAAAACACTGTCTTTAGAGTTAAATCCTTTAGCAAAGAACTGCGCAAAGGCTCGAAAGGCTCCTTTGTCAGCATTGCTAACACCAAATTGAGATTCCACGGGGGAACGATGGACCGTAACGGAGGCCAGAGCTGCTTCACTGCCTTCAGGAACCAGACCACATCCGGGTGCATCCCTAGCAATGCCCCTTAGATCCTGTCTCGATAACAGGAAATGGCTGCCACTTGCATTCTCAATGAACTCGCAGCTAAGCCCTTCTCAAAACCTGCTTGCAGAAAGGCTAACACGTCTGGTACTGTAGCTAGAAATGACCGACTCCACTGTTCACCACACCAAGTCTTAAAGATGCGCCATACATGGATATAAGACAGAGAAGTGGACTTCTTCCGGGTCTTCATTAACGTCCTGATCATTGGTCCTGAATAGCTGCACATCTTCAACCGCACCCTTTCAAGAGCCATGCCGTAAGTGAGAATTGATCCACCTGAGACATCTACACTGGCCCCTGGGTCAAGAGGTCCACCCTTGCTGGCAGACACCAAGGCTGGTCTGCCTTTAGCCGCACCAGGTCTGCATACCAAGGGCGCCTCAGCCAGTCTGAGGCAATGACGATGATCATTGCCCTGTGAGCCTCAATCCGCTGCACCATGCAGCCTATGAGTGCCCACAGGGGAAAGACGTATAGGATGCCCTCCATGGGCAACCTCTGCACCAAGGGTCCAGGCTCTCTGACATCCTCTCTCGTCTTCTGCTGAAAAACTGGTTCACTTTGACTGTTGCAAATGTTGTCATCAGGTCCATGATTTATGTGCCCCATCTTCTCACTACCTGTAAGAAGACCTCCTCGCAGAGCGTCCATTCCCCAGGGTCCACCCGAACTCAGCTCAGGTAGTCCACCGTCACGTTGTCCATTCCTGCAGCATGCACTGCTGACAGCGCTTGAAGTTGCTCCTCTACCCATGTTAGCAGTGCTTTGGCCTTTGCTTCCAACCATACACTGCCTGTGTCTCCTTGTCGATTGATCTAAGCTACTGTGGTCGTGTGGTCCGAGAAGACCCGAATGGGTTTCCCCTGGAGCCAAGGCCAAAACCTCTGTAGCGCTAGGGTGACTGTATGCATCTTTAGCCTGTTTATGGACCAGACCATTTCCCGTGGGTTCCACTGCCCCTGAGCAATGTGGCCCTCACAGTGGGCCCCCAACCCGGCAGATTCGCGTCCGTTGTCACTGGGACCCAGCATGGTGACTCAAGCGGCATCCCTGCCACCAGCATCCCGGGACACAGCCACCACCCGAGTATCCTCCTGGTCTCTGTTGAGCAGGGCAACCACTGTGACAGGGAATGGCTCTGGTGCTACCACTGGTGAGGCAGCACTCTCTGCAACAATCTCATGTGAGCTCTTGCCAATGGCACTAACTCAAGGATGGCAGCCATGGTTCCGAGCAGCTGCAGGTAATGACAGACTGTCGGATTTGGCATCAGCAGAAAATGATGCACTAGCTGCCGCAGCCTCTGTGCCCATTGCGCTGGTAGATAAACCCTTGCACTGTGGGTGTTGAAGCGTGCCCCCACCTACTTGAGCTCCTAGGATGGCACCAAGCGACTTTTTTGACACATTGATCACCCATCTGAGACTCTGCAGGAACTCGACCACTCTTGCTGTTGCTTGTTTGCCTCCTTGACTTTGCTCATATGAGCCAGTCGTCGAGGTAAGGATGCACCAGGACCTCCTCTTTGCATAAAATTGCCGCTGCCAGCACCACCATGATCTTGGTGAAAGTATGGGGAGCAGTTGCTAGCCCGAAGGGCAAGGCCCAAAGTTGAAAATGGCCCATGAGCATTGTGAAGTGGAGAAACTGCTGATGTTCTGGCTGGATAGGAATGTGCAGGTACGCTTCTATGAGATCAAGGGATGTCAAAGACACTCTCTCTCTCACCGCCACTATGACAGACTGCAACATTTCGGTTCCCGCACTTGAGATCGAGGATAGGTTGAAAAGAACCCTCCTTTTTGGGCACCACAAAATAAATTGAGTACCGACCTAAGCCGCACTGGTCTTTAGGGATGGGTACCATGGCTCCCAGCTGCAGAAGCCACACCAAGGTATATTGTAGAGCCGTAGCCTTCCTGTGCGCCTTGCAAGGAGACTTGCAAATGGCCTGGCAAACTCCAGTGTGTAGCCCTCTCTGATGATCTCCAGCACCCTTTGGTCGGACGTGCTCCAGACGCAGGCAGGGTAAAACTCCCGCAGCCGATCCCCCTATTTATTTATTTATTTATTATTTATTTTATTTACATTCTCTTATATACCGCGCTATTCAGCATCAGTGCGGTTTACATTGAACAAACTGAAATTACATTGAACAGGGCATTATAACTTGGAGATAACTATTTTACAGGGAACATGGGCTATGGAGGGTTAAGTGGCTTGCCCAAGACCACAAGGAGCACCTGTGGGACTAGAAACCCCAGTCCTTCCAGCCCAAGGTTGCTGTCCTCTAGTGGGATTTGAACCCCCGACCTTCCGGCCTGAAGTACCTTGCCCCAACCACTAGGCCACTCCTCCACTCCTATGGACTGCACTGTCACCTGGGCCCCCTCGCTTTATTGTGACTTCTTAGGTCCTGAGGATGAGAAGACTCCATAATAGCCCTGCTCTGCTCCTTGAAAGCCCTGACCTCTAGAGGGGAAACGACCCCTCTGGTAAGGTGCAAAGCATATGGTGCGAAACCAACGGCAGTCCCGCAGCTGACCCTGGGCAGGGGTTGAGCTGCGGATCATTTTTTGTTTGTCCTCAGGGAGGCAGCCTCCTTTGGACTCCCCCAGGTCCTTCACCAATTTTCCAACTCCTATTCGAATAGAGGTTTCCCCTTGCATGGGAGCTTGCTAAGCTGGGCCTTGGAGTCGCTATCCACCGCCCAATTCTGCAACCAGAGATAGCAGCAAGCCGCCACCGCCGAGGCCTTACTCTTGAACAGACCTCTAATGAGATCATAGAAGATGTCCACTAGGTACACAGCCCCCGGCTCTGCTTAGCTGCTGGACCTGCGGGATCATGCTTTACATCCCCCTGCTCTAGAACTCCTTGTGCCCAACGCAGGCATGCTCTGGCCACTCAGGCCCCACAAATGGAAGCCTGTAATGAAAGGGCATTGACATCAAAGATTTGCTTTAACAAGGTGTTCAACTTCCTATCTTGAACATCCTTGAGCACTGAACTGCCTTCAACCGGGATTGTTGTCTTCTTTGTAATGGCCGAGACCACCGCATCCACCTTTGGAAATCAGAGCACAATCTCCTGCTAAGTTAGTGGGTACAGCTGGGTCATGGTCCTCATACCCCTGAGCCCTGCCTCTGGCAGATCCCACTAATCTTGGATCATCTGCTTGACTACTGTATGGACTGGAAACACCTTCTGCATCTTCTGAACTGCCTGGAGGAGCGGGTCCTCCAACGTCTCCTTCTCCACCAGGACACATGCCGGCACATAAAGGGTTTTCAATGATTCTGCAATTATCCCCACTATTTCCTCTTGGCGGAAGACTTGGACTATCCAGGACTCCTCTTCCTGCGGAATCTCTCCTTCCTCAAGCTCCACACTGTCCGCCTCCTGCTCCATTTAAGGATCCAATCTCTCGGCCCTTCTGAGAATGGAGACGGCTCTTTTCACTCTCCATCTTGCCTAGGTCTTTTGAAAGACTCCACTTCCTCTTGCTGCTCCCGTGCAGCAGCCTGCCATTTCCGACCCTGCGCCAGTGGCAAAGACTAGTTCTGCGTATCTTCCTGCCGCATACAGAACGCCTTATGAAAGAGAAGGACGAATTTGGGCGAGAACCCCTCTGTACCCAGCTCACCTCCCCGGCTCTGAGATGTGGAGGGCCTGGGGGGGGGTGCCAGGTCCAAAACAAGTGGCTCCAGCAGAGGAGGTGCGGTCTCCAAAACCCTGAGCTCCCCTGCTGCTGAGCCCTGCCCCTCATGGGAACATGCAGACCTCCCTGCTGCTCCAGCAGAGACTGTGCTCTCCAACTGCTCTGCAGGGGCATCCTGCAAGTCCTGTTCTACTGTTCTGGCCTCCTATTTGCAACCGCGGCAAAAACCTGCATAAGAGATGGACCCTCGCTGGACCCCGCATGCACCACACTCCGGCCTTGCCGGCATGGTCCCCCTAACATGCAGACAGACTCCTCTGTTCTGCTGGTGCTGCAACTGATTCTATCTGCCTATGCTGGTCTTGAAGCCATTGAACCTTTACAAATTCAGTTACACTTTTTCTCTTTATTGTTGTTTTTTTGTTTTCAGAAAACCCAAAAACAAGACCTGGGCCACCAAAACTATAAAAATCATGGGGTTCTCCACTTGGAGTTCAATGAGTCCTCCCCACAACAGAAACTACCCGTTGTCAAAAGCCCGTTACAATATGGCACGTTTTCCTGCACTCCTAAAGGAAGCGCTGCCAACCAAGTGGTTACCGTCGTGCACACGGACAGCAGAATCCCTGGTTGCTAAACAACCCAACTCACCGGTTTAAATTTTCATTGGGGCCCCGTCTGCTCACAACTCCTGCCTCGTGCTCAGCCTGCTTTTCCCAGCTTTGGCACAAAGGCTGGGAGTGCTCCAAATGCTGTCTGCCAGTTCTCACTGAACTTGCAGCTCCTCACCCGGTCCTGGGTTTGAGAGCCAGTACAAAGGGATGCCAATGTCCGGTGCCCCTCCCCCAAATTCCCTTCCTTTGTGGGGAGGGGGAAAGGGAAACACTCCCTGCAGCCCCTGCACCGAACATTTCTCGGTAGCAAAAAAAGCTAGGGTTTCTTTTTTTTTCTTCAATAGACACTCTGCCAGTAACAAATTAAAGGAAAATACCCCAGTAAATTACCTAACTCTACTCAGTTGTCCCTACAGTGAGTCCAGCCCTCTGGATCACTCCTCCAGCTGCTTGGAGACTGAGCTTACTGGGGCTTGCTAGGTGGTGCCAGCTGCCTAAGTATGCTGATATCATCAAAAGATGACATGCTCAGTCTCCAAGCTGCTGGAGGTTGACTACCCAGAGGTGTGGGACTGGACTGGAGGGACGATAAGGAACTTTTGTTAGCTTCCCTGATTTTTTTGAGCATTTCATCATCCATTTGTTCATTTGGCCAGACGGTCGGTAGTACATACCCACTGCCATTGTCTTCCCCTTTTTACATGGGATTTCTATCCAGAGATTCTACAGTGTATTTTGTTTCCTGCAAAACTTTAATCTTGTGTGACTCAATGCCCTCTCTTAACATAGAGCGCCACCCCTCCACCAATTTGATCTACCCTATCATTGCGATATAATCTGTACCCAGTTATCACAGTGTCCCACTGGTTTGTCCTCTTTCCATCAGGTCTCTGAGATACCAATCATATTTATCCTCTCATTTAGTACTATATATTCTAACTATTCTTTCTTATTTTTTAGACTTCTAGCATTTGCATACAAGCATTTTAAAGGTTGTATTTTATTCACATTAATCTGGTTATCAGTAGACAGGAGTAATTTGGAATGTTTAAGCTCTGTCTGCTCTGTACTTAGGGTCATTTGGGTTACTTTTGTCTTTATTGGAACCTCTCTGTCAATATGCCCTAACTTCAGTCTTTTGCTAGTGTCCTTCAAGGATACATCCTTCCGAACTATGCGCTCTTTGGCATCTGTTGGCTTTTCCTTACAGCAGCTTTTAAACTAGATAATATCTCCTTTTTAAAGGATAATGCCAGCAGCCTGGTTCCATCCCGGTAAAGGTGAAGCCCCTCTTTCCCCAGAATGTTCCCCAGTTCCTAACAAATCCAAAACCCTCTTCCTTGCACCATCATCACATCCACGCATTGAGACTCTGGATCTCTGCCTGCCTTTTGGGTCCTGCGCGTTGAACAGGAAGCATTTCTGAGAACGCTACCCTGGAATTCTGGATTTCAACTTCCTACCGAAAAACCTAAATTTTATCTCCAGAACCTCCCTACCACACTTTCCTATGTCATTCGTACTGACATGTACCAAGACAGCAGACTCCTTCCCTTGTCTAGGGGGCACGTGAGGTCCGCTACCTTTGCACCAGGCAGGCATGTTACCAGGTGATCGTCACGTCCACCAGCCACCCAGCTATCTACATGCCTAATGATCGAATCACCAACTATAATGGCTTTCTTAACCCTTCCCTCATGGACACATGGCCCTGGAGAAACCTCCTCAGTGCAAAATTTTACATCACTTGGAGCTCAGGTCCCAGCTATAGGATCACTTCCTACCATACCAGGGTGATGCTCTCTTGTCACTTGACTTCTCTCCTCCTTGGCAACAGGGAGGCTGCCAGTCTGGAGGTGGGCTTCAGTATTACATCCCTGTAGGTCTCATCTATGTACCTCTCTGTATTCCTTATGTCCTCCAAGTCTGCTACTCTAGCATCCAGAGATTGGACTCGTTCCCTGAGAGCAAAGAGCTCCTTGCACCGTGCACACACGAGACCCCTCACTAACTAGGAGAAAATCATACATGTGACACTCAATGCAAAAGACTGGAAAGCCCCCTCTCGCTGCTGGGCTGCTGTCTTCATCTTAGTTTTAAGGTTTTGTTTAGGTATTTAAGTTATTTACTTAAGTTTATTTGGGATACTTATACTAATACAACTATACCTAATATGTTTAATGGACTCTGTTCACCTCAAGATTAATTAATCTCTGGTCCTTAATTACTCTATTCCTGATGAGGATAACCAGCTGCATCTTGAAGTGAATATGGGCACCTCCTTCCCTTTAATAGGTTTAAGAGCCTATAAAGCTAAGATTATCCCTGGGGTATGTGGGAGGGAGGGAAAGAAGACTTAATAAAAGCTGGCTTGCTACACAGTGCCCTGACCTGTGCTTTCTAAGGTAAAGTCTTATCAATTTCCAGGGTGATTCACACAGCCCTTTGATGATAGAGGGGGGCCTTTCAAATTGCCCCTTTGATCTGTCCCTTGGCTTTAACACCTATTTAAGTCAACATCACAGATCTTTGCCTCCTAACCGGAAGGCCTCGTCATAAAGGTCAATAGAAACAAGTTTATTTTTTTCTATTCAAAGACTATTTATTATGTTTGTATGCTAAGCTATACTGATTTGATTTAAATAAAAAACTCTCTGGTGGTACTAAGACCTGACTGACTCATCAAAAACACTAAATTCTGAAATACACAGATTTATCAACTTTAACCCAAAGAATTCCCCCTTTCCCCAGGATTTAGAGTATATTCTAGAAGCTAAATACTTATAAGTGCAGATCTTTTTCTAGCTGTAGCTGTCCCTTTTGATAGTCCTTCAAGACCCCTCTATCATCTAATGGTCCTACTGACTCTCGCACAGGTGTTTTGCTGTGAATGTACTTATTATGCGCTTTTACTTCCAAGTTTCTTTTCAAATTCTCTCTTTGCCTGCCTTATTAATGCCTTGTATTTAACTTTCCAGTACTTATGTCGTTTCCCCGTTTTCATCATTTGACTCTTTTTCCTCCCCTGCGATAGTAGATGGAAATGCCTGTGGAAAGAAGGCCTCTTATCAGCAGGATTCCCCCAGTCACCTTTCCTCTTTTGCAGGGTTATTTGTCTTGGCTGTGGGCTCAGAACTCCAAGGTCTGAGCTTCAGGACCGATTCATTGCCCTGAATCCCATGTGGACTGCAGAGGTTCAGAGTGTAGCTCCCGATGGCGATGTGTTCATTGCTGAGGAACAAGTTGTCCATTTCCGCATCCCTGTGTGTGGCAGCTGTGGGGGGATCTTAAAACCAGATGTGACATTCTTTGGTGACACTGTGGGCCCAGCTAAGGTGACAGATGTGTACCAATGCCTCTCCAAGTCTGATGCAGTGCTGGTTGTCGGATCCTCGTTACAAGTGAGTGGATAATTGTGGCAGAAGAATTCTTCAAAGACAAAAATATGTTTTACTATCTAAACTATAAATATTTGGAAGAACCTAGATTAAGCAGACACATTTTCTTTGGAAGAACCACCTCCTACTCCTGGGGAGAGGGGGGTAGAAGCAGAGGATGAAAGTTTGAGAGGTGTGAGGGCGGGGGAGGATATAACCTGCACAGAGCAGAAGTTACAACCCTAACTATCTTTCTGTATCTCCCATAGTGGACTAACTTGGGTGGTATTATGGGGGATACGTGAAAGGGAATGGAAGGCCGAAAGGGAGGAAGAATAACAACCAGATTGAAAGAAGAGGCACTTTTATAAGGAAAAAGCAGGTGATAGAATAGAGTCAGAAACAGCATGATTGCAGTGGTCTGAACAAAAGAGTATTTAAAAAAAATAATAGATTTTATTTTTTTCCAAGTTTATTTACAGTTTATTAGCAGGTATAACAAATGCAGCATTTTACATATTCCAAGAAAGTATAACATTATATATCTCCCTACATAAAAAAGGCAGAACACAGTATCAAGAAAACAATACAATTACAATGCCAAAATTAAGACATTCTCCAGATATAGGTCCGTTTTCCAAATTCTTTCCACCTTACCAATACAACCCAATGAGACAGAGGCTGCACCTTCCCATTTCCTGGTGATACACACTGCATGCCACCAGAAGGTAACATTTCGTAAGGACAGATCCTTCCACTTACACATTATATGCTGTATAGCTATAGATATCATAATATCCAACAGCCTTTGGTCACATTTACACAATTTATCTTGTAAACAAAGGGATCTAAATAAGATGATTGATAATGTCAAAGTGGAATCTATCTTGAAGACATCACATATAAATTCCCAAATCCCATCCCAGAAGGGCCTTACACAATACATGAGTTAGCATGCTGATCATTAAGGAACAATGCCAACACAATTTAGACCCTTGGAGCTTAGCTCTAAACATGCGCAGTAGAGTCCACACTGCTCAGTGCGCTACAAAATACAATGACTGCACCAGACTACTAGACATAGGGGCATGTTTACTAAACATTCCTAACGTGCGGGGCCGTGCTAGTGTGCCTGTGCCATATAAGGAGTGGGCGGTTCAGGCAGAAAATAGAAAAAAAACGGTAGTAAGCAACCGGACGTGTGTGCGTCGCGCTAATGTGCGGGGGTCGACATTAGCGCGTGGAAAGGCAAAGTGGCGCGCTGCTGAGTATACAAAACAACAGAGCCGTGGTACAACGGTGAAGACACTGACCAATGGTGCAGGGGCCATGGGTTCAATCCCCCAGCGTGCGCAATGACAAAGGTCAGCTGAGGCAGTAACTGTAATGATTAACATTGTTTTAGGAGGCAAATTAATTTGGAACGGCATAAGGCGGCGCACAGTTATTTTTGGGCGGCAGAAGGCGGCGCACAGTTATTTTTGGGCAGCAGAAGGCGGCGCACTGGTCCCCTTGGGCGGCAGAAGGCGGCGCGCTGATAGGCACAAGGCGGCGCGCTGATGCACAAGCACAGGAACAGAGCCACAGCACAATGGTTAAAACACTGACCAATGGTGCAGGGATCAGGGGTTCAACTCCTCACAATGCCCAGTGAAAAATGCCTGCTGAGGCAGTATGTATTATGTTGTGGAGTGCTGTAGGAGGCTGTATAATTTTATTTTGTTATCACTACTAGCAAACGCACTCTCCCAGCATGTTAACATACGGCGGCCCATAAGGCACATGTTACAGTGCACTGTTCACCAAGGCACCCTTGAATGACCCCTATAGGGCAGCATGTATGTTGCGACACAGGATAATGTATAGTGCACCCTATAGGGATGGCAACCATAAGGTGGCCTACAGGGCGCCCTATGAAGCACCCTCAGAGGCACCTAATGGGTATAGTAAGCTGAGGGTGGTCTTGCCGGCATAGACATATGTACAGTAAATAAAAATAAAGCTGTGGACAGCCCTACCAAAGGGCCCCACTGTGGGTTTGAACCCATGACCTCTGGCTGCACAGGCAGTGATGTAACCATTGCGCTACAGCTCCATAGCTGTAAGCAGGCCCCTGGCTGGCTGCAGATAGCCTACACGTCACCTCACAGACAGTCTGCTGGTGTCAACAGGATAGGGTTAGGCCACCCGTACCCATGATGCACTGCACATGCAAATTAGCTGTCCGCAGATGGACACAAGATGGGGAATGCACCCCCACAGCACCTCGGCCCTGTTGGGGGAAGTGACCGGGTGCACCCACACAGCACCTTGGCCTAGTAGGGGGCACTGACCGGGTGTTTTACTGGCACAGAGTAGCCACACACCGTTACATCGTGCGGGTACTGTGCTCTGAGTGTGCAATGAGGTGGCCAGGACCAGGTCAACAACACCTGCCATGGCTGATGGAGGCCAAGCGGGCGTTCCAAAGCAGTGTTAATGTGTAAGATAGCTAGTTTCTGCACAAACACCATGGATATCCCTGTCTGCCGCCATCAGGCACCCCCCCCCCCCAGTGGCAAACATGGTCCCCATCAAGGGATCCACACTCTACCTCCCTGCAAAGGTGGCAGTAGAGGGCAACATCAACCCCAGTCCTGCTGAGGAACACCACCACCCCCCCCCCCCCAGGCAGGCAGCTAGCTCCATACACAGCCATAACACAATAGCAGACAGACATAAGCCCAGGGTATGGTAAGCTGCACTCCACCACCAGATATTCCCCTGCAGCAAGCCAACAGCCACTGCAAGCCATTATAGCAAGACATTTACCAGCTACAAACAGTCTGCTGGTTAGTCCATAGTGCATGTTCCCAATGGAGATGCATGCACCCAGAACTGGGCTGTCTGCATACACAGCAAGCAGATAGATCAGTGACTGGACCCCAAAGAGAAACCCATATCTATCACATGAGAGAACTACTATACAGCACTATGGGGGGGCCTAGCCATGCTGTGGTCACTGCACAGTCAGGGTGAGCGTGATCCCCCAGAAGGACATGCTTTGGCCACCCTGTCTGTGTAGGTGGTGGCCGGACACTACAATATCCCAGCCAGCCAATGTCCCTGCCAGGGCCCTATGCCCAGTGCAGATGCATCCTGGCCACGCCACCCTGCCCTGGCTATACCCATGGTACCTTGCACCTCATTATGCACATTGACTGGCCAATACTGGCAACAGTGCTGGCAGTGCGGGCTGTTGAAGGGGCTTGCAGCCAACACCCACTGTATAGACAGACACACACTTCCACACCTCTGCCATCATGGTGCTACGATTGAGGGGGTAAGTAGCCTTGCCCACCAAACCGGTCCTGAGCACGGCAAGGCATGGATATGGTACGCATTACAGCTGGTGGTCACTCCCCAGGGTGGTAAGCACCGTCAGAGGCCAGGCCTGGAGCATGCCCCGCAAACACCTAACAGATTGTTTGGATGGGGTCAACTAGCAGTATGTACGTAACGTATGGATAACTGCCTGCCTGTGCTCCTAGCAAACGTCTCCGAGCTGTGTACCGTATACCTCAGGTGTAGGGTGACATTGGTAAGTTATGCAAGTGCTCGTTTTGGGTGCTGCATGCACGGTCCAATGTTCTGCCTTTCCAGGAGACATTGGCCAATGGGGCCTGTGGGTGTGGGTGTGTCTGCCCTTGATGGCTGCTGCTTTACGGCACAGATTCCCAACTCCAGTCCAGGTCTGCATCACACTGTTCGGGTTTTCCTGCTATCCCTCATGAATATGCATGGGCTACATCTACATGCCATGGGGGTGGTGCATAGATATACAGCACAGGCATTTGTATGAGTGTCAGCATGGAACCTGACTGGTGTGTGGCCCACCAGGACTGCATTTGGGTGATTCTGCTCTAGGTACTGCCCCTGTTCATGGTGTCTGTGCTCAGTGGGGTAAAAGATAGATGTCTTACCATTGCATATGTCCCCGCCATGAAAGGTGTGTCCTTACTATCACTGTTTAGTTGTGGGAAAAATATGTGGGCAGGATTGGCAGTAGCCCCAGCTGGGCTTTGAACCTGTGACCTTCTGTTCTTGTATGCACTGTCTGTGTGCACTGCACCACTGTGTAGCCACAGATTGGTTGGATTCCCTGGACTGTCCATGACTGTGGATCCGGCAGGACCTGTCTGTTGCAGTGGACTGTGCCAGCCTGCACATGGCTAGGCCTCTGTCTTCTGTGGTTAGCAGCCACTGCCCCCTGCACCACATGTACTTGTCCGCCAACATGCTGGCATGAACTTCTCTCAGAAAAAGCAGTTGACCTGATTGCAATGTGGCAGTATGGGACTGCATTTGGGGGACTTGGCTGTAGGTAATGCCCATTGTTGTGGTGTGTGTGCGGTGTTGGGTAAAATATGGGTGTTTTCCCCATGCATACAGGGGTGTCTGCGCTATCTTTATTTAGTGGTGGGTAAAATATAGGGACTGGGCTGGCAGGTGCCCCAGCTGGGTTTTGAACCTCTGCCCTCTGGTCCTAGAGGTAATGACTCTGTCCACTGTACCACACTTTGGCCACAGAGACAGTGCAGCCCCTGGAGGCAGTAAGCCTGGCAGGATGGAGTCACAAACCCTGCTCTACGCAATTCTACTGTGGGCATATGCACCCTGTCTGGTGACAAACGTGCACATAAACCCCGGAAATGACCACGGGAAATGTGGGACAAAATATCACCACGCTGGGCAACAGTGATATTAATGGGCAACCATAGCAAACACTCCCAGGAAAGCTCCAAAACGTGGAAATGTTTTTTGGAAATGTCTCCTCTCAGTAGACCCTTCCAAAATTCATTTATTTTTTCTGGAGCTTTGCTGGGTGTGATTTCTGTATTTGCCCATCACTATAACTGTTCCCCAGCTGAATTACTATTTTTAATAGTTCTGTTGTGGTCATTTTCTATTTTTATTTTCACTTTTGTGCTGTGCACATGTATCACACTGCTCACGTTTTGCTGGTTTCCCCGGTTTTCCTGTACATTGCTGACGGAAATGGTTTCTCTTCCCTTTAAATGCTTTCTACCGCGAGTGTTTCACTCGCGGTAGTTTTTACATGCAAATTCGGGCCCGATACTGTGCGGGGAGCCTCTCCCCTCCCACTCTCCACCCATTGACCCCGTCCCTCCGCCCCTCCGGAGCCTTCCTCCGCCCTCCTTTCGCCGTTCCACGCCTCTATCGGACATTTGCGGGCCCGCACTTGTACGGGGCCCGTTAGTGAGCCGCGTACCTGTGCGAGGGTGACACGCACGTGTGCGGGGCGTTTAAACGCGTTTCTGCGCGTTTCAGTGCCGCGTTGCCGTGCGCTATTTTGCGGCGCGCTATTTTGCGGATTTTAGTAAACATGCCCCATAGTTTTTATTTCTTTTATTTTATTTAACTCGTTTTTATACCGTGCTCTTTAGAATCAGTGCGGTTTACAAAGAATATAAATTTGTACAATGCAGGCTGAAAACATACATTGAAGTTTACAAGGAACAGGTAATACAACTTGGGTTTCAACAGGGATAACTATATACAGGTTGAGTAATTGTATCAACGGATATGGTTATGTAAACATGACATTTAGGGAGGGTGTGCTGGGTTATGTTAACATGACGGAGGGGAGGGTATGCTGGGTTATGTCATGTCACCTGTATGAGAGTAATGCTGAAGGAAAAGGTGGTGCTTTAGAGCCTTCCTAAATTGTGCGAGGTCAAAAATAGACTGGATAGTGGTAGGGAGGGCATTCCAAAGTGTAGGTGCATAAAACACAAAGGCTCTGTTCTTTGTTGCGAGGGAGCATTTTGTTATCGCATTGGGGACAGCGAGTGTGTTAGCAGCGACCAATCTTCTAGATATATTCTGAGGAGTGGAGTGGACAAGGTCTAATGGTTGGCCTAATGGTTCTGCTCCAGAAGCTGTGCCAGTCAACTTTATCTGGAGGGACACCTGCATCATGCTCCCATGACCTATGAAGGCCAACCAATAACGTTCCACCATGACCCTTCATCAATTTATAAAAAAAAAAGATGACTAACTTCCCATTTGCTTTAGCTTTATGACAAATTTCAAGTAAAGTCACATTGGGACACATTCCATTATTCCATGGGGAAACCTGAACCAAGCGCTCCATTTTAGAAGCCTAAACAGATGATAGTCCAGCACTATCCATTAGATTGTCCTGAGAAAGTAACCCCCCCCCCCCCCACCCATGCATCAATTGACCCACATGGTAAATACCTTTTTCATACCATGCCCTCCAAAATACTTTTCATCCATTGACCTGGACTAACTTATTGTACCAAATGGAGGACATAGCTGACAAGGTATAGGACGTTGCACAACCAGAGTCAACCATGCTGATTGCCTCCATGGTACTACGAATCAAAGATGATTAGCAGGAATACTCATGGTGGGCAAGGAGAACAGTTTAAAGGGCAATACAACTGCCTTCTCCATCTCCATCCAGGGAAAAGGTGGAATCATTAAGTATCCATTCCATTCCATACCACAAAAGACACAGCATGATACACCTCAAAATCCAGGAAATCAACTCCCCCCATGCACTGTTCCCTCTAAGCTGTGCGCGTGTGCGCGCGCACACACCTCGCCGAGCGAGCGCACATACTTTACAACAGAGCGCACAAAAATTACGGCTCTGATTCTGATAGAAAACAACACAGACGTCTTAAAATTTAAAAGTTATGATTGTAATTACTAGAAATTTCCCGCTTCATTTAGTAATCGTCTATTTTCATTTAATTTGATTAAAATCAATGTGGTGTACATACTGTATTCTGACGTGTAGTCAAATTTTAAAGTATATAACTCTGAGTGTCGTTATGTGGCGCACAAAAATTTAACCTTCCTTCAAAAGCTGCACACAGCTGATATTTTATGCGCACACAGCCTACAGAAAATTAGAGGGAACATTGCCCCCCTGTGGCAATTTCACTGTTGACAAGGCAATGCGTGGCTTCATATTTTTCCATAGGAATGAGGTGAGAATTTTTCTCTAAGTGATTATAAAATCTTGGGCCACAGAAACCAGGCATCATACTTAATTTATAAACAATTCCCGGGAGCTTTATCATTTTAATAGTATCTAACCTTCCCCACCAGGATATCCAGAGAAGTGTCCATCGCTAGAGTGTACTTTTTAGTTCAGATATAATATTACAAATATAATTAATAGTATCTTTTGCAGAAGGAAAAAAATTGCTTGCCCCGGTTCTTAATCCCTTATGAAGCCCAATGAATGGGAAGGTCTTTCACATCACTCTGCACAGCAAGTTCATTGAGAGGGAGGATCTCATTTTTGCACCAATTTTCAAGTCAGAAAATTTTGAGAACTCATCAACCGTATTCAAAAGACATTTAATAGATGACCTAGGATTAGAAAGGAATATCATGATATTGTCAGCGTACATAACTGATTTCTAGCTATGATCTCCCACAGATATGCCGTTAATGCCCCTTTGTTGCTGAATTTTAATCAACAGCGGCTCTAGTGCTAAATCAAACAACAAAGGGGAGAGAGGGCAAGCCTGTCTCGTACCCTTTCCTAGATTAACAGCCTCCGATGTAAACCCATTAACCACAAAGGAAGAATGAGAGGCTGCTTGCAGATAGATTTCATCACAATTCTATGAGCAACTTGTTATGCAAATAGTTCACAGAATTTCCCTTTGAAGTACTGCTTGAAATTCTGATTATATAATCATATTTGTTTAGTAAGCTGAAAGCCTAGTTCCTTACGACAGCGGTTTTCACCCCATCCTTGCCATTGCTCCACCACTTTGGTTCTCAGGATTTTAACAGGTTATATATATCTACACACAGAAATTCATTCAGTCTCCTACATATTTTGCTTGTACAGAGCCCAGTAGCTGACTGGTCTTCAAGGAGCAGTTGAGAATCACTGTGTACTACATAATCCCTAGGGTGACGCTGTCTGATTCTTTAAATAAAAGCAAATGGACAGTGAGTGTCATTTTTTAATAAAATTCCCAGGGTGCGCATTGTCCCCCTCCTTAATTCTGGGGACAAGCAAGGCATTATTCTAGCAATTCAATGAATTCCCAGGCACACTGCAAATGAAAACTAGAAGTCCCACATCACACTATGAACTAACCTTTGTTTTTCTTCTCTTGAAGTAATTTGTATTATGGTAATAAAATACATACAGTCAACTGTATAATAAAACAAGATCCAGTGTCATCTGAATACAGGCACCAAATTAGTTCACATTTACAAATTTGTTTCAGTCCTTCCTACCCAGGCTTAGTATCTGTCCTTGCTAACCAAGCTCTTTGTGTTTGATCCCTGCAGGTTTACTCTGGCTACAGGTTTATACTCTCTGCATATGAACAGAAGTTGCCTATTGCCATCCTCAACATTGGACCCACAAGAGCTGATCACTTGGCATCTATAAAAGTGAGCTCCCGCTGCGGGAAAGTTCTTCCTGCGATTCTGACGTTGGGAGAGAGATAGTAATGAGCTCTTGGCGCTGAAGAGCTTCGCTGAGATGCACCAGCCCTAGTGCAGCCTTGCTCCAAGGTGAACATAGTGGATGCCCTCGACAAACCTTCCCCTCTGAGAGTTTGATAAACTTAACAACCGTGATCATCTGAACATCACTCTTCCAACAACAGTCCTGTAAACATGCATAATTGAACATTACACTTTTAAATATTAAAATTTGCTTAGTACATATTTGGCTAAGAAAGATCTCACCTCACTGACTTATGCTGCTTTTTATGGTTGTAGTTTATTTATTTAGCTGTTTTTCTATACCACCTTATCTCGGAATCAAAGCAGTTTACAAGGAGCAAGAACTCAACAGGTTTAAATCAAACATTTAGGTGAATTACAGTAAAAACGTGTTAACAGTTGAACTTATTTACAGCAAACTATGTATAGAAGAAGGGGTGGGGGCCGGGTAGGAGGGTGAGAGTGTCCAATGGACTGTTACAGGGAGAGTAATGATCACAGGAGAACAGTGCTCAGGTATTAAAATGTTCCTTAAAAAGAAGCGTTTTGAGGTCTTTGCGAAAGTTTTTTAGGTCCTGCGTTTCCCTGAGGCTGTTGAGGAGTTCATTCCATAGGTCAGGTGCGTAAGTGGAGGAGGCTCTATTGTGCGTGTTCTGCTTTATGCGAGTTATTTCTCTTGGTAAGTCGATCAGGTTAGCGTTACATGTTCGCCTTGTTCTGTTGGGGGTCTATATGCTGATGAGCGATTCTAGATACGTCGAGGATTGACCACGTAGTGCTTTGAAGATGATCATGGAGGACTTTTATTTGACTCTGCTGTGTACATGTAGCCAGTGTAGATTTTTCAAAATTGGTGTGATGTGATCACTCTTTCTTGCATTTGCAAGGTTGCGTGCTGCGGTGTTTTGGGCCAATTGTAGCTTGTAGAGAGCATGCTTGGGGAGTCCTTGATATATGCTGTTGCAGAAGTCCAATATGGGGAATATGAGCGCGGAGTACAGAGCGGAAGTCTGAGGTTGCTAGAGTGGGTTGTAGATTGCTCAGTGTCTTTATTTTGTGGTATATTGATTGTGCTGTTTTGTTGATGTGTGCGTGTGTGGGGGGGGGGGGGTGTGTGTGAAGGTGAAGCATTGGTTGATTGTCACGCCCAGATATCTTCATATTTGGTTCTAGTACGATGTTATGTATTTTAGAAACATGATGGCAGAACAAGATCACATGGTCCTCCCAAATCAATCACAACAGTCTCCTTTTTTTCCTTTAGAGATCCTCTGTGTTGGTCCCATGCTTTCTTGAATTCAGACACTGTCCTCATCTCTACCACCTCCACTGGGAGAATATTCCATGCATCTACCACTCTGTCCGTAAAGAAATATTTCCGCATATCATTCCTGAATCTATCCTCTTTCACCCTCATCCTATGTCCCCTCGTAGCAGAGCTTGCTTTCAATTGAAAGAGGCTCTCTTCCTGTGCATTTATGCCACGGAGGTATTTAAACATCTCAATCATATCACCTCTGTCCCGCCTTTCCTCTAAAGTGTACATATTAAGATCCTTCAGTCTGTCCTCATATGCTTTTTAACGAAGACCACTAACCATTTCAGTAGCCACCCTCTGTACCAATTCCAACTTGTTTATATCCTTTTGAAGATGCGGTCTCCAGAATTGCACACAATACTCCAAATGAGGTTGCACCAAAGAGTTATACAGAGGCACTATCACCTCCTTTTTTCTGCTGGCCATTCCTCTCCCTATGCACCTAAGCATCCTTCTAGCATTTGCTGTTGCCTTTTCTACCTGTTTAGCTACTTTAAGATCATCAGACACAATCACGCCTAGGTCCCGCTCTTTTGTGGACAGAAGTACTTCACCCCCTATTTATAGTGTTCCCTTGGATTACTTTAGCCCAAATGCATGACCTTACATTTTTTAACATTAAGGGGTATGTTTACTAAACTGCGTTAGTGCAATTCGCGTTAGGAGCTGCGGTAGTGACAGAAACCCCAAATAAGGACATGGGCGGTACATCGTTACCACTAACGCGCGTTCCAAAAACTAACGAGCGTTACAAGGCGCCGTGGCGCGTTACTGCGCGTTAATTGTAAGAAGGCGTACAGAAACAAAGCACTGAAACAGAGCTGTAGCACAATGGTTACGGTACTGACCGCTGTTACAGGCAGCATGGGTTCGAGTCCCCAGTGTGCCTAACGCAGAAGGCTGTCCCAGGCATCACCCTGTACAGTACATAGGGAAAGGAGGCATGTTTTTCTTTACGTTGAGTAGTGGTGTCAGAAACACACCCTCGGAGTGTGCCTAGCCACGTACGTTGGTGCGTGCGTAGCTGCGCGTGTACAATCGTGCCTGGGTACGTGTGTTTTTACCAGCGTGGGCATCTTATATTACAGACTCTTTAGGGTGTCTTGCACCTATGCATTATGCTAACAGATGTACGTGTGATGGCCTATGGTTTATCAGAGCCTGTGAGCAGGTGCTGGATTTTCACAGGGTTGGATTGTGCCAGTCACACCCATGATGCACTGCACATGCAAATCAGCTGTCCACAGATACACACCATGGGGAATGCACCCCCACAGCACCTCGGCCTGGTAGGGGGAACTGACCATGTGCACCCCCACAGCACCTCGGCCTGATAGGGGGTACTGACCGTGTGTTGTACTGGCACAGAGTAGCTACACACCGTCACATTGTGCGGGTACTGTGCTCACACTGAGGGTGCAGTGAGGCGCCCAGCACTAGGTCCACAGCACCGTCCATGGCTGAAAGAGACCATGGCGCAGGTCCAAAGCAGTGTTAATGTGTGAGATAGGTAGTTTCTGCAGGAACACCTTGGACATCTCTGTCTGTTTCAGTCAGGTGTAGCCCCCATGCACCACCACCCCCTCCCCCAGGGCTGAGGGTGGCAAACAGGGTCTCCCATCAGTAGAGGGGAACATCAACCCCAGTCCTGCTGAGGAACAGACACCCCACAGGGCAGTCAATGCAGCTCTGTACACAGCCATAACACAATAGCAGACAGACATTAGGCCTGGATATGGTATGCTGCACCCCACCACTATCTGATATTCCCCTGGTGCAAGCCACTCCATCACAACACCTACCAGCTGCAAACAGTCTGCTAGTGCCCAGTGGAGATGCCTGCACCCAGAACTGGGATGTCAGCATACACAGCAAACAGATACATCAGTGACTGGGCCCCAAAAGGAAACCCATATTTATCACATGAGAGAAATACTAGATAGCACTATGGGAGTGCCTAGCCATGCTGTGGTCACTGCACAGTCAGGGTGAGAGTGATCTCTCAGCAGGATATACTGAGGTCACCCTGTCTGTGTAGGTGGTGGCCGGGCACTACAATGTGCCTGTCACTGCCCTATGCCCTGTGCAGATGCACCCTGGCCAGGCCACCCTGTCCGGCCTATACCCATGGTACCTTGCTCCTCATTATGCACATTGGCAGCCCAATACTGGCAACATTGCTGGCAGTGTGGGCTGTGGAAGGTGTTTGCAGCCACCACACACTGGATAGACAGACAGCCACCCCCACACCTATGCCAGCATTGTTCTACTATAGAGGTGGTCAGCAGCCATACCCACCACACCAGTCATGGGCATAGTAGAGGCATGGATATGGTACACAAGACTGTTGGGGGGTCACTCCCCAGGGTGGTGAACACTGTCAGAGACCAGACCTGTAGCACACACCGCAGACATCAGAATGATTGTTATGGTGGAGCTCAATGAGCAAAATGTGCTTAACGTAGGAATTGATATCTGCCAGTTATCATAGGAAACGTTTGATAGCTGTGTACCATATACCCAGGTGTAGGGTGGCATTGCTAAGGTATGCAACTGCTAGTATTGGGAGATACAGGCAGGGCCCAATGTCTTGCCTCTCCAGGAGGCATTGGCCAATGGGGCCTGTGGGTGGGTGTGTGGCCCTGTTGGCTGCTGCTTTACTGCAGAGTTCCCCAACTCCAGTCCTGGTGTTCCAAACACTGTTCGGGTTTTCATGCTGTCCCTCATAAATATGCATGAGCTACATCTGCATACCATGGGGGTGGTGCATAGCTATGCAGCACAGGCATCTTTATTAGAGGCAGCATGAAACCGGAATGGTGTGGGGCCCTCCAGGACTGCATTTGCGGGACTCTGCTTTAGGTAATGTGCCTGTTTCTGGTGTCTGTGTTTGGTGTGGTAAAATATAGGCCATGCGTATGTTCTCTGCAATAAAGGAGTGTCTTTACTATCACTGTTTAGTGGTGGGTAAAACTATGGGGACTGGGTTGGCAGGAGCCCCAACTGGGATTTGAACCTGTGACCCTCTGGTCTTACAGGCACTGGCTGTGTCTGTTGCACCACGCTGTGGCCACAGAGACAGTGCAGTCCCTGGAGTTAGTTAAACCGGCCTGACGAGTCAGAAACCCTGCTCTGCAACAGGTTTACTGTGGCCTCATTTACCTTGTATGCAAAGGTGCACATAAACCTCAGAAAAGACCTCAAAAAAGGGGCACACACCCATAACCAAGCTGGGCAACAATGATATCATTGGGCAACATTACACAACACTCCCAGGACAGCTCCATTACAATGAAATGATCTTTGAAAGGGTCTGCGGAGCGTAGACCCTTCCACACATCATTTCTTTTTTTTTTGGTGCTTTCCAGGGAGTGTTGTTCCTTGTTGCCCATTGCTATCACTGTTGCCCAGCTGAATTATGCTTTTTACAATGTTTCTTGTGGTCATTTTTAACGTTTTATGTGAAATTTTGTTCTGTGCACATGTATCACACTGCTCACGTTTTGTGGGTTTCCCCGGTTTTGCTGTACATTGCTGACGGAAATGGTTTCTCTTCCCTTTAATATGCCTTTAACGACAGGTTTTCATTCGCGTTGGAATTGAGCTCAGGAATTCAGTGCGTTAGTGTGAGGGGAGCCTCTCCCCGCCCACTCTCCGCCCATTGACCCCTTCTCTCCGCCCACTCTCCACCTTCTGCGCTGTTTTAACGCGCCGCGGAGGTTTACGATCGTTAACTGCGGTTAACGCGCGTGTTGTTGTTAAGTGCCGTCGAGTCGGAGTCGACTCATGGCGACCCTCTGGATAGCTATCCTAAATTGTGTTCGGTCTTCAGTCAGGCGGCTCATTGTTGACAGACTGGTACCCGTAGCTGCTGTTATTGTAGCAATCCATCTCATTGCTGGCCTTCCTCTTTTGCGTTGACCTTCTATCTTGCCAAACATGATGTCTTTCTCTAATGATCTCTCTCTTCGCATGATGTGTCCGAAGTATGAAAGTCGAAGTCTTGTCATCTGAGCTTCTAAAGAAAGCTTAGGTTTGATCTCTTCTAGTACCGACTGGTTTGTTCTTCGGGCAGTCCATGGTATACACAGTATTCGCCGCCAGCACCATAATTCAAAGGCATCAATTTTCTTCCTGTCTGTCTTTTTCACTGTCCAGCTTTCACATCCATATGATGTTATTGAAAATACCATGGCTTGAACAAGTCGAATCTTTGTATGGAGAGAGACATCTCTGCTCTTGAGAATCTTATCTAGATCTTTCATAGCCATTCTGCCAAGAGCAATGCGTCGTCTGATTTCTTGACTGCTTGTTGCTTCTTTATTGATAGTTGATCCAAGTAGGTTAAAGTTGTTCACGATTTCAATTTCTTCTCCTTCAACGATGAACCTGTTGATTATGCCAGTTGTCATGATCTTTGTCTTCTTTACATTAAGGTGCAGGCCCATTTTGAGACTATGTTCTTTGATTGTGAGAAGCAAATGTTTCAGATCATCTTCACTTTCAGCCAGTAATGTGGTATCATCAGCATAGCGAAGGTTGTTGATGAGTCTTCCACCAATCTTCACACCTCTGTTGTCTTCATACAGTCCTGCTTCTCTGATGATTTGTTCTGCATATAAATTAAACAGGTAGGGGGAAAGTATGCAGCCTTGTCTTACACCTTTGCTTATTTTAAACCATTCTGTTTCTCCTTGTTCCGTTCGAACTGTTGCTTCTTGATCAATGTACAGATTACGCAAGAGAACGATCAGGTGTTCTGGTATACCCATGCTTCTTAATGTGGCCCAGAGTTTCTCATGGTTTACACAGTCAAAAGCCTTGCTATAGTCGATAAAGCACAAATAGATATCCTTTTGGTATTCTTTAGTCTTTTCAAGGATCCATCTCACATCCGCAATGATGTCTCTCGTTCCTCGCCCTTTCCTGAACCCTGCTTGCACTTCAGGTAGTTCTTGTTCTAGGTATGGCTGTAGTCTCTTTTGAATAATCTTCAGTAGAATCTTGCTGGCATGTGGGATCAGAGCGATTGTGCGATAATTTCCACAGTCAGTTGGATCACCTTTCTTTAGTATTGGTATAAACACAGATCTTTTCCAGTCAGTTGGCCATGATGTTGTCTTCCATATTTCTTGGCAGAGCCTTGTAAGTACGGTAACAGCTGCATCAGATTGCTGCAATACTTCTATGGGAATGCTATCAATGCCTGGTGCTTTGTTCTTTGATAAGGCTTTCAATGCTGCTTCAACTTCTTCTTTCATCACCAATGGTTCCTGATCATAAGGTATAGGTTGAAACGGCTGTTGGTCCACTTGATCTTTATCATATAAAAACTCTGTATATTCCTTCCACCTTTTCTTGATCTTCTCAGCATCATTCAACATAGAACCTTGAGCATCTTGTAACATTCCAATTCGAGGCTGGAACTTTTTCTTTAACTCTCGCAGCTTTAGGAAAGCCGATCTTGTTCTTCCTCTAATAGTTTCTGCTTCTATTTCCTTGCAAGTGTCATTGTAGTACTTTTCCTTGTCCTGTCTTGCTGCACGTTGGAAATCTCTGTTGAGTTCTGCGATTGTCTTTCTTTCTCCTTTGGCTTTAGCTTCTCTGCGTTTCTGGGCAATTTTCAGAGTTTCTTCCGTCATCCATTTTGGCCGTTTTTGCTTTTTCACCTTTTGTAGAGACTTCTCACTTTCTTCCAGCACAACCTTCTTGATGTCATTCCATAACTCTTCCGGAGCTCTGTCATTTGTATCTAAGGCAGCAAATCGATTTTGCAGGCAGTCTTTAAATTCCAGTGGTATATTCTCAAGGTCATATTTTGGTGCATTCATGAGTGGTTTGCTCTTTTTCAACTTTAGCTTGAGTTTGCATACTAGTAGTTGATGATCTGTACCACAGTCAGCTCCAGGTTTTGTCTTTGTTGATGTTACAGAGCTTTTCCATCGTTGACTTCCACAGATGTAGTCAATTTGATTTTTATACAATCCATTGGGTGAAGTCCATGTGTACAGTCGTCGCTTGTGTTGCTGAAAGAAGGTGTTTGAGATGAATAGATCATTTGTCTTGCAGAATTCTATCAATCTTTCTCCAGCTTCATTTCTGTTGCCAAGTCCATATTTTCCAACTACTTTGCCTTCTTCTTTGTTGCCAACTTTTGCGTTCCAGTCACCCATGACTATCAGGATATCCTGTTTGCATGTTCTGTCAATTTCAGCTTGTACTTGTTCATAGAACTCTTCAATTTCATTCTCTTCTGCAGCTGTTGTTGGGGCATATACTTGAATTATAGTTGTGTTGATAGGCAATCCTCGTAGACGAATAGAGATTAAGCGTTCGCTGACTGCATTGTATTTCATTACAGTTCTTGCAAGTTTCTTCTTAATTATAAACGCAACACCATTTCTTCTTTGTCTTTCATTTCCTGCATAGTAGACCATGTGATCATCTGATGCAAAGTGCCCGATGCCAGTCCATTTCAGTTCGCTGACACCCAACAGATCAAGTTGTACACGTTCCATTTCATTCTTGACCACTTCCAACTTCCCTTGGTTCATGCTTCGTACGTTCCATGTTCCAATGTGTAAGACATCTTTACAGCTTCTGACTCTCATTTCATGCGCAGAACGCGCGTTCGGACGTGCGAACGATCGTTAAACGTACTTTACGCGCGGTATTCACGATTACCGCACTTTAGTAAACATCTACCAGCTGATTACACTATTATACCACTCCAAAAAGATAGTGATAAGAAGTTTTTCTCTCCCTCACCTTAACAACCGGCAACCACACCAACTGTCTCACATTTTCCTCTGCCACTTTGTACCGGCACAGATAGACCCAAAATGAAGCATATAATCCTCACTCTAATGAGTCTCTACCTTCTACTCACTATTTTGCCATCCAGCTCACTAGCTCTAATGACAGCACAAAACCACATCCCAACGCTCTATACTAGCGGAAGAAAATGGCCCAATGACTCCAACAACCTTTATCATGGAGCGAGCTATCCACGCCGCCCCCATCTAGTTTATATCCCTCTACAAAATTCCTCAAAACTAAAGCAAAATAAACGCCCACACACTAACAGCCTGAAGTGCGCACTCATTAACTCTCGATCACTTCGCAAAAAATGGCCAGCAATCACTGAAACAATAACTCACCATAATTTAGATATCATTATGATTACCGAGACCTGGCTCTCACCGGAAGATAATACCATCCTCAATCAACTTCTCCCACCCAACTTCGTTACTTTCACCAGCCACAGGCAAAACAAAAGGGGTGGAGGAGTAGCCATCATCACCAGATCTGACCTTCAATTCAAAATGGAAGAAGCCAGCAACACCAATACCCTTGAAACATTATCTATTTCCAACCACTCTTGCTCCATAAACCTTATTTATAGAGCGCCCTCTGCGGATCCAGACAACCTCTCCAATATCATAAACTTAGCATCAAATACCCATGTTCCACATAAACCTAACTGGATACTAGGAGATTTTAACTTACCATCCCTACAGGACAATCAGGCAGCCGCCTTCACAGAAGCCCTAGATATCTTGGGATACACCCAATTGGTTCATGAACCTACACACACAAAGGGCAACGTTCTCGACCTGATATTCGCCCCACAAACGGTGCTTCAGCAAGCACAAAACATCACGTTATCACTAACAGCAGTTCCATGGTCGGATCATAAGCTTATTTCCTTCCAAATCCCGACCCCCATCAAGTCACAGAGACCCATTACGAACTCACAAACAAACACAACCTCAAATGCCAGAAGATTTCACCCGTTTAACAAAGAACGCATCCTGGCTGAAACAAACTCTCTCCTTGACAATACCTCACAAGACCTAGAAGTCCTAATCTCCACGTGGAACAGCAGACTCAGCTCAATCGCAATCCGTCCCCTCACATCTAAAGCCCCTAAGAAAAGACCATCCGCACCATGGTTCACAGCTGACCTAAGGGCGTCACTAACCCTCCTACGAAGATCGGAAAAACGCTGGAGGAAATCACGTACCAGCAGTGACCAAACAGCATACATCCAACTCCTACACACACATCGCAGGGCGGTCACAGACAAGATGAAACAACATCACACTGACACTCTGAAACGTTCATTAAACAAACCGCACGACCTCTTCAACCTGGTCAAATATCTTGCCAAAGAACCGACCCCGGAGCGCACAGGATCTATACACCCACAGGATTATGCCGTCTTCATGCAATCAAAACTATGCAAGACTGACAAGATGATGATACCAGACCCTCCTGATGACCAAGCATGCGCAGCGTATTTAACCACCTTTACCACTCCGTCTAAGAGAACTATCGAAGACACCATTGCTACCCTAAATACATCCACTTCATACTCAGATCCATGTCCAGCATTCTGGATAAAAGATCTGCGATCCGACCTTGCCCCAATCTTAGCTAAAATGATAGGATTATCATTCAGCTCCGGGTCATTCCCACCCACGCTCAAACAGACCTCCGTTAGACCGCTGCTTAAGGACACCAAATTAGACCCTCAAAAGGTCGAGTCTTACAGACCCATATCCAGTATCCCGATGCTCGCCAAAATCGTTGAAAAAATAGTCTACAGGCAGCTACAAGATCATGTGGACACTAACGCACCTCTAGATCCATCACAACACGGGTTCAGAGAGTCACACGGAGTGGAAACACTACTCACTACTCTTTTCAACACCATAATCTCAGGCATTGACAACTCACGTACAGGTTTCACACTCATCTTTCTAGATATTGCGGCAGCCTTCGACTCAGTCCGCCATGAGATTCTCCTGATTCGACTAAGAGAGAAAGGCATTACCGAAACAGCGCTTGAGTGGTGTAGGTCTTACCTGTCTGGAAGATGGCAACATGTACGAGCAAACGGAACCACATCCGAGCCATTCCTACAAAGTCAAGGAGTCCCTCAAGGATCCTCCCTATCGTCACTTATGTTTAACATTTATATACAACCCATCTGTAACATCATCAGATCCTTCAACGTGAGTTGCATGATTTATGCAGACGATGTCCTACTGTACCTGCCAATATCACTGGATTGCCCGGACCTCACCCCACTAACCAAGTGCTTCAATGCAATATCAGAATGGCTACTCTCCCAAAATCTGCGCATCCAACATAAGAAAACTGAGGTCCTGTTCATCTCTAGAAATCCGGAATTCACTCCACCTAACCACTTGGAAGTAGACAACGCCAAGCTACAAGTAAAATCAGCCATACGGTATCTCGGAGTCACATTGGATCAGAACCTCAACATGAAGCAGCACATAGCAAAAATAGTAAGAGCAATCTACTTCAAGATCAGATCCCTCAGACACATACGCCCTCTACTCGAGCTGAGCGACTTCCGTACCATCTACCAAGCCCTCATCATCCCTCATTTTGATTATGCAAACGCCATCCTACAAGGACTCCCTCAGGCAACCTTACATCCCTTACAACTCGCCATGAACTGCGCTGCACGAATCCTCTTTGGAGCACCAAGGAGAGAGCACATCACACCCCTCCTGATGCAGCTGCACTGGCTCCCCATCCAAGCCAGGATTAGCTTCAAGACCTTAGTGATGACATTCAAAGCCATCAACGGGTTATCCGCCTCTTCAATATGTGACCTCATACAACCACCCACACCCAACAGGATAAGAAGAACCTCTGCAGCCAACATGCTAGCAATACCAAAAGCTATGACAAGATGTGCCATATCAACTTCAAACAGAGCCTTCAGTCTGAGTGCCCCAAGCCTCTGGAACTCCCTACCACCACACATCAGAGCTATCCCCAACTTGAGCCAGTTTAGGAAGGCCCTAAAACACTTCCTCTTCATTAAATACCTCACAGCCTCCCCCGAACCCCAGCCACCATGTATGAACAACACACAATAACTCCATCTCACATATATACAGTTACCTTTTTCAATGTTCCACACATGTAGATAGTTTCCCCTGTTATCCAAGTTTACTGCTCCTGTTCATTGTAATGACCTGACTCTTGTTTATTGTCGGATACTGTTTGTTCTATGTAAACCGCGCTGATCGCAAATAGTGCGGTATATAAGAAATGTAAATAAATAAATAAATAAATAAATCCCAGCTGCCAAATTCTAGACCATTCTTCAAGCGTAGCTAGATCCCTCCTCATGTTGTCTACACCTTCCTGGGTGTCTACTCTATTGCAGATTTTGGTATCATCCGCAAAGAGACAAACTTTACCTGGTAGCCCTTCTGCTATGTCACTAACAAAGATGATAGTTTTGGGGGGGGGGGGTGAGAGTGATCTGTTTCTGAAGATACGCAGGATGTCCATTTTCTTGTGGTTGATCTGTAGGCCGTGTTCGAGCAGCATTGTGATATTTCTTGGAAGTATGAAGAAATTCTGTGTAAGTTTGGGTTGCTGACTTTGTAGGGCATGAACATCATAATATCATCTGCATAAATTCTGTACTGAATTGTTGTGCCTGTGAAAATGGTGCAGCTAGGTTGAATGAAAATGTTGAAGAGAAGTGAGGATAGAGCAGAGCCCTGTGGGGGCTCCCTTGTTTTGTTTGTATGGGTTTGATGTGCTTGATCTAATTCATACCTGTTGTAGTCTGTCTGTCTGTGAGGTATGATTGTATCTATTTTAGGGGGGTGCCTCCAACTCCTGTGTACTCTAGTCCGACGAGTAGTAAGTTGTGAGGGATGGAGTAGATCACAGTGGTTATATCCAAGAAAATCTGGATAAATGTGTGGTTGATTTTGTCGATGCCTTTTGTTATTGTGTCAGTTAGGGATGTGATGAGAGTTTCAATTCCATGGTGCGGTCGGAATCTGTGTTGGTGTTGACCTAGTGGGGCATGTTCTTTATTGTCCCTCCACATCTGGATAGGAGAATCTTTTTGAGCGGTGTCCACAGAGAAGCAGGAGGCCAGTTCACATTTTAGGGGGGCTCAGGATTCATCCATGGCTGTTGCAGGGTCACCGGCCCAAGGGGGGAGTTCGGAACCACTGGTGGAGCCCCACATCAGTAAGCACGATGCTGAAGGGCCCCCTATTGCCCACAGTCGGGAAGAGGAGGGTGCTTGGGGGGGAAGTTCCCCTGAGTTCATGCTCCTAATACACCAAGCTTTCTGCATGAAGCAATGGGGGGGGGGGCAAAAAGGTCTTCTCCGGCACTTCTACATGGCAGCAGGCACAGGCACTCCGCCAGCAGATGCGTCAGTTTCTCTGAATGCTGGCACTATTGGTGCTGGCAATATCTGCAGGTATTAGGGAGTTAATTGAGCTGGTCCCTTGGACGTGAGCACATATGAGACCATTGCAGAGGGTGCGGCTGTACCACTGTTTGCCAAAGAGACACCCACTGACGCAGCAACACTAGCTCCAGCTGGGGAGGCGCATTCCAAGGTCTGCGTGGCTCAGGATCAGTGGACACTGGAGGAGAGTGGCTGGTCCATCAACCGACTGGAGATGAGGGCAGTATTCCTCGCTTTCCAGACCTCCCACTCCTTCCTTCAGGGGAAGGCGGTACAGGTTTTCTTCAACAATACCAGCACCGTGGCATACATCAATCGACAAGGGGGCACAGGAAGTGTGCAGCTGGAAAGCGAGGCCCATGGACTCATGGATTGGGCAGAGAGCCATCTGTAAGGGATATCAATGGCACATGTCATGAGGACAGAGAACGTGATGGCCAACTGCTTGAGTCGGGTTCATTGGGACCCAGGAGAATGGATGCTCAACGACACCATCTTCGCGTAGATAGTCCATAGGTGGGGCATACCGATCCTACATCTCATGGCGACCTTCCAGTCAGCCAAAGAGAGAGAGAATATCGGAAGGCTTGGATGTACTAGTACAGCACTGGCCAGTGAAATGGCTGCTGTATGCCTTCCCCTATGGGTGCTGATAGGGCAGGTTGTGCAACGATTTGAGGCACACCGGGGAATGGTGATTCTTATTGCGCTAGATTGACCGAGGCAGCCATGATACGCAGACCTGGTTTGCCTGACGGTGGATTGGCCATGACGCCTTCCGCTCTGGGTAGATTGTTGGCCCAGGGGCCGATCTGAATGCCTCAAGTGCATCGTTTCTCACTTATGGCTTGGCTCTTGAAAGAGCTAGGTTCAGAAAGTGGGCTACTTGGTGTCGATAATTTCGACATTGTTGAAGGCAACGTATGGCTAATCTTGAGATCTGGTGCGCGGAGCAGCAGGGCCAACCTTTGTCAGTATTGGTGCCCTCAGTGCTGGCTTTTCTGTAGGCTGGCTTGGAGAAGGGTCTGGCCTGCGGGTCTCTACAAGTGCAGGTGGCGGCCATTACTTGCTACCGCGGCAGAATACAAGGAGTGTCCATGGGGACGCAAGGAGCAGCCGTGGTCCATTTTTTGAGAACAGTCAACAGGGCAGGCTGCCTCTGTGATTGGTGGTGCCATCTTGGGACCTCAGTTTGGTTTTAATAGTGTTGGTGGAAGAGCCCTTGAAGCCCCTGCACACTAACAGACCTGATGCTTAAAATGGTGTTCCTTGTGGCAGTCTGTTCCGCAAGGGGAATTTCAGAGCTCCAAGCCTTGTCGTGCAGGTATCCTTTTCTTTCCATATCCAGAGACAGTGAGATCTTGCATCTGGTTCTGTCATTTTTGCCGAAGGTGCTCTCGATGTTTCTTTAGAGTAGTCGGAAGTGTCTGAGGAGGGCTCGGATCCACAGTTGCAACGCCTGGACATGAGAAGAGCCTTGCGACACTATTTGAAGAGGGCAGCTCCATTTTGAAAGTTGAACCGGTTGTTCGTTTTGTTTGGGGAGGCGGTGTCTAAGGCCTCTATTGCCCAATGGATTAAAGAGGTAATAGCTTTCGCTTACCTGTTACACCATCGGTCGGTACCCGTGGGGTTATGAGCCCATTTGACCCAGGCTCAGGCGGCTTCGTGAGTGGAGGCAAGTCTAATTCCGCCGAGAGATATTTGCAGAGCGGCCACACATTCTTTGCTCCATTCCTTTGTGAAGTGGATACTGCGGTGTCAGCAGTGATTAAGAAGATCACTATACTGGTTGAAAGGTGCACAGTGCTCTAAGATGTGCAGGATCGGAAGTTGGCTATCTTGTTGAAGCAGGCTTTTGATATTAATGCCCTTTCGTTACAAACATCCGTCTGTGGAGCTTGTGTGGCTCGGGCTTGCCTGCGGAAGGCACAGGGTGTTCTGGAGCCCAACATCGAATCTTTGAACTCTGAAGATCCAGCGGAGTCGGTGGCCATATTGGAGTCGGGGTCTGCTTATCTAGTGGATGCCTTCTGTGATCTCATTAGAGGTCCAGAGAAGAGCATGGCTTCCATAGTAGCAGCAGCATGTCGCTATTGCTGGTTGCAAGACTGGGCGGCAGATTTCTCCTTTAAGTCCCAGCTTAGTAAGCTACTTTTCAAAAAGCAAGCTGTTGTTTAGTGAAGATCTTGAGAAGTGGGTTAAGGACTTAAAGGAGTCGAAAGGAGGTCGCCTACCAGAAGTCAAGCCGAAGCAGGCGCGAGGTGGAGGCCCGGCACAGGTCAGCCACAAGATTTTCAGCATTTTTGTGCCGTCCGTGAGCTGGGGGATGCGAAGGGTGGGAGAATTGGATAAGAGGTCCTGTCAAAGGTTGATAATCTTTAAACTGAAGAATAGAGTGACTTGTTCCGCCGTTGGAGCAAGGGATGCGTCGGACAACTGGGGGGAACGAAGGAAGCAGAAACCACAGCATAAAGCTGCTTAGTTTGGTTGGGGGAGGAGAGAATGCTCGAAGAATAAAAATCTCTCTCAGCAGCTGTGATGGTGGCCCGGTAGTGGGCCAGATGTTTGCAGAAGCAATTAAGGGCATTAATGGAGCGAGAGCGATGCTGGTGTCTCTCAGTCCTGTGCAGCTGAGTGCATAGTAGATGTAGAACAGCATGAAACAAGAGGAAAAGAAAACCTATATGGTCCTCCAAAGAAGTGGCTGCACAAATAAAGGCAAAAAATACAGCTTTTACAAAATTCAGAAAACTGCAAACAGAGGAACACAGAAAAGAATACAGGATAAAGCTGAGCCAAAGAGAAATAGGGATAGCAAAAGCAAAGGTAGAAGAAATGATGGCTAAAGATGTGAAGCATACAGACAAAACATTTCAGGTATATTCAGGAGAAGAAGATCAGACTCAAAAGTACCACGGATGGATTCCTGAAAAGTGACATTGAAAAAGCAAAAATACTGAACAAATACTTCTGTATTCATTAAAGAAAATCCTGGAGAAGGACCATGTATGATTGACAATTATACAAATGGGAATGGAATAGATACCACACCATTCACAGATGATGTGTTTGAACAGCTTGAAAAACTAGATAATAGGGGAAAGCTGCCTGAGACAGTCAGAAAAGCCATTATCACCAAACATCAAAGAAGGACAAGGCCATGTCCAAAGAGCTTGGCTACAGTTCGCAATATTTTCTGCTCCTGAACTGTCAAGAACCTCCCAGTACATGGTGGGAAGAGGAAAATTAATCCAAGAAGTCTTCAAAGGTTAGTGCAGTGTTCGAAAAACACCACGTACAACATCCAAAGCGCCTATGGCTGACATGGAGCAATCTGAAGTGGTGGCTTCAACCCACATCATATGCCATGCACTAAACAAAGGACTTCATGAGCGAAGGCCAAGGAGTACCCCACTGCTCATAGATGGACTTAAAAAAGGCTTCCTCATCTTTCCTCAAACCGACCTTGAGAAACCACAATCCTGCTGGGAAAATATTCTGTTCACAGATGAAACCAACCTTGAGCTCTTCGGCAATGCAGAGCAGCGATACATTTACAGGTGAAGAAATGAAGCTTATAAGGAAAAAAACACCCTACAGTTAAATATGGTGGCGGTTCCATAATGTTGTGGGGCTGTTTTGTTTCCTCAGGAACTGGAGGTCTGGAATGTATTAAAGGAATCATGAAATCAGAGCACTACTAAGGTATTCTGGAGCGAAATGTGCTACCTAGTGTCAGAAAGCTAGGTCTGCGTTGGAGGTCATGGGTCCTCCAGCAGGATAATGACCCAAAACATACATCCAAAAGTACAAAGGAATGGTTAAAAAAGGAAAAAAAATGACTGTTTTAAACTGGCTAGCAATGAGTCCTGATCTCAATCCAATCGAGAACCTTTGGAAAGAGCTGAAATCAGCCATTGGTAAAAGGAATCCTGGAAACATTCGTGAGCTGGAACAAATCACAGTTGAAGAGTGGGAGAAACTACCAGCAGACAGATGTAGGAAACTTATAGATGGCTACAAGAAATGTTTGGGGGCTGTCATCGCTGCCAAGGGTTGTGAAACCAAATATTAGTGAAGGGTGCCATTAATCCTATTTAGGTCATATTTAGTTTTTTTTCTCATAAATTGCTTCATCTAAGTTGCACAGACATCTTTTTTTTTGTATATCTTTGAACATACTATTACAAAATTATAATGACATACACTTAGAATATTTTGAGCATTTTGGAGACTTAGTGGACTGGAATGACCTATACCCAACTTCGTAGAGTTCTTATCATCAATCCCTCCCATCCCTTTTAACTACAGAAACCCACCTAACCTCTGTATGGACAAAGAAAAGATGATATTTGTAAATAATATAAAATGTTTTCTGTAAATATGTTTTGACAAGTTAGCGTAGTTACTCACCTGTAACAGGTGTTCTCCAGGAGCAGCAGGAATCAGTCCTCACTTATGGGTGACGTCGGCGCCGACGGAGCCCTCGCGGAGCAATTTTCCCCAGCTTTCAAAGAAAGCCTTTGGGAATTGCAGCGCGCATGCGCGGTCGTCTTCCCGCCCGAGGGTGCCATCTTAGCCAGTCAGATGACATAGCTAAAAAAGACAGCATAAAAATTTGCAAAAAGAACATAAGCAGACGATTGCAACTCCAAGGGGAGGAGGGAGGGTAGTGAGGACTGATTCCTGCTGCTCCTGGAGAACACCTGTTACAGGTGAGTAACTACGCTTTCTCCAGGACCAAGCAGGAAGTCAGTCCTCACTTATGGGACTCCCAAGCTCAAGGCTACCGGAGACCCTAAGCACAAAAATGAGCTCCCTCTAGCTCAGCAGCACAGAAGGATAGAATCTTCGCTGAATTATCACCCACCGGTAGCCCACATCCGGGATGGAGGGTAGGAGTTGCTCAGACCTCAAAGAGATTACGGAGGACTGCCTGTCCGAAAGCACTGTCCCTACGGGACTCCCTCTCGAGACAGTAATGGACCGCAAAAGTCTGGCTCGAAGACCAAGTAGCGGCCCGGCAGATGTCTGCCAGCGGAACAGAGCGGAGGTAAGCCACTGACGTGGCCTTTGCCCGAACGCAATGAGCCGTGACTCGACTTTCTAAGGAGAGTCCGGCTGCCCCATAAGCCCAAGAGATACAGTCCGCAACCCAGATGGACAGAGTACGCTTGGAGACCGGGAGCCCCAATTTATTGGGGTCAAAAGACACAAAAAGCTGAGCAGCTTTACGGTGCTCCCGCGTACGGTCAAGGTAGAAGTTCAATGCCCTTCTACAGTCCAGGGTATGGAGGACCGTCTCAGCTCGGCTGGAGTGTGGTCTGGGAAAGAAGGTTGGAAGTACCACCTCCTGATTGATGTGAAAAGGGGAGACCACTTTAGGCAGAAATTTTGGGTGAGTCCGTAGGACTACCCTATTCTTGTAGAACCTAGTGTAAGGGGGATCAGACACGAGGGCCTGCAATTCACTTACGTGTCTAGCGGAAGTGAGGGCTATCAAGAACAGTGTTTTCCAAGACAGAAAACGGAGAGAACAGGTAGCCATAGGTTCAAAAGGCGGACAGGTGATCCGCTGCAAAACCACATTCAGGTCCCAGTCAGGCGCTGGCGGGCGCAGAGGTGGTTTAAGTAGAAGGAGACCTCGGAGAAACCTCGCTACGAGAGGGTCATTGGAGAGAGGTCTGCCGTCCACTGGCACATGATGTGCTGAAAGAGCACTGAGGTGAACTTTGACGGAGTTGGACTTAAGTCCCAGATTAGAGAGGTGCAGCAAGTACTGCAAGATCACCGACACCGGGCAGGAGAAGGGATCCTGAGACTGTTGGGTACACCAGACTGCAAAGCGACGCCATTTAAGGGCGTAGCATTTGCGGGTAGAAGGCCGTCGCGAAGCCAAGACGACCTCCTCCACCTCCGCCGGCAGGAGAAGGGGAGCAAGGACTACCCTCTCAGCAGCCAGGCCATGAGGTTGAGAGACCTGAGGTTGGGGTGCAGGAGGGACCCCTGATCCTGAGTGAGGAGATCCGGTTGTACCCCCAGAGGGATTGGATCCTCCACCGCCAGTTGCAGCAGGAGCGGAAACCACGGCTGCCTGGGCCAGCGAGGGGCCACCAGGATCATGAAGGCTTTGTCTCGGAGAACCTTGAAAAGAGTCCGAGAGACCAGCGGGATGGGAGGGAAAGCGTACAGAAGGCTCCCCGACCACGAGATCAGAAAGGCGTCCGCCGCCACCCGAAGGGGGTGTGGCCGACGAGAGCAGAAGCGAGGAAGCTGCCGGTTGTGAGGACTGGCAAAGAGATCCACCGTGGGGAGACCCCACTTGAGGAAGAGCTTCTGAACTACCAAGGGATCCAGACGCCACTCGTGCGGCTGGAGGACCCTGCTGAGTTTGTCTGCAAGGCAATTTTCCTGGCCCGGGAGATAAACTGCCTTGAGGAGAATGCCGTGACTGACGGCCCAAGAGCAGAGCTTCTGTGCCTCCCGGCAGAGGAGGAAGGAGCCCGTGCCCCCCTGCTTGTTCACGTAGAACATGGCAACTTGATTGTCCGTCTGGACAAGGACGGACTGTTGGGAAGTCAGGTGGGAGAAGGCCTTGAGAGCCAGGCGGATCGCCCTGAGCTCCAGGAAGTTGATCTGCTGAGCAGACTCCCACGTGGTCCAGAGGCCCTGAGTACGTGCCTCTTGGCAATGTGCTCCCCAGCCCAGGAGGGATGCATCGGTGGTCAGCACCCGGGTCGGCTGAGGTGACTGGAAAGGCATTCCGCATATCAGGTTCGGCTGCCGGAGCCACCACCGGAGAGACGAGACCAGCGGCTCGGAAACGCGCACTAGGTCTGCTAGGCCGCCCGTGGCTTGTCGCCACTGCTGGCGGAGACACCATTGAGCAGACCGCATATTCAGGCGGGCATTGGGGGTCACATGGACGGTGGAAGCCATATGGCCGAGCAGTCTCAGGAAGCGCCTGGCGGAGACCAGGGGCTGGCTGCGAAAGCGGTCGGCTAGGTCCATGAGCCGTTGAGCCCTGTCGAGCGGTAGGAATGCTCGTGCCTGAGGAGTGTGCAGCCTTGCGCCGATGAACTCGAGATCCTGTGAGGGGAGCAAAGTGGACTTTGCGAAGTTTATAACAAAGCCCAAGTGCTGCAGCAGAGTCACCGTGCGGCACGTGGCGTTGGTGACCTCCTGAGCGGACGCTGCTCTGATGAGCCAGTCGTCGAGGTACGGAAAGACATAGAGGCCGTGAAGCCGGAGATGGGCCGCCACGACCGCGAGACATTTTGTGAAGACTCGCGGTGCGGAGGACAGGCCAAAGGGCAGTACTCTGTACTGGTAATGATTTCCTGCCACCACAAACCTTAGGTATTGGCGGTGGCTTGGGTGGATGAGGATGTGCGTGTAGGCATCCTTTAGATCCAAGGAGCATAGCCAATCTCCCTGCTGGAGGTAGGGCAGAAGGATTCCAAGGGTAAGCATTTTGAACTTCTCCCGCACAAGGAACTTGTTGAGGTTGCGCAAGTCCAGGATGGGTCTGAGGCCCCCTGTTCTCTTTGGTATCAGAAAATACCTTGAATAAAAGCCTTGACCTCTCAGGTGGTGTGGCACCGGTTCCACCGCCTGTTCCTGCAGAAGACCTGCTAACTCCTGAAGGAGCAACTCCCTGTGCAGAGGGGGGCGCGGAGGTTCTCCCGGAAAATAGGAGGGAGGGACCTGATGGAAGTGGAGAAGATAGCCTTCTCGCACGACCTGAAGTACCCAGGCATCTGCGGTGATGCTGGACCACCTGTGGGCGAAGTGAACCAGCCGGCCTCCGGTGCTGGGAGGAACCAGCGGGGGGGGAGAGGCTATGCTTAGCGAGTCAAAAGCCCCCACCCTGCTGAGCAGGGGCTGGTGGTGCAGGCTTGGGGGCTTGCTGCCTACGGGACCCGTTACCCCGTCCCTTGGCCTGCTGGCCCTGTTGGGGAGCTGCAGGGGCCTGATAATGGGGGTATTGTTTGTAGGCAGCCGCCTTCCTCGGGTAAAAGGACTTTTTCCCCGAGCCCTTCTTTTTCTGGGAAGGGGCGGAGGTCTTCCTAGAAAGCCTGGTCCTGGTGAGAGTTTCAGTCTCAATTTGCGCAGCCTTTTCCGCCATGGGCTTGCCAAAGAGGTTTTCGCCTCGGCAGGGGACATCGACCAACTTGTCCTGCACCCAGGGCTCAAGGTCTGACGACTGAAGCCAAGCCTGTCGGCGGGCACCGATGCCGGCTGCGGCCACTCGAGCCGAGGCCTCAAAGCCATCATAGGCTGCTCGGGACATGAACTTTGAGCATTCCCGAATGCCAGTGGACAAGGCTAGGAACCTCCGCAAGGGCTCCTCGGAGAGACCAGCGGAGAATCCGGCTAGCTCTTTAGCCAGATCCCGGAGATACATGCCCATGTATAGCTGGTACGTCTGGACACGACATGCGAGCATAGAGCCCTGGAAGCACTTCTTGCCAAGGCCATCCAGGTTACGGGCCTCCCTGCCAGGAGGCACCGAGGAGTGCATCTTCTGGCTCTTAAGACGATGCATGGCCGATTCCACTACCATGGAATGGTGTGGCAGCTGTGCCTTTTGAAAGCCAGGGCTCTTGCGGACTCGATAGATAGAATCGACCCGCTTGCTCAGGACCGGCGAGGAGGCCGGACTCTCCCACATGTGGAAGAGTAGTCGTTCCAGCATAGGAGGAACCGGCACAGTAAAGTGTTCCCTCGCGGGAGAGTCATACTGGAGGGCGTCGAGCTCCTCGGCTCGAGGCTCCTCCTCGGGATCCGCAGGGAAGGCCAAAGCCTTGGCCATATCCCTAACGAAGTCCGAGAACCGGGCATCCTCCGGGGGGGACTGCTTCCGAGGCTCGGACTCCGGTGAGTCCGATGGGACACACCGAGTCCGGAAAGAATCAGGTGACTCTTCCTCCTCAGACTCCCAGACCGACTCCGACGAGGACTCGGTGGGGTCGGCCCGGACAGGGTGCGGCGCCAGCCGCCCCGACGTCGAGGGAGTCGGCGTCGGCGACCTCGGTCCCGAACGGGAGGCCGAGGGTGACCTCGACCGAGGATCGACTCGAGTTCTCATCGACTCGAGGATCGGCTCGGTCTCCGGGGTCGACTTGGACGTCGACGTCCCGGCGGTCGGGGCAGCGGCGCCAGCGAAGCCAGCGAGCAGTGCCCTCTGCTGGTCCATGAAGGCAGACAGTCTGCTCTCCAAGGCCGTCAACCTGAGTCCGAGCTCAGGTGACCCAGCAGTCCCCGACTCGGGCCCCGACGGCGTCGGGCCCGACGTCGGCTGTCGCGGAGGCGAGTCCAGAAGGACTTACCCGGGCAGGCATCTCCGACTCCAGGCGAGGTCGCTTCGGGATGTGTTCCTTCTCCAAGGACCCGGGGCGGCTGTCGGGGCTATGCGACCTGGCCCTCGCGGAACCAGGAGCGTCCACCGACGCCGCCCTCGCGGGTTTCACCTTCCGGCTATGGTCCCCGGAGGGAGAACCCCGGTCGGAGGAGCTCCAGCGACGGTCCGAGCTGGAGCCTTTCGACACGGAGGCCTCCGACGAGGTCCGGGTACGGCTGGGGTCAGCGAAGATTCTCTCACGCTGATGCCGCTGACTTCTCAACGCCTTTGAGGACAATTTGCTGCAGGGCCCACAGATCAGTTCCTCATGATCAGGGCCCAGGCAGCGGAGGCAAAAGTCGTGTGTGTCGGTCAGTGACATATTTCGGTCACACCGACCACACCGCTTAAACCCACTGGCAGCCATCGGGGGAAAAAGGGCCCCTGCGAGGTCAAAGGACCGGGCTGCCAGGGAAAACGAAAACGAAAGCTGACTAAGTCAGAAAAACCGAAAAAAAGTAAGAGGACTCGTGACCGGCGTCGCGAGTCCGGGCGGGAAAAAGATCGGCGTCGAACCGAAGGAAAAAAGGATAAAATAAAGAGGAAAATCAACTTTTTCGCGGGGACAAGACAGGGACGTCTGTAGGGCTCCGCGGAAAAAAGAAGACTGGCTAAGATGGCACCCTCGGGCGGGAAGACGACCGCGCATGCGCGCTGCAATTCCCAAAGGCTTTCTTTGAAAGCTGGGGAAAATTGCTCCGCGAGGGCTCCGTCGGCACCGACGTCACCCATAAGTGAGGACTGACTTCCTGCTTGGTCCTGGAGAACTAATGTTACACACATGTTTTAAAGTTTAATGTAACCGTTCTGTTTATTGTAAACTGCCCTTGATCTTTGGAAGGGGCGGCATAGAAGAAATGTTTAAATAAATAAATAAGGAGTTTCCAAGATGGCCACGGAGAGTTTTTGCTGAATGAGGGAAGTTGAGGGCTTTTCCCTTGGTGCCCCAGCTACCTTCCACTGGTCCTATGGATCGTTTTGTTTCACTTACCCCGGACCAAAGAAAGGAGGTTCGAGCCGGCTTGGCAGTGTTGGGTGAGGAGTCCTTAGTGCCGCCGTCGGATGTTGAGACATCTCTCTCCCCCCCACAGAGGACGCCGCCGGAACGCCCCTCTGCAGCAAGTCCTGTCTCTGCCGCGTCGACACCCCCCGAGGTGGGGGCTGAGGAAGTTGCTCGAGGGGAGCTGGCCAATGGTGCGGTCTTGCTGACCCCTGATGGAATCAGGGAGGCGTCTGGCGTGTTAGTGACGGCGGAAATTCTAGACTTACCACTATCAGAAGAAGTATGTCTTCCACAAGTTGCTGCTTCTCAGTTGCCTGCCTCGACTTTTCTTCTACCCAAGCATAAGGTCTTCATGCTGGAATCAATTTGGGAAGCTATCGCTACTCTTTCTGGAGCCGTCCAGTCCCAGTCTTTGGCCTTTGTAACGCAGATTCAAGCAAATAAACAGCACATTCAGGAGAATGTCGGTAAGAGCGAGACAGTTGTGTCTGTATGAGAGTCTTTGAAAACATCGGTAACTGATCATGGAACCCAGTTAATGACTCTTTCAGATTTGTCTTCTACTTTGTCTAAAGATAATGGGATTCTTCAATATAAATTAGAAGTACTGGAAAATGCTGCTAGGGCTGCAAACCTGCGGGTCCTAAATTTTCCACAAACCCAGGGGGTAACAGCGCTTGACATGTTTAAAAAAATACAAGAAATTCTGAAGGTCCCTGCAGATTTATTTCTGTCACTGACTAAGGTATATTATCTCCCTCGCGGAAAAGGGATTTGGTGGTTCCACCTGATGTGTCTAATGTGGATTTTGATGTCCTGAATGTCTCAAATCTTCTTGAGGATACTGGTGGAGGAGTTTGTATACCAGCTACTCTGATAGTTCAATGTGCCTTGGTCTCAGACAAGGAATGGCTCCTGAAGATGTTTTTCAAGAAGCGGATGGAGACTTTCCTTGGGCTATCTATCTCTGTTTCCCGATCTTAAAGGGAAACTCAGAAGCGGCGGAAACAATTTTTGTTATTGAAAGCTGGAGTGTTGCAACTTGGAGGGTCTTTCTTTCTACGCTTTCCATGTAGATGCCTGGTTATATATACATCTATTAGATATTTTTTCACTAATCCTTTAGATCTTGCTACCTTTATTAATGCCAGGATATCCACAAATGATGTGCTAGAATAATGTATATTCTCTGCTTATTTCTTGTAGGTTTGGGGTCTCTCATGGCCATACTTTATTCTTGTTGATGATTTCTCAAGAGTAATCTTTGCTATAGACCAGGTACTCCTGCCCTGGTTTATTTTTTCTTTCTCCCCCCTCCGCAAATGTGGGCTATATGGGAGTTACTGGATATGTTTCTTTGAGTGTATCATGTTTAACTTTTCTGTATGTATTACTCATTTTTCTTGCAAGATTTTTAAATACACCAGCAAGAAAAGATTTACACAATCTATAAATAAATAAGATAGTGGATACAACATACCTAAAATGCAAGGGTGCCAATAATGTTGGCTACAACTGTAAAACATCTTTCCTTAACAGGAAGCCCATGCACTTTCCTCAACAATGGTCAAGCACTTTCCTGTGCTTAGTGTAATTGTGTTAATATGCATAACAGGCATGTGCTACTCTGAAAACATGGTGTATATATCATATATCTTGAAATAAAAATATTTTTAATGAAATAGGTAATGATTTATTACAAAGTTTCAAAAATGCATTTGGTTTTAAGCATTATTATATACGTCAAAGACATAAAACTGGCTATGTACATTAACCTTGGACTTACAAAATGCATTAGAAACAAAATGTGGCAGACCAGTAACTACCTGTATGTAGCCAGCACTTAAACAAAGCCATGCACTAGTAAGCTTAGGTAAATCTCAGACACTGGTGGTAGGGGAAAGACAGGGGAGGACTTTCAAGAGAAGAAACTATAACATGTTGCACGCAAGCCCGAAGCTGAGGGGTAATAACAGAATTTAATTCCTGAATGGAGAGATGCTTCTGGTAAACTTACGGCAAGGCTTATCTGATCCACTAGAAGGAAAGGGGAGGACGACAACATTGAACAGTAGGAAGAGAGACATGGTGCTTGCTTTCTTTCCCCTGCAATAAAACCATTTTATTCCAAGTACAGTCTCATTTCATTTTTTTAAAATAATGCATGGCTGGATTGAGACGCACAGGTATGTAACCATGCAAACACTGAAAGATACATTTATGTTTCTTAATTAAGCAAATCATTCCACAAAATAATTTGTTGATTACAATATTGTGTTACCTAAGACTAAGAAACCAATTTCCATTAGGACATACCATGGATGTTTTAAATTATGCCTATATTCAGCAATCCATGCAGATGGTCCATTTAGACATATAATCTTATTAACACTAGGGATTTTATGTTGGTTATTTTAGTATTTGTATAGTGTGCTGTAAGAAAGACAACCTATAAAAGAGGAATCTTTACATATTTATTTGTGGTGTTTTTATACTGCTTTATCAGCAAAATCAAGGCAGTTTACATAGAACAAGACAATAAAATACATTGCTGAAGAGCATTAATCACATTATAACTAGAACATTAAATGAAACATATTTACATGAATAGTGCAGTTAGGTGTAGCGTTCAGAGGTTGTACCTTAGTCCATGAAGAGGACGTGTTGCTATGAGAAGTAATCAGGGAATTATTGTAATTATGCAGGATATATGCTAGGTCTAGGTATCTTAGTTTGATAATATTCAGTGAACAGGTGTGTTTTGATTAGTTTTCGGAAGGTGGCTACTGAAGTGGTTTGTGGTCTTCATTATAAAGCATATGCGGACAGACGTTAAGGATCTTAATATGTACACCTTAGAGGAAAGGCAGGATAGAGGTTATATGATTGAGATGTTTAAATACCTCCGTGGCATAAATGTTCAGGGAGAGAGCCTCTTTCAATTGAAAGCAAGTTCTGCTACGAGGGGACAAGGGATGAGGGTGAAGGGAGATAGATTCAAGAGTGATATGCGGAAATATTTCTTTACGGAAAGAGTAGTGGATCTGTGGAATAGTCTCCCAGTGGAGGTGGTAGAGATGAGGACAGTAACTGAATTCAAAAAAGCATGGGACAAACACAGAGGATCTCTAAAGGTAAAAAGGGGACTGTTGTAGTTGTTGATATGGAAGGACAGACTAGATAGGCCATGTGGTCTTTTTCTGTCGTCATATTTCTATGTTTCTAAGTGGCCAGGGGCTCGAACAGCAGTTTGGTGAGCTGGGAGAGTACCATGTTGAGGTCCCAGTCTGCCGCTGGAGGGCGGAGATGTGGCTTGGATAACAGGCGGTCCAAGAGGAACCTGGAGACTAGGGGTTGGCTTGAGAGGGGTTTCCCCTCAATAGGGTGGTGATGAGCTGCTATGGTGCTCAGATGCACCCTCACTGAATCAGATTCAGCCCGGTCTGGGACAGGTGCCGTAGGTACTGGAGTACTAGTTGCACGTGGCAGAAGAAAGGATTCTCCTCCCTTTCCACACACCAGGCAGAGAACCTCCACCACTTGAAAGCATAAGCCCATCTGATGGAGGGTTTTCAGGAGGCCAATAGGATCTCCTTGACTTCCCCTGGAAGATTGAAAGGGGCCGCCCTTTCAGCAAGCATGCTCTTAGCATTAACGACCCCAGATTGGGATGCAGGAGAGAGCCCTCCTCCTGGGACAGAGGTCCGGGGTCCAACCCCAGTGGGACTGGGAGTGCACCGACAGGGAAAGCAACAGTGGGAACCAAGGTTGCCTGGGCCACCTGAGGTCGATCATTATAACTGACACCTTCTCACTCTGGAACCTGAAGAGGGTCCTGGCGACCAGGGGGGGGAGGGGGGGGAAGAGTCAGTGGGAATGCATAGAGTAGACCTTCGGACCACAAGATCAGGAAGGCATCTGCCAGCACTCTCCCTGGGTCGACTGATGCGAGCAGAAGTGAGGCAGCTGCGTGTTGTCTGGGAAGACAAATAGATCCTTCACAGGCCTGCCCCAGAGGTGGAAGAGCTGCTTCGTTACTCTGGGTTTAGGCGCCACTTGTGTGGATGAAGGACTCTGCTCAGCCTGTCCGCTAGACAGTTGTCCTGGTCCGGGAGGTACACTGCTCGCAGAAGCATGGTTGCGTACTGCGAAGGAGAGGAGGGCTATTGCCTCCTGGCAGAGGGAGTACGAGCCCATGCTCCCGCCCCCCTGCTTGTTGATATAAAACATGGTGACCTGGTTGTCTATCTGGAGCAGTACAGGCCGGTGTCGCAGGTGATGGTGGAATGCTTATAGGGCTAAAAGACTTCCCTGAGCTCTAGGAGTTTGATTGTAAGAGTGACTCCTCCTGAGACCAGCTGCCCTGTGTGTGGTGGTCCCCACAATGCGCCCCCCAACCCAAGAGGGAGGCGTCTGTGGTGCAGGTGCCTGGAAGGGCATCCTCGCCTGGAGTTCTCTGCGAGCGGAGGCAACATTGGGCTGTCCACATGTGTAATCAGCCTTAGGGCGTGATGTGGACTGTCAAGGCCATATGGTCCAGCAGGTGGAGGAGAAGGCAAGCCGGTACTGATTGGCGGCGTTGTACCTCTCCTGCCAGTTGCCTGAGGTATTCTGCCCTTTCTCTTGGGAGGACGCCTTGACCTGTAATGTGTCCATCTGGGCACCTATGAACTCCAGACTTTGTGCTGGACAGAGTTGGGATTTGGGTTAGCTGATGAAGAACCTCAGGTGCTGCAGTAGGAGGGTTGCACGTTCTGCGGCCTGACTGACCTCTGAGGCCGTACCACCCCTGATTAGCCAGTCATCTAGTTAGGGGAAGACGAAAGCCTCTCGTAGGCGCAAGTGGGCGACCATTGGCAAGGAGGCCAGGCCAAAAGGTAGCACATTGTACTGGTAGTGCCCTCCTCCCATCACAAATCATAGGTACTGCCTGTGGGAAGGGTGGATCAGGATATGTGTGTATGCATCCTTTAGGTCCAAGGAGCACAGCCAATCTCCCTGGTGGAGGTAAGGCAGCAGTGTTCCAAGGGAGAGCATCTTGAACTTCTCCCTCACCAGAAATTTGTTTAAATTTCTCAGGTCTAGTATGGGCCTGAGGTCCCCAGTTCTCTTGGGGACAAGGAAGTATCTGGAGTAGAAGCCTTTTCCCCATAGGTGCTTGGGTACAGGCTCTACTGCGTTGTCCCTGAGCAGACCTGTGAGTTTTGAGAGCAGAAGGGTCTGGTGAAGGAGAGGGTCGCACCGGCTCTCCTGAGAAGAATCTGGGTGGTACCTGCTGTAGGTGGAGGAGGTACCCCTTTCATATTTCCTGCAGTACCCACTGGTCTGAGGTGACATTGGCCCATCTGTGGGTGAAGAGCGCCAGGCGGCACCCTGTGGGAGGAGGGGTGGCCCTGCCCTAGGAGTCAAAAGCTCCCCCTGGGTTGGGCTGGAGCTTGGGCCTGGAGCTTCTCAGCTCTATGGCCTTGCTCTTAGGGTGAAAACCCTGTTGCTTGGCCTGAGAAGGGCTGGTAGTGGAGACTCTGTTGGAAGGGCCCCTTTTTCCTTTGGGACAGGGGTCTTTTCCCCGAGAGTTTCTTATGAGGAAAGGAAGAGGTCTTTTTCGAGAGCTTCTTTCGGGTCACTACATCAGTCTTTATCTCGGCCGCCTTGTAGGCCATAGGTTTGCTGAACAGGTTCTCTCCGGTGCAGGATATATCGAGCAGCTTGTCCTGGACCCATTGCTCGAGGTCTGAAGACTGTAGCCAGGCTTGGCATCGGGCACTGGAGGTGGAATAGTCTCCCAGTGGAGGTGGTAGAGATGAGGACAGTAACTGAATTAAAAAAAGCATGGGACCAACACAGAGGATCTCTAAAGGTAAAAAGTGGACTGTTGTAGTTGTTGTTATGGAAGGACAGACTAGATAGGCCATGTGGTCTTTTTCTGTCATCATGTTTCTATGTTTCTACTCAAACTGCTGATTCGAAGCTGTCATAGGCTGCCCGGGAGAACAATTCTTGATCCTGGAGGTCAGAGCTTGGAACCATTTTAGGGGTTCACCGGCAAGCCTCACTGAAAACCCAAACAATTCATGGGTTAGGGCCTTCACATACATTCCTATGTATATCTCATAGGCCTGGATTCGACATCCCAGCATCGAGCCCTGGTAGCACTTATGCTCAAGGGCATCGAGGGCCCTAGCATCCCTTCCAGGGGGAACAAAAGAGTGAGTCTACTGGCTCTTAAGTTTTTGCATGGTTGACTTGACAGCCATGGAGCTATGTGGGAGTTGGGATTTGTGGAACCCCGGCTGACCACTGGTACCAACGCCAGGGTCTCCCACATTCTCAACAGTAGCCACTCGAGGATCGGCTGCACCGGCACCGTGAGTGTATCCTTGGGTTGAGACTTGTACTGGAGAATCTCCAGTTCTTCGGTGTGCGGATCCTCCTCCGCTTTGGTTTGCACTGAGAGAGCCCTGGCCATGTCCTTGACAAAGTCGCAGAAGGCCATGTCTTCCAGAGGAGAATGGTGCCGGGGCGCTGGGGGAGACGGGTCTGAGGGAATGTCGCTGTGCTGTCTGGTTTATGGGGGATGTCTCGTCATCGGTCTCCCACTCGGAGTTGAGGGGTGACAATGAATCCTAGGCCCTGTGACTCCTTGCCTCGAGGCTGGCACTGAGGGGCCGGCGGCCTCCAGAGGACCTGGGGTCCAAGTCGCGGATACTGGTCGGGGAGGATGGATGCCTGAGGAACGGGACTGGGACTTTGACTGGTGCTGAGGATTTACCCGAGGCTAGTAGCGCTCAGAGATCAGCTCGACGATCGGGGACTCCCCCGCAGTCGGGGGCCGGTCGTTGGGGCAGATGATGCAGACAAACCAGCCATCATTGCCTGCTGCAGGGCCAGGATAGCAGTGATGTTCTGCTCCAGGGCCACCATTCTGGTTTCCAAGCCAGAACGCTCTGCAGCTCTCAGCATGGGTACCGAGGATCTCGGGCCTGGTACCGGCACTCTTGCGAGTGCATCCTTGACAAGGACTATGGCCTCGAGGAATGTTGCACAGTCTCTGCCGGCCAAGGAATCCTTCTTGAGGACCTTGGTAGGGTGCTTCTTGGAGCCACCCGAATCCCTCCAAGCAGTTTTACCGGGTTTCTCCAGTGGAGCCTCGACAGACTTAGATGATTTTTTCTTCTCTCTCTCAGGGTCTGGGATCTTCTTGGAGGAGCCGCCGCTGCGGGACTCAAAGGACGCTCGGGCCTCACGGGACGTGCTGGGCTTGGAACTCTGTGTTGGGGAGGGCAGTGTGAGTCGGACCTTGGGAACAGTTTCTCCTGCAACTTCGACCTCTTTTTATTGATCTTAGGCGTCATGGCCTGGCACAGGTGCTGTCATGGTCCGGTCCCAGGCAGCGTAAGCAGCAGTCGTGGTGTTGGTGACTGACATGGTTTGACTGCATGCATTTTGAACCCATCAGGAGACATGATGGGAAACACCCGTCGGGGTTGATGACCCCTGGGCAAAAAAAGGTACGAACGCTGGTCGAGGCAAGCCTCAATAGAAAACAGGGGGAAAGGAACAGAGAACAGCACCAGCTCAAGGCGGGAAGAGGAACTGGTATACAAACCAGGAAAAGTTAACTTTTAAGGATAGAGCAAGGAGTTTTTCCAGGAAAACAGGATAGACATCCGTTGGGCTCTGTGGAAAAAAGGAGACTGAGCAAGATGGTACCCTGGGGCAGGAAAGGGACCATGCATGCGTGGTAGCATGTCCCAAAAGCTCTCTTTGAAAGCTGGGGAAATGCTTCGTGAAGGCTCCGTCGGCACCAAAGTTACCCATATGCGAGGACTGACTTCCTGTTTGTTCCTGGAGAAATCTCCTTTCCCTGCAGCCTGACCCCCGATCGGGCCTTCCATGGCAAGGATCAGGCCGTGGGGATCTCCTTGTACCCCTCACCTGCCTTTGGCGCCCCGGCATCCCCTGATGCCAGGGGCACTTATTCCACCACCGAGAAGGAATAAGTCATAGTAACATAGTAAATGACGGCAGATAAAGACCAATATGGTCCATCTAGTCTGCCCAGTAAGATGGCAAGAGTAGGTGCACCCGCCGCTCCGTGCAGGCCACCCCTCCCCATGTCTGTTTTAGAGGTGAACCCACCGCTCCTTGTAGGACACCCCTATATGTTGAGAAACTGGATAGTTAAGTTTATTTTGATTTTATCCTGTTGCTGTAAAAGTCCCTCGTTTACATGGCCGACCTTGGATGCATAGGACCAACCTCTGAATCAGCCCTGTATGTCCGAGATCATGACGTCACCCACTGTCCACCCTCGCTCCTTCCTTGGCCCAACCCCTCCTTGTCCACAAAGAGAGCTCCCCGCACAACTCGCATCTACGTGTGAGGAGCTCTGTTCCCGCCAGCACGATCCAGGCGTTTAGCGGATCAGATGTCCAGACCCACTAAACATGGGTCAGAATGACCCCCAAAAGTGTTTTGTGTGCATTCTCTTCTTTGTCTGGACTCTGGTTATTCTGGAGCTTAGGTGAAATGGAGCTAAGTTGTGACATATCTTTAATGTAATAATTAGTGATTTATATTGGTATAAACTTTGATATCTGACCACTACGGGTGGCACTTTCGAAGGCATTTACATGGGTAACTGCCCTAGTTACCCGTGTAAATGCCTTATCTGGGATTTTCGAAAGGCACCTACACGGGTGCCCTTCGAAAATCCTGGATAAGTCCGTAACGCATCCAGATGCTATGTGGTTAGCGTTGGGGGCGGAGGAAAGGGCTAAATGGATAGCAGCGATTTTTGATGCTACCTGCTTATCCCTCTGTGCCTTAAAGATAGGCACAGGGGCTAAGCAGGTAGAATTGAAACTCGCTACTACCTGGCTAGTTCCTGCAGCTTCCGGGTTGTGCGTCAAGGGTGAGAGCTGGGTTAGATGGACGGCGGGCAGGCTATGCGCCTGCAGCACATAGCACCGCCCAAATGAAAATTGGGCCCTACATGTACAACTTGCTTCACTGTGCTGCATCAAGGCAACAAATATATAATTTATAGCTGTAATGGCCAAATATCAGCGCTTGTGCATATAGAACTTGATATTCTTTTATTTAACAGTTTGTTTATACCACTTTATCATTTCAATAAAAGCGGTTTACACTGTAACTTAAACAGGGACATTGATAACTTGGATTTTTCTGAGCAATGGAGAGTTAAGTGACTTGCCCGAGGCCACAAGGAGGGCTAGTGGGAATTGAACTCTGGTCTCTGGGTTCCCAAGCCAATACTCTAACCACTAGGCTCCTCCTCCACTCCTTCTGCTATGGCACATAGCTGTCACTGCTAACCTTCAACCCCGGATATTCAATGCCGGGGTCATATGCAGCCCACAGAAGCTAAGCGGGCAATGACGATACTGAGCCATTGCCCAGTTAGCTCCCAAAAGTAAAGATAGGCCAGCTTTTACCCGTGGGTGCTGTCTGATCAGTGCTGCAATATTGCCGCTGCCCAATTAGCGACTGGTGCCGCCACCAGAATGCCCACAACTGGCCCCCATGGCAAGCAGTTAGCACTGGGCGGGTAGCGGGGGTAATCGGGGATATTCAGCGGCGCTACCCATGGCAAGCATAAGAACATAAGATATGCCATACTGGGTCAGACCAAGGTCCATCAAGCCCAGTATCCTGTTTCCAACAGTGGCCAATCTAGGTCATACGTACCCAGCAGTTTCCCCAAAAGACACAGGTTCCGCAATGCTTGTACTGGGTTAAGCATTGATATCCTGGGTCCCTTAATAATGGTTTATGGACCTTTCCTCCAGGAACTTGTCCAAACCTTTTTTAAACCCAGCTACACTAACAGCCTTTACTACATCCTCCGGTAATAAATTCCAGAGTTTGATTACACGTTGAGTGAAGAAATATTTTCTTTTATTAGTTTTAAATAGTTTACCCTGTACCTTCATTGCATGTCCCCTAGTCTTTCTATATTCTGATGATGTAAGCAATTGATATACATTTACCCGTTCCACTCCGTTCATTAATTTATAGACGTCTATCATATCTCCCCTCAGCCGTCTCTTTTCCAGGTTAAAGAGCCCTAACCTTTTTAGCCTTTCTTCATAGGAGTATCCTTCCATCCCCTTTACCATTTTGGTGGCTCTTCTCTGAACCTTTTCTAATAATGCTATATCCTTTATAAGATATGGCGACCAGAATTGCACACAATATTCAAGGTGCGGTCGCACCATGGAACAATATAGAGGCATTATAATATCTTTTGTTTTATTTTCCATTCCTTTCCTTATCATACCTAGCATTCTATTTGCTCTCTTGGCTGCCGCTGCACACTGGGCTGAGGGTTTTAACATGTTATCCACAATGAGCAGTTAGCACTGGGGCGGGTAGCGGGGGTAATCGGGGTATTCAGCAGTGCTACCCATGTTAGTACCGCTGAATAGCCCGCTAAGCGGCATTTACACAGTTTACAGGTCTGAATATCAGGCCCATAGATTATAAATATGTGATAATTTGCTCCATCCTAGACTTACCTCCTTTTCCTATATATAATTCTGAGTGTACAACACAGGTACTTTCAATAGTACATATATAGTGCTGTTGAATTTTATACTTATACTTTTGGCCCTGGCTTGTAATTGTTTCCTCCGTGAGCGGACTTGAGTAATGATGTGCTGACCGGCTTCTCACGGATTAGCATGTGCCTCCACTGCACATTCACGACACCTTACTGCTAGAGTGAAGAAGTAAGCTAATGGGTAAAGCAGTGGAAGCCAGAAGACACATTTTCAAGGAGCAGCAGTGGGCTTTGGGCAAGTAATTGAAGCCTCAGCTGCAAGCTTAGATTGTAAACCCTCCAGGGGCTATACTTCAATGCAGCTTGCCTTGAGCTGCTAATGAAAGGCCTGTGCTAAATCCAAATCCCCTTTCCTAAATGTCTTCCCAGTGCAGCTGACTTTAAGAAAGGTTTGGACAAGTTCCTGGAGGAAAAGTCCCTAAACTATTATTAAAGAGGACCCAGGAAATCCACTGCTTACCCTTGGGATAAGCAGCATTTTATTTTATTTATTTATCTAGGCTTATATACACAGCTTTTCTACAAGTCAAAACAGTGTACATTCAGGTACTGTGTATATATTTCCCTTGTCCCTTAAGGGCTCACAATCTATGTATTTGTAGGTTAAGTGGCTTGCCTAAGGCCACAAGGAGCACCTGTGGGAGTAGAAACCCCAGTCCTTCCACCCCAAAGTTGCTGTCCTCTAGCAAGATTTGAACCCCTAACCCTCTAGCCTGAGGTAACTTGTCCCAACCACTAGGCCACTCCTCCCTTCCTTCCAGCTTGGAGTCTGGGTAGTGTTGGGAACATGACAGGTACTTGTGGTCTGGAGTGGCTGCTGTTCGAAACAGGATACGGGGCTTAATAGACTCTTGGTCTGACCCCAGTATGGCATATCTCATGTTCTTATAATATACTTTCTCTTGCTTTGGTTTTAATGCAGACACCATCATTTTCTAGTTGACAAAAGAAGAGCCAAGGTTTAAGGTGTCCCTGCTGGAGTCATAAATCCAGAATTTTCACTTTCAGCTTCATCATCTTCTGAACTTGCCGCATTATGAAACTTAGTCAGCAGAGCAGTGTTAAATGTTGAAAGTGGAGATCTGCCCAACATCTTCTTTGTTTGGGATTTCAGGGGTGTTCCACCTGGAGACCTGGCAAACAACAGCAGCAACGTGTAACAGTCTGCAAGGTCTCAACTCCTTATTAATGAGACGTCTGGGAGGTGGGCCAAAGAGGTTCCAGGGAAGAAACCCCTAGGAAGAAGGAGCATCACAGGAGGGGAGAGATCCAGGCATTTACCCTGGCAGCCAGAAGGCTCAAACGTGCAGGTTTTTAAGGTCCCTGAGATGATGGTGATGTGCACCTACCTCTCAACGCCTGTGTAGCGAAGCCTTGTCATGTGATTCCTAGCCAGGAGCTCAGACTGAAAGCTGACACCATCTGCCAGGTCAGAGGAAAGCCCAGAACCTTCATCAGGCAGACTGCAGAGAAAGAGGTAGGGAGACGTGTATGAGAGTTTCACAGAGACGCCACATTGCTATAGTCTAGCTAAAGAGGACCTTATGCTTAGATGCCCTTACATGCATAACATGTGCTCCAAAGCTTTCCCACCATTCAGTTTCCTTAACCCATGGCTGGAGAGTGCATCAGGAGTTACCTTGACTTGTTTCTGTACCTGTTGCAAACAAACATAAAAGTCAGACAGTATTTTTTCATTTGCAGAGCATTAAATCTTGCTGAGAGGCTGAGCTGCAGGAGCTGTAAGCCTACTTCCGAAAAATGAATGCTCTTGCACCATCCCTACATCATCTCCTGTGGGGCAAGGCCGAGACCACGCTGCAAGATCCAAGGGAAACTGCACTGGGAAAGACAAAATTAAGCATCTTCAAGCTCTCTATAGCTCTATTCAATTCTCTCTCCTCTTGGCTTTAAATAATTGACAGTATAAGAATGCACAGCATCAAATATTGCCTAAAACTGCATTTCATGAGATACATGCTTGATTTAGAAGCAGTTATCATCTCCACTCAGATATGTTGGCAGAAAGCCTCACTTCACAGAGTATGAGAACAGAGTTGTGTCCTGCACCGTAGGAGTAAACAGAACATTGCTTCTTCCACCGTGCAAATTATTTTCCCTTTAACTTTGCAGAAGCTATAATTTAAATAAAGTACATTCAGCTTGGTTAAATTGGATAGTTGATTTTCTTGCAAACAAAATTTAAAAAGCTTCAGATAGTGAAGGACCAGAGATCGACCATGAATTAATGACATGGCTGTTTGCACAAAACTAACATAAAATAGAGGGAGAGCCCTAGATGTGGTGGACTTAGATTTCAGTAAAGCCTTTGACACCAGGGCGGCACAAGAAGAGCAGACACCCTCGCCAATGTAGCAAACAAACACAAGGAGCGAGCAGCATGTGGAGGACACAGGTGCTGTATTCAATACCAACCCCTATGCGTTTCGGCAACTGCCTTCTTCAGGGGGTACACATCCTCAAGGGAAGTACATATAATGCAAATAAATATTTATATAAATAACAGCACAATTAAAAACAGTAATCAAAATTATCTGAAATAAAAACCAAAACAGTAATATTAATGTAACTTGATAAGGATAAAAACATAGTAAAAACAAACATCAGCTAAAAACAGTCAAATTAAAAACGTAAGGCTTATAACAAAACAGAATGCTTAGTAACAGCATAATACAAACATTAATTGTAGAGACTTAAAAAACCCCCATTAAAAAGGAGAGAGATGAGGAGGACCAAGGTTGTGTCTATCACACATTTATAGAGTAGATACTCACAAAAGGCACACTGTGGAGGGTAGTGTCTTTACAAAGACACCAGTCATTTTACAGCAATAGTGCTGTGATGAACTGGACAAAAAATACAGTTAATGGTACGTCAATGCCCAAACCTACTATAACGAAACAATAGTGGGAAAGGAAGGGGGGGGGGGAGAGGATGAAAACATGTAATATTGCCACCATGGGTTATCTTCACAAGAAACAAACGGGGTCGCAGCCAGAGGGAGCGATGGAAAGAGTGTTTTTAATAAATAAACAGTAAATAGAGCATTTGTTTGTAACATGAACAGCGAGAACATAAAATTGTGTATTTTAAAATTAAGAGCTGGGAGAAGCAACAACATGTGTACCCACTATATCAGTCCATATAAAAAGTCAACAACATTTAAAAGAAAATGTATGAATATATAAAAACATCCATTGCACGGTACTTACGTTCAGCACTGCAATGAGACTCATTATATAAGCACTTTTGGTTTTGACTAGACATCCCTTAAGGCTGACCTTTTCTGTAGGTTCACCCACAATTAAATAGGTATGCAAGTGCTTATTTGTGCCCACACCATCATTTATCACACTATGTTTTTAAAAAAACATTAGGTGTCCTCCGTGGTGTGCATGCAAATTATTGAACTTTCACCTTTTTGGCGCGAAATGGCAGTGTTTTTAAGAAGGCCGCCTGCCCGCAGCATAAGCTTTGTAAATCGCTGGATGATTGCATACACAGGACGATGTGTTTGTCTGTTCTTTTGCAGGGTAAGGAACGCCATTTCTTTATACACTATTTTTTCATTTTCAGCTCTTTAAGCTCTCATTTTTTAACAAAAAATTATTTGGTTTTGATAATGCCTCCATCGTAGTTTAGACTGATATATGGGTACACACGTTCTTGCTTCTCCCAGCTCTTGATTTTAAAATGCACAATTTTATCTTTTCACTGTTCATGTTACAAACAGATGCTCTATTTACTGTTTATTTATTAAAAACACTCTTTCCATCAGCTCCCTCTGGCTCCAACCCCCTGTTTGTTTCTTGTGAAGATGGTGGCAATATTTACATGTTTTCATCCCCCCCCCTTCCTTTCCCATTATTGTTTCGTTATAGTAGATTTGGGCATTGACGTACCGTTAACTGTATTTTTTGTCCAGTTCATTACAGCACTATTGCTGTAAAGTGACTGGGGTCTTTGTAAAGACACTACCTCCATAGTGTGCCTTTTGTGAGTATCTACTCTATAAATGTGTGATAGGCACAACCTTGGTCCTACTCATCTCTCTCCTTTTTAATGTATTTTTCTTTTAAGTCTCTGCAATTGATGTTTGTATTATGCTGTTACTAAGCATTCTATTTTGCTATAAGCCTTATATTTTTAATTTGACTGTTTTTAACTGATGTTTCTTTTTATCTTATGTTCTTATATTTACTATGTTTTTATCCTTATCAAGTTACATTATTACTGTTTCAGTTTTTATTTCATATAATTCTAATTACTATTTTTAATTGTATTATTATTTATATTAATATTTATTTGCATTATATGTACTTCTCTTGAGGATGTGTACCCCCTGAAGAAGGCAGTTGCCGAAACGCGTAGGGGTTGGTATTGAATAAAGCACCTGTGACCTCCACACACTACTCGCTCCAAGCCTTTCATACCATTCTGCACAGGCGACTTATAAACTGAGCACCCTAGGGATGGATCCTAAAGTGACTGACTGGGTTAGAAATTGGTTGAGTGGGAGGCCACAAAGGGTACACTTAACATACTAACATAGTAAATGACGGCAGATAAAGACCAGCATGGTCCATCTAGTCTGTCCAATAAGATGGCAAGAGTAGGTGCACCTGCCGCTCCGTGCAGGCCATCCCTCCCCATGTCTTTGTTTTAGGGGTAAACCCACTGCTCCGTGCAGGACACCCCTGTATGTTGAGAAATTAGATAGTTAAGTTTATTATGATTTTATCCTGTTGTAAAGGGATCCACTGTGACTGTCCCATGCCATTTTGAATTCTGCCACTGTATTTTCCCCCAACACTGCCATTGGGAGGGCATTCCAAGCATCCACCACCCTTTCAGTGAAAAAGTATTTCCTGACATAGTAAATGACGGCAGATAAAGACCAGAATGGTCCATCCAGTCTGCCCAGCAAATATATGGCAAGAGTAGATGCACCCATTGCTCCGTGCAGGCCACCCCTCCTCATGTCTTTGTTTAGGGGTGGACCCACCACTCCTGACATTGCCTTTCAATTTACCCCCTTGCAGCTTCATGTTATGCCCTCTAGATTTACAGCTTCCCTGTCTTTGGAAGAGGTTTGTTCATTATTTCTCTTTAAGTATTTAAAGGTCTGAATCATATCTCCCCTGTCCCTCCTCTCCTCCAGAGTGTACATATTTAGGTCTTCAAGTCTCTTCTCATAAGGCTTCTGACGCAGGCTCCAAAACATTTTGGTCACCTTCCTCTGAACAGTTTTCTAGTCTTTTTACATCCTTTGCAAGGTAAATGGAGTTCACTCTGAGGAGAAGGAGGTTACCAGTGGTGTGCCCCAGGGATCTGTCCTTGGTCCGATTTTTTTTTTAACATCTTTGTTAGTGATATTGTGGAAAGGCTGTTGGGTAAGGTCTGCCTCTTTGTGGATGATACCAAAATCTGCAAAAGAGTAGACACCCAGGAAGAAGTAGATAACATGAGGAGGGATCTAGCTAAACTTGAAGAATGGTCTAGAATTTGGCAGCTGAGATTTAATGCTAAAAAATGCAGGGTCATGCGTTTGGGCTGCAAAAATCCAAAGAAGCTGTACAGTGCAGGGAGCGAATTATTTCTGTCCACGATAGAAGAGCGGGACTTGGGCGTGATTGTTTCTGATGATCTTAAAATGGCTAAACAGGTAGAAAAGGCAATGGCAAAAGCCAGAAGGATGCTTGGTGCAGAGGGAGAGGAATGGCTAGCACAAAAAAGGAGGCGATAGTGCCTCTGTATAAGTCTCTGGTGTGACCTCATTTGGAATATTGTGTGCAATTATGGAGACCGCACCTTCAAAAGGATATAAACAGGTTGGAATCGGTACAGAGGGTGACTAGTAAAATGTTTAATGTTCTTCATTATAAAGCATATGAGGACAGACTTAAAAATCTTAATATGTACACCTTAGAGGAAAGGCGGATAGAGGTGATATGATTGAGACATTTAAATACCTCCGTGGCATAAATGCACAGGTGGAGAGTCTGAAAGGGGATAGACTCAGGAGTAATATGCGGTTTTATTTCTTTGTGGAAAGAGTGGTAGATGTGTGGAATAGTCTCCCAGTGGGGGTAGAGATGAGAACTGTATCTGAATTCAAAAAAGTATGGGACAAACACAGAGGATCTCTTAAGGAAAAAAGTGGTCTATTGTAGTTGATATGGAAGGACAAACTAGATAGACCATGTGGCCTTTTTCTGTCCTCATGTTTCTATGTTAATTTTGTGTTATCTTTAAACCCCTGACAAAGACTTAGTGCTGAAACCTGGCCAAGTTGGGCAATTCTAATAAATATAATTTTTGGATGTGCAAGTGGCCGTGTTGTTATCCATGGTTGATCTCCTCGCCTCCTGTGACTGAGTAGCTTTTGTGGAGCAATTACCTTCTTTTTGATTTTGCATCAGATATTAAAGGCAATGTAGAGGGCTTGCATAAACACAAATATGATTATTTCAAGAGCTAGAGCGAGATAACTGGATACAAACCTGTTGGACACTGGCCTTTTGCACAAGAGGTGTGAAGATGGTAGGTGCTGGGAGATGAATAGAGGTAAGCACTGTGGATGTCTGAGGGGAAAGGGGGCAGCAGGCAGACTTTTTGCCAGCCACATTTTGTTTTTCAGCAAGTCGCTTTGATGTTCGGAGTTTCACAGACTTTGCCTCTATAAAGGAAAACAGGCATAAGAACAGGCTTCAGGCTTCTATACCACAGCAGGACCAGAAGCCAAGCAGCAGTAGGTTTCTTGCTATTAGTATGGTCAATGCTGATTCATTACTCAGTATGCAGGACTGCTGTAACTCCATGAGCTGCCACTGACCAGACCGTGAGAGACACACCATCTTCACTACTTCTTTTCTCTCCGATTGAACATTGTAGTCCCTGCCCCTCTGTTCTGACTTTTATCCCCATTCTAAACCCCTCTTTTTCCTCCCATTTCTTTGCTTTTAATTGTAAGCCACTAAGTAATTATTTTTATGAACTCAATAAACATAAGATATATTGCAAATATTTTCATTACAATTTTTTCAAATGTATTCTAATCTTTTTTCTATTTTTCTTCATCTTTTAAAATTCTTTTTTCTCCGGGAATGAGCAGGAAGTCATCCTCACATATGGGTGACATTGGCGCCAACAGCATCTCCCCAGCTTTTAATGAAAGCCTTTGCAAGATGCACCACACATGCGTGGTCCACTTCCCGCCCAAGAGTGCCATATTGCCTCAGTTTTCTTTTTTCCACAGAGCCCATTGGATGTTGTCCAGTTTCCCCAGAAAAAGTCTGATTTTTATTTTTTAAGTTGTGTCTGACTTGCATACCGGTTCCTTCCCACCCCCGAGCCAGCTCTACTTGGCATTGTTTCTCGGATTCACCTACTCGTTTTCTCATTTTTTCATCGAGGTGTCCCTCGACCGGTGTTCGTGCCCTTTTTCAGCTGGACGGCAGGGACCCCCTTTTTCTGATGGCCTCCAGTGGTTTCAAAAAGTGTGACCAGTGTGGCAAAATGATGTCTCTCATCGACCCACATAACTGCTGCCTCCAATGGTTCAGCCCAGATCATGATGACTCCAACTGCAAACTTTGCAGAACCATGATCTCAAAGGCCTTAAAGAGTTGCCATCAGCTGCAGGAAAAATTCTTTCAGAAGTTCGACTCCACGCCGGAGTCTCCAGTGACACCAGCCTCCAGGGCCCCCTCCGATACCTTGGTGCCCCGTGAAGCCAGAGCCTCCTTGGAGTCCCGGGGCCATTGTTCCTCCGAGCGGAAATCCTCAGAGGTACCATTGGCACAAGAAGAAGAAACCATTGAAGACAGCCTCGGAGAATGGATCCGGGAAGAAGGAAAAATCCCACTACAATCCCAGGAGTCCAAGAAGTTGAGGCAGGAGAGGTCTTCCAAGCTGCCCAGTAAGGAGTCACTGGCATCCGCCAACTGGCCTCAGACGTCCGAGGCTATCCTCATTGAGAACTCCCCTTCGACAGTACCAATGCCAGGCCTGAAATCCTCGATGCTTGCGTTGAAGGCTGTGGAGCCAATTGATATGGAAACCAGAATGGCAGCCCTAGAGAGCAGTATATCTGCCCTTGTGGCCATGCAGCAGGCTTTCCCGTATATTGAGCCGGTCCTCAAGTGCTACCAGAGCCCCCAGTTTTGGATGAGGTCCCGGTCCAGTTCCTCGGGACACCGGTCCTCACCAAGGCAAGCGCCCGGAGTTCGGACCAATGATTCTCCGGAGGTTGCGGACCTTCAGGAGCAGTCCTTGACCGAGGTGATTGCATGGCGTCGGACTCATACTCGGACTTCGAGTCCAAATGGGAGACTGAGGACAAAGAGTCCACGGCCACAAGGCAACACCAAGACGTGCCCTCAAACCAGTCTCCTCTGATGACCTGACACCGTTCCCTGCCCGAAGACATCATATTTCTTGATTTTGTGTGGGATGTGGCCAAGGCTCTCACTATTGAGACTGAGGCCAGAGGAGGACCCTTGCACCAAGAAATTGGAGATACTCCAAAATGAGGCATCCCCGAAGGAAACCCTTAAGGTCCCGGTGCCCCCGATCCTCAACTGCCTCCTCCTCCGGATGTGGGAAACACCAGTGTTGGTACAAATTGTCAGTAGGTGCCGAGTATGCCGAAGCCCTGGATTCCAAAAGACCCAGCTTCTCCACAACTTCATGGTCGTGGAGTCGGCCATGTGCTGGCTTAAAAGCCAAAAAACTCATTTGTCGGTACAACCCACCAGGGAGGCCTGAACCATCGACGTCCTCGGCTGGAAGGCCTTTCAGGGCTCGATGCTAATGTGCCGGATCCAGTCCTACCAGCTCTACATCGGCATGTACTTGAAGGAACTGTTGAAGGAGCTTGGTGGATTTTCGGCAGGCCTCAATGGAGAACCCCTACAGAGGTTCAAGACTCTGGCCTTGGCGGTAAAAGAATGCTTGAAGTTTTTGTCTCAGGCAGCCTGTGATGGCGTTGAGTTATCAGCCAAGGTGGCCGCGGCAGGCATCGGGACACGACTCCGGGCATGGTTGCAGTCATCCAACCTGGAACAATGGGTCCAGGACAAACTGATTGATATCCCCTGCATAGGAGAGAAGCTATTCGGGAAGCCCATGGCAGACAAGCAGCAGAGATAGAGACAGAGTACGTGACGAGAACCAGGCTCTCAAAGAAGACCTCAGTGCAATCCTTAAAGAAAGCCCAGGGGAAAAAGTCATTTTTCTTGAGGAAGAAAGGGGGTTTTAGCGGTACACCACACTTCCAGGCCTTCCCGGCACCTCAACAGGGCCAGCAACAAAAAGGACAGGGACATAGTCCCAGAAAACAAAAGGCCCCAAAGTCCCAGGCGCTGGCTCTGGCCCAGCCTGGGGGGGGGGGAGCTTTTGACTGCCTGGGTGTGACCTCCCTACTTCAGGGGGTCCTCTGCTGCCCACAGGGGGGGTGCCTAGCCCTGTTTGCCCACAGGTGGACAGCCATCACCACCAATACCGGGGTGCTACAAGTGGTCAAGGAGGGCTACCTCCTCCACCTACAATGGGCTCCACCCCCGTACTTTCCAGGAGAACCCACCAGGCCTCTCCTTCACCAGACCCTGCTCCTCACTGAGCTAGCAGGCCTAATCACCAGCAAAGCAGTGGAGCCAGTGCTGAAACTTCTCTGGGGAAGAGGATTCTACTCCAGGTATTTCCTCGTCCCCAAGAGGACAAGGGGCCTAAGGACCATCCTGGACCTGCGAGAGCTGAACAGGTTTCTGGTCAGGGAGAAGTTCAAGATTCTCTCCCTTGGAACACTACTGCCATTCCTCCAGCAGGGAGATTGGCTATGTTCCTTAGACCTAAAAAATGCCTACGCTCACATCCTAATTCATCCCAGCCACAGAATACACCTCCGGTTCGTGGTGGGGGGACAGCACTACCAATACAGGGTACTGCCCTTTGGTCTGACCTTGTCTCCAAGGGTCTTCATAAAGAGCCTTGCAGTGGTCGCAGCCCACCTCCAGCTCCAAGGGGCCTTCATCTTCCTTTATCTGGAGGACTGGTTCACAATGCGCCACTGGGCGCACCATCAACGCCCTGCAGCACCTGGGTTTCTCATAAATTACCCCAAGTCCCACATTACTCCAGCCCAGCACTTAGAGTTCATAGGAGTGCAACTAGATACCCTCCAGGCAAAAGCCTTCCTCCCTCTGGAGAGGTCAGAACATCTCAGGGAGTTAACTGCAAGTGTACAAGGATGCCAGACGCTTCCTGCCCGACTCCTACTCGGCTTGTTGGGACACATAGCCTCCATGGTCCACATGACCCCGTATGCCTAAGAACATAAGAACATAAGATATGCCATACTGGGTCAGACCAAGGTCCATCAAGCCCAGTATTCTGTTTCCAACAGTGGCCAATCTAGGTCATATGTACCTAGCAGTTTCCCCAAGAGACACAAGTTCCACAATGCTTGTACTGGGTCAAGCATTGATATCTTCGGTCACTTCTTAATAATGGTTTATGGACCTTTCCTCCAGGAACTTGTCCAAACCTTTTTTAAACCCAGCTACACTAACAGCCTTTACTACATCCTCCGGTAACAAATTCCAGAGTTTGATTACACGTTGAGTGAAAAAATATTTTCTTTTATTAGTCTTAAATAGTTTACCCTGTAGCTTCATTGCATGTCCCCTAGTCTTCTATATTCTGATAACGTAAACAATCGATCTACGTTTACCCGTTCCACTCCGTTCATTAATTTATAGACTTCTATCATATCTCCCCTCAGCCGTCTCTTTTCCAGGTTAAAGAGCCCTAACCTTTTTAGCCTTTCCTCATAGGAGTATCCTTCCATCCCCTACCTGCACATGAGGGCAGCCCAGTGGTGCATCCGCTCTCAGTGGACACAAGCCACAGGCAGGCTTGGGGACAGAGTGAAGGTGGCCCATCAGCTGGTGGACTCCCTTGGATGGTGACAAATTCCATGTCACCTTCAGGCCGGGATGCCCTTCCAGGCACCCAACCCCCAGAAGGTCTTCATCACGGATACCTTTCTAATGGGCTCTGGAGCACAGTGCGGGAGCTTCCAGATGCAAGGCTGCTAGTCTCAGAGGGAATCCCGGATGCAAATCAACCTGATAGAACTCTAGGCAGTATATCTAGCTCTCCGAGCCTTCCGCCACCAGCTCCAACACCACTCAGTGCTGATCCAGACCAACAATCAGGTCGCAATGTTCGGCATGAACAAATAAGAGGGGAAAAGGGTCGTACCCCCTCTGCCAGGAGCGGTAGCCCTCTGCTGCATGCAGAGGGATGCTCCTAAGGGCGGTGTACCTCCCTGGCCAGGACAATGCCCTAACAGACAAACTGAACAGGGCCCTCCAGCCGCACGAGTCCCGGCTGTTTCATCTCTGGGGTGTCCCCTCGATGGATATGTTTGCCAGCCCTAATGACACGCAGTTGTCCCGGTTATGTTCGCGCCTCCTGTACGCCTTCCCACCAACACCACTGGTAGCCAAGAGACTATTCAAGGTCCAGGGCATCGCTAATGCTGATAGCCACCGAGGGGTCACTGCAAACTCAGTGAGGAGCAGGTTCTGGTGAAGGAGAGGCCTGGTGGGTTCTCCTGGAAAGTACGAGGGTGGCGCCCATTGTAGGTGGAGGAGGTAGCCCTCCTTGACCACTTGTAGCACCCAGGTATCGGTGGTGATGGCTGTCCACCTGTGGGCAGCAGAGGACCCCATGAGGTAGGGAGGTTGCGCCCAGGCAGTCAGAAGCTCCCCCCAGGCTGGGCCGGATCTCTCCATCTGCTGGTAGGTGAGCATAACTCACACATCTGGTCTGGGGCACAATGGGCTCAAACATATATTAAAAAGGAGTGATGGGACAGAGCTGTAGGGTACATCACAATCCAGCCCATAGGAGATGACTGAATCTCTTCCCTGCAAAGTAACTGTGATTGCTGGGGAATAACAAACTGAAGCCAATACAAAATCGTCTCCAAAACATTCAAACAGCCCATGATTAATGGTATAATAACACTGCAAGATAATCAACCAAGGGTCCACTATATTACCAAATTTTCTATTAATTGAAGCAGCTATTGTACAAAACATCTAGCCTCCTCTTACTCAATGATTTGATTTTTAGCCCCCTTCTCAACTAAACTATACTACTAGGTGGTTTATGTTTTAACACTAAGCAGGTTACCCACAATGCCTTTTTGAAAGCCCGAAGCGGCCATATTGCTGCTACTAGTGTAATGACTTGTTTTTATTACTATTACTACTATTGAACAGTACAGATACAAATAAGAGTTTACAATCCAGTAAATATGAACAATACAACAGCTGAGGACAAGGATACAATTAGGGAAAGGTAAGGAGACACATAGGAGACCAAGCGTATGAAGATCCAAAAGCAGCCTCAAAGAGGTAAGCTTTTAGCATGGATTTGAAAAGAAGCAGAGATAAAGCCCGTTATAGAATCAGGTAGCTTGTTCCAGGCATAAGAAGCAGTAAGGTGAAAGGATCGAAGTCTGGAGTTGGCCGTGGAAGAAAAGGGGACAGAGAGAAGCGATCCACTAGACGAGCGGAGTTCACGAGGAGGAGTGTAAGGAGAGATAAGGGAGGAACGTTAGTGAGAAGCAGTATAATAAATGCATTTATAGGTCAGAAGGAGAAGTCTGAACTGGATATGGAAAAGGAAGGGGAGCCAATGAAGTAACTTAAGGAGAGGTGTTATATGAGCATATCGGGGCAGGCGGAAGATTAGCCGTGCAGCTGAGTTCTGAACAGAGATTGAAGAGCAGAAAGATTATTCAGAGGGAAACCAGCAAGAAGAAGGTTGCAATAGTCAAGACAGGAGGTGACTAAAGAGTGGATAAGTGTCTTAGTAATGTGTTCAGAAAGGAAGAGGCGAATTTTGCTGATGTTGTAGAGAAAGAAATGACAGGTTTTAGATATTGATAGAATATGTGTGGAGAAGAAGAGGGAGGAGTCAAAGATGACCCCAAGGTTGCAGGCTGAGGAAACAAGAAGAACAGCGTTATCCACAGAGATTGTGGAGGAGGAAGGGGGGGAGGTGGGTTTAGGGGGAAAATAAGCAGCTCTGTTTTGGCCATGTTCAATTTCAAACAATGGTGAGACATCCAGGCAGCGGTATCAGAAAGGCAGGCAGAGATCCGGACCTGGATTGCCAGAGAGATATCAGGAGTAGAGAGATAGATCTGAGAGTCATCAGCATAAAGATGGTACTGAAAGCCATGAGAAAAGATGAGTGCACCAACGGACTTGTTATAGAGGGAGAAAAGGAGAGGGCCCCTTGGGGTGCACCATCTGAGAGTGGGATAGCAGTGGAGGAGGAACCGCCAGAGCAAACACTGAAAGAGCGATGGGAGAGATAAGAAGAGAACCAGTATAACACAGAGCCCTTAAAACCAAGCGAGGACAAGGTGTTGAGGAGAAGGTTGAGGTCAACAGTGTCAAAAGCAGCAGAAAGGTTCTTAGAGTTGTAGCTGCCACTCTGTGCAGGAGGCCTCCTGATGCAGTTACACTACAATAATCCAAATAAACAAATACAAAATGCCAAAAGTTCAAAATTGATCCTTGTGATTGGCCTAATCATCTAGGGATTTTTTTCAAAATCTGTTATTTCTAAGCGAAACTATGTTTAAGGGCACTCGTATGGCTCAATTTGAATTTGTATTCTGAATCACACCTTAAAAAAAAGGTATCTCCTTGCATATATTCTTGCGTAAAAGCACATAACAAACCCCCCCGCAGATATACTTAAACCATTCACATGTCTACTCACACAGTGCCCATCATCAGTTCACAGGCTGGCTGCGTGCAGGTTAATAATTGAGCAAGTTCTTAGCCATTATCAGGCAGAGCTGTCAATGACCTAGCAGTCACAGCCTTTCTCGGGAGGCGGCAGACTAGGGTGCGACTTCTCTAAGCCACCTGCACAAGTGCCGCACTTCTCTCACGACATGACTGCGGGCAAGCTTCTGGTCTGCTCTCTCTGCATGGCAATGGCAGCTTATTATTTCTCTTTCCAAGAAACCTTGACCCCAGGTAAGAAGTTAACATCTCTTTGTCAGAGAGCCTGACTCCACCACTGGAAATAGCTCGTTATATTGCAAAGTGAGATAATACCTACTTCAGGGTCAGGATGGCGTGCAAGCTTCATATAAAGCTCACTGCCCGACAGACCATACACAGACTTCTGCTGAACTGGTCTCATGAGACCAGACTGAGCTTCCACAGGATGAGTGAACACTTGCAAGCATCATCGCTCGCCATATTCCTTCTAATCTACACTGTGAACCCTTCCTTTACTCTGCAGAGCTGCTGCAGGGAAAACGTGCACTGGTGACAGGATCCAGCACAGGGATTGGCGAGCAGATTGCGTACCAGCTGGCAAGACTGGGAGCTCATGTGCTGCTTACGGCCAGAAGAGAGACTCAGCTGAAAGAGGTACTGCTGCAATGCTAAAGTCATCAGAATCCAACAGCTGGGGATGATTTGCGCATGGAAGTAAAGCTGCTAAATGCTGTTAGGGTCAATCTTACCAGGAATTACTGCAAGGGGGGGGAAAGGTATAACTGTTAAAGCCGGTTTCGCCCCAGCAATGGAGTGCATGTGAGTGGGTAAAGAAGTCAGGTACCTTCCAGACATCCAGGAAGAGTCCTCTGGGGATTAGGATCAGTCTCCTCAGCTTTGGTGGGATCCCAATAACGAGATTCAGTTCTTTTTTTTCCAGGTGGCAATGAAGTGTCTGAAACTAGGAGCCAGGTCTGCCCATTATGTTGCGTCTGACATGAGCAACCTTACTTCAGCCCAGAATGTCATTAGTGCAACAAAGAAATATCTGGGTAAGATTTTTCGCATTTTCCTTCAATTCTCCGGAAAGTAACAGTATCAAATTACAGTAGCACCTTCTCTGTCGCTTCCTTTCACATCGGTCTTTAAAACTAGCTTCTTACTAAAAACTGAACACTTTAGGATAGCTATCCAGAGGGCCATGAGTAGACAGACTCAACAGTACTTAACAATAAATTTATCTTTTTCGAGTTCTTGGTTGGTAAGGTGCTTCCGACTGCTTATCTGAATATGTGTTTTACTGCTAACCTTCCTCCACTATTGCATAAATAATGAAAATCTTCAAGATTATGTATTCTAAGAAACTACTTGGTCAGAACCATTGCCGTTCTGTCTCCAATACTCAGGCTCTGTTCTTTCTATAGGGGGCCTGGATTATTTGATTCTGAACCATGTTGGGGGAACTGGGCTTTTTGGTCCATTCCAGCAAGATATGACAGCAATGACCAGTTCCATGACTGTGAATTTCCTGAGCTATGTGCAACTGACATCCGCAGCTTTGAGCCTGCTGCAGGAGTCACATGGAAGCATCATCGTCATGTCATCTTTGGGTGGTAAGAAAACCTTCACAGTGCTACAGCTCTGAGGGAGACCTAGGAAGCAGGACATTTCAGCAGATATGGCAAAGCTGTGTGATTAAGACACGGGAAAGTGGGTGTGAACTAAGTGGGGACGTCATGTGCTCACTTGCTCAAGATAATAGAGTACAAATGAGAAAGATGACAGACAGAAGAAAGGGAGAAAGACTTGATCAGTCCCCTCTTCTGCTATTTTATTATGTAAACTGCTCTGGTACCATTAGGTGTAAAGCAGTGCAGAAAGTCTTAAACAAACACAAACTGAAAACCGATCACACTGTACAGCTGGGAGATGTCTTTACAGCATGGGTAGAAATAACTGGGTGAACTGGACGGGTTATGTGGGCTTTCTGCTGTCATTTATGTTCCTGTCAGTTGTTTAATCTTAGCTGTTATTTCTAGAGTGTATGGTGATAATCCTTCGTCTGTTCTTATGGTAGGTTTTAGCCATTCTGTTTGGCTTGATGATTATGGTTATAGAACGGTTTTTGCCCTTTTAAGTTACTTTGACAGTAGTATAGTGGCCTTGGTGGGATATTGGTAGGCTATGTGAGGTGACATTACCGAGGTTTGGGCATACTCAATCTCTAGCTGCTGATAGAGGAAGACAACCTGCTCATCTGAACTGGACTGGAGGGACTCAAGGAAAGCAAATTAGCACAAGAGAAGGGATCAATGTCCCACTGCGCACACCAAAGGGAGAATCGGTGCCACTTAAAGGTGTAAGCCCATTGCGTACAGTCCTTACCCGAGGCCAGCAGGATCCTTCCTGTCCGTGGGAGGTGGTAGCATGCGATAACTACTCTTTCAGCAGCCAGGCCGTCAGGGCCAGCGACTGGAAGTTGGGATGATGCAGCGCACCCCCCTCCTGTGATAGCAGGTCCGGGGCACACCCTAGTGACCAAGGATTCCCCTGTGACAACTGAAGCAGCAGGGGGAACCAGGGCTGTCGCAGCCAGTGGGGCGCAATAAAGAGCACAGAGGCCGCTTCCGCCAGAATCTTCAGGAGGGCCTGCGGTATCAGGGGCATCAGCGGGAAAGCATACAAGAAGCCCCCGTACCACAGAAGTAGGAAGGCATCCTCTGCCTCCCGGCCTCGTCCCTTGGAGCAGAACCTCGGGAGCTGCGCATTCTCTGGGCTGGCAAAGAGACTGATTTCCGGGGTGCCCCACTGCCGGAAGATCTTTGCCAGAACTGACAGATTCAGTCTCCACTCATGCGGTTGGAGAACATAGCTCAGGCAGTCGGCCAGTATATTATCCTGGCCCGGTAAGTACACCGCCTAGAGGCTGATGCCCCTTGCCGCTGCAAAGTTTCAGAGACAGAACACCTCCCAGCATAGGAGGTATGAACCTGTACCTCCTTGCTTGTTGATGTAGAACATCATTACCTCGTTGTCCGTCTGGACCTGGACAACCTGCCCCTCCAGATGGTCCTGGAAGACCCTCAGCGCATAATAGACCACTCGGAGTTTGAGCAAGTTGAGCTGCGAGGCACTCTCCTCCGATGACTAAGGTCCATGTGACTGAAGGTGGACGCAGTGGGCTCCCCAGCCCGTCTTGGAGGCGTCCGTGGTGAGGAAATGCTGAACTAGTTGGGCCTGGAATGGCAACCCAGCCCTCAGGTTGCTGAGGTCCTGCCACCAGGCCAGGGAAGATGCCAAGGCGGCCGTGATCTAGATATGGTCCCCCACATGACCCGTCATCTGTGCCCACAGGGTACTGAGTGTCCATTGGGCTTGCTGCATCCGCAGGCAGGCAAAGGGGGTCACATGGACAGTAGATGCCATGTGCCCAAGGAGGCGGAGCATTTGCCAGGCAGTCATAGCAATGCCGGCCTGCACCTGCTGCACCAGAGTGGCAAGATGCTGAGCCAGGCTCAGGGGCAGGAAAGCCCTTGCGTGAGTGGAGTCCAGCAATGCTCCGATGAACTCCAAGGATTGCGTTGGGACGAGGTTGGACTTTGTATAGTTCACCACAAACTTAGGTGCTGCAGCAGCTCCAACGTGCTGGCCCACACGAACCAGTCATCCAAGTACGAGAACACGAAGACTCCAAGGAGCCGGAGGTGAGCAGCCACGACCGCCAGGCACTTTTATGAACACCCGCAGGGCAGAGACAAGGCCAAAGGGAAGCAGCCTATATTGGTAGTGATGGCCTCCCAGCATGAACCGGAGGTACTGATGGTGCTGTGGGTAGATCAAGATGTGGGTGTACACATCTTTGAGATCCAAAGAGCATAGCCAATCTCCCTGGAGGAGGTAAGGCAGCAAAGGTTCCAAGGGATACCATTTTGAACTTCTCCTTGACCAGGAAGCTGTTGAGGTCCCAAAGATCCAAGATGGGCCTGAAGCCCCCTGTTTTCTTAGGGACCAGAAAGTAGTGGGAGTAGAACTCCCGTCCCTGCAGATGGGGCGGGACAGGCTCGATTGTCTGGTCCTCGAGCAATGACTCAAGCTTTGTCTATAGCAGCTCCCTGTGCAAGGGGTCCATTGGTAATTTCCCTGTAAAGTGAGGGGGAGGGCAGCTGGGTGAAGTGAAGAAGGTACCCCTAGGTGTCTGCCGTGATAGCTGGCCACCGGTGTGTGAAATGGACAAGCTGACCCTCCTTGAATCTTGGACCTGGTACGTCCTGAAGGAAGGAGACTATGCCCAAGGAGTCAAAAGCTCCCCCCAGACTGTGGCTGAGCTGCTGTTTGGGGTTTGGGAGCCTTGGGCTTACAGGGGCAATGCCCTGGGCTCTTGGCCTGCTGCGGGGGACCTGGGTAGATATGGAATTTGGGGTAATTTCTGTAGCCCTTCTTTGTCTTTGGGTGGAAGGTCTTTTTTCCCAAAGCCTTCTTGTGGGAAGGGTCTGACACCTTCTTGGACAACCTGGTCCTGGTCATGAACTCCTTCTCCAGCTCATCAGCTTTGTCAGTCATGGGCTTGCCAAAGAGGTTATCTCCCCAGCAAGGGACATCGGCTAGCTTGTCCTGCACCCATTGCTCCCTGTCGGAGGACTGCAGCCAGGCAAGGTGGCAGGCATGAATGCCCACGCAGCCACACAAGCCACTGACCCGAAGCCGTCGAAGGCTGCTCGAGTTTGAAATTTGGAGCATTCCTTGACCGAGGAAACCAAAGGCATTCAAGGGGCTCACCTGACAGACCAGCTAAGAACCTGGCAAGCTCCTTCGCCAGGTCTTTGAGGAACGTGCCCATGTACAGCTGGCAGGCCTGGATCTGGGCCATGAGCATCGAACTCTGGAAGCACTTTCTCCCAAACACGTCCATGGTGCGGGCCTCCCTGCCTGGGGGCACCAAGGAGTGAGTCTTCTGGCTCTTGATTCAACGCATAGCTGACTTCACCACCATGGAATTGTGTGGAAGATGTGCTATCTGGAACCCTAGGCTCTTGCCAACTCGATACTGGGAATCGAGTTGACGGTTTATGATCGGCACTGGCATCAGGTTCTCCCACATCCTGACCAGGAGGCGTTGAAAGATGGGGGGGGGGGGGGACCACAGGCACTGTCAGTGCCTCCCTAGGAGGGACCTTGTACCGCAGAATCTCTAGGTCCTCAGCACGAGACTTGTCCTCCAGCACTGCCACAAAGGCGAGGGACAGGGACATCTCCCGTACGAACTCGAGGAAAACTAAGTCCTCCAAGGAAGACCGTGGTGGTGCAGCAGGGAAAGGTCAGAGGGGACACGATGGAACATGGTGTCGGGTTACTACTTGTCCATCTCCCAGTCCGATTCCGACCCCAAGGAGTCGATCAGTGCATCATGGTTTCCGGACCAACTCCTGGTGGTCTGATGGCATTGTATCTGTCATCGAGGGCCTCGATACCGACCGTGTGAGATGCTCCAGGAGTGGAGGTGCCTCCTCCAGGGACGGCCTCAGTGAGGAGGTTCCCACGTGGGCTGTCGACGGCTCTGCAGCTGCTCAAGACCCCGATGGCGTCGAGGCCGGAGTCAACTCCCTGGCCAGGGAGTCCCGGATGGTGATAGTCAGGAGTGACTCGCTGCTCCTTTGATGCCGGTGCCTTGTCTCTGTGGGGCTGCTTCGATAGGTGCTCCCATCCATCGTCCCACGAGTTGTGCCAAGGGCTCCGAGGCCGAGTTGAAGAGAACTTGCCCCCCAACGCTGGATCAATTCTCGACTTCAAGGGCACCATCGACTTCTGTAGGAGGTCGTCTGATGATGACTCCGACACCCTGTGCTCCTACGGGCATGTGGTGCTGCATCGCTCGTTGCTGGCATCGAGGGAAGGGATTCCGCCCCTTATGCTGAGCTGGAGCCAGACTTGCCAAACAGCTCCCCCTGCTGCCTTTCATAGTCCCTCCAGGATTAAGCCGACAGGAGGCAAAGCAGGCAGGAGGACCCGTCGTGGTCTGCCCCGAGGCACTTGAAGCAGGTGGAGTGGCGGTCAGTGCGGGACATTGTGCGATTGCACTTACCACACTGCTTAAAACCGCTGGTCAAGGATATAGCAGGGAAAACGAGGCCCACGAGGTCAAACTCGGACGTCTTGACTAGGTAGGCCATGAGAAGAAATCCTGCGCGTCGAAAAAGCAAAAATTAAAGGAAAGGACACCTGAGCGAAAAACAAGGATGCCGAGGTGAGACTCGGGCGCAGAAGGTGATCGAATTGAGCACATGGTAACAGTAAAGGAAACACAAGTAGGGTTGAAAAAAAAATCAGCTTTTACTGGGGTGCACAGACGGGATGTCTGCAGGACTCCGTGGAAAAAGTCAGACTGAGACAAGATGGCAGCTTTGAGCGGGAAGGTGACCGCACACATCAATATACTTAACTCTGACATCACAAACGTAACGGAATGCTTCACTGCAGTCAAATCATGGCTCACTACCCACAACATGACCATGAACATCAATAAAACTGAAGCTCTATTTATCAGCAGAGACAGCAGCTTCAACCTGTCGGACATGATAAACCGAAATGGCACCAAGCTTCATGTACAAAAGATACGTTACATAGAAACATGATGACAGAAAAAGACCACATGGCTTATCTAATCTGTCCTTCCATATCAACCACCTTAACAGTCCCCTTTTTTCCTTTAGAGATCCTGTGTTTGTCCCATGCCTCTTTGAATTCAGATACTGTCCTCATCTCTACCACCTTCCATGTATCCACCACTCTTTCCGTAAAGAAATATTTCCGCATATTACTCCTGAATCTATCCCTTCTCACCCTCATCCCATGTCCCCTCATAGCAGAGCTTGCTTTCAATCGAAAAAGGCTCTCCCCATGTGCATTTATGCCACGGAGATATTTAAACATCTCAATCATATCACCTCTATCCCGCCTTTCCTCTAATGTGCACATATTAAGATCCTTAAGTCTGTCCCCATATGCTTTATAGTTTATAATGAAGACCACTAACCATTTTAGTAGCCACTCTCTGTACTAATTCCATCCTGTTTATATCCTTTTTAAGGTGTGGTCTCCAGAATTGCACACAGTACTCCAAATGAGGTTGCATCAGTAACTTATACAGAGGTACTATCACCTCCTTTCTTCTGCTGGCCATTCCTCTCCCTATGCACCCAAGCATCCTTTTAGCTTTTGCTGTCGCCTTTTCTACTGTTTAACTACTTTAAGATCATCAGACCCAATCACGCCTACGTTCCGTTCTTCTTTAGTGGACAAAAGTACTTAATCCCCTTTACTATATTGCTCCCTTGGATTGCTGCAGCCCAAATGCATGACCTTACATTTTTTAACACTGCAAGGTCATGCATATGGGCTGCAGCAATCCAAGGGAGTAATATAGTATAGGGGGTGAAGTACCTTTGTCCACTACCTAGGTATCGCCCTTGATCAACACCTAACAATCTCTACCCACATCAGAAACATCACCAGGTGCATATACTATAAACTCAAGACTACATCTCAAGCCTCTCCTAACCCAACAAAACTTCCGAATAGTCCTTTAAGCCCTCATCTTCCCATATCTGGACTACTGAAACCTCATCCTCCAAGGTCTACCTAAGAAAATAGTCCACCCGCTTCAGCTAGCCTTCAACACAGCGGCATGTACCCTCTGCAATGCCAGCATAACCAAGCACTTAACTCCATTGCTGAAGCAGCTTCACTAGCTACCCGTCATCGAATGCACAAAATTTAAAGCCATCCTTACAGTTTTCAAGATCCTCAACGGCCTATCAGCTACCAACCTTCAAACAATAATACATGAGACCAAAGATAACTGCATAAGAAAAACCAGTGCCCAGAACACAACTCTAGCATCCTTCACCAGATCCAGCACCAGTACATCTAGTAGAGCCTTCTCCCTATATGTGCCCTCTCTCTGGAACTCAATCCCACACAAACTCTGGGCCACAAAGGCTCAAGACTCACCTCTTTACAACCTACTTCACCAAGGACAAGACATAATGCCTCATGCAACCGCCTCTGTCCCTCTCCCCTCCCCTTCTCTCTCCCCTCCTTCTACCCCCCCAAGCAATGTTCTCCCCCTCTCTCCCCCTCATAATCATTGTTCTTCCCTCATATTAACTCCTCTCCAAGTTCTTTGCCTTGTTACAATGTATTAAGTTATCCAAGTTCATTGCCCTGTTACAATGTACCAAGTTTTGTTGCAATGTAAACTGCCTTGACTGTAGAATAAAGCAGTAATAAATAAATAAATATCCATTCAAGATCGAATACGGTACGGGAAAGGTTCCATGGCAGGTGCAACTAGCAGTGGGGATAAGGAGCAGCCCTGCCGTGTCCCCCCCTAAGCTCGAAAGACGAGGAATATGATGCATTGATCTTCAATCTAGCAGTCGGGTACTTATAAAAAACCTGAATCCAACGTTTAAAGGAATCACCAAAACCCATTTTCTCCAAGACCTGGAAGAGATAGGGCCAATAGACCCAATCAAAGGCCTTTTCATTTCAGTAAGGAGTATGGCTGGCCCACCCCTCCTTCTTCGCCAAGTGAATAAGGTTAAGGATTTTTTGCACATTATCTGAGCAGTGCTTGCCTGGTATGAAGCAAGTTTAGAAAGCAGGGGTTGGAGCCGACTCGCGAGAACTTTGGCAAAGATTTTCTGGGCAATGCCCAGTAGGGAGATAGGGCAATAAGAGCCACATTGGACCGGATCCTTACCTTCTTTGGGGAGAATTGTGACCCCAGCCTTCCTCATGGATCGGAACATACAACCTTCCAATAGGTTGTATGTTCACTAAGAGATCCACTATCTGATCTTTGAAGATCTTATAGAAAAGATTCATGTAGATGCCCTAAGGAAGACGATTCTTCCTCAGTTAGGAATGGGAGGTCACAATTTCGCAAGTACCAATCTGGGATGGCGTAGCTTCCCATTCAGGGGTGTATAATTCCTGGTATAATTCCACAAACCATTGCTGAATATTCCTCTGTTCATAAAGCTCCTTATCCTGTTTATCCTTAATTTTCCAAATCGCATTATGGGTCTGAGTCTTATGCAGCTTAAAGGCCAAAAGCCTCCTGGCTTTATTCCCGTATTCAAAGTGCATTCGACCCAAACGATCTAATGTTCTTCGAATGTCCCCTAGTTGGAGGTCCTTCAAGATCTTACACTTGGCTGCCAATTGGTCTCAGAGCCGGGGATTACCTCTCCCCTGTTTCAAGTGTAACTTGCCATAGGACTACCAAAAGGGACAGCTACAAGGAAATAGATCTACATCTGTGAGTATTAATCTTCTGAAATAAACTCTAAATCTTGGGGGAAAAGGGAATTCTTTGGGTTAGAACTGATAGATCTGTGTATTTTAGAATGCAGTGTTTTGCTGAGTCAGTCAGGTCTTAGAACCACCAGAGAGCTTGCTATTGAAGTCAAAGCAGAGTATAGCTTAGCATAGAAAGTAAATTAAGAGTAAGTAGACTCTGAAATTTGTTTCTAGGGAGCTTTTCATTTCAATCCAATCAAAGTATAGCTTAAATATAGAAAGTTAAATAAATAGTTACTGAAATAAAGTTGTTTCTAGAGAGCTTTTTATCTAAATCAAATCAGAGCATAGCTTAGCATACAGGTAGAACAGTCCTGAGTAGGAAGAAATAAACTTGTTTCTAGTGACCTTTACAAAGAGGCCTTTCAGTTAGGAGGCAAACGATCTGTGAAGTTGTCTTGAATAGGTGTTAAAGGCAAGTGACAGATCAAAGGGGCAATTTAAAAGGCCCCTTCTACCAAACCAAGGGCTACTACTACTACTATTGAACATTTCTATAGTGCTACAAGACGTACGTAGCACTGCTGTGTGAGTCACCCAGGAAATTAGTAAGCCTTTACCATAGAAGCAAGTCAACTTTTAATAGGTCTTCATTTCCTTATGGAGCAAATCCAGAGTCCCCTCCCGTTCTCTCTTCTTTCGGGCCCCCTGCAACACAGCTTTTAGGCAGTCCCCTGTATCATTAAAGTCCCGATAGTCCTGTATAACCCCTTTGAGCTGCACGCACATCCCATCTTCCTCAAAAAGCCCTTGCCTGACGCACGGGTATCCAATGGCATGCGAGCCAAATGGGGGAATGATCTGACCAGGTTCGGTTCACAATACAGCACTCTTGGATAACGCCCTCCAGATCCCAACTACCCCAAAGATAATCTACCCTAGAATAAGAGTCGTGAATGGATGAATACTACGTGTAGTCTCTATCATTCGAGTATTTGAGTCGCCAAAAGTCCCACAAGTCAAACAGCTGGGCCCAATTGCGCACGCTCTGGTGGCTCGGTGAGGAACCCCGACCCTTACCCCATGAGGTACCCAATTTAGGGTAAAGAGCTATATTAAAATCTCCCCCCACCAAAACTTGCCCTTCCACAAAGGCACCCAAAACCTGTATTCAGGGCATACAGGCTGCCTAGTATAATTTTCTGGCCCCCCAGGGATCCCTTAATAAAAAGATAATGACCTTCCTTGTCATGACAAATATCGAGCACCTGGAAAGGGAGGTCAGAGGACACCAGAATAGCAACACTCTGTCTCCTTCCCAATCTGATTAGAGGCAACCAGGCAAGCTTAAATCTCTTATGAGTCACCCAGAACTCACCCCGCCTTAACAGATGTGTTTCCTGCAAACAGGCTACCTGACGTTTAAGGCAGGACAGCTCTTTAAAAAGTAATTGGAATTAATTTGGACAGTTTAGTCCCCGGACATTGAAGGAACTTAAGCAAAGATCCCCCATGTTCCCCCAATTATTACACCTAATAAACCCCGAGTTCCCAGCTAACTCCTCTGAACAGCCCCCTTCCTCAGCCCTTCCACTCCCCCTGCCCATACCTCTCCATACACCAACTCCATCTGGGTTTCCACATTCACTACTAGAGTCCTCCCTACAATCATCCCCACAAATCATGCAACCTGTACCCCCACATCAGCCGTACTAAATACAAACTTCCAAGAACATTCAAATTCTGCCTCACCAGCAGTGAAATCAACAAAAACAAAAGGACCATAAACCATCAACCACCCCACCGGACCAATGTTCACCTATAAAGTCCCACCAATACAGAATTCTTCTCAGGTCGGAAGGGCCGAATCATGCTCAGGAGCATCAGGCTGTGGCATAACCTTTTACCACCCTGGTGGGCCCTTTCCCATTTTGTCTTGGGAGCTTCCGTCTTCTTTGCTGGTTGATCTTGCACAGCCCTCACAGGTAAATTTAACCACCTGGCATCCTTCAGAGTATTGAGCACGTATTCCAGAGTACGGAACCAAATGTTGCAGCCAGCTAAGTTGAACTGTAAACCAAAAGGGAAGGTCCAGCGGTATCTGATGTTTTCCTCCCGAAGGCACTGTGTAATAGGCCACAAAGCCTGTCATTTTTTCATGGTAAGAACCGACAAGTCATTATACAACTTAATGTTGGCATTGTCCCATTTGAAGTGGCCTAATTTACGCACAGCTTGTAAGATCAGTTCTTTAGAGGCAAATTCATGAAGGCAGGCCAAGATATCACCTGGCTGATCACCACGTGCCAGATCCAAAGTGCGGTGTGCGCATTCTATTTTAAAACACACTGACCCCTTATCCATTTGAGCCACCTGGATGATTGCCCGGCAGATGCACTCTACCAGGTCGACATAATTCACAGGATCAGTAGTTTCCGGTAGACCTTGGATCCGATATTTACACTGACGCGACCAGTTCTCGAGATCTTCAAGCTTCAACCGTAGGTCCGCATGAGAGTCCTGCATGGCAGAGAGCTTCTGGGACAGCCCCAATAAGTGCCAGGTTTCAGAGTCCTCAGGTCTCTGATCCAGGTCATGAATATCTGTTCTCACGTCTGCTATCCAAGTCTGTACATCATGCTGGAGTAAGTTAATATTTTTTTTAACTCAGTTAACCACTGTCGCAGTTCCACTCGGAGAGACCATATGAGGGATTGCTGCCAGTTCCATGTGTCTCTTACACTAAGGAAGGCCCTGACTCTAGACTCCCCATTTTGCATGTGGGGACTGTCGCTGAATCACCACACTTGAAAGCATAGGATTTAATATCAACTGGTGGCTCTTTCGTGGCTCCTGCCATTATTGCAGTACTAGCAATTCCGGGAGGTAGAAATACGAGTGAGTTCAGTGGGAGTTGAAAAAACAATGGATCATGGTCAAGTATGAGGGGATCTACAGGTGTAGGCGGCCATCATGGCGGTGACATCCAGTCTGTCTGTTCTTAATTCTCTTATTTTTTTGCTTTTCTACTTTATCTGTCTCTTGGCTGCTTAGCTTCTGTTTGTCTTGCTAAAGCTAAACACCACGAAAAGCCATTCTAACACTTATGTCTTACACCTATGTCCATCCAGTGCAGTCCAGCACTAGGCAGACACTCCTTACCAACTGCTGGAGACAGATACTGGCCTTGGTGGGAGCTACAGATAGGCTATGCAAGGTAATATCACCAAGGTTTGGACATACTCATTCTTCAACTACAGGTAGAAACATAGAAATATGACAACAGAAAAAGACCACATGGCCTATCTAGTCTGTCCTTCCATAACAACTACAACAGTCCCCTTTTTACCTTTAGAGATCCTCTGTGCTTGTCCCATGCTTTTTTGAATTCAGTTACTGTCCTCATCTCTACCACCTCCACTGGGAGACTATTCCACGGATCCACTACTCTTTCCGTAAAGAAATATTTCCGCATATCACTCCTGAATCTATCTCCCTTCACCCTCATCCCATGTCCCCTCATAGCAGAACTTGCTTTCAATTGTAAGAGGCTCTCTCCCTGAACATTTATGCCACGGAGGTATTTAAACATCTCAATCATATCACCTCTATCCCGCCTTTCCTCTAAGGTGTACATATTAAGATCCTTCAGTCTGTCCTCATATGCTTTATAATGAAGACCACTAATCATTTTAGTAGTCACCCTCTGCACCGACTCCATCCTGTTCACATCCTTTTGAAGGTGCGGTCTCCAGAATTCCACACTATACTCCAAATGAGGTCGCACCAAAGACTTATACAGAGGCATTATCACCTCCTTTTTTCTGCTAGCCATTCCTCTCCGTATGCACCCAAGCATCCTTCTAGCTTTTTCTGTCGCCTTTTCTACCTGTTTAGCTTTAAGATCATCAGACACAACCACGCCTAGGTCCCGCTCTTCTTTAGTGGACAAACGTACTTCACCCCCTATACTATATTGCTCCCTTGGATTGCTGCGGTTCAAATGCATGACCTTACATTTTTTAACATTAAATCCCAGCTGCCAAATTCTAAACCATTCTTCAAGCTTAGCTAGATCCCTCCTCATGTTATCTACCCCTTCCTGGGTGTCTACTGTATTGCAGATTTTGGTATCATCCGCAAAGAGGCAAACCTTACCCGACAGCCCTTCCGCTATATCACTAACAAAGATGTTAAAAAGAATCGGACCAAGGACAGATCCCTGGGGCACATCACTGATAACATCCTTCTCCTCAGAGTGAGCTCCATTTACTTGTACACTTTGTTGCCTCCCACTCAACCAATTTCTAACCCAAGTAGTAACTTTAGGGTCCATCCCTAAAGGTGGGGGAAGACAACCCGCTAGTCTGGACTGGACTGGAGGGATGACAAGGAAATGTATGCTGTTAGAGAAATAAAAGTACAAAAACCCCACAAGTCACGAGACCCTTTTACAGGAAAAGTGTAGTACATCCGCTGACCCCTTACTTTAGCTCTATGTTCCCATTCATCCAGTCTGGAACAGAGTCCACTACCCAGGCTATAACTTCACTGTGTACTAACTTTAATATATTTGTGACTAGATTTTGAAAGCTAGGCCAATAAAAATATCTAACCTACAACTTGTTTGTTGACCTTTATTAAAATGTCCATGCTGCTCTCTGCAGTCAAAACTACTGGGCCAACTGCTGCTGTACTATCTCCAGCACTGCCCAGCGATTAAAATTTAAATTAATTCCGGGGGAGGAAATGACGTCACAGGACTAGACGGCAGCCAAAACACGGAGCTCCGTCGTTAGAAGTGTAAAACCTGCTTAATAATAGCTCCCGGGAAGTAGCGATCGCCGGTTTCCTTGCCGGAGGAAGCACAAGTGGAGAGGAAATGGCAGCGCTGCGGGGAAAGGCAAGATGGCGGCGACATGTGCGCTGAGCGCGGAGGAGGCAAGTGCGGCGGTTGGGACAGAGACCCCCCCCCGAGAAAGTGAAATTGAAAGCTTGAAAGGAGAGCTGAAGGGTTGGTTTACGGCCATTAGGCAAGATCTGGCCCACTTTAAAGCTGAGGCTCAAAACTGGATAGAGGAGCTGAAGGTAGAAGTGAAGGAGGTGGAAAGTAAAATGGAGGAGCAAGAAGACACCATCAAAGGTATGCAAGAGAAGATGGATGGTATAATGGGGGAGCAAGAAGACACCATCAAAGGTATGCAAGAGAAGATGGATGGTATAATGGGGGAGCAAGAAGACACCATCAAAGGTATGCAAGAGAAGATGGATGGTATAATGGGGGAGCAAGAGGAGCTGTGGTCAAAAACAGAAGACCTTGAAAATAGATCTAGAAGATCCAATATCAGGATTCGGGGACTACTGGAAAGCAAGGACAGAGAACACTGCTTGAAATTAGTGGAGCAGCTTGGCTGTCAGATTTTAGACCAGGCTGGTGTGGATGGTACTGCTCTGTGTTGGCGGCTGGACCGGGCGCATCGTGCGCTGGGTCCGAAGACGGATGGCAGAGCACGGGACATTATTGCATGTTTCCACGAGTATATCACAAAAAATGCAGTGGTGGCAGCTGCGAGGAAACTTACGGAAGTGTCAAGGGAGAACCACAAAGTTGAGATTTATGCAGATTTATCTGCAATCACTATGAGGAAGAGGAGAGAGCTGACCGGCCTAACAAAAATGCTGAGAAAAGAGAACGTTAGATATAAGTGGACTTTCCCCTTTGGATTGTTATTCAGTTTGAAAGGGGTTTCTTCGCATATTCGTACAGTGGAGGAAGCCACGGATGTGATGCGGCTAGCAGGATGGATGGAGGGACCCGGCAGTACCAGCACCAAACCAGGGAAACGGCAAGAAGATGAAGGCCGATGGCGACGGGCGTCCATGGGGGATAAGCGTCTGCGGAGACAGAAGAAGAACCCAGCCACGGCGGGGGAGAGAAGATGATTAACAGGACTGCCTCAGATATGGACTATGTTGAAGTGCTGTTCTGAGTGAAGGGTGGGCAGGGAGCGGGGAATGATAGGGGAAGTACGAAAGAGGTAATATTTGCAGGAGATAAGTGAGATATGTTTATACTGCTTAAGGAGTCTGGTACTTCATGCCTTATATGTTCGGAAGGGTTGGTGGAGAAAGGAACAGAGGAGGGGGGAGGGGTCTGGGAGGGGGGAGGGTTATCCTACTGAGCTGCCTTGTACTACTGGTATACAGGTAATTAAAGACCATGGATAAATTGAGAGTACTAACGCTGAATGTAAGGGGGCTAAACTCCCCGATAAAAAGACAACTAATGTATAAGGAGCTTAGCAGATTTAAAGGTGATATTGTCTTTATACAAGACACACTTGAAAAAAATCGGATGAATGGAGGGTGGCACATAGGAAATATCCAGGGCAGTGGTGTGCATCGAATAGGATAGAGCTGAAGAAGGGGGGAGTGGGAATCCTGATTAATGAGAAAGTCCGATATACTGAATGTGGGGTGCATCAGGACAAAGGAGGACGCTTTCTCCTTCTAAAACTTAAAATACAGGAGCAACTGATCACTCTAGTGAATATATATGGCCCTAATGTAGCCCGAGGGGTGTTTTTTGAGGGGTTAACCTCAACTGTGGAAAAATTTGTGGAAGGGCAGGTAATTATGGGGGGCGATTTTAATTTGACAATTAACCCCCAATTGGACAACTCCAAAGGGCATAGTGAGGGAAGCGCGAGGAGCAGACGAATGTTGAAACTTATGGGTACAAACCTGGGTATCCAGGATACGTGGAGGGAACTGAGGGGTCGGGAAAGGGATTTCACTTTTTACTCCCCGGTGCACAAGTCTTTCTCAAGACTAGATATGCTATGAGTGTCCAGATCCATGTTGGCAGCTGTGGAGCATTGTGAAATTGGGGAGCGGATATGGACGGACCATGCTCCGGTCTGGATTGATTGTGTGGTGGGGGGCATGGGGAAAAAGAGGCGGAGATGGATGTTAAATGAGTCCCTCCTGGACAACCCAGAGGTAATTCAAAAAGTAGTACAGTCTATAACAGAGTATTTGGAGCTTAATGATAGGGACAACTGTAAAATTGATACCCTGTGGGAATGTTTGAAGGTGGTGGTGCGGGGGGATTTGATCTCAATTGGAACGTATGTGAAAAAAGTCAAAGAGAGTCAAAAGGAGTCCCTCCAAGGTAAAATCCGAGATTTGGAAAGGCTTCAGCAGAAGGAGGAGTTTAGCGAGGCAAAGCTACGAGAGTTAAGGGGCCTAAAAAGAGAGCTTGGGGAAATAGAACTGGTAGAGATTAAATTTGCCCAAGACCAATTTAAAACAATTTTTTGAATTAGGTAATAAACCTACGAAGTGGCTAGCGTATAGGCTGAAGCAACGTCAAAAGAGGAATTTGATAACTAAAATTCGGGATGCAGGGGGGAAGGAAGTACGAACTGGAGAACAGATTAAGGAACAATTTGTACAATTTTATAAACAGTTGTACACGGCGGAGGACCCCTGTCCAAGGGAAGATATTGATAAGTATCTGCAAACTCAGTTACCTAAATTGACAGGGGAGGAAGCGGTTCTAATATCTAGACCCATTACAGAGGTAGAAGTTTGTGCAGTAATCAGGACCTTATCATTACATAAGGCACCGGGGATGGATGGTTTCACCAATAAATTCTATAAAACCTTTAAAGATGTGCTGAGTGGACCTCTGACTAGACTTTATAATTCCTTTAAGGAAGGGGGGAGAATCCCGGAGACAATGCGAACAGCCGGTATAACCGTGCTACCGAAAGAGGGGAAAGATTCAAATTTATGTGGCTCCTATAGACCCATATCCCTGTTGGGGACAGATTTTAAAATCTTTACTAAAATACTGGCCAACAGACTCTTACCATTTTTGCTGTGCCTGGTACATGAAAACCAGGGGGGGTTTCGTACTGGGCAGACAGACAGCTGATAATATCAGGAAAGTGCTGAATGCGATATGGAGGGGGAAGAAGAGTAGGGCTCAGATGATCTTATTAACCAAAGATGCAGAAAAAGCATTTGACCGCGTGTCATGGCCCTACCTATTGCAGGTCTTGGAGCACATGGGGCAGGGAGGAGCGTATTTAAATTGGATTAAGGCAATTTATACACAACCCATGGCGCAAATCTGCATTAATGGAGAGTACACTAAGGCATTTGAACTGGGGAGAGGAACAAGACAGGGATGCCCGCTCTTGCCACTCCTCTTTGTACTTTCTATGGAGCCTCTGGCTCAACGAGTGCGGGAATGTTCGGAAGTGAAGGGGGTGTGGGGGGGGGGAGATGGAGAGTAAAGTGTCGCTTTTTGCAGATGATTTGCTGTTTATGTTGACGGAGCCAGAGGGATCCCTGGAGGCGGTGTATAACATATTGAAGGAATTTGGGAGATACTCGGGATTTCGAATAAATGCTACAAAATCTGAAATCTTAAATATATCCACAGAGGTAGAAATGCAGCAATTATTACAGCGTAAATTTCCTTTTAAATGGGCCAATCAGAGTGTGAAATACTTGGGAATATATTTAATGGCCAATGAACAGGATATGGGAGGAGTAAACTTCAGGGTTATGGAAAAGAAGATGAGGAAAGAATTAGAACTGTGGGAGAGTAAAAGGTTATCTTGGATGGGGAGGATTTCTGCGATCAAGATGATGGTACTACCCCAATGGTTGTATCTGTTTAGGGCACTGCCGGTGGGGGTACCTAGGGGTTTTTTGGCCAGGATGCAAAGGATCATTATGAAATTTATTGGGGGAGGGAAGAAAAATAGAATTGCAGGGTCGATCCTCACTAAGAGCAGGAAGAAAGGGGGACTGGCCATACCAGATTTGCATAGGTATATGGAGGCAGCGCAACTCAGTGCCATAGTAGAGTGGGGGACGGATGGGGGGAAAGAGTGGGTTCGCCTGGAAACTGAAGGGGTTACGGAGGGGGAAGTTAGGGGAATGGCTGTGGTTGCCCCAAGAGAAACTGAAGGGAGGGCGGGATAGTAATCCGTATGCGCACCGGACCTTGTGCTTATGGAATAAATGGAAACAAAGTTGGTTGGGAGCAGGAGGAGTGTCTAGACTGATACCCATTAATGATAATCCTGACTTCCCGCCAGCGGTGGGGAATAATGAATTCAAGAAATGGGCTAAGAAGGGGCTAACCCATATAGGTCAGCTCTTAGAGGGTACAAAGATTAAAGGGTTTTCAGTATTGGTAAAACAATTTGGTCTGGAGGCCGCAGATATGTACCAATATAATCAGTTATGTCACTATCTGAGACATAGGATCTTGCCTAAATTACAGAAGGATCCAGCGGCAATTGAAAGGGTCTTCATGATGGGGCAAACGAAAAAGATTTTGACTACATTCTATAACATGATGGAGGTAGACAGCCCTAAGGGGAGCTTTCAAAAAAATTGGGAGCGGGATATGGGAGTATGTTGGGAGGGGGCTCAGTGGGACCATATCTTTCAGAATAGATACAAAGGGCTGCTAGCGGCAAACTTCATTGAAAATAACTATAAATTGATGTATAGGTGGCATTTGACACCAGAGAAGTTACAGAGTATGTATAAGGGCCATGTGGACAAGTGCTGGAGGGAGTGTGGTGAAAAGGGCACATATCTACATATCTGGTGGTCTTGTAAAGCAATGGGTGAAAGGTGGAAGGAGGTTTTCGGGTTGTTAAGTATGATAGTGGGAAAACAGGTTGAGCCTCATCCTGCCATAGCCCTGTTAGGGGTCAAACCGGAGAACTTAACACAGGAAAAAAGTCTGTTTGTCAATTTGGGGTGTATAACCTTTAGATTACTGATTGCAAAGAAATGGCGGCAAAAGATGGTGCCGACAATGGGGGAATATAGCAACTCATTGGACCAGGCTTACTTATTAAGCAAACTAACGGCAGTAAAAAACAATAGCCCACGAAAGTTTTTCAGAGTATGGGAGAAGTATATACAGTGGGATGCCAGTAGATAGGGGGGGGGGGGCGGTATAAGAAGACGGTAGGACTGGGGGGAGGGAGGGGAGGAGGTTGGGGGGGCATAAGGGGGGGAGGGGAGGGATGGGAGTAGAAGGCGGCATATGGAAATGTTGAGTTTGAGGCAGATGACATTTAACAATTAACTATTTGTTAATTGTTAAATGCAAGTTCCAATTTGTTATATGTAAAAACAGCTCTCCCTGTTTACTGTTGTTCCATGTAAACCGCATCTGATCAATGGAAGGAGCGGTATATAAAAATCTGTTAATTAAATTAAATTAAAATTAGATGAGCGAAGGGAAGCATTTGTGTATAACTAAGGGGGAGCCAGAGAATGGCGATCGAAATGTTGAACTTATGACTGCATGCAAATGCATTGTACATGTTTATAAAGTGTAAATAAAATAAATTAATTCCTCCATGCTTCCTCAGAGCCAGGAATCAAACACGGAATCTATATTATAGACATTGTATATCAATTAGCAGTCACCCTGCTTCTGTCACTTTTCATTTCCCAGCTACAGTAAGGGAAACCAGAGTCCTTACAGCCATCTCAAAGTAAATTCACCCCCCCCCCGAAGTTACCCATAACCACAGCATGATCTGCATCTGCCTCTCTCATTCGCTCTGTCTTATGCTTGACTTACTTCTATTGTTTCGACTCAGGACAGATTGGAACCCCATTCTCTACCCCATACTGCGCAGCCAAGTTTGCTCTGGAAGGATTCTACAGCTCGCTCCGCAGAGAGTTTTCTCTTCAGAAGAAGAATATCTCCATCACAGTTGCTGTTCTAGGATACATCAACACAGGTGAGAAGCGTTGCACGATGACACAGGAAAGAGGGCTGTTCTCCGTAGATGTCTCAGACAGAGCCAGTGTACTCAGAGTCTTTCTCCAGCTAATCGAAATCTTTGGACTTCTCTGCATCTGTGTGTAATAGTTCCTGCATTCCCCTTCAGAGATTCTGTCCTTCAGTCATTGTTTCTCAATGGATAAGTTTGGTTGAGCCAGGGGTGGCCCAAGGGGTGGGGGGCCTCATTTGCATAAATATTTGCATAGTATTTTTTCACTCAACGTGTAATCAAACTCTGGAATTTGTTACCGGAGGATGTAGTAAAGGCTGTTAGTGTAGCTCGGTTTAAAGAAGGTTTGGACAAGTTCCTGGAGGAAAGGTCCATAAACCATTATTAAAAAGGGACCCGGGATATCAATGCTTGAACCAATACAAGCATTGTGGAACCTGTGTCTTTTGGGGAAACTGCTAGGTACATATGACCTAGATTACCACTGTTGGAAACAGGATACTGGGCTTGATGAACCTTGGTCTGACCCAGTATGGCATATCTTATGTTCTTGTTCTAATGTTAACATGCCTCTTAATGAGTGTCTAGATAAAGAAAAACTACCAGATTTCTACATTATTATACTCCAGTGCCAACCACCAAACACATTAGGGAGTACTATAAACACTGTCCATTTAGAACCCATAGCAAACCCGACATTTCATAACAGCACTACCAGGACTCACAAAGCACCAAACCCTACCTATCAAAAGGCAACACTGCAAATATTAAACCAATACATCTCAGAGAATACCAATACATCTACTGGGGAAAGAGAACAAGTGGCACTGTCAAATTGATTAAATGATTAATTAAATGAAAAGACGGTATAGAAAAACTGTTAAATAAATAAATAAATAGATAGAAACTACATAAACAGAATACCTCAGCTCGGTTACACATGCAGAACATAGACCGTCACCAAACAAAGAACAAGGGATCACAATTTTGAAATGGGAAGACAATAATTATAATTAAACTGGGAATCCCAAAAGCCAAACTTGGAATGTACAACAACACTGCAGAAATAAAACTATAAATTAATTTCCACTTGTACTAAACAAAATGCAGAAGTTAAAGACGCACAGTTCCCAGATCTGACATATTCCAATTAATAAATTCAAAATAAAAAGTTTTTTTTCTACCTTTTGTTGTTTGTTGTTTGTGCATTTTATTTTTCAGTTGCAATTGCTCCAGTCACTTTCTTCTGGTTTCTTTGTGTCTTCTGTTGACTCTCCATTGTCTGCTGTCCACTTTCTTTTCTCTTCTAGCTTTTTCCATTCTCTCTCTATATCAGCTTTAACATACTGATCTTTCTCATTTTGTTCTTTCCTCCATCTATTTCTTTATTCCTTTTTCATCCACTCTAATTTTACCCCTCCATCCTCAATCCCCACTTACTCTCCCAATACCCGACCAATTGAAGATTTTTCTTCCACACAAAATATTTTTTCCCCTCTCCATTTCACTCTCCCAGCCCCATCCCATTCTAATCTTCCCCCAACATCAGCTCCCTTCTAGTTCCAGCCCCACCCAACATCCGTTCCCTTCTAGTCCCCGCATCAGCCCACTTCCAGTCCCAGCCCCCCATCAGCCCATTTCCAATCCTATCCCCCCATCAGCCCATTTCCAGTCTTAACTCCCCCATCCATTTCCAGTCCTATCCTAGCCCCCCCCCCCATCAGACCGCGCGGCCGTCTAAAATGTTTTAGAGAGAGCCGGAGAGGCCCCGGCTCACCTCTAACTGTTGCTGAAGTGAAGAGCGTCTTTTTCCTTCATTTCGGCAGCTGTACTGTAGTTTATGACGCTGCCACGCAGAGGTCAAAGGGGACTTCCTGTTTCCCGGCACTCAGCGCAGTAGTGTCGTAAACTACAGTACAGCTGTCGAAGTGAAGAAAAAAGACGCTCTTCACTTCAGCAGCTGTTAGAGGTGAGCCAGGGCCTCTCCGGCTCCCTGTAAAGCTGTCCTACCTGCCGGTATTCAATGCGGGATGTTGTTGGCGCGGGGCCCTGTGCAAACAAGATTCTCGCAGAACGGACAGGCCAGCTCTGGGTTGAGCCCTCCTCTCCTTCTGTGCTATTAAAGCTGCTTTTGCAGCAAATCTCACTTTTCCCATATGAAGGCTCAGAGACAAAAAAAAGTTCCTCACCTGCTCTAAAGACCCCACCAGGCCCTGCTCCAATACCAGTTGCAGAATCTTTGAAAACCCTGCTCCCGCTGCATCAAACACATAAAAGAAAGAGGTCTCTCACTCCTCTTCACAGCCCTGAGAGATTAAGGTCATACAGAGGTACACAGAGCAATTCCAACCAGTGTAGCCATTACTACAGTTTTCCCATTCAATTGTGTGACCTTTTATCTTCATCTTTATTACATTGCTTGCTTGATCACCCAGGCGAAGTGTCAGGGCAGTTTACAGAGTAATAAAAACACATAAGCAGCATTAGGATCGTTGGAGCACTTTTCAAATCATTTAGAATCCCTTCAGCAAAGGCTCCAACGATCCTGTGAGCAGTGAGTGAGAATCAGCTGTGCCTACTTAGTTGGGAACTGTGTGTGAGAGAAAACTGCAGCCAATCTGAGCACTTTTCAAATCATTTAGAATCCCTTCAGCAAAGGCTCCAACGATCCTGTGAGCAGTGAGTGAGAATCAGCTGTGCCTACTTAGTTGGGAACTGTGTGTGAGAGAAAACTGCAGCCAATCTGAGCACTTTTCAAATCATTTAGAATCCCTTCAGCAAAGGCTCCAACGATCCTGTGAGCAGTGAGTGAGAATCAGCTGTGCCTACTTAGTTGGGAACTGTGTGTGAGAGAAAACTGCAGCCAATCTGAGCACTTTTCAAATCATTTAGAATCCCTTCAGCAAAGGCTCCAACGATCCTGTGAGCAGTGAGTGAGAATCAGCTGTGCCTACTTAGTTGGGAACTGTGTGTGAGAGAAAACTGCAGCCAATCTGAGCACTTTTCAAATCATTTAGAATCCCTTCAGCAAAGGCTCCAACGATCCTGTGAGCAGTGAGTGAGAATCAGCTGTGCCTACTTAGTTGGGAACTGTGTGTGAGAGAAAACTGCAGCCAATCTGAGCACTTTTCAAATCATTTAGAATCCCTTCAGCAAAGGCTCCAACGATCCTGTGAGCAGTGAGTGAGAATCAGCTGTGCCTACTTAGTTGGGAACTGTGTGTGAGAGAAAACTGCAGCCAATCTGAGCACTTTTCAAATCATTTAGAATCCCTTCAGCAAAGGCTCCAACGATCCTGTGAGCAGTGAGTGAGAATCAGCTGTGCCTACTTAGTTGGGAACTGTGTGTGAGAGAAAACTGCAGCCAATCTGAGCACTTTTCAAATCATTTAGAATCCCTTCAGCAAAGGCTCCAACGATCCTGTGAGCAGTGAGTGAGAATCAGCTGTGCCTACTTAGTTGGGAACTGTGTGTGAGAGAAAACTGCAGCCAATCTGAGCACTTTTCAAATCATTTAAAATCCCTTCAGCAATGGCGCGCCCGTGCCTTGCGGGCCCGCGCCTGAGGGCCTCGCAAGAGGGCCCTTTGGCGTGGCCCTTAGGCGGTGGACCGTGCGAGACCCACTATCTGCTGCTATATGCTCATTCTGTTCAGCGATATGCTGTTTGTAGTTAATGTAAGGTAATGTAATGTAAGTTATGTACTGTGTTCCCTGTTTGTACTCCTAGTGTTTTGTTGTGATGTAATGATAATGCAATGTATGTTTCCCTCACCTTTGTTTAACTTTGTGCTGTATTAACCGCTTTGATTGAAGGAAAAGGCGGGATACAAAACATGTTAAATAAATAAATAAATAAATTACAAAAGAGAAAGGAACGCCAATTCATGACAGGAAAGATAAGCGACAGCAAAAGTACAAATAGACTGACTAACATCATACAACTGGATGGGAGAGAGGTCAAAGGCCTTGCAGAAGAGGTGGGTTTTTAGGAGGGATTTAAATCGGGGGTAGGAGTGTTCGGTGCGGAGGGAGGCTCGAAGGGAATTCCACAGGGCAGGCCCAAGAAAGAAAAAAACAGAGTGTGTTCTAGGCGGGCCCGGGATGGAAGAGCCAAGTGGTCATTGTGGATAGCACGGAGGGTACGTGGAGGGAGGTGAACCTGGATGAGATCAGTGAGGTACTGAGGCTGGCCAGTATGGATTGTTTTATGGACAGTGGTAAGCAGCTTATACTGGTAACGGTAGGTCATTGGGAGTCAGTGGAGTTGAATAAGAAGGGGAGTGACATGGTCTCTGTGACTGGCGTGAGTGATGAGGCGAGAGGCGGTGTTTTGAATGAACTGTAGACGGCGTAACTGGTATTGGAGAACACCCGCCAAGACTACGTTGCCGAGGCGGGATAGGAGAAGAGAAACTGTGAGGGTAACCAAGGAAGCGGGGGGGGGGGGGGAAAGAGAGGAACATACTGCACAAAGTTGTCGAAGAGTGCAGAAGGATCGTCTAACAAGGGAAGAGATATGCTGGTGAAATGTAAGGGCTGAGTCAAGAGTGACCCCCAAGTACCGCAGAGTCACTCAAGTTATTAGAAATATTAGCCTGACACGGGTTGCAAGTTTTTGGGCTATTTGCCCACTGCCGCTTTGGGCAAGAAAATGGAGCAAAAAAAAAAAAAAATCTCAACTCCAAGAGAGTAAAGGATCTTGGCCACATCTCATTATGGCCTTTAGACTGCCATCAATCTGGAAATCATACAAAATAGACTGTATTTGTTTTGCCCAATAGATATGTACATAAACAAAATCGTACTTGCAAGTCATCCCATATCTTTTTCATCTCTCTGAATCAGGTTTTAAAATGTCTTCAGTAAGTATTCACCTTGCGGCCATAGCTGCCTATCATGATCGCATCAATGGGAAATCACTTTCCACTGATTCGTTGGCTTCTAGGTTCTTGAGAGGCCTCATCAATATTAGACCACCTCTGAAACCACCATCTTCTGCTTGGGACCTCAACAATGTTCTTGCTCAGCTCATGGAGAGCACATTTGAATCTCTAGGTCTAGCTTTGCTGAAACATCTCACATTGAAAATGGTTTTCTTGGTAGCTATTACCTTGGCAAGAAGATCAGCAAGCTTTAGGCTCTGGTTTACTACCCACAAAGGTAGGAAGGGTGTAAGAAAAACATCTCAGCTTCTCAATCTACAACGAAATAATCCTGAAGGACATGTCCTTTTTGAGGCTGGTACGTCTGGGTTTCAGAGTGCATCAACTTCTACTACATTCAGACCAATCTGCAACCCCCAGGTATAACTGGGCCACACCAACTAAGAGCAACAGCGACCTCCATGGCCAACTTACTTTCAGTTTCTGTACAAGACAGCTGCAAAGTGATCACGCTGACTTTGCTGTATTGTCGCGCCCCCTACTGGCTAGGCGGTTGCCTAGGAGTAGAGGGCGTCACCTCTTAATGTCCCTTTCTGTTAATTGGATTCCCAGAGCCAAGGCTGCTGGGTAGTGTAGTTGTGTAATAAAGAATGGCCGGGGTTTTCAAGGCAAACAGGAAATGTATTATTTTTTTCTTCTTAGCCAATGAACTTTTCTTTTCAGCAGTTCACAATTACAACAATATAAATTGGATGCTTCTACGTTGAAAAAGGAAACAAAAACTTCATAGCAAACTGTTATAGCAAACACAGCAGCACTGTTTCTCAGCTTGTTTAACACAGCAGTAAATCTTTTCCTTCATTAAAGATTTTAGCTTTAGGTTCCTGGCCTGGTTCAGCACAAACCTCTATTTCAGTTGAGCTCTGTACAGCACTTCACTTCTTTTCTACAAGTTGCTAAACATTTGCTTCTTTTCCTTCAAGCTGCTAAACATTTGCTTCCAGGCTGCAAGCATTCAAATCAGTCCTTTGAATCTTCCTGGCTAGCACAAGAACGTTAGCACTTCATTTGCATAATTCACCAGCAGGTTAAGCACTTAGATAAGCTTCTTGGTTTTTCTAAAACTTTAAAACCTTAGAGCTTTCTCACTTCTGGCACACACAGAATGAGCAGTCCATTTCCGAAACTGAGGAAACATTATCTGAAGCACATTCATCTATCTGCATGCACTCATCATCTAAGTCAATTGGCACCTGGCTGGACTCAGCGTCTGGAACTGCAGGTTTTAGTTTCTGTAACAACTTTAAAACCTTTCCCCACTGGGCTTCCTCTCTACGCCGAGGGACACTGGAAGGCTTGAGGAGATCCTTATCCTTTATCAAACTTTGTAAGGTTTCCAATGTGCTCACCTTTCTTCTAGCACCCAGTCTCTTCCCAGACTTTGCTGAAGAGGACACACTTCTTACCGGCTCTCCTAAGGACACTCCCGTATGTTGCTCATAAGCAGCATTTTCCACAGGGCAAACTCTCCCGTCCTCCCAGCCAGCTGTAATTCTCTTACAAGCTGAACTACCATCAGAACTAGAGCTTCCTGAATGCTGCGTGCAATAGGGATTCCTCCTGAGACAGCTGTTGGAACACCTTCCTCTCACAGGGTTCCTCCTGGTTTCCTTACTTCCTGCTTCCTTGCAAGAGTCTCCTCTCTTGGATACACCTTCCCTCCTGGTGAATGCACCTTCCTTCGTGTTCTCCCCTGCTTCCCTGAGCTTATATGAGTGTGAATGCCCTATAGCCTCAAGCTTCACCCCTGGGTAATCCTCGTCACCTCCCCAGGTTACCTTGGAGCTGGGGCGTGGCTCACTATCAACAGCTCGGTGAATGCAGTTTTTTCTTTTGCTGGAGTTTTAACCCTAAAACTCCCTGAACTATTTCCTTGATCAGAGGAAAATGACTGTTTTTTCACCATTTTCTCAGGCTCTACTACAGTCTCGCCACCACAGTATGTTTTTGCAAAGCACTTTTGTCTTGATCAATCCACTACATGGATGCACCTTTAGGCGAAGCGGTCTTCAAAAATCTGTTTGCACAGTGGCTATGAACCATTCTCCAGGAACAAGCAGGAAGTCAGTCCTCACATATGGGTGACGTCAGCATCGACTGAGCCTGCGCAGATTCACTCTCCAGCTTTCAAAGAAAGCCTTTGGGAGTTAGACCAGGCATGCATGATCACCTTCCTGCCCAAGGGTACCATCTTACCTCAGTCTTCTTTTTTCCGTGGAGCCCTGCAGACGATCTGTCTATTGTCCCCAGTAAAAGTTGATTTTTCTAACCCTTCTACTTGGCATTTTCTCTCTTTTTGCTGGTTGGGTCCATCTTCTCGCCACCCGAATCCGCCCTCGCCTCAGTGTTGCGTTTTATTCAGATCCTTTTTTTTTCAGTGCGTGGGTCTCTCCCACCTTCCCTGACCAAGACGTTTGAGCTTGACCTCGTGGGTGCCGTCTTCCCCGCTGTCTTCCGTCAGTGGATTTAAGCAGACCATCATGGTTGCTGTATCGTGCCTCAGTGCAGATTACGATGACTCCACTTGCCCGCTCTGCCTGCAGATTTCGAACAAGAGCTGGAGGAATTGTGAAAAGCAGCAGGGTCGGGGGGGAGATTTTTGGCTCGAAGGCCTCTGCCGTGATGCCAGCATCGAGTCTGGAATCGCTGCCCTTGGAGACTGCATCTGACGACTTGGCGTCGCGTGCACATGCTTGATCCAAGCCCTGAGGTTGCGAAGCCTCGGACAGGGGATCATCCTCTGAGGACCTCCCCCAAGGGTCTAAGACATCGTCCAAGTCAAAGTCTAAGTCCAATCCCGGAGCCGGGGTTAAGACCTCTGGCCCCCAGCCTCGAACCAACACCAAGAGTGATAGCTGGGAGCAGCCTTCAAAGCCATACCAGCAGAAGGAGACTCCCACCATGTTGGGGGTTTGGGCTTGGTCTTCTGACGCGATCACCAGTGGTGATTTCCCTTCAAGGGAGACGGCTTTGGGCTTGATACCTTTGAGGCCCGAACTGGTCACTGTGGAGCCTACTGGCATTGAAGTCAGGATGGCGGCCTTGGAACGTACCAGACAAAAAAGCAGAACAGGGGTTTATAGAGCAATATAGACACTATTTCAAAAACAAATTGCTCAAATTCGAAGGATACTAAGATTAATTAAGGAAAAGGGTCTCAGAATAAATGAGGAACGGTCTAATCAGGCTACATTGTATTGTAAGCCTGAGGACTCACAATTCCCTTCTTTACATCAAGGACCCATATATTCCTTATACTGAGGTAAAATATACTTGTAAATGCAGGCTCTATTTCACTCTGCAATGACACTTTTCAATACGCCAACAGAACTAAGCTGTATGGAGAATCCCGACTCTTTAACTTAATAATGAGAGTCAAATGACTTATCTGAAAAAACGGTTGAAGTCAAGATAAGTCTCCCAGCTCCCAACGCAAATTAAAATTTGAGCAATTTGAGCAATTTCTTTTTGAAATAGGGCCTTGGAACGTAGCCTGGGCTGCCTTCCTTGAGGCACAGCGGGGTCCAGTACCCGGAGCCTCCAGGTCATTGGTGCTGACAACGGGACCCTTCACTGCAAGAACCTCCCCAGAGGACATCCAGCAGGTGCTGGACCAATTTGCTCACTTGGAGCCATGTCAGTTGTCCCCCTGTTCGAGGCATGACTCGCGGTCAGGCACCTCGCTCTCTATTGGCGCTGGTGGTTCATCGCTCTGATAGACCATCCGGGCCTCAAGGTTTTGGCCGGCTCTGAGTTGGGCTGGGAGACCGACAACTAATTGCCCAACACCATGTTACACAGGGATGTCCCCTCTGAACCATCTTACCCTCAGGAGCACTGGAAGTCCCCACCCGAGGACCTCATGTTCCTTGAGTTCGTCCAGGGAATGTTGAAGGCCCTGGCCTTCGTGGTGGAGCCAAAGGATGAGCCTCGTGCTGAGGACTTGGAGATCCTCCAGCACGAGGCCCCTCCAAAGGAGGCACTGACTGTGCACTTGCTGTTCAGGATGTGGAAGAGCCCGGTGACAGTGCCAATAGTGAGCCGGTGACTCAATTCCCAGTATCGAGTTGGCAAGAGTCCCGGCTTTCAGAAGACACAGCTGCCTCACAGCTGCATGGTGGTGTAGTCGGCCATGCATTGAATAAAGAGTCAGAAGATGCACTCCTTAATGCCGCCTGGTAGGGAGGCCCGCACCTTGGATGGGTTTGGCAGAAAGTGCTACCAGGCTCGATGCTCACAGACCACATCCAGGCTTATCAGCTGTACGTGGGCATGTATCTCAAGGGCCTGGCGAAGGAGCTCGCTGGGCTGGCAAATGGAATCTCTCGAGTGCTTTTGGACCCTTGTATCCTGTGTCAAGGAATGCTCCAAATTCCAGACTCAAGCAACCTAAGACGGCTTTGTGTAGCTGGGGTGGGCATTAGTGCTCGCCGCTTGGCTACAGTCCTCAGACTTTATTTATCTTATTTAATGGGAGAACTTTATATACCTCATTTCCAATTTTCAAAACGGTTTACATGTAACAGAACAGAACATTACATGGAATGTGTTAAAATTATAAAGAACGTTTAACTATATGTAAGGAACCATATAACTATTAAAATCCAATATAATAACATTAATGATAAATACCAGTAAATCCAAGGCATAAATAACATACATACAAGTACTGGGCATATGTTTCGGTTGGTGTAATTGTTTTGGTGTGGTGTGAGTGATTTTATTGTTGATTTATTTATTTATTTATTTAACATGTTTTGTATCCCGCCTTTTCCTTCAATCAAAGCGGTTAATACAGCACAAAGTTAAACAAAGGTGAGGGAAACATACATTGCATTATCATTACATCACAACAAAACACTAGGAGTACAAACAGGGAACACAGTACATAACTTACATTACATTACCTTACATTAACTACAAACAGCATATCGCTGAACAGAATGAGCATATAGCAGCAGATAGTGGGTCTCGCACGGTCCACCGCCTAAGGGCCACGCCAAAGGGCCCTCTTGCGAGGCCCTCAGGCGCGGGCCCGCAAGGCACGGGCGCGCCATTGCTGAAGGGATTTTAAATGATTTGAAAAGTGCTCAGATTGGCTGCAGTTTTCTCTCACACACAGTTCCCAACTAAGTAGGCACAGCTGATTCTCACTCACTGCTCACAGGATCGTTGGAGCCTTTGCTGAAGGGATTCTAAATGATTTGAAAAGTGCTCAGATTGGCTGCAGTTTTCTCTCACACACAGTTCCCAACTAAGTAGGCACAGCTGATTCTCACTCACTGCTCACAGGATCGTTGGAGCCTTTGCTGAAGGGATTCTAAATGATTTGAAAAGTGCTCAGATTGGCTGCAGTTTTCTCTCACACACAGTTCCCAACTAAGTAGGCACAGCTGATTCTCACTCACTGCTCACAGGATCGTTGGAGCCTTTGCTGAAGGGATTCTAAATGATTTGAAAAGTGCTCAGATTGGCTGCAGTTTTCTCTCACACACAGTTCCCAACTAAGTAGGCACAGCTGATTCTCACTCACTGCTCACAGGATCGTTGGAGCCTTTGCTGAAGGGATTCTAAATGATTTGAAAAGTGCTCAGATTGGCTGCAGTTTTCTCTCACACACAGTTCCCAACTAAGTAGGCACAGCTGATTCTCACTCACTGCTCACAGGATCGTTGGAGCCTTTGCTGAAGGGATTCTAAATGATTTGAAAAGTGCTCAGATTGGCTGCAGTTTTCTCTCACACACAGTTCCCAACTAAGTAGGCACAGCTGATTCTCACTCACTGCTCACAGGATCGTTGGAGCCTTTGCTGAAGGGATTTTAAATGATTTGAAAAGTGCTCAGATTGGCTGCAGTTTTCTCTCACACACAGTTCCCAACTAAGTAGGCACAGCTGATTCTCACTCACTGCTCACAGGATCGTTGGAGCCTTTGCTGAAGGGATTCTAAATGATTTGAAACGTGCTCAGATTGGCTGCAGTTTTCTCTCACACACAGTTCCCAACTAAGTAGGCACAGCTGATTCTCACTCACTGCTCACAGGATCGTTGGAGCCTTTGCTGAAGGGATTCTAAATGATTTGAAAAGTGCTCAGATTGGCTGCAGTTTTCTCTCACACACAGTTCACAGATGGGTGAAGGTGGGCTATATCTTAGCAGTAACTTTGTATATAATTTAGTGGAGGTGTTTGCTTGCTTATGTTATGTCCTGAAAACGCATTTGAAACAGGAGTTTTTTCAGAAGTTTTCTGAAGTCCTTAGAGTCAATGGTTGTGCACTCTACTGCAGGCATCCCCTGTTTCACATAGCTCAGAGCAACTGATACCGGAGGCCCTCGGTGCCATCGGTTCCGATACCCTCGACATCCAAACATCGAAGGTATCGAACATCTTATAGAGATTATTTTGATTTCCTTCCAGATTCCAATTCCGAGTAGGCATCTGAGGTGGAATCCGAATCCGATTCACCCAAAGATGTACCATCGGATCCGTCGCCTCTCCGGCTGAAGCCAAACTTCATATTCTTGATTGCAAGAGAGCGTTGGCGTTCTAACTAGAGTGCACTGAGGACCATCGCCAATCCTCTCAGTTGTTTTTCTCCTTTGACCAAAGTCATTTGGGGACACCAGTATCCAAAAGAACACTTTCAAACTCGTTAGCAGATTGCATATCCTTCGCTTCTTCACAGGCTAGGCTGTCTCTACCACACCGTGTCACAGCCCATAGTGTCAGAGCCATGGCAACTACTGTAGCTAACCTTTGCTCTGTCTCTATCTCAGGCATCTGCCAAATGGCAACATGGTCTTCTCTACATATTTTTGCAGTGCACTATTGCTTGGATAAAGACTCCAGAGCTGTTTTGTGAAACCTCTTTCAAATTTAGACAACTTGCCCACCGCCCATCCGACTACCTCACGAGGAGTGCTCTGAATGAGTTGAATCTGTCGGATTCCTGCTGCAACCTCCAGCTGTGCTGGGATACTTTTCTCGCTCAGTTGTCTTGGGCTAGGGAGTCACATATGTGAAGACTGACTTCCTGCTTGTTCCTGGAGATAGCATAGTTACTCACCTGTAACAGGTGATCTCTGGGAACAGCAAGAATCAATCTTCACAACCTGCCCACCTCCCCTTTCAAGTTATCCAATTTTTGTTCTCATTCCTGGTATACTAATTTTTTATTCTCCGCTATACACCTGATTGAGGAGACCAGGAGGGAAGGCGGGAGGGCAGCCATGCACGCATGGAGGAATGCTCCCAAAAGCATTCCTATTGGATGCTGGGGAGTGTTCTCTTGCCAGGCTCCGTCAGTGTCGATGTCACCTATATGTGAAGACTGACTTCCGGCTTGTTCCTGAAGATCATTATGTCATCTGCATATAGGTGGTATAGCATCATGTGACTGGAGGATCTGGCAGATAGGCTGGATGTAGATGTAGAATAAGAATGATGACAGAGATGAGCCCTGGGGTACTCCATGGTTCTGCAGGAATGGGTCTGAGCTTCTATTCTCAGATTTTACGATTTGTATGCGATCAGTCAGATAAGATTGGATCCAGCTGATTGCTTTGTTGGTGATACCAATACAACATAGTCTCTGTAGGAGAATCTTGTGACATACGGTATCAAAGATGGCCGAGATATCAAGGAATATAAGAATGAAGGCTTATTTTGGTTTCTCTATTCTCTTGATTAGATGGTTGATGAGTGATATTAACAGTTTCTACTCCATGATTGGGGCGGAAGCCATGTTGATGTGGGTCGAATGGGGTATTTAGGTTTATATAGTTTTGCAGCTGAAGTTGTACCACTTTCTCCATTATTTTCATGAGGAAAGGTAAACTTGAAATAGGTCTATATGAATTTAGATTGGCAGGGTCTAGCTTTGGCTTCTTTAGTAGTGGGTGTATGGAGGCAGTCTTTAGTCTAGCTGGGATATATCCTTGCATGAAGAAGTGCTGCAACATCTTGCCTATGGTGGGTGCGAGTTCACATCTTGTTACTTTTATCCAGCTTGCTGGACAGGGATCCAGAGGTGACGTAGTCATGTTCAGGTTTCCAATTATGTTGACCAGGTGGTCAGATGAGACTGGGGAGAATGAGTGAAGGGAGCTGGATGTGCAGGGTCTGTGGGAGTGTGGCTGGAGGATAGTTCTGTAGTTTGGCTTGGAAGTGATGTGCTATTGTTGGGGGGGGGGGGTTAGACTCTGCAGTAGGGGGGGGGTTATTTTAGCATGGATTTAGCTATTTTGAATAGTTCTTTGGGTTTGTTTAGAGACTTTAATAATTTTGGGGAGTGATAGTCTTTCTTTGCCTTATTGGATTGGACTCTGTATGCGTCAAGGATATGAAGGCAGTCTTTCTTGGCTCATTCATCTGGGGAATGTCTCCGGGTTTGTTTGGCTTTTCTTAGTCTCTGTTTAATTCTTTTTAGGTCTGTTGTGTACCATAGTGTATGTTGACGAGGATTGTGAAGAGTTGCTTTCAATGGAGGTGTAATAGCTGTGTTGGTAATTGTTTCGTTCCAATTAGTTACGAAGGCATCCAAATCATCAGAGTCTATGTTCAAATTTGGGATGTTTCACAGAAGTGATCTTTGTCTTATTGTTTAAAATGTCTGTGTTGCCTTTCATTGTGCTGGCTAACTACTATGCGAGTTGGATGATAAAGGTGGAATGAGATTGTGTAGTGCTCTGACTATGGGATCTTAGTCATTTGAGGCGTGGGGGTGGGATATTTCTCCAGGAGATAGCATGGCCCAAAGATAAGGTCCAGCGTGTTTCCTTTGATGTGTGTTGGTTCTATTACAATCTGGATATATTTTTGACAGGACACTGCGTCTGGGAATGCAGCTGCTTGCGGCTATGGAATGGAGACAGGTTAAGTTCACCCATTAGTATTAATGGGCAGTTTAGATCTGTGTGTTTACCGACAATTTCCAGGATGGCTGCAAGTTCTTCATTGGCTGCTGGTGGGGATCGGTATACCAGAGCAATAGAAATCTGTTTGTTGGATATATGTACAATTTACGAACATGATGACAATTACTTGCACAGAGCTGAGCTGATTTGGTGTACAGAAACAAGCTGGTTTTCAGCTGTTCTATGCTATTTATATATTTGTTACTTATGTTCTTTTGGGTTTGAGTGCCATCTGCTGGCGTAATGAAAATATGTTTCAGTTTGCAGAAGGTTACAGGCGTGCTTTGTGAAACTGAAACAAATTAGCAAAGTATAGCATTTGTATTCTATGTTTGTCCATTGTTTCTGAAGGATTACATTGGAATAACAATGTAACAGTATATATGTGATTTACAAGCTCGTAGATAGTTTCAATTGACTGTCTTTTGGTATCTGGGGAGCCACGTTGAGTTATTTGTGGTCTCTTTCTGCTGGGTTGTTTTGTGTCATCAGTGGTAGCTGTGGCAGGGTTGTGCTGGTGTTCAGACCCTAAGGACCATGCCAAAGGGCCCTCTGGCAAGGCCCTCAGGCACGGGCATGCCAGGTCACGCATGCCTGATCCCACCGGGGTGTTTAAATGGGGGGTGGGGCAGCCTCCTCGGCCCGAATGGCTGTGTCGAAGGGGAGCAGGGATTGGCTGATGTCCCCTGCCAAGGAGAGAACCTTTTCAGCAAACCCATGACTGATAAGGCGGCCGAGTTGGCGTCAGAGCTCATAACTAGGACTAGGTTGGTCCCGGAAGACTGCTAACCTTTCCCCGTCAGAAGGCTTTGGGAAAAAAGCCCTTCCACCCGAAGGCGAAAAAGGCACAGTCCCCATAAGCAGAAAGCCCCCAAGCCCCAAACAGTGCCACAGCTGCAGTCAGGGGAGGGGGGCTTTTGACTCCTTGGGTATAGCCAGTCTTCCCCCTGAGGGCCAGGGCCCAAGGTACATGGGAGGACATCTGGTTCACTTTGCTCACCTCTGGCCAAGCATCACCACCGATGCCTGGGTGCTGCAGGTGGTGCGGGAAGGTCAACTTCTGCACTCTGACCAGATGCTCCCTCCCTTCTTTCCAGGGGAACTTCCCATGACCTCCCTGCACAGAGAGCTCCTGCAGAAGGAACTAGAGTCCATGCTCAAGGATTGGGCAGTAGAGCCAATCCCTTGGCCCCTCTCAGTACTTCCTTGTTCCAAAAAAAGACAGGGGACGTTTGGCCCATCCTGGATCTGCGGGACCTAAACTGCTTTCAGGTCAAGGAGAAGTTCAAGATGCTTTCCCTTGGAATATCGGTGCCCTACCTCCAGTGGGGAGATTGGCTATGCCCCTTGGATCTCA